>OX438706.1:8814256-10029902 GCA_949316375.1 Mythimna vitellina | reverse complement strand
AATGGGAACTACAGTTTTATGGTTTTTCGTCTTTAAGGAAGAACACTAGCATTTGAAAATGAAACAATGTGGAACACAAAAAAAAAAAACAATAACTTGAATATTTCAGGGCACGGGCGCCATGGCCGCAGCCATGGTATACGCAGCCGAGGCGGCGGAAGAAGCGGAGACTAGAGGGTGGCGCGGCCGCGGAGCCACGTCCGCCGTCATCGAGTCCAACACGTACCGCCACGCCTACCGGCCGGCGCCCGCGCACCAGGACGAGAAGTGCACCATCTGTCTCTCGCTCTTTGAAGTGGACTCCGACTGCAGGTTTGTTATACGACTCTGTATACCCTTGTACAAGAAAGTATGTGTATGCATGAATATTATTCACTCTTGTTATCAAGAACATACCATAGATGAGGGGGCTGGTAGAGTTCTCAATAATAGATCTTTTATAGTGTGTGGAAATCCTCATCTTAATTTAAAATAGCACATAGTTGATATTGTTTACCTGAAAATTCTTTTAACAAGGATTTGAATAGATTGTAAAAACCATGTGTAGGTTACATTTGATAGATCAGTAGATAAAAATATCCTAAAGGTATTTTGGTCTTATTTCAGGCGGTTACCATGCATGCACCTGTTTCACATGGAATGCGTGGACCAGTGGCTCAGCACCAACAAGCACTGCCCGATCTGCCGCGTGGACATAGAGACACATCTCAACAAAGATGCTACGTTTTAATCATCAAGGTTTGTTGTCATTTGGTTTTATTGTTTAAATATATTGTTTTTGTTGTTAATTCGATATAATAGTTATTTTAAAGACGTGCGCAAGTGACTTTCAACTTTAGGGAATAAAAAAGAATCATTGTGTTGACTGTAACACAGAATATTTTCGTTTTTGTGTGAAGCATATAGACATTCTAATTTTCTTAAGAAAATTGTTTCACATAAAAGAAAACAAAAATGTTATAACAGTATCTTATTTATTATTACACTAATTACAGCTATAACAATATATATATGTACAGTAAAATTTTGGTAGCAGTTTGCTATTATTCTGTTTTTAATTATAACTTAATTGATTTACTCCTCCAGAAAAAGAATAGAATTTATATAAATTATGAACAAAATAATGCAATATTCTACACAAACTACTAAATACGGCTTCACGCCTTAGAAGTATTGTTTAGTCCTATCTGTTACTACTTCGTTTCGGCGAGAAATCGTATGTGAAAAAGTACACACGATCAAGAAACCAACAATTTTACGACAGAAAAAAGTTTGTTATCAACAGTCCTAAGGCTTCAATTCAGTTTTGAGTGTGTAGTATGACAACATAATAAAATATACATCTGCCGCAAGTTACGCAGGGTATTAGAGACTAATCCACGCAGGCAACTAAGATTGTGCAATTCTTGGCAATTTCAATATTAACATTGACTTAATTGCTGGATGTTGCTGCCTGTGGAAGTGCATCTTACGTCTTCTTTTTCTTCTCATTTTTGGCATCCTGTTTCAGTTTGTCCTGCAGCTGTGGGGAGCTGAGGATGGCCTGCTGCTGCAGCTCCAAGCTCTCTTGCTGCAACTCGTGTGTCAGCTGTTTCTGCGCATTGCAAGCCCTGCAAAACACACACTACTGCCACTATATGTATATACACAGAATATCAATTAACTATAAGAGTATTTTGTTTATAAAATTTTGTTACATTATCATTATTACAATGTTAGCAGTCAAAAGAAGTGACTATTGTTGTTTTACATATTATTATTAATGTGCATATAAAAATATCAAATATATGTATTAAATTTAATTTTAAAAAAGCAATCTGTTAATTTTGAGCACTCCTATGAAATATAAAAGAGAAAAAAAAAAATTAAATCTTTGTAAAATATTTGTCTAAAAACATAACATGCTTTAATAAACTCTTTTTTTTTTGTACTTTTTGTTTATTTACCTGCATGCATGATCAATTCTCTCACAAATGGCATCTGATGCAGCAATGTTTCCAGATAGATATGATATCTCTGCTGCAACTGTAGCTATTTTTTCTGCATAATCCATATAACCTGGAAAATTTATAAATACATAATATTTGACTGGTAGGCAGTTTTGAATTCTACCCTGGATGGAAAGAGGTGGAAATATGGAGACAGATGTAGGCAGAGCAGTAGGGTAGGCTATGCAGAGGCCTAGCAGTGGGATAATGCAAGCTTATAATATGTACTAGTAGGGAGTGTTTACTATTCAACTGGGTTTAAAATGTTTATGTTGCATGCATTTTATTACTGAAAGGCATTACATAAAATATTATGTGTAGTAGGTAACATAATTGATGAAATAACTTACTAAATAAAGTATGAAGATTGTGTGTTAAGTCACATAGTGTTCCTCTAACAGCAACCAGCTGGTCCCAATGGTGTGGTGGAGTGCTGTCATCGCCCCACTCCAGAGCTTGTTTCACCAAGCAGATCTCTCGAGATAATGCTTCTCTTAATCTGTAATGGTGGAAAAACCATAAATATACTGCTCTTACAGTAATTAAAATTATAGCAGTTATGATTTACAAATGAAGCTATAGAATTCCATTTCATCTGGCTGTAAATTCTAAAAGTAAGGAAACTTATTAGGCTAACGATAATGAAGTGCCAACTTTATGAAGTGACCAGTGCCAGCAGCTTCGCCAGCGTGAGGATAGGTTTCTCCATACAAACTTTGGTTCCCTGTTTCATCCCCTTAGTGTGTAGTGTGTATTTTGAAACATTCTTCCTTAGTGCTAGCCTACGTCATAAAAGGAAACCTTGTGCTAAATTTCACTCTCCTAGTCCCGGTAGTTTCGGCTGTGCGTTGATGTCAGTCTGTTAGTTTCTCTTTCTATATATATATTTATCTATCTTCTGCAAATTTTACTAAAGACAACTTTAAATTATTACCTTTCACTAGTGTCTTGGATAGCGACCAAAGTCACAGTCAAAAGCTGCGAAGCTGCGTTTACGTTGATGGTCGTAGCTTGACGGATCATAAAGTCATGTTCCAGACTATCTGCATCAAAAATTATATCGAACTCTTTTCGTTTGTCGTCACAATACGCCGTAGTTATCAGTCCTATGGTTGCAGGAGTATAATTCCGGATCTTTATGACAACCATCCTACCGTGAGTTCGACAAGCAGTTTTCATAAACGTTAATAGTCTGTTCATAAACATAATGTGAATGGGATGAATAAGGACAGCCTGGTGAAAATAATTGTTTTTACATCATTTTTCGGTTTTGTTAAAAAGAAAAATTATGACAACCGATCTTCGTAAAATGATTATAGGTTATGTTATGATTCTTTTTCTTCGGCTGTCACATAGACAGTGTCATTTACTCATTTTTTTTTTAAATATTTTATTCATGACCATAGATACAAGTCTTTCAGTCGAATACATAGATTTACTCATTTTCGTATTTTTGTGTAAACATTAGAAGAACAGATTATTTCCAACGAAGATTAATTTTTTTCTAAGATGAAACATACGTTTTATTTTTATTTATAATTATGTTTCACTGTTGTTGTTACTGTATGTTACTCACAGCAAGTCGGCAATACATCAGAAACTATAGAACTCCTTCAGGAGTATATGTTGTGTGCTGTAGAGCGGTCTATAATTCTATATCTATGGGCCTAGCTAGCAATAGCAAACTACCTACTATAAAAAAATCTCTATCTTGTATCTGCAAACACTGGTCTTTGACAACTGCATTAATGCGTTTTCGTTCGGGAACAAGCGTAATAAAAGGCCTATTTTAAAAAGATATGTGAACCTATATTCACAACTCGTAAACCAAAGCCCCAATAAGATACAAAATACAAATTATTTCCAAAGACCTAAAATATACTACAACAAACAAATATATCACAAACTCACGCTTACACTTGTTTCCCTTGGGGGTAGGCAGAAACTAAACATCAAATACACTAAATTAGGCTTAGAAATACAAATGACATACAATTATTCATCGACTACCCTACACTTTTCGATTAAGTACTTCTTTTTAAATTGTAATTAAGTCAAAACTTTTACTGTACGCTACCAATAACGTTTGTAGATTACTTTTAAAGTTTTCTCATGTAAGTGAATTGTAAATTCTTATGGGAAATAAAGATATCTCAAACCTCAACTACAGAACGCCGAGCCTGCTAAGGAAGAAGGATAAAGAAGATACTCACCTAGCCATTCTGAAAAACATCTCCAATTAGATATGTAAATTCACAGATCTAATTAGAGATGTCCTTCATTGTTCCTTCTTGTGGCTCTCTAGTAAATGTGGCCACTACGCACGTCGTGTACCACAGCGTATCGCGTGGCATATGACGTATTTGTGCTTAATATTTTTAGGTAAGTGATAAGATATGATGATACTGATCTTATTTGCAGATCGTGGAGTCACGTAGTTTAAGAAAGTAGTAAAACGCAATTTAGCATACGGAATAATATATTGCTTTCATGCAAAATTCTTTTCAATAAAATATATGGGAATAATCTTTCTGTTGTTCTGACGCAGCGGCTATATTGAAGTTTAATACGGCAACTCCCCGATCCACAGCAGTTATGAGTCGGTACGGGTCGAAATCTAAACTGTACACGGGTGAAGTTTTCCTTTGCGTGAAATACATCTGAAAGTTAACACAACAGCTGTTACTAAAGTAATGAGTAGCTGAGAGCATCAGAAATTGTGCAATAATAATGCAAGCTGTTTACTGACCTGAACATGATTCATTTGATTGCGTGTATCAAACAGCACGCAACGTGAATACTCGGCCGATCCTGCTACAATGCCCCATTGACCATCAGACTTCACACAGTAAAATGATGATTGAAAAGGGTCCTTTGAATTGTACACCTGGGGAAATGAAACATAAATATTGAATAGATACACTATTTCATAACCATTTTTGCCGAAAAACTCCTGCGTCTATTAGAAAAAACCGGCCAAGTGCGAATCGGACTCGCGCACGAAAGGTTCCGTGCCGTCCGAAGCAAATCACGTTTGTTGTATGGGAGACCCATTAAATATTTATTTTATTCTGTTTTCTAAATACTCTACACCAGTTATTGAAATAAAATATTGTTTTAATATAACAGCGTAATGATTAATATAAACATGTAATTAATTAGAATTTAACTTATTGAAACAGTATGAGCAATTTTGAACTTATTTGAACCTCTGGAAATCCACAAATATAAAAAAGAACACCTTGAAAAACTAGCGCTGCAGACGAGCTGCCGTCGCGCGACATTATGCGGCTAATTTGAAGGCGCCCTTAGATTGAATTTCCAAAAGAACATTCATCATCTTCCTGCCCTTATCCCGTATTATTTGGGGTCGGCGCAACACGTTTTTTTCTTCCACTCTGCCCGTCACTCTGCACTCTGACTCGTCATGCTATCACTAACTTCCTTTTCTTTCATATCACTCTTCACACAATCCATCCATCTTTTCTTTGGCCTCCCTCTTCCTCTCCATCCATCCACATGTAAACTCATATCTCTTTTAGTAACATGCGTTTCATCCCTCCTCTTCACATGACCATACCAAGACAAACAATTCCCTTTCAACTTTTCAGTCACTGGCGCCACTTTCAAACTTCCCCTAATATATTCATTTCTCACTTTATCCATACAAATTTCCAAAAAAAAAAAAAAAAAACCAAAAGAACATTATGAATTTTATTTGCCGAACTGCCATATGGGATTTGATAAGCTGTAATAAACTTTACCACTTCACGTGCTCTGACATCAATCATTTGCAGGACTCCAGAGTGTGTGACATACAGTATAGTGTTCTCATCATGCCATCGTATGTCACGTACTTGTTGTTTAGGATTCTTGGTCGCGTCAGCAGTCATCAGGAATTTAGGGCTGAAATAACACTGTTGTTAATTTTATGACAACTACTACTTTTTCCAACAACCTGGGGGTCTTTAAGTTAAGAATGATTAGGTTACTTCTAGGCAAGCATGCTCCATTGTCGACCGCATTATCGCTTACCATCAGAACTAAAAATACAAAAAAAGTATTATGGCTAACTTCAAATGTTCTTATTATTCATAAGGGGGCCATAATATAATTTTTAAAATTAAATTAAATTTTATTACACACGTTAAATTTGTTTGATTGTGTCGATTTTCGACAAACAGCGCGAAATTTTATATACTTTGAAGCTATGATGTCGTATTGTGTACAACAAAACAGATCGTGGAATACCTTAAGCCGCAAGAATACGCGCCGTCGAAGACTGGGGCTCGGTCTTTATCGGACGGCGAGCTACCCATTGCTCGTCGTCCGCAAACCCGCACCTACGGTGGCTGGCAGTCGTCCTGCGACTCCCGACGCCCAGGGCGTCTCCTGTCGCGAATGCTGGGGCGTGAGGATGTCCGTTCTCTTTCCTTCTCGATCTGGACTAAAGTCTGAGCCTTTATCGGAACCGAAATCGGAATAGGAGGTGCAAAATCAATCGGAAATTCTGAACTTTCGGAATTGGAATCAGAACTCCATCGTCGGCGCTATGGTCCGGAGCGAAGAGGAGTGGCAGGCGGTCGCCTCCTGCGAAGCAGTAATGCTAGCAAAGGAGGGGGCCGCATGCGCAAGGGAACGGCCCTCACGCCCCAGCCGCCGGGATGCCGATCCTGATTTCCAGCCACGAAGCAGTTCGTGCCGAAGGTTCGACTGTTTTGCACTCTAAAAAGTTATCGCGATTACTCGCAATAGTACGGTGCAGCGGTGGTTACATTAGGTGCTATGTAATTTTACAAAAATTATCGTGCAGTCTGCGTATTGGTACTAATTAAATATTAAAGACGAAATATGATAAGACGCTGTGTTTCGACCGCGCAGTCATGACGATATTTAAAAAAAAAACTATGCCTAGATTTTGTAGCAAAACTTGATTCCCAAAACCATAAATTTGTCAAAGTCATGGTTAAAAAGTTATAAGGGTTTGAATTTGGCCGCGCCATTGAAACGCGAAGAACCGCGCGGCCACGGATATCTTTAAAAGTAAGTGTTACAGAGACCTGAAATTAAGGATTTTTTTTCTATATTTTTACTAATTTGTAAAAATGTATGTAATGTAAAAATAATGAAGAATTCACAAGGAATGCATTATTTATAATTAGTTATAGATGTTAGTATTAACAAGTTAGGATAAGCGAATTGCGATTAAAAAAAAAACTGTAAAGATAAATGATTGTAAGATGAAGAAAATAAATATAAAATCATTCAGTTGAATCAGCTGATCTGTTGATTGATCAGCTGATCCGTTGACTGATCAGCTGATATGTCAAAATCTTGTGGTGCAGAGTGGATAAGGTAAATTTATTAATCTAAATATACTTACGCATACACGTCGAGCACGAGGGGCTTACTGTTTCCATTGAGGCCTATTGCTAATTTGTCTGAAGATTTACTAAGAGCCAAACATTTTGTGCCAGCGTTTTCATAGAAACTAATACTTTTGATATCTGAAATAAAGAGAAATAGGGAATAGTGATTACACTACCAGCTCATAATATTTTATGAATTTTGTAAATAGTTTTGACTTAGACTTTTTTGGGAGGGAGGTTTGATTGAAGTTCACATTCTTGTGTCCGCAAATTAGTCAATTTATGTACCTAGTGGATAATGTGATATAAAATTGGTGTAGTTTTGTATCTCAAGCGTCTACACAACTGAAACAGGCATGATTTTGGTAAAATGGCTCTAAAAACATTTTCTGCCAAATACAGCAAAATCATTAGAATGTGTTACATTCACATTCTAATGGAAATCAAAGTGCCTGTAAAACAGAAAAAACTACTCTACATTCTTTTCACAAGCTGTGCAAAGAAAAAAAAAAGAAAATAGTTTTGATGCCTCAGGAGCATTTTCCTGTGTAAAATCTTGCATGTATAGGTCTGTTAACTCAACAGACCTATACATGCAAGATTTTTATAGTTTATATATTTTTTTTTAAATATATAGTATAATTAAGATACACTTACTTGGTTCATCCCCTCTCAATATATATGTTGTATTGCTATTGTCTTCTTTACTAAAGCTGCAGAACCTTAATTCATTACTAACATAAGACCCTGTTACAACCATAATTTGAGTTCTAGTATCCAACACTTCAACTGCAGTAACTTCCTTTTGACCATTTCCGTGACAATCTTGTATGTGATACTGTAACCATGGCCTCTTTCTTGGATTATTTGCTATGTATACAGCCAAACAACCATCTCTAAAAAATTTTAATTATGAATGATAGATTGTATAAGTATTAATTTTTATTTAAAAATCTATTTATAACTGCAAAGGATTTGCTCAACCAAGCTTGCATGCCTCTCGAAGCTCCAATACCTTTAGTTTGTGTGAAGAATTTGTAATAAAATAGAATATATTCTATTTAAAGTCAGAATAAGGGGTTCACTCTATTTTATTTATATTTTATGAAAGATACTAACCTGTTTCCACTAATTATATAATTGTTTTTTATCACAAATCGGGAGATGTCATGGGTTCTCACATCTGACCTTTGTATCTTAGGTACATCTACTTTCCACAATGCTTCTCTGCAGTTTGGAAATCCTTTCCTATTTGTGGGGTAACAGTGTAGTTCAGAGCCCACTGACACTAGTAAGATTTCTGAGTTGTGGAATGTTAGCCATGGCATGTAGTTTGTGTAGTGATTGATAACTACCTGGGTAGCAAAACATGGTATATTGTTAATGAACAAGATTGTAGAGTTCAAGTATTATAAGTTGTTTAATTGAAAATGTAACTTATGTGTATATACCTTACTTTGGTAATAACCTTTACACCAGTTATGTGAAGTTCTGCATCGATAAAACCATAATTCATTTGATTTACTGAAAGATAGGTAGATGTTATAAGCAACACTAGAACGACAGAACAGTTACAATAATAGATACCAGGTCATTATGATGGAGTGATGAATACTGCAGCGATTGGGATTGGAAATCATGGTACCTGCTGTCTGATAAGTCAATCATCAGTCTGTTTCGGGCACGGGGCCTCCAAATAGTGTTATCATTTTTAATTAGATCATAAAAAATCTTACAAGATAGCATTACATTATGAAGATCTGACAAGTTTAACCGCTTAAAAATATTTACTAATATATCAACGGGTAATAACTGTATACTATTAGTCGACATTGTACTTTTTCTATGTCATAACGTTTCAGATTGGATCATTATTTAATTAATAAATTCTATAATTTTTTTGCTTATTCTTATCAACCAAGTCCGAAACCCATGACAGGCTTTTGTCAAAAATGACAACCAGCCAATTGACATTGACACTTAAAAAGACAACCATTTTTTTTTGTTAGTGTATTAAGCTACAATACTATGTCCTTTAATCTATGACTTTGTACGATTGTTTACCATTTGCCATTAGAATATGGTGGTTTATCCTAATGTTTTTTGTAGTATTTGGCAGCAAATGTATCAAATCAACCTTCTCGGCAAACTTCGCTGAGGTAGTCGGTGAGGTAGTCGTTGAGGTAGTGAGATGGGTTGAGGTAGTAAATTATTCCCATGCTTGAGATAATAAGCTCCACTAAGAATCAATTTACGAATATATGAAACAGGCACTGTTGGGTTTCAAAACTTTCATAATTTCAATTAAAAATGATTTATAAAATTGTAGGCGTGCCTTGCAAAACGCAAAATCGTCCCATCTATCGCCATCTCGTTCTCCCTTATACACTCTGACTATTGAGGGTGATTTTGATGAAGACACCTTCTCTGCTCCCTAAGAATTTGCCATGTGTGCCGCGCCTATAAACCAGTGCTTATAATTTTTCTTGTATTTCTATTTCCGAACTGATGCGAGTGTTCCACCCCACCTCGAGTGTTAGGCTCCGGACTGATCAAGCCTTTGTTTCGACGTTGTCGAGTTTTGTTCAATTTTGTTTGGGTAACGCAAGTGGACGCAACCAAATTTAGGATTATATAAAAGCTACTGATATGCTCTTTATCTACACTAATATTATAAAGAGGGAAACTTTGTTTGTTTGTTTGTAATGAATAGGCTCAAAAACGACTGGATCGATTTTAAAAATTCTTTCACCATTCGAAAGCTACATTATCCACGAGTAACATAGGCTATATTTTATTTTGGAAAAAAATAGGGTTCCGTTAGATTTTTGAGTTTTTCGGACACAAGGTGTAAAAAGTCAACCAGAAAAGTTACTTATTTTGCGTGCGCTGCCTAAACTATAAAAGATAGAACCATAAAATGTTCTAATTAATTATAGATCTTATAAATATCTACCAAAGTTTGTTAGGAGAAACCTACTTTCACGCGGGCGAAGGCGCTGGCAGAAGCTAGTAAAATATATATGTATAAAAAACACCTTGATTGCGATGGATTATAAACGTTTTCACTATGAGAAAAAGAATAAAATGATATAGTTTAGCCTTGTGTTTGAACCAAGATATCTTTACAATCGTAAGTAATGTAAACGTTTTAGTTATTTAGTATAATATTACATACCTTAAAATATGGAATCCATAAGGTTTTGGTCCTTATGTTCAATTATTAAAATATCAAACGTTGTTCAAACAAATGTTCAAAACGTAATAAATTACTCCATAATCAATCTCAGTTTAAATCAAACGAGTGGATAGCTAAATAAAAAGTTTCAAACGTTTTATAGGTCACTAATAGGTGTTCGTGTTCGGCGGTCCCCGTAGCGAAAACTGGATTATTACCTGCGCAGTGTCGTTAGTTCAACATCAACGGTGTGCATGTAGTTGTGTCGATGGAGAACTATTATCTATATTACGTAGCAAAACAACTTTTGTATTGGACCGGGCGGGCGACCGCCTAACGCAACGTCGGCCCTTAATCTTCAAGCATGCGTAGTATCTCTCTGTTGTCTGTGATTCTTCAAAGGAATTTTGAGGAATATTCCCGATGGCAATGTTCGCGGGCACGGAAACTGGTTGTAGATGTCAATTCTGCTAGAATTCAATTTTGTGTCAAAGTAATTTTGTAATCTGTATTCGTTTATTTAGTAGTTGCTAACTCCATACTATACGTACAACATCATCATCAATGACAGCAGGATAGGACTATATTAAATGAGCTAAGCGTGAAAAGGATGCAGGATGTAAAAGCGTAACGAACGTTTTCTCAATCTCTTTCGTTCGTAGAGTCAAGAAAATACTAAAAACGGAAACGATTACAAAATTAAATGTGTTAAACGAATTTGTGCAGCGTTTTTGTTTTTAAGTATGTTTAGTTCTTCAAGGTAAATTTATGTGAACGAGCTCTTCGATGGTTTCTTGAAGAAGTTATTGATTTGTTATTGTCTGAAAATAAACATTGTCAAAATAAATCACTGTTGTTTTATGCCTGCACTGCAGAAGTGGCCGTGGCCCCTATGGATTTATTTAAGGGTACGTACTATACATGGTTGTATTGTTAATTTGTGAGAAAAGTCACTGCTGTAACACAGGAGTAAACGTCAGTAATGAATCCTTCCACGCGATTACGTCGAACTCTATCAAGGCCGCGGGCCGTGCTGTCCCGTACCTGGCACGCGATACTGAGTTCAGAGTTGGAACAACTACTGCGGAGTGGTGTGCGTTAGCGTTCAGTGGGTGGATCTCGATATCATAATATTTTTATCGCGGGTTGAGTAGCGGCTGGTCGCACGGCACTTCTGTCATACAATCGCTAGCAGGTCGATCTGTGTGCAGTGTATTGCGATCTTTGTCCTCGCCTTGCCGCATTCGTGTTCGAAACAACGATTTACTAACGCAGTATCATAGTCATAGACTTAACAGACAATATAGTGATGTTTTTGATACTGTTTTAAGTGTTTCCAATAAGAATCAACTATCAAGTGAGTTTTTGTGCAACTTTATGTAGAATTTGTTTACCATTTATTAAGTGTGTTAGTGAATTGTTAAGTTCTATGAGTCATATGTTACTAGAATCTTCAAACAAGTTATGTGAGAAGTCATTTTTTGCTTTACTGTTTTAAAATAACTGGAAATACCACAATTTATAAGTCTGTTAGTGTAGTCATCAAAATCATTCAAGTTTAGGACAGAAGCAGGTAGCAGCAATCTGAAAATATCAACAATCTCACATTACTTCTCGGTACTTCTATAAGCCTATGTTCATACAATATCTGAATTACTTTACTAACTTGATAAGTACAGTTTAATTTGTACAGAGGAGGAATTAGTTACAATCAAGTCTAAGTAGTTTCAATACATTAAAATTCTAATTATGAAATAGCCAAGCAAAACAGTAAGTTGTTGATATTCAAGGCTATAGTATTATGAATTATTTATTGAATTAAGAGATACTTAAGCATATATTTTTTTACTTTGAACAAAGGTTCTAGTGCTCTGCAGACTTCAATTATAAAAATTATTCAATATTTGCCTTTCAGTGGGAAAACTTAACTATATGTATAACAATAATGATACCTATTATTTTATGGTTTTGTGGTTAGAAATTGTAAACACAAATCAAACCAACAGTTATTTGAAATTAAAGAAACATCATTATAATCCATTACTTAGCATGCTCAATAATAATATTTGTCCACAGACATGAAGGGCCCAACTCGGCCAGCTCCCAGTGTTCCTGGCACGGCAGTGAACAGATACTCTCCTGTTACAAATTGGGATGATGACCCCTTTGGTGCAGATGTCTTTGAGCCATCACCACATTTCACACAGAAAAAGAAACCTCCACCTCGTCCACCACCACCAAAGATCAACAAACAACCTGATATTCCTGCAAAACCTTCGCATTTTATAAGGAGGCCTACAGTGCTCACTTCTCTATTATCTCGTAAATCTAAAACAGTAGTAAATAATCAAAATGTGAATGTGGTCCAACAAAGTATGATAAAAGATGTTAACAGTGATGTGGACACTCATAAAATGTTTCCTAAATGTGAACCAAAGAATGTGCAGACAGGTGCTTTGATAGATCTCTCGTCGCCTCCCAGTTCGCCGACATTCACTACCAGGTCAAGTAGTGATGGTCTTAGTGTAGACAGCTTTGGTTCAGATGCCACTACATCTACCAACCATCACAATGCTCACAATGGTGGCAATGCATCACAAGCTGAGAGTGGGTTTGAAGATGATTTTGAGCTGTTCCTTAACACGAGGAAGCCTGTAAAGGAGGATACACTGGATGATTTCACAGCTCTTGATCCATTTTCGCCTCAGCCAGTCACAAACCTGACCAGAAAACCTGCCTTGAAGAAGAAACCTATTTTAAATAAGGAAAATGTATATGAAGTATCAAATAACTTTACAAGCCACGTATCAGCTCCAGCGCCGATGTTGAAGGGACCGACGATAATCCGAGCGAAGCCAGCCAGGCCAAAGCCTCCTGACAACTCGGCCTTGTTGAAGACTACATTCGGAAACAGCTTCCCTGTGACTACCATGACAGTGAACACCACCACGCCCATACAAAAAGTCGCAAACGGATTTGGCGATAGTTTCGTAAGTAAAGTTACATACTTTTTGATTTCTCTTTAGTTTCGTAAAATATAATTACTTAAATATTTTTTTACTTGTGTAGCCTTTTGAAATTTAGGCTTACAATCTAGAAAGATGCTGTTTATAATCTTGATATAAACTGAAAGATTACATAGGGCGGGCTTTTGAATTGAGTATTTTGAGTTAACGAAACGTCAATATTTGGCTCAAAAAGCCAAATTTGGACACAATTTCAGGGAGTTTGAGAAATACTTAATTTCAAATGCTGAAACCAGAAATCGGTGGATAGTAGGTAATCACAACTATTTCCAACTTAAATCTAGTTTTGGTTAAACTATCTCTTGGGAATCATTCAAGCGATGAATAAGCTGTTTCTATCAATGAGTATAATCCTGTTATCCTTATCACAAATTATTTCCCAATGATTAGATACTAGATATCTCTCATTAGTCAGCTGCGATGTGTCAGGGAAGCTTTTTAAAATTAATTGATTTCACATGAGACTGCCAGTATTTACCTCCGTGTGCGAAAATATTCTAAACAAAAAAGCGGAGGCATGATAGCAGGTCGTGTGTCGGCACTACAGACTACAATGCTCGCAAGGCATGCATGCTATTTGTGTTCATGACCGTACCATTCATTAAGGGGCTTTAAAATTTGCACGATAATTATCACAATGTCCGTGAGCTCTTTGTTTAAATTGTAAGTTTTCATTAAAACGGTATAAAATAAGCCGAAGCGGATAGGTGACTATCAAGTTACCTTTTGTTGTCTATGTCGTGCACATGATATTTATAAAAGTCATCAACTTAGATTTCGATCAAACTTGTTACCACCTCTTTTATTTATAGAGAGCTACAAGAATGCGAACAATCAGTATTTTGTATCAGCAAATAATAGTGCGCACATTAAGATTTCGCAACTGCATCTGCTGACCATACGTTAGACCTTCGACTATAATTTTTAACCACGCCAGCGATCAGAACGCTTGAACGGTGAAAATCGAATTTAACCCAGTTTTTAGTTACTTTACCTACTTTTAGTTAAAACCAAGATGAGCTTAAGAGTAATTATTTGGTTTTCCTGTTAGCGAAATTACCTAGGTATAGGTAATTTCGCTAACAGGAAAACCAAGTATTAAAATATTAACTCGGAACTTGATATTTTAACTCTAAAAGCTATAAAACCATGCTTTCAACTCATGTTTATGAAATGGCTCACCTTCAGCAGTGAAATATATTTTTCATCCCAATTGATGAATTGATAAAAACAATGTATAAGATAGATAACATCAACACGAAGCGATGCTACGTATCATTTTATTATTTTCTCGAACATCTAGTAACCTGTTTATCTTGAATTCTCACATTCATCAATTTTGAGACGAGTAATATACATCATTTTGTTTCTTATGTGGGTCTAAAACACTAGTATCCTAACGCTGTTTAGACATTACGCAATGATGAATAAACAGAACGCGTCATTAGACTTGTTATTAAGATTACCAAACAGAATGTTTGACTTTAGAGATTAGCAAAAACAACTCGTAAATCGCCTATTAGCGACTTTATTAACATCCAACGAGAAACACAAAGGTGCTCGAGGAGTCATGACCATGACTCGTCCGGAATTTTAACTAAGAAGATATAATTTTGAATTCACACAGCACTCTAAGCACGTTATTATGCCCCAACTCAGATGTTTTGGCGCAGATACGGAAAATAGACTATTCCGCTAATTAAATACCTGTGATGCTCAAAAGAATACAGTTTACAGTACCTACTCAAAAATAGCCAAGTGTCAGTATTTGCAGATTTATAATAGCGATAACCTTCAACCATTTTATATAACGCTCCATACTAAGAAGCGTTAAAATTAGTGTTGAGAATCGTTTCTCACGCACTATTGAGTCTATAATCTCCAACAGAATTTATAGCGCCCGTGCTTATATTTGCGATTTGCTTCAGGAATCAAAGCCGTTCGGCTGGGATGACGCTGAGGAGGAATGTTCTCCGGAGAGGGAGCTTTCTCCGCCGATGCCAACGATCCCGCCGCCTCCTCCCCCAGCAGAAGCCGATGATGATGTGACCAGCGCCTGGACCACTGACATGCCCGACTTCTCACCCGATCAACTTGCCAACTATGAGGAAGAAGAAGAGCCATACGCGATTGCTCTTTTCGACTACTTCACTGATCATCCGGACGATTTATGCTTTTCGGTAAGTGCGTTCAAGACTGCAGAAACTGTACTGAGCTCTGAAGCTTGATTTATTTACAGATTTGTTAGATAAATAATTCGTTTCCTCCATATAATTTCATCTCTAGACTGAGAGAACACGGAATTCGCGATGCCTTGATATACAATTTGCAAATATTAGGCGGTTTTGTTTGTTTACATTTCGTGGCTGGTGGCCAAAACACCTGCTTATTTTTAGAAATTGTTATGTAGGTGTAAGTATCGGGATCGTCATTGGCTTAAAATTCTGTGTCTTAGAACAAGTTTAAGGTCAATATACTAGACTTTAGGCACTTTCAATACATCTGTTTTTCATGTGACGTCGTTCTAAATTTGAATTCGATAAGGTTAGGAATTTTGCGCAAACGCTTGATAATTGTTGATTGCATTACATTGACCCATTACGCACTGATTTCTGATACAAACAATCATTGAAGTTTGAGGTTTGATTGAAAAAAACGTAAATCCTCTTTATGAGGAATAATAGTCTTAACTAGTAGAATAACGATTGCCGGCTTTGCTTATTAATATAGGCCTGGCCTTCCAGTGGCAATTCATCATTGGTAGAGTAAAGGTGCATAGACCGTCTGTAAACTTGAATGCTCAGGACTTTTCAAATGAAAATAGAATTCCTAAGACGTCTTCATCATCGATCCATTGTTTTATCAGCATGTATAGTCGACGAACAATATAGAAAAATCAATAAACAATCATTTATTCATGGTAACAGATTTGCTTTTCAACAAAAACATTCTAGAATGTTTGTATTCTTCACAGTCGATGATCACGTACTGCGATGGTTACGAAAACGAGGAATTAACACATTTTATATTGTTTTATTTTTATTTATTAGGAAACAGGCTTGAGCGGTATTACATAAATATGTATTATTGAGTCAGAATTATGTTGCCGACTGTGGAAATTAAATTTTCGGTAACGAAAGGTGGGTTACTAGGGTCAGCTACTTTTTTAAGAAAAATAAGGTGTCATATATTTTTACTAGATTAAAAAAAAATGTATTTATTTTTTTGTTGGTTTTTTTTTGAAGAAATATTTGTGTGTGCTTTAAGCACACACTAACATTGTTTTTTTATTCTTTAGTTTTTGAGAACTGTTTTTATACTCCTGATTTAAAAAGCAACTCATTTCCATAACAACATTGTTTTGATTTGAAACATAACGCATTCGTTTTTAACTTTATTTTTATGCCGAAGTAGGTACCTATAAAGCATGTTTGTCAATAATAAAGTACATTGTAATATGTTATTTTATATGATAAAGTTTGTTTGGCAACCCTAATATAATTACCACATTTCCTTACCGAAAATGTAACCTCCTTTTTTTAATTTTCGAATACCGTAATTAGATAGGTACACAATAGAAAGACATTGAGAGAGCGAACGCCGGCGTTCGCTTGGGATTTAATGAATTGGTATTGACTATTTGTTGTCAAACTAAATTTCTTAATGATACGACCATACTATTTTAGATGCTCAGCAAATAAAGAAGAATAAAATCTAGAAATGTCTATGAGGAAATAGCAAGCAATCTTGATGCTTTAATCCTGATATGGAAAAACTAGGTGACATTAATCTCCATTTAAATGTCTTTGTTCGTAGACTAGACATAATCATACTAATCATTCTCAATATAACTGTGATAAAATCGTAAATTGCAGCGTATAACCTAAGTGTATAATATACAGAAGACAAGCGTAATTAAAGTGATATCTTGGGCTAGCGAGACGCGTAAGTTTTCGCTGTGCACTACTTTCGAATTCATACAAGTTGCGTATTTATAGTATGAACATTATAGGAGCGGTTTATTGCTAGAACATTTGTTAGGCAACCGCCGAGGCCCTCAATAGGTACTTTAATCTATACTGTCAGCGGTGTCGACCGCGTGATACTAGAAAATTATTATAAAAAAAATCTGTACGGTACAAACTTACATAAGTAAACAGTTCCATTCCCGAATGGAGTCTTAAAGATTTTTCCTAATCGCAATATTTTTTTGTTTTGGCGTAACAATAAATTTACAGTTTTCAAATTTGTTCCCATATCTCTGCTATAAGACCTTGCTTTATGCCAAATTTCAGAATTCTGGGTCAACGGGAAGTACGATACCCTCAAAAGTGTTGAAATATACGTTTTTTGCGACGGCCGTATCTTTTTTTTTCAGATAAGTTAGATATCTGATTTTTTTAAAGCTTTAAGAGACCGTAGACGTAGACTTGAGTATTTGGTTTTAATTTCAACTTGATATCTCCACGCGTTCCCGAGATAAATTGTCTTGACAGACAGAGAGACAGACGGAAGTACAACAAAGTGATCCTATATGGGTTCCGTGTTTTTCTTTTGAGGTACGGAATCCTAAAAAGTATCCTATTTGCTATTTCAAGACATAAATGACACTTATACTAAATTCATTCAGCTTTTTGAGCGTGACGGAGTAACAAACTTACTTAAACACGTACATACAAACTGTCGCCTTTATAATATTAATATAATAATACTTTCATTCTATTTGGTGTATTGGAAATTCGTTAACTCAATAATGGTAATTGTGTAAGTAGGTAATACATATAGCTATAACAAATAACTTTATTGTACCATTGTTGCTACATGAATTTGAATGTAGAATGGGTTAATGTCCTAATAAACACAGTTCTACAGTTCTGTATGGGCGTTAAAATATACTAATAAATAGGTAACCCGACAGACGTTGTCCTGTCTTAACAATGAACTCTCAAACGCATGAAGGTTAAATAGTCGTAGTTTTCTGAAATTTTCCAGTTTTCATAATTTTTCTTCCCGTACGGACCTTCTACAAAGTACCTATTGGAAACCGTGAAAAAATTTTGAATGAAATCGGTAAAGTCGTTCTCAAATTATGGCGTGAGCTAGGGAAACGGATTTTTATACTCTGCTGGTCTGTTCTATGTAGATATTTATTATTCTGTTGCTGGCTCATTAGGAAGGAATGAGTGATATGACTTATGCCTCTTTTCCTCTTTTTCTCCCTAAATGGGTTCTTGCCACGTAAACGTGAACAAAAAAGAAATTGCATAATGTGTAAAACGTAGAAGTGTTGCTAGAAAACAATTCACTTTGTAAAGGATATTCAGAATTCAAAGGCACAAGTCTATGACGTTAGTAGCGTGCTCACAATGCTAACCAATTGTTCAAATTTACAGCGATAACTTTTATTGGTTGTTTTTCCGCATTACCATATGCATTGCCATTCTACAGTGGAACATATGTCGTGACGTAAGCAGCATACAATGAGCCGCCTGGTGTCCGTTACGTTAAAAACGTGGCTGGAAGATGTAATCGTAGCGTTCTGACTTTCCGGGAATTCGTTGTTTTGGGGCGTACATCGTCGTGTCTGTTTTCAGTTCCTAATCGCAATTGTTTATATCATTATTCTGACGTTTCACGCGTGTTGGCAATTTTATTGATAAAATGTTTTGCATTGAGCGCGGCATTATCACTTGGACAGGAACTTGTTATCTGCGGCACTTCCCCTATTATTGTGTTGATCGTTTCACAAGATTTTATTGACACCATTATTGTAATGGAAATTCCTCATATTTAAAGTTGAATATTTTATACATCGTACATCGTATTTTTGACATATTTATTGAGTTAGGCTAATTGTATTTTCGCGAATTCGAGTCACCTTTCTCGTTTTCGGTCTGTTTGTAATAGATTTAAGTAGTGGGTTTAGCACTTTAGCGGATGAAAGCGTCAGCGTGACGCGAAGCCACATGCGGCATGGAAAAATCCAATTAAACCAATTTAGTTTATTAAACTGTATTACTGTATGGCAGTACCGACAAGCGTGTTTGGCAAAACTTCCACGTGGATCTAGAACTAATTACGAAATGTTTATGCAGTCATTGGAACTTAACCTTTCAAATAACGTAATTAGAGACACAAAAGAAAGACAATGAGAGAGCGTTCGCTTGGGGTTTAATGAATTAAAAAACCTCGGCTTGGTCTGATATGAATCAAGAGTGGCAAAGCGGTATCATTGATTATTTTTTTACTAAAAATAAATGAAAATATTAACAACTCTTCGATGCTAACAAAAATAAAGAACCTCTAGATGTTTCAAATGCGGGTTGCAACGTGTGAGCATAATTTTCTCGTGTCTCTATAACTACACAAATAATTAATTTCAGACCGTTTTCTTTGGACGTCTCTGCTAGTATTACAACTACAAAGAAAGGTTCATGAGGCAATGTTACTATAATCACCTCGCTCGACGAACGCATCGGTGGTCAGTGTGTTGCCAAAGGCACTCCTCACAATGTAAAGAACATAGCTTTCATTTGCCCATGAGTAAAAGTACCTAAGCAATTAATAGTTTCTCTCAACTACTGCCTTTTGCATAGTAAGCTGAGCAAATCTAGTCGCTATACGAAGTTTCATAGAAAACGGGTCATTCAGTTCCAAGAAATCAACTAAAACATGCACACGCATTTCAAATTAGGTTCAATGGCTCAGATGTTTACCGTCACCATCATATGACGACCTACAATGTACCTATACCTATACTTAGTATATTAAGCATTTAGTTTATTGCAACCACAAAGTACCTACATAAGTATTATTAATTTAAGAGGATTTTATGGTTCAATGAACATTAACAAAATGTAGGATGGGTACTGAAACTTTATACTTAGGATATCATTCGATCCCAATTCGACAATATAACGTTTTCCGATGTTTACAGATAAAATTCGCGGTATACAAACGAACGACGCACATTCGCGGATATTCTTTTGATAGCTAGATGATATAATTATCATTTGTTTTGAAGACACACTTCAGTTTTATATTGAGTCGCAGAAAATATGACGACGCAGATTAATTTTAAACTGTTTTCTTTGTGTCTGTGTGCTCTATATATAATTTATCTTATCAGATAAGTGCTATGAATTAGATAACTCATTTTAAATAAGAACGTTTTAAATCGTTTAGAAACGTTTTGTAAACAAGTCTAAGATTAGATCTAGTAGATAGACATCCAAAAAAAAACTTTTTTTTTTTTAATTGATATAAACTAGTGCTTGACTGCGTTCCCACCTGATGGTAAGCGGAGATGCAATCATTGATGGTCAGGCGCACTAGTAGTTTTTTATGTATTGAACGGAGTATACTTTACCGCTATATTATAAACCTTATTATTCTTAATGAAAGTGTATTTCAACAGTAAGTTATCACGACGTCACAGAGCGTCGGCGTCGTTGTGATTATACAGGGAAAGTTAATTAAGTCAATAATAAAACCTACCGATGTCTTTAACCTGCACAATGCGTAGTTCGCAATTAGCAAGTGATTTAACTAAAAGACAAACACGCAACGTTTCGTAACCATGATGATTAGTGAATCAGAGCGGGTCACGAGTTCAGTGCAGTTATAAATCTTAGTAACAATTGCACGTTAGTGTTAATAGCAAGAATGAGATACATAGAGGTCATAACGCTTCGCTTCTCGCAGAAGGTCGGATCCTTAATGTGAGGATGTACTTATCGCGTGAGCATCATTTTAATAGGTCACTAATTACACCTGATCAATTGATTTCGCGTCCTCTGATACCGATTGACCATTCATTAGACACTAGACGTATAATAATAATTGAATTGGCGTTATTGGCTCCAATGTCAGCGAGTTCCTCTACACTTTGTTTTTATTTGTTTTAGTTTATTATTATTGCTTGTTAACAAGTCGTTGTCGTTAGTAATTGTTTTGTGACGTTATTTGTTGGCAAAATCTGTTTTCCAATGTATGGTTTCAGAGGTAATAAACTCATAAAGAAAAAAATATGGACGACAGCTTAATGATTATCGCGCGCGAGGTTCTAAATGCTGACGTTTAAATCGCGATAATAACGTCTGCCCAGAATGAGGTTAGAATAGATAACTACAGCAGTTCAATGTCTCAAGATCAATTTTTATAATTTGCAGGCCAACTCGAGGATAAAGTTGATACGGCGAGTGGACCACGAATGGCTTTATGGTAGTTTGAGAAGCGGCGCTCAGGGCCTGTTCCCGTCCAACTACGTGGAGATCAAGGTTCCGCTGGCCAACGAGGCCGCGCCGCCGCCCCCGCTCATCGGCGTCGCGGTCGCCCTGTACGACTTCGAGCCCGTGCAGCCCGGCGACCTACGCTTCGCCACCGGCGACACTATACAAGTTAGATACAAAATAAATGAAGAATGGTTCTTTGGTGAGTGCAACGGACTGAAAGGACAATTCCCTATTAACTATGTTCAGATGAGTTAAACAAGGAGTTTAAGCGGACCAGTCCCGCGCCTCGTGGCCCGGTGGTCAAATAAATTGCGAGTAATATGTGATACTGATACACCAAGACTGACGTCTACCATATTGTCATGATGTCACTATTTTATAGGTGTTTTACCACTTCCTTATGAGATATGGCAGACTTTTAACGGTCTATTTTTGATGGAGATTTGTTTTCCCTAGGTGCAATAAGATTTTCTGTAAGAGGAGAACAATATCCGTCCCAAGTTATTAAATTATACCTAATGAACTTCCAAATACATCAGAGAATGAAGTGTGAGCCATGGATTTGTACAATTATAATGATTTATTTGCGTTTTCGCACTAATGTTGCCATAATAACGTAATGCCCGCTATTTGCTGTATTACCATTTCGGGCTTATATGAAATTAATATATTGAGTAGTAACGTTCCAACGACTGAATGTAAATAATAAGAGCTTGTATAAAGTAACGTCCCTAAATTAGATATTTGTAGATATTATTTTGTAATGGTTGTGTAGTCTCAATTCGATCTGATTCTTCGTTTTAATTAAATTGATTATGACATTAATTTTATTTTAAATCAAGACATAATTATGCAATGGTACCCATGTAGTTCGCGACACGAAGTGCGTCTTACTACAAAGAATTTTGTAATTTGTCAGAGATTAAACTAACACTAGTTGGTAAAACTGTACCTACATCGTCGGTCTATGCAATATTTCGTTGTTGTTTATTATTACAACGTTAAAATCTGTTTGTAGTCTATAGATGTATTAATTGTATTATTAATTACAAACAAATGTCGTAAAAAGTAGTATTTAAAACGTATGTAGCCTGCGGGCGTGAAATTACAGTATATTTTGTTGTTTAAAAGATTGTGTTAGGTGTCAGTTTTGTACATTTTTTTAATTGTTCTGTTTGTGTCATAACTTGTAAGTGTATTATTTGGAGGGACCATAATGTTAAGTGCCTTGAGTATTTACTTATGTGTATATGATGAAGTAATTTATAACAAAATAAATCTAATAATTCCAATTAATATCTTCTTTCAATTGTTATCACCCGGCTGAGTTCCTTTAACATAAAATATACAGAATATTTGTCAGCTAGCGTTCTGAACAACATACACAATTACATCATATCTATTCCGATATACACATTACAAACATAACTAGGTTACATACACAGTAATTACAAAATACAGGCCAGACCGCACATGTTATATTTGTGCCCAAAAATTCAAAAACATTAACAAGTGTTCTTTTGTGGATTTATGCCGGGATTTTTTCAAATGATTAATGTTTAGTGGCTATTTAAAATATTCGCAAATTGATTCTACCAAGGATTGATGTTGAAAACGGAACTGAGAGTTTTGAGTATAGACAACTTCAGCGAAGCTTGTCAAGTAGGCTGGCGGAAAACAGACTGACTATTCTATAACAAAAACTAAATAGGTACCTACTTTCTAAAACTTGACACTGCAGACGACTGAGTAAATGCACAAGCGGTGCGAAGCCAAAAGAAAAAAGTAGAGAAATTGACTGAAACGTGCTGATAAGTGGACGCTAAGGTCAATGGGACAATATTTGAGGAAACGATAAAAAAAAACTATGCAATCAATTACCAATAGACAAACTTGCCCCAAAAAATATGCGTCACCATACATAAGTATGATGACGCTCCTGCAGCTAGGCCAATGACTTTTGAGTGACCAAAGAAAAATTCGTTACAGTTCTTCATGAAACTTAATTTAAATATCTACCTATTCAATTTCACAAAGGTGGGTTGGTTTTAGGGTGTTTTTAATATCGTGCGGATTTCATCACGCATGCGGGAGGGCACCCTCATGCAATTTCATAATGCAAAAAAACGCGTCCCGCGTGCGTATTGATATTAAAAACACCCTTATTGTGTGTATGTAGATTCACAAGTTTATTTGTGCCTAAGGTAATATTTTCCATTAGACCGCAGTGGTGACAATGTCGTTGGTAACAACTGGGAATAGGCGGCTGCGTTGGTGAATGGTTTGTCAGGTATTACGTCTCAACCTTATCGGATAATCCGTGGTAACAATACAAGCCATCTGGGCGTCGACTGATGTTATCGGGATATTTCCGCATCGAGGCATTCAATCACTTTCAATGCATTTACTAAACGCCAGCCCTTGCTCAGGGTAAGCAAATGGGCTTCACTTAGGTAGTTGATCTTAGGTCGACTATTATATAACCCCGCGGCCCTGGGACGAAGGCAAAGAAGGAACAAGAGTGGGTTTTTAGTCAGTAAAAGTCTCACGCTCCGCCCAAGAGCGGGGGATGTCATTGGATGATTTTCCCGACGAAAAAAAAGGTAGACTATTAATTGCACCGACTGGTTTTTCAGAGAAACTTGCTATTGGGACAGTATTGCTTGGAAACAACACTGAGTTAAGACTGTCTCCTATGAACCACTTGTTTGATTAACATCGACCTGTGATGTCGAATTGTCGACGTCCACTTAAGTACAGATTTACGATAATCTCGTCCAGTTTTAGCGCTAGTGGTTGCTGGCGCTATAACTGAACATTATAATTTATAGGTCCTGGGTTCAATCCCGAATCAGATTTTATTATGTCGTCTTACTTTCAAAATATATTCAGTTATGCACGACCACGAGGATACCAGGTGAGGTAGGAGCTGAACACACGGGTCCCTTGAAGCTGTGAAAAAATCAAAATTCTAAGTTAACGAAAAATAAGATACGATCGTTTACGTCGCAAAACATGGAATTTTCGACATTTTCAAAGGAATCAAAATTCATAGGGTACTTCCCGTTGACCCAGAATCCTGAAATTTGGCATCATAAGTCTGAAAACAGAACATTTGTTGTTTTTTTTTATTGTTGATAGGGTCGCGCTTGACCGCTATCTCACCTGATGGAAAGCGACGATGCGGTTGACGATGGAGCACGCTTACCTGGAAGTAACCTATTCACTCTTGACTTAAAGATCCCCTGGTTGTAGCCATCAGGAAACAGACTGCGGCAGGGAATTCCACTCCTTAACTGTACGCACAATAAATGTGTTCCCAAAAAGTTTCGTGCGTATAGGTGGGATGTCCACCGAGCGACCCAACCACGGCCCAAGGACCAAATATGGAACTTTTTTGGCGTAAAACCGACAGGCTAGCAACTCGGCGTCGCTCCTATTGAAATGTGACGTCACTGCCATTAGGATAAGTTTTTACAAAAGAGCGAGATATTTCCACCACACCCTTAGGGCTATATTTCACCGGGACACCATGGCGGCGCGACGAGTCGCCGCTACCTACAAAATGTAAACAGCTCTTGCCCCAGTGAAATATGGGCTATATTTCACTGGGACTACTCTTCCTCATTCCATTATTTAAAATGCTAATTGCCATTTCATGCTGTTTGGAGAAAAAGGTTTGTTTTTAGTCTTATTTTTTTATTAGTTTATAATATTGCACGAGCAAATACCAAATTGAGTGCTGATAGGTACTTCCAAAGAGGTGTGACTGCACGAGAAGAGGTCCAGGGAGTATGAAGTAAGGCACTGTCGTCGCAATCAAAGATATGTTCATCACATGTAGTGAGTTTATTATTTGAACAAAAATAATCTATAAGTTCTTAAAATATTTACAATTCCTTAACTTACAACTTACTGTCAACATACCCTGTTCGCTTTTCAACCGTTGCGTTCAAACACTATTTAATAACTAAAACGTGTAGGTGGCAAGAGAACATCCCGAGCGATCTACGATTCAATGAAAATCTTATAAATACGGATAAGTTTAGTAGCGATGATAAGTCATATCGGCCCTTCGCGACATTCACAACATGTTGAAAAGAGAAAAGAGGGCGGGGATTCTTCTAATGTTACATATAACATTATACAAGCTAATCGTCTAATAACACAGTCCCAAACATTACCCTAGCATATACTTTAGAATCGGCTCCGCGATTTACTGTCGCTACTGTATCAGACTAACCGTTCCTACCGAACTATCGTGGACATTCAGGTACATAACATATATAAAGCAAGAATACGCTTTAAAAAATGATTAACGAATATTTATGAATGGATGACAAAACAATTTGCTGTGATGAGAATGAATTGGAGGAATAATGACCACCGACCTATATCAATATAGTTTGTTCAATAAAAGTGAATAAAAATAGCGCTGACATGACCACGCCGAGCGGTTTGTTGAGAGAATGACTGCTCCGTTACATTTACACTCTGTGCGCATCGTAAATCTTTCTATGTTGGGTACATTACCCACTCTATTAACATAGATAACATCATTAACGTAATTACGTTTCCTTTTCTTTTCGTAAACCGTAACATCTTTACTAATATAAAACAAAATCGCTTTCCGCGTCTCTCTCTAACATCGCAACGGATTTTGTTGCGGTTTTCACTAGTTGAAAGAGCAAGAAACGATGATGATTCATGTACATGTCGTGGCCAGATCATAGAAATTGATCACTTCATGTTATGGCCAACTGAAACTGGCCAGATCGTTTAAACGTTAACATTTGATGATATATCGATCTACGTTTGGCCATATCATTGATGTAGGATTTCTATGATAATGAAAAATCTAAAGAAAGTAGGCAAAACGAGGATCGACATATCAATAAAGTTTAAAACGATATGTCCAGTTTAACTTGGCCATATCATGAGGTGATCAATTTTTATGGTCTGGCCATGACATATATAATTTTCACCCGTGCGAAGCTAGGGCGAGTTACTAGTTAAGCATATTTCGTAGTAAAGATAACAAAACAAAAAAATACTGTATTGAAACGTGGTAACTGGTAGGCAACAGACTGCTTAGCTTACGAAGTACGTTACGAACATGTTAATTAATGAATAAGTACATAAAGCATTTCAAATAAATGCGTAACATGAGATTGATGTTTATTTTTATCCTTAAGCTTTATCGAAACAGGTCAGCTGGTAATTAACTAATTAGGTACAAAAATAAAAAAAAGCAAAGACATTAACACCAAAAAAATACAAAGGCATGTTCTTGAGCATACAGCACACACGTATTTGTCAGGTCTTCCAATCTGTTTCCAACGAGAAGCCATATCTTTGACGATCATCAGAAAGCAACACATGCATAGCAGTACACAGCACTTCACAGACCGATACTAAACAGTAATCTACTTTTAGATAATTGTAAGTATAAAAAGTGCGTTGACAACATAAACCTTCAGATATAAAGGTATCTGAAGTAATGTTCTAAGACGAAGTTTGGAGTAAGTTCATATAAAGATACAATTGTGTAAATTCGAGTATTGATGCAGTACAATTGCACATTGAACAAAAAACTAAGAGGTTCCGTACATATTACATATCGCTAGCACTTAGCCAAACATCTAAAATACTAGTTAAAGTACTTATTATCAGAAGTTCGATAACATATTACAGCTTCCAAAAGCTTTTACACATTGTAAACTTCAAAAAATATATACACATTGCGATAACATTTGCAGTCTAAGCTTGCGATATAATGCGACAACTATACACAAAAAGCGTTTAACAGTAGCACTTATTTGTCCGTGTTTATATGTACCGTTAGCTTATATTTACATATACAGCACTATGTCAGGAACGACACCGCTATACGCGTCCAACACTGTAACCCTAAATATACCAAATCGTGCTCGCTACGCGACGGTAACAATGTGTAAATTCCACAAGATTCTGACAGATTTCTACTTGGGCTGCTTTCCAAATACAATATAAATGTTCTAGCTTATAGGCTCCATTGGCTTGGCCATGCAAATTGCTTGTTGTTATCTTCGAGATGCAATGACGTACAGTAATGATTTATGTGTTATATTTACAGTACAGTTAGTCTACGATACTGGGCCGTGAGCCCTTAGTCGGGTCTGTATATGGGTATTTTAGGAATAAACTCTATGAGAAGTACGTATTCCATCATTGAGGAAGAATCGCAGTGTTGCTTCGTCAGTCGCCAGCGCAGGCCCAGCTTGTTGTACAGTCGACTGTTCTCCCATTCCAGGAGTTTGTTCAGAGAGTGTTGCGTCTGGAAAGAAAACAAGCAAACTATTATAGAGCTTTATTATTATCATCTAATTTTATATATCGACAGACCATAAATAGTTCAAACTTGGAACGTAGTATCTGCTAGCTATTGATCGACAAGTTTATGGACGTAAACAACAAAGTTAATATTTATGTGAAACAACGTAGGTGCTAACGTTAGAAAATAATATTGATCGAAGATCGTGTGCTATTTCAGTAATAATACTGTATTATTATATCGTTTCTATATTTTGACTGGGTTGACCACAATTTACATTTTCAGAAAAAAACCTCTCAAAGAAGCACGGGTACAGACAAAAACTATGAAAAATTAATTTAGAGACTTAAAAAATAATTATTATAGCAAGTTTGGTTCATTAAGAATATTTAAAAATCTTTTTGAATTTGCTGTATTTTCGTACATTCAAATTGCGTTTGAATAAGTAAATTAACATTAAGAGGTAGGTAATAAAAAGCATAGTTAGTAAACAATACAATAGCATAATTTAAATTAATTAATTGCAACAAATAACATTATCAATACAGAGTATTGTAGTCGCTTCACGACGTATATTAATCATGTATTTATGTATTCTTCGTTTCCTTTCCAGGGCCTGATTGCGACCTAGCTGTTTAGCTACTTCTGGCAAACACAAAACACAAAACTTTATTATTATTGTTAAGCTCGCGCTTAACCAATTTT
This sequence comes from Mythimna vitellina, assembly GCA_949316375.1. Classification (NCBI taxonomy): domain Eukaryota; kingdom Metazoa; phylum Arthropoda; class Insecta; order Lepidoptera; family Noctuidae; genus Mythimna; species Mythimna vitellina. Next base: position 10,001,089 of record OX438706.1, on the reverse strand, counting down.
TCACTTGATGGTTAGCGATGATGTCTGATGGTCGACGACTTCTTTGACAGATTTGACTCGCCGAGAGCATCATTACATTCATTGCTAATGATCCTTTTGGGTCTTTTTGATATCGATATAATTTTTTTTTTAAATTCTATGTTATCTTATTGGTAATAGCTCTGTATCTTTAAAAATATGAACATTCAGTATAGTGTTGCAGTGCTACTGATACTGCGTTGAAAACAAGTCGAATTCGTTATTGCAGGTGAGGGTTAGTGACCCTTCGCGGTGGGTTTCAGCAGTGGTGTACAAGTGAGGGACGGCAGAAAACAACTGAATTTAACTGACTTAGTCTTGGACCAAACCGTTACTACCTGCCTGGTATAAAGAGACGGAGAGAACAAGCAACGATCATTGACTTAAATGCCACGGGTTTAAGCGCGTCAGCGCGATTACACTAGGCGCCAAACCATGTTCGAACTTCGTTAGATAACGTCAGAGAATGGAATGTAATAACCCAATCCGCTGCTGCAACAAACCTGAAGAAAATCAAGTAAGCTTCCAAGGATAACATGCGAAGAAAGGTCGCAACCCATCCCTATCTGCCGACTAGTATCGTCAAACCCGGCCGGGTGCCTCTAGAGTCTGGGATCGGGCGGAGATTAGACGGAAACACATTTCACTAGACAGTGGTCACTAATTACCTAAAGGATCTTTGGATCTGTTGTTAGCAGAAGGTCTAAGCTACTAGCCAGATGCAAATCTACATCCGAAACTCTAGTAGCAACCTGGACCCAGCAACACCCTGGGTAAGAGAATTACGACGGATGTCCAATCTGCGTCTCGCGAAAGGAAAAAGAGAGCTGGTGTCTCAGTGTTCAGGTGCTGGCGGACTGCGGTATATTGGATGTCTACTTACACTCAAGTCGCGTACTAGAGTGTAGACATCGAATATTGCTGATGTACACTTTGCTGTCGCTGTTCACTTTTACTTTTAATCTTTATCATTATGCATTGTTAGTGTAAAGGAGATGGAGAATGAAGTGAAAAGGGGTACTTCCCTGCTAAAAATTCTTTTCTGACAAAGTGAATAGGGCTGTGAGTTTTAAAATGTAAATTCGATCAAAAATGTAAGAATTTTTTATTTAATAAAGGACGCAATTAATTAAACATATAAGTACTTTTATAGTAGCCACAAATCGCCCTCAATTTTGCCACACTGGGAATTTTTCCGGCATTTTCTCTCCCCAGATCTGGCCCTGTTCCTGTCTGAGATAACCCGATTAAAAAACAAATATGAGATCAAAATATATGTGCATATTTTTCATGGATAGAGTTGTTTAAATATTACCAAGGCGAAGTTTTGAAGCTGGAGATATGTATGTCGTGGCTGAACTTAGAATTGATCACTTCATGATATGGCCAATTAAAACTGGCCAGATCGTATAAACGTTAACATTTAATGATATATCAATCCTCGTTTGGCCAAATCATTGATGTAGGATTTCAATGATAATAAATGGTCTAAAGAAAGTAGTCCAAACGAAGATTGAAATATCATCAAACTTTAACGTTTAAAACGATCTGGCCAGTTTTACTTGGCCATTTCATGAAGTGATCAATTTCTAAGATCTGGCCACGACATGTATATTGTATATCTGATGCATAATACACTCAATTGAAAATATAACGAGTCTGGTCCTACGCGCAAAATTGGATCCGTATTTTATCTTTGTTTTTTTATTATTATTGATAGGCTCGCGTTTGACTATTAGTAGGTTGACCACTTTGATGTACAACGTAGTAGGTAATTCTTGATAGTTTGAAGTTGTTTATCGTTAAACTACAAGGCTATTAACGCCTCACTCACGCATAATTTAAGAGATTATCTAAGAATGAGAAATATACGTATTATATTATCTGTACATAATTATCTAAAGGGAACAAAGTGCATAACTACGTCGAATTTTTTCTTCGGTACACTTGTCACTTAAATGTTACAACCAATATTACACTGAGTAGAGATGTAGTGTAGGACTGATTTTCGAATGAGGAAAACGACAAAGAATAGTTCAAAGAACTTTTTTCAATCATTTAGTATAAAATAAAATTATGCAGAGAGTTTTGGAGTAATTACCTACAACATACGGTTACGTTGTTTAGTTTATATCTACACTAATATTATAAAGAGGTAAAGTTTGTTTTTTGTCGGTAGGAGGTAATCTCTGAAAATACTGGTCCGATTGTTAAAATTTTTTCACCGATAGAAAACTGTTTTATTCCTGATTGACATAGGCTATTTTTTATGTAAACGGGCGAAGCTGCGGGCAAAGGCTAGTTAAAAATAATATCTGAATTAATATAGGGTATATAAATGCAAATTATAGAACATGCCATGCCATGATACCACCTTTTATACCTGGTTCTATGTATACACATTTATTTATAACGATACACAGTCAGTATAACGTAACTCGGGTAATACGGTAATAGACGGGCGGCACAAAAACGTGACCATGTGTCGAAGGCGCAGCTGGTAACATTAAAATGATCTCGACGATTCCCTCCGATGCCGATGTAAGAGTTACGGTCCGCAATGAGTAATGTATACTAATAGAGACTTCTTTGTTTGTAGGATAGGTAATTGCTAAAACTAAGTAGGTACCGAATCTATGCTAATATTATAAGTAAAGCTGAAGAGTTTGGTTGAACGCGCTAATCTCAAGACGGTTTCTAATTGAAAAATATTTTATTGTTATAGCCCATTTATTGACGAGAGCCACTAATAGGAGCGGAGCAATAACTAAATACGCGGGTGAAACCGCGAGGGACAGCTAGTTGGGAATTGACGTTTTAAAATCAAAATATGTACGGTTCCAATAGAAAAGGACATAGGAGCGAAGAGGCAGGAAAAACCAAGCATAAAATGTGTAAATACGATAATTAGTTCACTCCAAGAATATGGTTTTTATTTTAATATTTAGTATAAAATTTTCCTTTATTTAGAAGCGGTAATCAACCTTTGTAGCCGATTTGTTCAAGGTCGTACTCTAAACCTAAGCAACAGTAGACGAAGTGCCTATAATACTAAATCAATAAGGTGGAGCTAAGGTATAAAAATACACTCTGCTGTACCTATTAGGTAGTTACTTGTTCGATCGAAGTAGAGTTGAAGGTTGAGGCGACTCGATATAACGATTGTGTGCATGTTATTAAATATCCAGCTGTGAGCCAATCTTCAGGTGGAAATTCTAACTAGGCTGGCGTTTGAGGATCTTGATAAATGAGAAACAGGTTTGCTAGAAACTCCTTCTTTCTTATTCCTATAAGATGAAAGCTATCTGAAGATACTACCTCTGACTCTTTTAAAAACTCTTATTATGAAATGCCTCATTAGTAAATATCCATAGCTGCCCCAAAACCACTAGCTATCTTCTTCAGATTTTTCTCTGATACTACTTATCAACAAAATCTATTCAGAAGAACCTGTTTCAACATTGAGTTATTATAATGTAGGTTTTCATCCTTTTTTTTTAAATATTTTATTAAAATGCTTGCAAAAGCGACTTGAATAAACGCCCAGCTTACCTACCCACATCACAATCTACCATGTTATGCCTTGTTGTCTGTCTATACTTTTTAACACCTACAAACATGAATAATTTTCATATTGTCTGTTACTATTATGAAAGTACAAGAATCTCAGAAACATACCCTTTTACTTAGACAAATAACAGGCCAGAGAGAGCATCCTAGCGTGCAGCAGCAGCACACGCAGCCACAGAACAGCCACTTGACGTTGACGGGCAGCGTCTTCTTCAGTACGCTGTTGATGCGCGCCACTGTGGCCTGGTACTCCTCCGGCGCCACGCGCGACTGTAGGCCTGAGGGAAACTCGCCGTTAAAGCGGTTGCTCAGCCCGAAACTGGAATGATTAAAAAGGATGGTTATGTTTTGTGGTACTTATTTATTTTACTTTAAAAGTTAGATCCTCTCACAGAAGTCCAGACATAGATATAATCGTCTTCCATTCGTCCACGATCACATCACACTTGGGATTTGCGTCCAATAGAACGTTTAGAGCAGAGAGAGTACAAGGGTCAGGGGACTGGGCTCGCGCAATGGTGTGACTGGCAGGCACAGCGAACAAGCTATATTTGTTTTCAAATGCATATTTAACTGGGGCAAGTTGAGACAGTTTCTCATGCAGACGGGATATAGATATATGTCGGGAAGATTAGTTTTTTATGAAGAATTTTACACAAGATAATCAATTGATCGCCTCAAGTGAATTATACCCTACACAACCTGAAGTACACACTTTACCTTGCCAAAAGAGGGGCTCTAAATGAAATGCTTTTTGCCGGATTTTTAGGGTCAGCACTTTAATTCATTAAAACAGATCTTTCGCATCGCCCATAGCCCCAGTAGGCTTCGAACCTGCTGGACCCCTACGGTTACTGACATCTCCTTGAGGCGCGCGTGGAACATTACGCTCCGTCGACGACTTGGGCTCGGATTACCGGACGGTCTGACGGTGAGCTACCCATTGCCGTCCGCAAGCCTGCGCCTACGGTGGCCGGAAATTAGGATTGGAATCCCGGCGCCTGAGGCCCGAGGGCCATTGCCTCGAACGTGCACGTGTAGTCTCCTCCTTTGCTAGCATTACTGCTTCGCAGAAGGAGGCGACCGTCTGCCAGTCCTCCTAGCTCCGGAGCATGGCTTGTACTAAGGCTCGGAGGGACAGATCACTGTCACCGATCACTCCCACGATACCACAGCGGTGCTCTGCCCAGGCGGTTCGGAATTCGGTACAAGAACCCCCGAACTTACCATGTCCGGTGAGGACCTGCGTCATGCGAAAGGTAAGGACGACGTGTTGCTTTTCTAGCCACTTCTCAAAAAAACATGTAAAATCTATCGGAAGTATTGTACTTTTAGAAACGGAATTGAACCTCCGTAACACCTCAGATAGAAATAGACAGCCACTGAATTAGTTTGTAGTAATACACGCTCGAATTTGGTATGATGCAAATTCATTCTCGCAACAGACGACCGGACCGAAACGTTACTTTGCGTACGACATCAAGTGTAATGAACTGGGGATGGCGAATCTTTTAATCGAAGAATCGATTTTAAAGGTCAAGAAAATAAATTTTTTAATTCGATCTTAAACAATGTTTCGATTCTGTGAGTCGATCTCAGAAACTTGAAGTCGAGATTTTTTCCTGTGGAATGGAACCATATTATTATTATTTAAAGACGTTTTTTCTTCTTCAAGCTATTTTTTATGTGAATTTTGCACACCCGATTATTCATTGGTCATAAAATACATGTGCACCTACCGTGCAAAATTATCTGTACCTACCGTGCTTTTTAGGACCTTTGCAGTACCTTGCATGGTAACCAACGAGTCGATGTTTAGGAAATCGTTTTTAAGAACTCGATTTATGACTGCTATTGATTCAAAAATGGTTGGTCCGGCTGCTCTACATCCTCACGTACTGATTTGGTAAGGAGCGAACGATATCCGTAGCGGACCTAGACGGATTCGAATAATAATAATAATAATGATGGTCGCCAGACTACTCTATAGTTGGACTGATTTGGTACAGAAGCGAACCAAATCAGTGGTCCGTTCGTACCAAATTCGAGCGTGTATTAACACTTAAGTGAAACTGTAGGAAGATTAATTAGATGGAGGATTGTCTCAGTAACTTCCGGGATCCAAGACATGGTCTTTTCGTGTGCCAAATCTGTCTAGTCGTTTAGACTTGTGGTGATAGACAGACCGACTTTATTTTCGCATTTACAATATTAGCGTGGATTATAGTAAATACACATTGAATATGATAAAAAGGCGGTATTACACATTCACTGTGTATAATAATAATATGCAATATTAAGTCAGCGTGGGGCCCGTAGCAAATTCTACTAAAGGTTTCTGTTCTGTTTCTGCCAGCGGCTTCGCCCGCGTATAAGTGGAATAGTACATTATGATACAAGTGGAGAAAGTTTGTCATTACGTCTGATTCGGAATTCGCTCGAGTCGCAGGTGAGTTTGTCAGGGAGCTGAGTGACAAATTTCCACGTGTATCAAACTACGTTTTTAAATTCTCTTACGAAAAATAAATAAACTGAGGCTGCCGGCGCCTGGTGGAGGCTGTTTGGCACCCATCCTGATACGATAAATACAATAAATTGTGGCGGGGCGAGCTTGTGCACTTTTCCGCCTTAGTGCGGAAAACAGTAAATTGCCTGTCTACGAGCAGGTTTTCGGGTAAGTATATTAAAAATATATTATATGCGTATGTCACTCAGTAATTAAGTAACATGCTGCGTGTAAAATTGGTATGGTATTCAAATTAAATTAAATTTATTTATTTGCTAGAATATAGGTACATAATAACATGTTGAAATATTTTTTAGACTCAGTATATTCGACTCAGTCCCTATATCAGTCGTGCAAATATTTTTAGAATATGCAAAATAATATTAATGGCATGAAATTTCATCACTGTCTTAGTCACATTAGTCAAACATAATAAAAACAGTCAATACTATTAATTGTGCACATGCCATATTTTTTCTTCATCATTTCAGCCAAAAGACGTCCACTTTTGGACACAGGCCTACCCCAAGTGTTGCAACAACGAACGGCCCTGTGCGTCTCGCATCTATTGGATTCCCGCAACCCTCACCAGGTCATCAGTTCACATTGTAGGAGGCTTTCCAACGTTACTTCATTTAATACGCGGTCGCCACTTCAGAACGTTTCTGTCCCAACGGCCATCTGTTCTGCGAGCAATGCCATTGTGCTCTGCCCATTGCCACTTACGTCGGTAACCTTGGTTTTCCTGCGGATATCTTCGCGGTATTTTGTGAGTTTATTAATTACCAACAATTTTTTTTAAATTACTGCAGATACCGAATTAAACCTTTAATTTATTTTTCAAACTGGCCGCAGGACCCGTATGTAGCAATGGGTCCATAGGCAGCCTTTTTTAGGGAAATGGCACAGGTATCTTGGTTTTTTTTGTACGCTCAAGAAGGGCCCACCCCCCAGCGCCGGGGCCCATAGCATTTGCTCCTCTTGCTACGTGACTTATTCGGCACTGATAATATATTGTTTCTAAGAAGCTAAATAAATAGTTAAAAACAGGTAAATTAGGCGGATGATTCATAGTATATTTTAAACAATATAAACTGTTAAACCTGACCTTGTATTATTGTATAGTTTGAAGTAAACACATATATTAAAACATTTTCTTTTCAAGTAGTTAGTAGGTGTTAAAAACGATGACACGCTGACTTCCTTAATTATGTATTTTTGTTTTAATTTTTCACTTTTTACCATATCTTTCCTATTAAAATTGGTTGTATTTTTCTTTAAAACATTATTTATTTTTCACTATTTGGTTTTGGCATTACATAGCTAAACTTAAATATTGTACAATTTAACCATTAAAACTATTATTAGTCAAAGTGAATTTCATAACAATCACAACAATATACACTTCTCATCAGGAACAACGAAACACTTCCTTTATGGTTTCTGTCCTAATTTAACACAAAAGAGTTTTCATTCCATGAAAAAAATCACATGATTATCTAGCTGGCAGTTCGGCCATTACAGTGATAGGCGAAAATTCAAAATTAGAATTTCATTTGTTTATCATATATATGAAATGATTCACTGTTTTGAAACAAATGAAAAATGTGTGTTTAGAATTGGAGTACATTTCACCTTTGAAAACTAAAAATTTGCGTTAATCTTAAAACGTTTTGTTCTTTTTTTGTTTTTTTTGTTTGTTACTTTGGGACATCTGAAAGTTTCTTTTTCTAAAACATGGATACTTCGATCGCAGAAGCCGCCCAAGTGGTGGCATTGCTGCATTCTGGAATTAGTCAGGGTTTTGTGGCTGAAAGATTGCATGTAAGCCTGTCGTCTGTTCTTAGAGTCTACAAACGCTATCGGGAGACTGGTTTGTTCACGCGCCGTTCAGAATCTGGCAGGAATCGGGTCACTTCTGAGCGAGATGATCGATTTATTGTAACAACTTGTTTACGAAATCGACGCCTTAGTGCTTTTCAACTGCAGCAGCAGCTTCATGTTGTACGTAGGGTGTCTTTAAGTGACTCTACAATTAGAAGAAGTTTGAAGGAACGTGGACTGGTACCGCACATCATCAAAGAGCGCGCCTTAACTTTGCACGTTAGTACCTAAATTGGTCATACCTGGAGGTACAAAGTGCTCTTTTCTGATGAGTGTAAAATTATGCTGTATGGTAACAACGGAAGAAACAAGGTCTACAGAAGGGATGGAGAACGCTTTGCACAATGCTGCATTGAAGAAAGGGTCAGCTATGATGGCGGTTTGGGGAAGAATCAGCGCCGACGGTAAGACAGAGCTTGTCTTTGTGTCTGGGCCACGTCTACCTGCACTAAACAGTCATCGGTACATCGAACAGCGTCTTTTGCCTCACGTGATATGCACATTTTGTTGGCAACGGTTTCATATTTATGCACGAAAATGTTAGGGGTCATACCGCGAGCGTCGTACGAGATTATGTTGCCGTCGGTATCTACATTAGGGAATGGCCAGCAAACAGTACATGAATCCGATTGAACATCAATGGAATGAATTTAAGAGACGAATTCATGCAAGAGATCCTGAACCAGGAACTCTTAGCCAGCTGCAAAATTATGCATTGCATTTACGTGTGTTGTTTTATCAATTTCCTTCATACTCCATACGGGGTAAAAATGACTTGTTAAACAAAATACAAAACCTATGACAATTTAATTTGAATTTCATAATAACATTATAATTTGAAAACCTCATATTATTCACTATTAAACGACATGTATCATATATTCTTAAATATACACATTTTTCTGATAATCCTCACAAAAAATAAACTTGCTAGATATACTTCTCATCAGAAAAATCGAAAAAGGTGTTTCGATTTTTCTGATGAGAAGTATATCTAGGATATATTATTTTATTATGGTATTACCGTTACTACTTTTCAGAGGGCTAATCTAGAAGTATATCCTCTCAAATAAAAATAATTTACCCATTATTGATTATACCGAAGATATCCTGGATGTCAGCCTATAAGAGATTAGGATGGCTCTGAAACAGCTTAATAACAACAAGGCGCCGGGTGATGACGGAATTACTGCCGAACTCCTGAAGGCGAGTGGGAAACTGATCCTAATGGCCCTATAGAAGCTGTTTGATTCCGTCATGCTCGAGAGAAAAACACCACAGGCATGGAGCGAGGTGTGGTGGTATTCTTCTTTAAGAAGGGCGTCAAAGCCCTCCGACTTCAGGACCAGACCCCGAAACCTATCCTCCTGCAGCGGGGTGTGAGGCAGGGAGACGTCATTTCTCCGAAACTGTTCACGGCCGCAATGGAGGATGTCTTCAAGGTTCTACGCGAGTACATCACTCACCTTCGGTTTGCCGACGACATAGTAGTTATGGCTGAGACTACGAGTACACAGTAGAGCTTCCGAAAGAGTGGGACTTAAAATGAACATGGACAAAACCAAACTCATGATAAACAGCCATGTAGCACCCACTCCTATCAAGATCGGAGACTCTATACTCGAAGTTGTGGACGATAACGTCTACCTCGGACAGACAGTCCAGTTGGGTAGATCTACTATCGAGAAAGAGATCGACCGTCGAATCCGGCTCGGCTGGGCAGTATTCGGGAAGCTGTGCGGCATCTTCTCATCCAACATACCACAGTGTCTCAAGATGGAAGTGCGTGTTGCCAGTGTTAAAATATGGCTCTAAAACGTGGTCGTTTACAATGGGCCTCATCAGAAGGCTTAAAGTCACCCAAAGGGCAATCAATGGAAAGGTCTATGCTCAGAGTTTCATAGCGTGATCGAATCAGAAATGAATATACCCGCAGGAGATCTAAGGTTGCCGACATAGCACGAAGAATCGCGAAACTAAAGTGGCACTGGGCAGGGCACATTGCTCGCAGAACAGATGACCGCTAGGGCCGAAAGGTTCTGGAGTGGCGACCACGTACCGGAAGACGCAGCGTTGTAAGGCCTCCTACAACGTGGACCGATGACCTGGTAAAGGTTGCGGGAATCCGATGGCTGCGAGACGGACAGGACCGTTCATTGTGGCGACACTTCGGGGAAGCCTATGTCTAACAGTGCACGTCTTTCGGCTGAAAGGATGATGATGATGATGATTAATAGAACTTCATTAGTATGTATATTTAAAAGACGATAATTATATTTTTTAACCGTCTGAACAAGTTTTCTAATTACAAACAATTCACATGGGTAATATTAGCATGACAAACACTTATTTTGAATGTAAAGGTTTTTTTTCTAAATGACTCATTTACCTAATGCCTCCATTAAGGGAGTAATTACATCACCAGACACTGCTCACTGAACAAAGACTTCTTCACAATGAGTATCACGGATAGTCCTCTGTGCAGAGCAGCTGTGTCACTCAACACTGAAGACTCGGTTGACCACTCGCTCAGCCTTCATTGAAATAAGAAGACGAACCTTACAAGCACCAAATTCTCTCATAGATGCCCTGAGCCAACTGAAAAGACACATCTGCTTCAGGCGGTGGACTGGTTGGAGTGACGGCCGCCATGGCCAACGCACATTGGTCCACCAAGGACTAAGTGCAGAAACCAGACCACAAAGATAAGATGGGACGAGTTAATAATCTTATCAATTTCGTAACATTGATAAATATATTGATTGCACATTGACCTATAATCTACAAAAAATACATCAATATTATTGGACTATGAATTGCTAAATCATTTTGACTCAGGATGATTTTGCTTAAGAATATTGTCACCTATAAATCTCCACCAACCAGCTCTGGGCTGAAAAGAGATGAGCAATAAGAGTTTCACACGAGTAATGTAATAAACTCTTGACTGCATTTGCGAAATCTGTCAATTATTTTTAACACAAGACACATAGAAATTATTGTAGAACATACAGTAATTTCTATGTGTATTGTAAGGTGTTCACAATCTACCGTCTGAGTTGTCGATAATACTAGCTGTTGTTGACTTGTGTTCATACCCAGAAGCTGACTACTGAGTCTAACTCTAGTAGACTTAGTATATTTCGATTATTGTATAACCCAGCTCACAGTTTTTGGCGTAAACTTCAAATTCTAAAGCAATTAGAGACTTTATCTTAAAAAGTAGGTTTAATATAGTTTAGTTAGAGATGTATGGTGTTACATCTTGTTATGTAGGTGAATAAGCTAAACAAATACTGATAAGTAATAGTTAATTACAGACATTGTGTAATGTGTATACAGGTCATATTTATATCTTTTATATTATAGGTAGAACACAATACAATGTTCATTATGTAAAATGATTACTAAAACCACAAGCCACAAACTAATATATCTTACAGTTATTTCCAATTAAAGTAAAACAATCATTGATGATTATTTCTTTTGAATAACTGCAATAATAAAGTTAAAGTTATCATTATACAGTGCATAACAACAACTTGAAGTAATTTGAATAAAAAATTGATTTGTTTCTCAAAGTAGAGGAAAAAAATTAAGAAAACATGCAGGAATCAATAAATACTATGCTTATGATGTACATACATGTCAGATATTGTATCTCATATTGATTCAAGAAAACCTAAGTCCTCTGTTCCAAGTGTGAACCTAGCTTTAGGCTAACAAAAACAACCACAAACAATGATGTTGGAGTACTTAAATGTGTAATGGTTTTCTTTATCTGTATACATAAAGCTCTTTGTCCTGGCTGAGTGACTAACTTATCTGTACCTCTTGTCTCATGTATTGAAACATAAATGATACTTCTAATAGTTACTTTACTCACTTTTTAATGCTTTTAGAATAACAATTATTTTTTGAAGAAAATAAATAGAATCTATTTATTTTGACTCCGATGATATTCAATATTCTTGATTGAACTTAGTAATTTTTTCATACTCTACTGGTTCAGTATGATTAACGATAAAAGAGTAATTAAGTTGGTGAAGACATTTCAAACTAAAAAACTGGGTCATGGTTTAACATTCTTGCAGTCTTTTTGTGATTTCAATCAATTGTTATCCTCATTCAAATTATTATGCCTAGACGAATCAGGATGATCATACAAATGTAATAAAGTGTCTGAAACTGAAAAGTTTTGTGAAAACAATAACAAAATAATTACTAATGTGTTTGTTTATTACATGAAACTCTGATAAGTTGTTGAAACAAATGGGCAAAAGTTAAAGGTAATCTAATCTAATTAAAGGTATAACACATAGAAAATTTGGCGCCTGGTCAATATTATGCATAAAGAAATAGTCCTTCAATGCCACAGGTCGAATGACAAAGAGTTGAGAATAACTTGCCCGTGCGCGAGCCGCAGATCAGGCAGCCCCTAGCTACGGATCTAGGAAGCTAGTAGGGACCTAACAGCTGATGTTATTAAACAGATAGCACAAATAAAAGCTTACACTGTCATGTTCCCAGCTCCTCGAACCACAATCGGATCAGGCACTAGCGTCACATGTGTCTCTTCTATATTCTCCTCGAGTTCCGTCTCATCGGGATATATTGCATCAAAGTCTGCCATTGTACTTAACACTAACTAAAAAATCAATTCCGAATATTATAAACACATAACAAAGCACAGTGTTTGTTGGATTTTTACACATTCACGAAAAAAGGAATACAGAAAGTCAAATGTGACGTTTTCTTTCATAAACACACAACACAGAAATGAATAATGTTGCCATACTTGAATTTGAAAGTGTTCTTGTTACATTCTTTTGCACTAAATTCTGTGTATTGTTTGTTTGAAAAACTTGCAGCGCATCTTCATTTTTTCATGTTTATTCTCTATAATTTATTCTTTATTACTTATTTTAAATCATTTTGCATGTTGTTATCGAAACTGCAAAGTTTGATGGAGTTTTAGCGATTCATACTAGATGGCGCTACTATGCTTGTTTGTTTGGAATGTAATTTAATATAAATATTTTATTGATATCTAGCTTCTGCTAGCGGCTTCGCCCGCACAGTGTACTTTGTAATATATTGATTTGCCCGAGTGAAAATCATTGGTACTAGTAGTTTCGGCTCTGCGTTAATATGTCAGTCAGTTCTCTTTTTATTCATATAGATATATATTGTACACCTTTATGAGATAAACAAATATTTATTTTTTATTTATTAATCTTCATGCAACATAAATTACAAAGGCGGACTTAATGCCTTAGGCATTCTCTACCAGTTATCCTAGGGTGATGAAGAGACAATATGTTAGGTGCATAAAAATAAAATGTTATACAAAAAACAAGGATAAAAAAGTATAGATATAGTTAAAATACTATGTGTATTTTAACTATATCTATACTTTTTTATCCTTGTGTGTATTATCCTTATATATTTAATATAATATATATTCATATATATTAATATAAAGTAAGTAAAGAAGTTTTGAGACGAGTCTGCTATTGGTGGAGCAAATGATTCCGCAACCTCCGCTTAGCATAGCATAGTCGGCCTTATAATGTTCCCACTGTTAGGACTCAGGCCTCCTTTCTAAGAGTGGGAATGGGCCGTAATCCCCCCCACGCGGGCCCAGTGCGGGTTGGTAAACCTCCGCTTATAAATATATTATTATTGTTATTTGAATAAAACTCGAAAATTATTATTCTAAGTGCCTATGTGTTTCATGTTGGTAACAGAACTCTGCTACCGCTTCCGCTTCTGCAGAAGTTTCGCGGTATAGAAACACGAGTTTCTTTATTATTATTATTTTTTCGGTTCATTCTGCGCATTACCACGGCTCGTGACGTAATTACGACGTAATCCCTCTGTTGTTTTAAAAAATAAATTGTGCTTTTTCTTCACCGCTTCCGCTTCCATTTCCGCTTCCGCATCTGCAAAGATTTACTTTTGACATCTGGCCCGTTTCCGCTTCCGTTAAGACACTTCCGTTGCATCACTATTGGTAATATCAGAGATACCGAGATAGAAAACTTGTGTAAAGGATTAGGCCTACAGGCAGTCTGAGACCTGGGGCTGTGCTCACCCATTAACTCAGTACAACAGATCTAAAATTTTTGCTGTCCATGACTTTAGAATCAATCTATCCAAAATAAAACAATATTTGTTATTCTAATTACTTACTAAGACTGGAGCGGACCGGGGCAACCTTTAAGCGGGTCCTGCCCAATCTAGAGGACAATGACGCCTTTTGCCGGGCTCTACGTAGGGATGGTGCAGTGCGGTCCATAATATGATCCTTTACGGGGTGCTGGTGCAGCGGGGTGGGCGCGCCGGCGCGGTCGCTGCGAAAGCGACCGGCCTGCAAGCAGGATGCGACAAATAGCGGCATGCCGGACAGAGTTCCGACGGGATCTCGTGGCAGTATGGAGACAGTAACTCTCTCCACTCAGCGCTGGGCATGCTAGTGGGGGTAAGGCCGAACGCTGCGATAGGCGGGCGACCGCGCGATCCCATACAAAAGTGCTGCGGGCGCCCCTTTTACTACGTAATAACACATTAAAGTTATCCATCGACACGATTACATGCACACCGTTAAAGTTAAACTAGCGACACTGCGCAGCTAATAATCCGGTTTCCGCAACGGGGACCACCGCACACGATTAGGCGTGGGTAGTATCTGGATCACTGAAATGTTTCGAAACAGTGATATGTATCATTTGGAACATTTGGAACATCGGCTCAAAAGATATAAACGGAACATTTGAAATATCGCCTTAAAAGATACAAATGGAACATTTGAAACATCAGCTTACAAGATCCAATGTGAAAATGGGGGTACCCCAAGGTTCAATTTTAGGTCCTTTTTTATTTTTAGTTTATATTAATGATTTACTCTATCTGTTGCAAAACAAACTAAGTATGGTGTTGTTTGCCGACGACACTTCTTTGATTTTCAAGATAAATAGAAAGACTAACAATCTTGACGAATTAAATAACGCCCTACTGCAGTTCTAAATGGAAAAAAAACGAAATGATGAAATAGAAATAATGTTTTACAATGTTTTACAACAACAACGAGCAAACAAACAAAAACCAGTCGTAACCTGTGATTTAGACTCCTCCTTTATCCGTATCTAACTTATAAATCGGTTTCGGTTATGGTTACGGATAGGTATTTTTTTATTTCATATTATTTTATAATTTTGGTTTTTTTTTTTTTTTGGGTGGGAAAATCATCTTATGACAAAACCCGCTCTTGGGCGGAGCGAGAGATAGTGTCAGACTTTTACTGACTAAAAACCCACTCCTGTTCCTTCGTTGCCTTCGTCCCAGGGCCCCGGGTTTCGTTTTCACACTACCCATGGCCCCAGTAAGCTTCGACCCTGCTGGGCCCCTACGATTTGCTGACATCTCCCTGAAGCGCGCGTGGAACAATACGCGCCGTCGACGACTTGGGCTCGGTCCGGACGGTTACCGGACGGTCGGACGGCGGGCTACCCATTGCTCGCCCTCCGCAAGCCCGCGCCTACGGTGGCCGGAAATCGGGATCGGAATCCCGGCGGCGGACAGGGCGTAAGGACCGTTGCCTCACGCGATCGGCCGCCTCCTTTGCTAGCATTACTGCTTCGCAGAAGGAGGCGACCGCCTGCCACTCCTCCTCGCTCCGGACCATGGCCTGAACCAAGGCCCAGCGCGAGAGATCGCCGCCGCCGATTGCCCCCACGAGGACACGGCGTTGCTCTGCCCAAGCGGGGCACGTCTCCACCGTGTTATAATTTTGGTTACGGTTACGGAGCTTCATAACATCCCTGCTTTATACCCGACCATCGGGGTTACCATGATGTTCAAAGTAAGATTGTTTCATCCTTATTTCAGTGTGGGTAAGAGACAGAGCTATACAGGTTGTCTAGCGCCATCTCTTACTCACACTGAAACTTATTTTTAACGTCATGGTAACCCCGCTGGGAATTGAAAAGGGAATTGAAAGCTGAATTTTGCGGGATCGGTTTTCATATGTCCTTCCAGACATTTGTCATCTGGATGACAAATCACCTGGATGATTAGCGGTCTAACTCTTCCTCTCTTCTTTGTGTTGAAACTGAAACTGAACATGAAATAATTAGTACGATTTTAAAATAACATTAAATTCTATTTTAAAAGACAAAGGTGAACAACATATTGCAATAACTAGTTCAAATAATAAATGCTTTACTTTAGGCACAGATCGATTGTCCGTACAAGGCTTGGCCATTATGAATTATCTCACGACTCACTTGTATGACCACTATCACACATGTATGCACATTGATAACGTGCAGCTGTGGCCTAAAAACTTGTGCCTTGTTATACCGCCTCCTTGCTGCTTATTATACTCAGAACTTACGAAGCTACCTGAAAAGGAGAAGGCATTTCATAAGTGAAGTCTCGTTGATCGAATCCAATTTTTGACTGCTCTTTACTTTAATTTAAAATTATTTTAAACCATTAATTACACGTTAATAAGTATTCCAATTAAAAAGCCTTAATTGAGGATGGGGAATTTGCTCAGTTGGACGTAACTTCGGTATCTTCGTGGGCATGATGGTATTTCGTACGCAAGAATGTGTTTTTTTTTAATGATACAAACTATTGCTTGACTGTGATCCCACCTGATGGTAAGCAGAAATGCAATGTTGCTACACTGTTAGCTAGCAGTAATATTTTAGTTAATTTCATTGATATTTTATGAATTTTTATTTTACAATAATCTTGTTTGTGATAGCCATAAACACTTCCCAAAAAGCTTTTCTTATGAGCTGCTGTACCTACGGTGAGCATTTCTAAGCTTGTCCTCATCCAAAAGGCCCCAGACAGCAGCAAACAGCGATGCAGCTGGTCCTTAAAGAAACAGTGGACATTCAGGAAGAGGCTCCCTAGTGTATGTTGTTTGCCGATGATATTGTGTTGGTTGCCGAGAGTGGCCTAGAGGTCCAGAACAGATTGGAGGTGTGGTGGCACAGACTGGAGAGTGTTGGCCTGAAATTGAGTAGAACCAAAACGGAATACTTGTTCTGCGATTTCGGCGGTCTCTCCAATCCAGTGCCTTTAGCTCTAGCTGGAACGCCCATACCGATCTGCTCTGACTTTCGGTACCTCGGGTCACTCATCCAAGGGAATGGTGAGGTAGACCGGGACGTAACACATCGGATCAACGCAGGATGGATTAAATGGAGACAGGTCACAGGAACAACTTGTGACCCACGGATGCCCCTCAAGTTGAAGGGTAAAATCTACAAGTCCGTGATAAGGCCTGTCATACTGTATGGATCAGAATGTTGGGCTGTGAAAAAGACGGATGAAAAAAGATTGCATGTAGCGGAGATGAGAATGTTAAGATGGATGTGAGGTGTGACGAGAATGGATAAAGTGAGAAATGAATATATTAGGGGAAGAAAAGTGGAAAGTGGCGCCAGTGACTGAAAAGTTGAAAGGGAATCGTTTGTCTTGGTATGGTCATGTGAAGAGGAGGGATGAAACGCATGTTACTAAAAGAGTTATGAGTTTACATGTGGATGGATGGAGAGGAAGAGGGAGACCAAAGAAAAGATGGATGGATTGTGTGAAGAGTGATATGAAAGAAAAGGAAGTTAGTGATAGCATGACGAGTAACAGGGCAGAGTGGAAGAAAAAAACGTGTTGCGCCGACCCCAAATAATACGGAATAAGGGCAGGAAGATGATGATGATGATGAGGATCAATTAGTTTCGTATGAGACACCGAGTTGTCCATTTCAACATATTTATGTACCTATGATGTAGAGTATACTTTATGACTTCGCAAGTTTAGTACCCCTTGAGAAGTAAGTAAATCTTCTTTAAAAATTCCATTTCAAATATATGTTATGATGAGAAAATATCACAAACTTCAGAATATCGAACCTCCCAAATTTACTTTCAGGCATCCGAGCCAATTGATCAGTTTCAAATAATAGATATTAATTCAACCGGTATGGTAAAGGGTATAGGGCCGGCCGTGACAGATCAAACGTTTTTCTAGGCGGGTACATTAAGCAGTGCAAGTGCACATGCGTATAAAAGCGGCGTGTGCGCACCCCTCAGCGTCACAGCGAGTCAGAGCGCCCACCGAAGGTACTCAAGCAACATGAAGGTATGGGAAGCTTTTCTAATAAGTTTTAAGTTTATTGAAATATGTACCTAATTGTTTTTAAATCTTTTTTAAGAAAAACTACAAAAACATCACATGGCGCAATAGCATATACAAATAAACCCACGCCTGAAATACTTCTATCCATGCCAGTGGTAGTCGTATAATTAGACATTAGATTTATAATATAATTACGGGCGTTGTGCCAAAAGTATAGGAAAAGTAACTAAAATTTTCCAGTGAAAATTCTGACCCAAAATTGTTAAAATATATTTTCATATTTCCAGGTCATAATCGCAGCAGCTATCCTGGCGGTGTGCAAAGGAGCGGCTGGCGGCTTGCTGCCTGCAGTAGCGTCTCCCTACGCCTACGGCCGCCCCCTGGGGTATGCCGCCCCCTTGGCGGTTGCACGACCGGCCTACGCGCATGGCCTGGCTGCGCCGATCTTAGGCCATGCCGTTGCCAAGGTCGCCCCTGTCGAGGACTACGATCCCAACCCTCAATACTCCTACGCTTATGACATTCAGGATGCCCTTACCGGTAAGAAAAAAAATTTAAAAAAAAAAGGGGGTCTATTATAGTTTTTCGTAGGCTAGCTCCTTCCCGCGGCTTCGCACTTAAGGATATCAAAAATAATTATACGAGAATTTTAAAGTGTATCCTATACATAAACTCTTTAATCCACGTTATGCGTAGGCCACCAACTATTATTAAAATCCGGTGTCTATGAAGTCTGTCGTTCGTGCCTACTTAATAATATCAATCGATGGTATAAAAAATCTAATAACTGATGATGAAATAGACACTTTACTATTAAACCGAGTACTGAGCAGTATACAATTTTGTTTGCAAAATCTTAAGTGACAATTCACGAAAAAAATACACGATAAGCTTTTTCGTATTAGTCGCGCAAGTAATTCAACTTAAACAAAAAAAAAGGGGTGACGTCAGTTTTTTTACATTTATATTTAGGACACTGCTGCATACTCTTGACAACTGACAAACTTTTGCAGATAAATTGACACCCCGAGCTTTTAAATGCAAAGGTGAAAGGGATACAAGTGGGTAACGGCCTCTTTTTGTTAAACCGTAATGGTCCAGAAGCAGGCCGCCGGGCGGGATTGTGAGAGGGCCGATCGCGTTCGAATAAGCAGGCACCAAGAAGGCAACTGCCTCGACGAAAATGAAAAAAACTTAAATAAAATTGTTTTTCGCGAGCTACCTTAAAGCATCCCCCTTAAGGCAAGCGAGAGTCGGGAGTCCGGGGTCACGGGGGTTCAGATTGGGAATGCCTCTGTCTACTAACAGATGACCACAGGAAGGAAGGTTGCATAGTAATCAGTCTAACCCAAATAAGAGAAGTCGATAAATAAGAGGTCATGGAATCCCTTCTATGTGCTGATAGATCACCATCAGCCACCCAAGCCACCACGGTGATCAAATCCGGTGTGATTTTAGCAGGGCAAAATCCAACACTGTCTGGTTTTTTGTCTAAAAGCCGCGGCTTAGGTGTTTCGAGGTTAGGTTCGAGACACATTTTTAAGAGGGGTTAAAAATGTGTTACTCGATTGTGAAGATTAGGCAAGCCGTCAGTATTAAAATACTAGTATTCAGTTTCATCTAGTTAAACTGGAAGCCGACCCCAATATAATTAAGAAAAGGCTGGGTAGTCGTGAGATTATAAAAATCTATTCTTACAGGTGACTCAAAGAACCAGCAAGAATCCCGTAACGGTGACGTGGTCCAGGGATCGTACTCTCTAGTGGAGCCTGACGGCACCCGGCGCATCGTGGAGTACACTGCTGACCCCGCCAACGGCTTCAACGCCGTCGTTCACAAGGAGCCCATAGGTGGTCACGTCGTGAAGGCAGTGGCTGCACCCGTCGCAGCTCACGGCTTCTACCACTAGTCCCAAGAAAACCCTTACTCGGTTAGACGGATCCAGCTTAAGACGATCAGAAAGCTTAATTAATTGCTAGATGAAATGTCAATAAGGTCTGAAACTCTTACAGGAACTTTGGTTTTAGATTTTGTATGACGCGTTTTGTAATGTCAGTAATATCGACCGACTTACCAAATTGGACTGCTTACTAAATAAGCTATGACAACAGGAGCTCCATATATGTTGTATATCTCGGCTCGCATTTGTAACAACGAATTGATCGCTAAGTCATGTTTAGAATCTAATAGAGACAAGTTATCTATGCATTTAAGACCTGCCATATTTGGTGAGTTCGTAATTGTCAAGTTTTGCTCATTGTAATACATACTCACGTTTATCTAGATAAACATCTGTATCAATGATATCAGGATCTAATGCAAGAAATCTGTATCTAACCTAGATCCGTCTAAGCGAGCTGTGCCCGTCGAAGTGACCTGAACCGTATTACGTTAATGTTATATTTATGCTTATTGTAGAGTATTGTTAATTGATGTGTTAAAGCTGAGGTAATAAATAAGAGGAATCGAAAACTCGTTGCTGTATTATTTTTGGTTCGATGAATGAAATAAGGCGTTTACGAGACAAATGTGGCTCCGTTAAGGTTCTTTATGGGCTTTTTTATTGTAAGTGAACCAGTTATATTATGTGCGTGAAATAATGGCGTATGTGAATGTGTGTCAGCCGCGCCCGGCTATTATGTGCGAGCCTGCGCCCGCGCCGCTCTGTTGTCGCAGTCTGTGATATGCGACACTTTGCTGTTTCCCAATCTAGACCGGGGCTAGCAAAAATTGGTTGACCTGCTCTATTTAGACTGGTTCTAATAAATGTCAATCTCAAAACAGGTACCTGTCTAGTATCAATTATCAAGGTTCACATTTACTTGCGATTGTGACCTTTCTTTTATTTTTTTTCATACTCAACCTGATACTAACTTACACAAATACTAACTTACCTACTGAATAAATATCACATCCCATTAATTTTATAAGATCTCTCAAGGGAATGTTTGAAATAGTTACCGTGGTCCTGGAACGCAAAGGGTTATTAAAGGAGCACAGGTACGTTTTAATAGTCAGTTAAAGTCGGATATGCCTTTCGATCCACCCTAGAGAAGGAGAAGTTATTTGGTGAGTACCCACCTCAAAAAAAATCACTAATGTTATAAGGGCGATAATTTATATGTAGTGTGGGTATATTTGTTACACCTTAACGCAGAGGCGTAGCGTGGACTAATTTGACGTGGGCGAAGGCACATCAGCGACTGTTGCAACCCAGGATTCGACCACATCGTCGCTTAACATCTGGTGAAATAGTGATCAAACACGAGCCTACCTAATTATAAATAAAAACCCTCGTTTTTAAAGAGCCCTCGTCTGTGCGAGGTCCCTTTGGGTGCGACTGATGCGAGGCCGTGCGCGAGAGTCCACTTCGCCCACACCTAATTACGCTACTGCCTTTACATTCAAACAGCTGAAGGGATTGATAAAATGCGGTTCTTGCATGGACCTTGTCCTACTTAAATAGGATACTTTATATATCTATATATTATAATATGTTCCCCTGGAATAATTTTCTATTGTCACGCGGGGGTACTCGCTGACCAAAGCTACTTGTACAAATAATCTAAGAGTATTACATCTTGATTCTTGTATTATTTTTATTATCTACCTACCAAGTAGGTAAGTAGATAATAAAAACACTTGTGCAATCTAGCGCAATGTCAGATGCAATTAGGTAATTTGTTCATTGCGGATGCCTGCATTTAGATATGTTAGCATAGATAAGGTGTACCAATATGTAACGTACAATTAGATTAATTAAGGGAGCTACAATTATCTAATACCAGGTGGTCAGATCGGATGCACATAAAATTAAGATAGCTTTATCAAACAAAAAATAACGGACATTTTTCATAATTATATTATTCAGACTTTGCAACTTTGTATGACTAACAACACATTCCAAATATTTTTTTTTTAAATCTTATGTGCTGATTAAAAATGTGCTAGCTTTTTGTATAATTTTACATCAAATTTTCATGTACTTTATTGGGTATCCAACAATGGGAATCTGGTAAGATTGTGGCTGAAAAGATTCGATAAACATTTAAAAATTTTGATACTTTTTTTCCGTTTTTAGGGTTCCGTACCCAAAGGGTTAAAACGGGACCCTATTTCCTATCACTCTGCTGTCCGTCAATCTGTTACCAAGCTGTATTTCATAAACCGTGATAGCCAGACAGTTAAAATTTTCACAGATGATGTATTTCTGTTGCTGCTATAAGAACAAATAATAAAAACTTCGAGCGCGAGTCCGACTCACACTTGGCCAGTTTTTTAATTTAAGTTAGAACTTTAAGATACAATTGCTAAAGTTAATACAGTCACATCATTTCCTAAAAACTATTCGAAACAAAATTACAATTCTTTAACTTAAAAAATAGGAATCACATCAAAATAGTTGTCCGTATACGATTTGACCGTCCCAGTGAAACCTTCCAGAAAAATAGGTGCGTACATGCCCGTTACATTTAGAGCTACGCAACGCACTACGGTCTGCTACGAGCTACGCTTCTAGCTTACAGCTACGTGAAGACACTAGGTTGATGAGGAAATATTTTTGTGCCGATGTAGCACCGACTTTGCTAAAGAAATTACTTTACGCTGGAAGTGTCTAATGAATTGATTGAAGTCGATTTTAAAAGGAAAAAAATAAAATAAAATCACGATCGAGGTCTATAAGTTTATGGCACGAAACATACGCAAAAAAAACTATAGCAAAGTACTAAAATACTCGTAAGTACGTAATACTAATTACAAATTAATATGATTTTCGTGCGTTCTTACTCAAAGTAACTTCCGTGTGTGCCCTTGCAAGTTTAGTAGAACGACGCAGTGCGTTGTGCAATTTCCTCAGTCGATATGACCAACGTCTAATACTTCCTTCACTTTCAAGGAGATAGTGTCCAAAGCATGCAATTTAAAAATTTATTTTTATTTTTATTTATGATCCTCATTGAAATTTTCACCTTCTCATTTGCAGGAATCAGGATTGTATGGAAGTTCCCTCCTCGTATTTAACTCCAAGCCTCGTCAAGTCTTCTATTTTAAATTATTAAAAAGCTGTACAAAATAGTCTAGTGGTCGGAATATCTTGCTTCCGACCACTACACTATTTTGTATAGCTGACTGAGCGTGGGTTCCTGAGCTTGATTCCCGGGTTGGGCAAAAACTGATATTGGGTTTTTCCATTAGGAATTACTTTGTAGCACCCCGAAGTTGGACGTTTGACAGTGTGACCCTCCTGGGCTTCGAAACTGTGCCTCTAAAGCCAACATCACCTGATCAAAGTCATCACCTGGCCAGGTCCAGCATCTGATCTTTCCAGGTCGTGTCAGATTGCCATCGGACTATGAGAGTAAAGGAACAGAGAATGTACCTGTATTTGTGCACACATGTACACTATAATATCTCCTGCGTATTTGGTTAATTTCTGTTGAGATTCTGAGATTGGCCGCTGTCATAGAAATTCGGTCGGGAGCTTTTATTTTAGAAAGCCTTTTGGCCTTGGCTGTTAAACATGGGTATGTTTATCTAATAAAGCTAAAAAACAAAGCACCAAATGCCAATTTTTTGTTGCAGAGGTCTTCAAAGTGCCTAGCTATACATTATGAAGCTAGATAAGGTGCAGTGTACCTATATCCAAGTGTTAAAAGAAAATCATTTTCAAAATCAAAAACCATCCCTGCAAGCCTGTACTAACTACAAAGGGCACAGATAGATACATGCAGATATTTGGTTCACACATTATCAGATCTGCAAGTTGCTCAGAGTTATTATTGCCTAACCATAATAGGTACTTTAAGTTAGAATGTATCGCTGATACGACGGTGAGTTTTACAACGGTGTTAGATCGCCGTTAAAGCTCTCTCTGTTTTGACAAAAATTAAACACACCCAGACTAGGAACAGACAAATTGAGATGGAACCAATATTGTAAATAAAAAATCTTTGCTTAATTTTGGAGAAAAAGATATGGTGCAAAGATATATATATATACAGGATGTAACTTTAGTAGTCAAATTGTTTATAATTATGTTTGTAAAGAGTCGGTAAAGTTGTCAAAAAGTAAAAGGCCCGTGAATATTTGAATACGAAAAAAGAATACTCGTGTAGCGACATCTATCGCGTCACATAAGAAAATCCTGAATCGCGCAATCAAAGTTCTCCGCGCGATTAGAACATATAGAACAGTCCGAAATCATCTATCGGGCAGTTGCAGCCCACCAGACATAACATCCCGTCTGGTCGGAGGATCCTCCCTTTTCAACGGAGGTTTGTGGGACTTTACTCTCTGTTCCGCATGCCTCCAAACTGGTGACCCTCGACAAAAACGTCAGCGCAGCCTTCGTGCAGCTACTACTTCGTGACGTCATCATCACTTCCTCAAGCTTTCGAGCAGCGAGCCATACAGCCAGCACCCACGGCTATAAAGGGTATCCTGACCACCAGCATGCCTACATGGTCATACCTGGTCATCACCCTCAGCCTCATCAGCGACCTTGGCGAAGCACACTGCACCTTCGGCCAGTCACATGAAGAGCAATGAAGAACCTCTCCTGGTCGGCGCAAGCAGTCAAGCCGCCACTACATCGCACAGCACCGCTCCGACTCACTGGAGCCAGCAGCACTACTCCGACTCACTGGAGCCTGCAGCATCATCCCGACTCATTGGGACAGCACCACCCCGACTCACTGGGGCATCACCGCAGACAGTTCCGACTCACCGAGAACTATGCGGCATTCGGTTCCGACTCACTGGAACCAACCTACCAAAGGCCTGGCACGCATCAAGAAGCATCAAGAACCATCGATCTCCGATCTCCGGAGGGGAGTGATGTAGCGACATCTATCGCGTCACATAAGAAAATCCTGAATCGCGCAATCAAAGTTCTCCGCGCGATTAGAACATATAGAACAGTCCGAAATCATCTATCGGGCAGTTGCAGCCCACCAGACATAACATCCCGTCTGGTCGGAGGATCCTCCCTTTTCAACGGAGGTTTGCGGCACTTTACACTCTGTTCCGCATACCTCTAAACTCGCAAAAAATATAAGTACTATAATATTTATTCAAAGCGCCAAAAAAAAATTATGTATTTTTTTAAAACACTATGTAATTGATTATTATTTTATTGTTTGTTTCAGTTTCGTTCGAAGTTACATTCTAGGGTATTTCTCAAATGTCAAAACGGGCCTTTCATTTTTTAACGAGTTAATCTCTGGGAAAATTGATCCGGGAGCTGTGGGAACAAGTGCTGTCCTGATAAAACCAAACCCAAAAGATTTAAATTAAGAAAATATAATTAAACTAAACTCATTTAAAATGCAAAATTTCTTACATATTGATATATAAATACTGAATAGAATAAACTTTATTGTAGACCAAAATAGTAAAACAAATACAGAAACTTAAATCTTTAGTTACATTAATGGCCGTCTTATCGCTGACAGTGGTAATCGTATCTACCAGATAACCTTAGGATATATTTTTTATTATTGTTCTTATTGCTTCTATAATGAAAATTAAATATTAAAATAAATTGTTAATTTTATGCTTTTTTATTGAATTTAATACTGACATTTGGGTAAGTTTCCTGTTTATACTATATTTATTAAATTAAAAAAATATTTATTACTTTAATTCACATGAATATTTGCAAATCACTGGTAGAGTATGACGAAATCTAAAATACCACTTAAAGATTGTACCTACTCTTAATCTTGCCAATAAATGCTATTTCTATTTAAAATTTTAATCCTTTGTTAAAAGATATTAACTGTCGATCGATCATATGACCGTGATTAAAGCTAAAATAAAATGACAATATAAAATCCTGCCCGGAACTAAAGTTTCAATGCCTAGTGCTGTCGTGAATACGCACTACTTAGAGTCTATAGGTATGATTGATATATGTATTTAGATATTGTTAAGACTTTGAATTGCTTTACGCTGTTATGCGGTAATGGCAATAAGGGCCATTTTCGTTTTACATTATTCACAGAAGGAATTAATAAAATGATTTAACAGCCTTTAAGTATTTAGTTAGTATCGGGTGTCACCATTGTGTGAATCGCCCGAAGGACACGGTGGAGGTGTGCCCCGCTTAGGCGGAGCGCCGCCTTGTCTTCGTAAAGGCGATCGGCCGGGGCGACCACTCGTCCTGGGTCCTGGTTCAGGCTATGGTCCAGAGCAAAGAAAAGCTGGCTGGCGCCATTCGTCTTGCCTCCGTTTGCCGGTTGCCTCCTTTTGCGAAGCAGTTATGCTAGCAAAGAAGACGGAAGCACCCGTGAGGGAACGGACATATTCACGCTTTCTCGCACCTCTTTAGAGCGGGAGAAGTCATTGGATGATTTATCACCTTAAAAAAAACTTGTCAAGTTAGTAGGACTTTTTTGAAATACCATTTATGTGGGTATTATTATTGCTTGGTAATTAATTAATTAAAATGATATTAGAGTTCAGAAAACTAATTTCAGTTCTTATTCATAAACCGGAACCAGAAATGAAAACAACGTTAGCAGGTTACTTTATTTTTGTTTTTTACATTGACTATATTTTATCTATTTATTTAACAATTCACGTACACACATAGTATAATATCAATTATGTATAAGTATTCTGTATAGTAGCGACACTACATTGTACTAATGAATAGAATACTATAAATATGAAAATGTATAGTTGACAAAGCTGTGGCCAGTGAAAGTAAGGTCTCGCTTTAAGGCTCTATAATACCTACATATATACGAATTTAGATAGAAGGTATTTAGGTCTACGAGACGTACCTGAATTACTTCATCCAATACAATGTGTTCCATAGGAATATATGAAACTAGCTTCTACCTGCGGTTTTGCCCGAGAAAAAGCGGGTTTCTCCATAGAATTTTGGAACCCCGTTTCATCCCGTTAGGGGGTGAATTTTGTAAAATCCTCTCTTACTGCTCGCCTAAGTCATAAATGGAAACCTTGTTCAAAATTTCATGCTCCTAGTTACAGTAGTGTTGGCTCTGTGTTGATATGTCAGTCAGTAAGTTTCTCCTTTTTTATATATATATATATAATACTAACCTCTGCCGGCGGCTTTACCCGCGTGAAAGTAGGTTTCTCTTTACAAATTATGGACCCTCGTTTCAAGCCCTTAGGGGGAAAATTTTGGAAAATCCTCTCTTAGTGCAAGCCAACCTCATCATCATAAAAGAAAACCTTGTGCTGAATTGCGCGCTCCTATGCCCTATAGTTTCGACTGTGCGTTGATATGTCAGTCAGTCAGTTTCTCCTTTTTAACCGACTTCAAAAAGGAGGAGGTTCTATGTTCGGCTGAAAGTATTGTTTTTAATGTATTTTCAGCGATTTCTCGGTCAATTGTGGACCGATTTTGAATTTTTTTTTTGTTTGAAATATAATGCTTCCGAATAGGTCCCATAGAAATATTATGATCTGATCATGAACTTCGAAGTATAAGGTATTTATGTTTGGATGAGAGGTACTTTTTAGTGGTGGTATAACTAAAAAGTGTAAAATAAAATAAAATACAGAAAAAATACAACCGACTTCAATGTAAAAAAAAAAACACTGAAAAGTGCAAAATAACTTTAATTTCGGAAGTCGGTATTAAATAAGGAAAAGACAAATCTATTATTATAGAAACACGTCGGTGTTTCTATAATAATTTGTTTGTTTGTTTTTTCGGTGTTTCTCGGTATTGTTTATTTCATATTTATCACCGACTTCCAAAATTAAAGTTATTTTGTTCCTTTTAGTGTTTTTTTAGTGAAGTCGGTTATTTCTTTGTATTTTTTTTATTTCACACTTTTCAGTTGCGATACACTTATAACCAAAGTGCCTATTTCTCATGACGATTCAAATTAACCCAAAGACTGCTAGGTTACATTGATTAATTACGGAGTTCCAGTGCCTACCTTCCAGCTCCATCATCATCATCAGTTCACTTCGATGATACCATTTTCAACATAACTTTTCAGAACCATTTATTTATTTGTATTGTCATAGTCGCTTAACTATCTTCATTGTGATATCTATGTGAGTAGTAAGTTCCGTTGGCCATTTTTGGTCTTCTTCACCAGTTACGCTTCATCAAATGTTACTTTTTGACTGTAAACGCTTAAGTTATCGATCAAAATATCAAAAACACCATATAGTTGCTTATAATATTTGAGAAGTTTCCTCGATTCCTCATGGATTTCATCATCAGAACTGGATTCTGAAAAAAATAGGACCAATCGGAAAGCAACTCCTCTAAGAGAAAAAAAAAATTGCAAATCGGTCTATAAACGACGGAGTTCTGAGATAACACACATAAAAAAACTTACAACCGAATTGATAACATCCTCCTTTTTTTTTAAGTCGATTAAAAATAACAACATAATAATGTATCTCCTGTGTATATGTGTGTACAGAAATTGTAAAATAAATTAATGATAAATAACATATTGTTATAGCATAACCTACTCTAATATACCCTGTAACATAAAACAAACAATGTTATTTGATTCGAACATTACTAGAAGCATTGTATGAATGATGACATGCCTAGAAAAGGGGGCGTCTTCTGAGGTGGCGACTAACACAGAAGTATGGAAGAAAAACACATCTTGCGCCGATCTGAGACAAATTGGGGCAAAAGAAAGAAAGAAAGAAAGAAAACATGTTTATTTGGCACACCATGATTCATGAACAAATAAGTAATTGCAAACTTAAATGGAAAGTCAATGAGAATGATGATGACTACCGAATAAAACTTTAGATTATCCCAATTTGTTCTAAAATTCAAGCAACTCATTACAAGTGCTCACAAAGTTGGTACGATCATGTATTTTACACGAATAAAAAAATAATCATACACAGAACCTATTGTCCAAGTGTCCATCATAAATTTAAAAGATGATTAATGAAAAAACACTTCAAAGATCAATTCATTTTGTTGCTCTATTCAAATCATTTGTAATAATGAAATAATAAACTTGCAATTGTCCATGACCTCAAAGGAACCATAATATATCAAAGAAACTAATATCATTACTGCGATTCTAACGAGATATTAATTCAAGCTCTATGTTAGGTTCATGTAATCAAGATC
Organism: Mythimna vitellina; assembly: GCA_949316375.1. NCBI lineage: Eukaryota > Metazoa > Arthropoda > Insecta > Lepidoptera > Noctuidae > Mythimna > Mythimna vitellina. The sequence continues at coordinate 9,971,852 of OX438706.1, read as the reverse complement.
ATGGCTAATTACATGAATGTGTATGCTAAAAATTGTCGTAAAAGTTGATATGTCTGTGTATTTGCATGATAATGTTAATTTTGCATAATGTATAAAGCTGTCTATCAATATAAGTTCTTAGAACTTTAGCGAGAAGGTATATTTAAATGTATAGTTAGGTACCCTTTTTTTGAGGTAGTCATAAAATAACTGGTCTCGCTCTGGCTGAGAGGAGGGTTCGAATTTTACTTTTAAACCATATGTGTTCCTTCTGTGGCCTTTTGGGTTCCAGGCCTTAATTCTCTTGAACAGTTCCACAGAACACTCGATTTACTTATAAATACTTGTTTTAAGATTTACGTTGATTTATGAATGTTTACGGCATAAAGTGCGTTATTGCTGCCTTACAGTGGCATTAATTAGAGTGGCTCCAATCAGTAAAGCTATTAAACCAGATTTAAATTAGATTGTAAGAGAAACATAACTACCGGTATATTGAATCACAGAGATTCAACAAGCAGTTAAACTTTCATCGGGAACTGTGGACCTAATAATCGTAGATACAACGTAACAATTAGGTAATAAGGCTCTATGAAGTCGACGTTAGTTGGAGAGTGAGTCGCGCGGCCGAGGCTCGGGCGCCAGTTGCCAGCAAGGAACATTCGAGTGAATGCACGCCGCTTCTATAAATACGATAGCGGTCGCCGCGCGTGCACTATTTACTTCGAACCCTATTGTTGAACAAGTCTGCATCATGCTAAGGGTAAATGTCTTTTTAATTGATTCTATTAATTATCCTGTATTTGTTTTGTGATACGCTGCAAGTGTAATCTTTGTCGTAACACTCAGCTGCAATCTTGTGTGGTTCCAAGCTTGTTATTTCTTGTACATAGAGACCTTGTGTGATTTCAGGACTTGCGAAAGATATTTCGTTACATATAAAGTTTATCTTTGATGTCATTGCGTCTGTTTTCGATTTCCAGGTATCATTGGTTCTGTGCGTCGCGCCGATAGTCTTCGGTATCATAGTCCGGGATCCGCCGCCTTCCCCAAACGATTACAAGTACTCATACAACATTGAAGATCCGACGACAGGTGACAGAAAGAGTCAGCACGAGGTGAGGCAAGGGGATGTGGTCACTGGAGCTTACACGGTGCAAGGAGCTGACGGAATCAAGCGGACAGTCGAATATACAGCTGACGCAAAACATGGCTTCCAAGCTGTGCTGCGAGAAGATCCTGGGAGCCCACCCTTGGTGACTCAGCCCCCTGTTCCTCACCACAACTACAATGCGATTAACGCGATCCAGTATCAATCTACCCCCAGGCCTGTGTTTGTCCAGTACCAGACACCTAATCCTAGACCAGAGTATGTACAATTCCAGACATCTACCCCGAGACCAGAGTATGTGCGGTACCAGCATCCTGAACCTCAGGGCAACTATATAGAAGAACATCCCGCGATATATTTCACCCCTCAAAACGAAGTAGAACCCAGGGCACCTTTTGATGGACAGTATTTTATACCTGTGTCGGCAAACAACAAGTATTAGAACAGACTGATAGACTATGTAATTCTTATCGTAAACTTGTGATATTAAGATAAGTGAGTAAAATGAGATCTGTAAAATAATATGCTGTGAATAATGTACCTAATTAGAGATATCTAGGTAGAATGAATAACATTGAGTGTACTTGAACTTATTCGTTCGTTGAATGTGTTTTTGTGCAATTATTCGGAATAAAAGTAAACAAAAAACGACAGCGGCCGTTTGAGATTACTAGAAATAACAAATAAAAGGCAAAGCAAGGCTGAACGCGTACTTTGACTGTTATTTTTTTATTCAGCAGCTAAGCGGCCTGAACCAAAAGTGTCAGTTTCATTTAACCTTTTTGCTTCCCTTTTTCATTGTAATCTCTAGGAAATGCGAGTACATTGAGATAGATTTGCGATAGTGATTATAATTTAATTTTAAATGTCTCTAAAGTAAAGTTCCGGGGTTGTGTGCACCGGATCAGCTGGTTCAAGGCCGAGGCGCGAGAAGTGGGTCGACGAGCGAGTGGGCTGGCCTTACACGCTCGAGCCTCGAAGCCAGCGATAAACGCTATATGATTATATTACCTTTGCGTACCAGCGATTAAGCTCGGCTGGAGTGTGCGATGACGGGTGCAGACCAAGCTAACGATCGATCGTGTGGGAATTATTGCATGGTCGTTCGCCTTAACACAGTCATTCTCTTTTTCCAGCGTCTGCATAGTCTATCATCGTTGAGTGTATGGTGTCTGTCGGTGGTGGTTCCCATAAAATATAGCGTCATTCGTTTGATCTGTATCCGGTACAATACAACCGTCCCTAATGCAATACGACGCAAGCGCGAGCCTGATGGGTTCATATACTTTGGATAATAGTCCTCTCATTACAGTTAGTCTGGCTCTTCAATTTGCTCTTAGAGCTAATGGATGTTGCACAACGTGATGCATTAGCCGTGGTAATTTAATTAGCTGTGAGGAAATAACTAAAGCAGACTTCCAGAACTTTCTTATTTTTAACATTTATGTAATTGACGAATTTACATTCGTACATAATTATGAAGTGAATTGAAATACTAGCACTAATTTCTGGTTGGCTATAATTTGTAAATGTTACAAAAAAATTACAAGTCGCGTTTTTTGAAGCCACTATTTAATAACACGTATTTATTAATTAATTTACTCAATTATATTATGTATATATAGTCCTACATGTTTCATCGTTTCATATGAGTGGCAAATAATTTTTAATTCTATTTGTGTCGCCGATGGCTAAACATTAAACATTTGTCACGCGATAGTAGGTACGTGCGTCGTTGTTCGAGTTCGAGGTTCGATCCTCCCGTCGGACAAAGTGTGACAAGACTGTTGAGTTTTTTTGTCACTAAAAATGTATCAAGGGAATAACTCAGCGTGGTCTACTATTGTGTTATTAACTCGCTCTGGTGAAATATAGATATACTATGCGCCTGTCTCTTAGCAGAATAAAGGCGTGATGAAGATAAGTGCGAGAATTTCATATCGAGCCATCAAGCCAATTAGCACTCATTTGAGAATTTAAAGTAACATATTTGTTAATACTTAATAAAATTAACTGAAGCTGGCAGTATGCAATTATGAGCTGGTTGCATTATGTAAAACGCGTGGGATACAAGGTCTTTAACAAAGATATTTAACAATGTTATCGTTGTATCGGTTTTATTGAACTTAGGTACGTTAGGCGAGGCCTGTGTGGGTACTTTGTATAAGCAATCAGGCTCAGGCACTTCTCTTCCAATACTAAGGACCGGTTTCTGAAATTTCCATACAATGCCAAAGTTTGAAAGATTTTTAAGGTAAAGTGAAATGTACAAAGAACTCTGTGTTTTTGGTTTAATTGCTTTCGTTTTGGAAATTTTTAAGAAAAGTTGTTCGTGAGATAAAATTGCCCACGTTTGAAAAAAAAATAGAGCGAAATGAAAGCGGGGGTTATGTTGCCGTCGATTTCTGGAGTGGGTTTCCAGAAATTCTCATAGGTACAGGTAGAAAGAGAGTGCGAAGTAGAAACTTGGGAATCTTAGTTACCTATATCTTCTTATGTACTTACAAAACCAATGTAAGTGGAGTTTTATTCTTACTGCAACTTCGCAAATCAAAGTATTGCAACTGAAGTGCGGTTTACTGTATCCTATAATATTATAAAACGAATTCTCCCACCGCCTCTGTCTGCCAGTATGAACGCCGTAAACACAAAAACTGCTGAACAAATTTTCAAGTAGTGTTCACCAATAGACATAATGATTCATGAGTTTAAAATAGGTCTTTACGTATGAAATTGCTGTCTTTTAAAACGGGTTGCTTTGAAGTGTAAGATAAAATTTCCCTCGTGAAAGTGATTGAAACAAAAATAGACATCCCATTCATTAGCAGTTTTAAGTCCTTATACATCATCAATATTGTATACCACTTGAGACACATTGTTTCCGCGGTAGAAAATATAAAAATGGTTATATATACAGCGATATTACAGAAAATATAAAACGCAAAGAAACCAATAAATACCTAATTTCGAAAATAAAATAACGTACCTTTAATATAAAGTTTATTTGAACTTATAATTCCAAGTCAATCCAAATATATAACACTTCAAAGCAACCCGTTTTAAAAAAGGGCATTTTCATAGATAAAGGCCTATTTATTAGTGGAGAAAGGCCGAGAATTTCAATTGTAACAGCCATGCGAAGCTGGGGTGGGTGAGCGAAGCGCTAGTGAATCATGCATGTTCAAGCGTGTTTCTGTGTTTGACACTTTGACGTTGTTGACAAAATATACTTCCATATTCATAAATGTGGAAGTAAATCTATCTGTTACGTTTGGACGGCTAAACTACTGAATAGATTTTGATGTTTAATACAGAGTAAGCTTGAACCTTAAGGAGGGAAAGCTATTTTTATATGACTTTGACTCTTCGACTTCGCGTCCGCAATAACTAATATTTACACGGATGAAGTCGCGGGTCTAATCTAGTATGAAATAAATCTTTTTCTTACATCGATAATTTACCTAAGTTTCAAAAAAGTTTTCAATGAAAAACATGTTTTTCATAACCAGCATTTATCGCGAGGTTATTCTTCAAGACTTTCGTGTCCGGTTATATTTTGCGTTCAGTACTTAATTCCTTTGGCACTTTCGTCATCATCATCCTCAGACCTTGAATATCAACATATAGGGGTATCAAAACCATTCCAAAGAGTTCAGACATGCTGCGTTAGTAGTTCCTATGGCCACTACCTATATTCGACTCAATGATCGGATCAGCTTCAAGGTTCCATATTATTTATTTATTTATGCATTGACATTCAAGTTACATAAATATACAAAAGTTTAGCTCAATCGGTTAGGGGTAACTATTTTCCTGCCTGGGTTGCGGAATATTCGACGGAGTTACCGCAGCCCTCGCAAGTAAGGGCAACTGAAGGAACACTCTCCCATTCCACTGAGAGCGGGAGAAGTGTTATTTGATTGTCATTTCACGTAGTGTACCTTGGGTTGAACCGGTTTCTTGTTTATTGATAATAAACTTAGGGCACCGTCGCGTCGTCTTGACATTATTCAATAAAGTATCTATTATATATACACTTTTGGAACTTTTTTTTATGGTTATTGTAAAAGTCTAGAAGGACTGAATACCGTTTTCAGGGAGCTTATACTTAGAGGGCTGAATATTTTTTTGAATTTAAAAAAAACTGCTATTGCTTAAAATTCATAAATATTTCCTTAAATCTAATTCTATCACAAAGAGTATGTTTATTGTACAGCCGCACATACAATGGTTTTAGAGATGATTCTGCAAAACGTTAGGGCCGAGTCACACCAAAATGGCAGCGACGCGGCATGCACTTTCAGTTTGAAATCATTTAAAATTTTGTCTACATACGTAAAAGACGCATGAAATATACTAAGATCCCAGAACTGTCTGTCCATAACTTATTTTCACATGGATGAAACCTTAGGTTCGCAGTACAGTCAACATCCAGTCAATGCATGAAATCGTCTCACTTGCTCTGAAACGCATGCGTGCTCTCACGTTTATACTCCCGGCTGAATAATTTTTGTGTTTAGGGGATGTTTGGTCACTACAATTAGTCTGACTACTGAAGTATAACTTTGTAATAGTTTCCTTAATAACATATTTAAAAACCAGACATGTAAAAATAAGTAAAGTTCATTTATTTTTTGTTGAGCTTTAAAGCGTCTGATAGCAGTTTTGGACCATGGAAAGTGTCTGATACTTATGATACTACTTTAGAATAATATATCTACAAAACATCTATAAGAATCAGCTATAAAAAATTAGGTTGAGTAATTTTTAGTTCCCTTTCTCACCTGGTACCTGCCCAGGGGCTCCAAAGAGGAGCTCCACAAGCACAGGTATTCAAAGCACATAAGACGCTACTGAGAACCTAAAGTTTCATCAATGTGAAAATAAGATGTGTCAGATAGCCTGGTCTAAAAAGGTCGTGCGGCCGCCCGCGCTGTCGCGAGCGGCCGCGCGCACTCGTCTTGTCGGTAGTTCTAGCTTAGCCAGCCGCTGCCATTCCGGTGTGACTCGGCCCTTACTCTAACAGGAAATGCAATATCTCGAAAACCTGAAGGCGTCGGCGGCTGTAGTTATCTCTGCCGTTGACAACATGCCGCTCGTGTGTTTGAATTGAAAGCTCTCTCTGCCTATGCACAATATTTGCTTTTTCGATTACTCGTTTAGAATTTTCTTGTTGGAGAGTAACGTTACTCTAACAGGAATTGTTTTTTTCACTTTTCTCCAAAGAGGAAATTCGCACAAATGCGGCATATATTTACAGCACATTACGCACTAATAATACGTTCCACTCATATCGCTCTATATTCCACTTTCTTGCTGGGTTAACGTACACAACTGTTTCAAAACCCATTTGTCTTAAACATACAAACATGGCAAATGAAATAAAAGCTCGTAAAAACAGTTAATACAGTAGAAACTTTAATCTTTAATAACGTAAATAAAGCTAATCATCTTCTTTCTTCTAAAGTGGTGCGACGGGGCAGAGTAGGAACCAGTACCCACAGCCGCACCTCGTGAGACAGCCCATGTGCAGCCACATGAACTCCAGGTGGTTGTCGTGGATGCAGCAGCTGCAAGCGAGGAGTCGCTGGCAGAAGGCACTCGGGATCAGGTTGGGACGCTCGCGGGTACCCGGGCCTGGAATGTTTTGGAAAGAGATAAATCACATTAGATATCCATCTGCTTAGCCTTTTCCCAAAATGGGGTCAGCTTCCACTAACCAGATGCAGCTGAATATATTTCACATCATTTTAGTCGAGAGACGTCCACTGCTGGACATAGGCTTCCCCCATATGTCACCACAATGAACGGTCCCGTGCGTCTCGCATCCATCGGATTTCCGTAACCTTCACCAGGTCATCGATCGACCTTGTGGGGGGGCCTTCCAACACTGCGTCTTCCGGCCCGTGGTCGCCACTTCAGAACCTTTCGGTCCCAACGGCCATCTGTTCTGCCAGCAATGTGCCCTGCCCATTGCCACTTAAGTTTGGCTATTCTTCGTCCTATGTCGGCAACCTTGGTTCTCGTGCGGATATCTTCATTTCTGATTCGATCACGTAAGGAAACTCCGAGCATAGCCCTTTCCATTGATTAAGTCCATTGAGAGCGATCACGTTTCGGAACCATATATCATCAATGGCAACACGCACTGGTCATAGACTTTCATCTTAAGACACTGTGGTATATTGTGGTATATTGGACAAGAAGATATCGCGCAGCTTCCCGAACGCTGCCCAGCCGAGTCGGATTCGACGGTTGACCTCTTTCTCGAAATTAGATCTAACCAACTGGACTGTCTGTCCGAGGTAAACGTAATCATCCACAACTTCAAGTATAGATACTTCAATCATTTTACAATGAGCGACTTAATATCTTACATCCACATCCCAGTAATTGAGTAACACGACAACACTTGGCAAGACTGTCGTCAAATTTCCTGTGTTCTGCCTACTGTAACGATTGTCAAAGGTCAACAAATGACAGCCGGTACCAACGGCTTAACAGGCTTTCAGAGACACGGAGGAACCTCAGTTTAATGGGTTAATATGGTCATCCATTCAAACGACCTCGGCAAAGGTTTGAGATCGATCCGTGCCAATGTTTAATTGTAATTAGTTTAACCAAATTTGATCCTTGTTTTTTAAAAAACGTTGCCCCACACAAGGAAAGTGCCATGCAAATATGTGTACCGTGCGGGAATCGAACCCGTGACATGCAGCGAAGCAGTTAATCTGTCCCTCAAGCTAAAGATATCGGCATCTCTGAGACCCATGGGTGTCTCCTGCTAATTTCTACGTTAACAGTGTCGTTTACCGGAACATATATTATGTACTTATCGTAGGTTAATTTATTAAGGCACGACTTCCAGCACGAAGTCTCAAGTTATAAGTTCTACTGGTAGGCGGGTAGGACACTTTCTTGGAGATCTAAGTTCGGAGAACCGTAGTTTCTACGAGTATTACCATATTAATATTATAAAGCTGAAAGTCGGTATGTATGTGTATGTTGTATGTGTGTTTATTACTTCTTCATGCTCAAACGGCTCAACGGATATAGATAGCATTTGGCACACGGGTAGACCATGTCCTAGAATAGGATGTTATCCCAGGATATGTTTGTTATATCTTATCTAGCCGTTTGTAGGACACAGAACTTTACGAACGCAAAGATAAAGTGCAACAAGTTCGAGATTTTTAACGAGCTCTACCAGAAAAAACGACTAGTCTTCCATATTAACTTTGGATCTGAAAAGCTGGAATTTATTGGGAGAGGCCTTTACCCAGCAGTAAGATGATGATACAGTCTAAAGGTAATCAGTAATCATAATTAGTATTGTACCTTTCTTGATGGCCATGATGCGGAAGGGGTCACAGTCACCAGCCAAGTGTGCGAGCAGCTCCCTCTTCTCAATGCCAGTGACGTGATCCAGAGGGTCGTGCATGCCGCTGTACACCCGGGAGCCCAACGAGCGCAGCTTCCGCGCCGGACGTAACCACCACATTCTGAACCTGTTCACATTTAATAAGTAACTTGAGAGAAAATAATAATAGCCTTTTGTTCTCCAGCGTTAAAATACGCTTGCCGAGGTCGGGTCGTGGATGGGTGACCATCCATTAAATACTGAGACTCCTTTTCCCCTCCGATTCTTGATAGTCGCTACAGGTAGTTCTAAACTGCTTACACCATTCTTACCCAGAGATATCGTGTTTTCCAGTTACTGTGTTCTGGAGGTCAGATATGCAGTCCAGTTCCTTGTTGGTTAGACAGGAAGCCGAATCCAAAATAACTAATTTCAAGCTGTCAGGCTAGGCAAATTGATTGATGCGATCCAGTCCAGTCGAGCGCACAGATCCTCACGGTAAAATGGTTTATAGTCCTGTCTGATACCCAATAACCCTTACAGATATCTATCCATTAGTTTTAACATAGTAAAAAGGAGTAGTATAAACGATGAGGATTCTTTTTTTGTGGAAAGTCATTAAATAACTTCTCACACTCTGAGAGGAGTGAGTTATAGTGCTGACACTATAACTCACTCCTGAGTTACCGCGGTCCTAAAGTTTTAGTCAGTAAATGTCTGAACATTTGCTGACTAAAACTTTAGGACCGCGGTAACTCTTTCGTACAATCGCAAAGCCCTGCACCCCTAGCCAAGTTGATATCTGCAATCTTTAAAGCCAATGCAATCTTTAGTCCAAAACAAATCAAATGTATGGGAATGACATAATCTCAACATTAAGTCCTCAGAACAAACTAATAGAAAATTCGTAGCCAAGTTCACATCGTTCAAAATGATAGAATGAATTGTTATCGTTTCTACAATGTTCAACGCTACATCCTTTGTTATTATAGAACGAGCAATGCATCAAAACAAGCTATGCAAGTTCTTGGGTTGGCTCGTGCAGTGGGAAGATTACCCAGCCAGTTAAATGGAAGTGCGACTAACGACCGAGATCGGGTAGTTATGCCCAAAAATTTGACTCTTATTCAAGAAAACCTTTGATCTGTTTTGATTTTTGTTAAAAACAGGTGCTGCATATATCTGTGAACCTTACTCTGTCCCTCATGAAATGAATGCTTATGTCTATACTACTGGATCCTTTTCATTATTAATCAATTATTGACTTACGAATTAAATTATGTCACAAAAGCTCTTAAATACGCGGGGAAAATCTGCAACACTATAACCGAAATTTGCTCAGCTTTCGTTCACTTTGAAAATAATATAATGACAACGTCAAATGTTTCTTTTGAATTTGGAGTTTTGAAGCCATCTTTGTAGTTATCGCTTAAAAAGTTCAATAGCCCCGTAGTTTATAGTTTTTGCATATTTTGCAATGAGCTAGATAGACTTTATCTTTGTTGAACATGAGTTTTTCAACTATCGAGGATGCTTCCATTAAAAACTTAAGGCCACACAGCCTAAGCTTAAATATAGGCGTAGGACAGAACAGTTAAATGTTGAAGTCCTTAAGCGTAAGCTTAAGGACTTCAAAATTTAACTGTTCTGTTCTATTACGTATATCATTGAAAGTACACTAAACTGCATTCATATGACCCAGCTCATGAGTTACATCAACAAATATGCGACGTCGCAAGGACGCGCGCCCAAAAAGTCGACAAGCATTTTAATGCAAGTGATCTTTATGCCCGAGATCAATCATAGCCCACTTGTTCTTATTAACATATTATACGAACCAATTCAAAAGAAACCCGTGACTTAAATGTACAATTGAATTTCGAAACTCTCCAAAACGACCGGTTTATACGAACTTACTCACGCCCGGTGTAATAGTATTACAATGTTGAGGCAGCTCGGAGGCATATAAAAAGTCGAAGAGATACCATTTCTTCACATTCAACTTGGGATCTTCTCAAAGTGAAGTCACTCATATCAATCAAAATGGCTTTCAAGGTACGAAGCCGAATTTATTTAATATATAATTATTTTGTTTTAAAATTTAAGGAATATCTATAAGATATTGTTGTTACTTGATTCGGCAGTAGGTGTATATATAAAAATTGGAACGATACAGAGAAGATTAGCATGGTCAAAATCGCGAAGTGATCCACCTTTTTTGCTTGGACTGCGGAAACGTTTGAAAGAGTTACCGTGGCCCCAGAACGCAAAGTGAAATGAAGGACCATAGTCGGTTTTAGTCAGTAAAAATCTAACACACACTCTCGATCCACCCCAGAGCGTAAGAAGTAATGAAAAATCTAACAAACGGAGCTTTTAATTCATTAAACCCCGAGCGAACGCTCGGTCATTGTCTTTCTATTGTGTCTCTAATTACGCTACTCAAAAGGTTAAATTATTTACTGAAAAGTTAGCTATTACCAATTTTTATTAATGATATCCTTTTTTAATTTCCAGCTGGTTGTCCTGGTCTGCACTTTAGCCGCCGCCAACGCGGGCTTCGTCGCCCCTGCGGCGTACACGGCGCACCCCGCGCCTGTCGCGTACGCGGCTGCACCCGCTGTGTACGCTGCCGCACCCGTAACCAAGGTGGTGGAGGAGTACAACGCGCACCCCCAGTACAGCTTCGCGTACGACGTGCAGGACGGGCTCACCGGTGACTCCAAGAGCCAGCACGAGAGCCGCGACGGTGACGTCGTGCAGGGCTCCTACTCCGTGGTGGACCCCGACGGCACCAGGCGTACCGTGGACTACACCGCCGATCCTCAAAACGGGTTCAACGCCGTCGTGCGTAAGGAAGCACTCGGTCACGTCGCTAAGGTCGTCGCCCCCGTTGCCAAAGTAGCCCCTGTCGCATACCACGCGGCCCCCGTAGCGTACCACGCGGCCGCCCCTGTCTACCACTCCGCCCCTGTTGCCTACTCTGCCCCAGTCTACCATCACTGAAAGTCAAACCTAGTCAAAACTTGAATTGAGGATAAATATTATTTATTACATTAGACTTATGATCATGAGCAAATAAATTATTTTAATGTGAATTTGTCGTTTTATCATCAGTACCCTGCCTGCGCATTACCGTTTTAACCATAAGACGCGTATTATATCAGGAACTACTAATGTCATGGACTTAATTTTTTAATCAGGCTATATTTAATATATCCAAATGAAGAAAGAGTATAATAAAGAATGGTTAACTTTACAACATTGAACACGCAAACTTATTAGCTCAACCTAGATAGATAGATAGATATTCTTTATTGTACACCAAAAATACAATTTATATCAGGAAACCTACCAGGGGACCTAGCTAATCAAATTGAGCACAAAGTAAGTACACACAGTCATATTAAAACTGAACACATTATTTTAAGACGCGACCAAAATCGAATGTCGTTATCATGCAATAATCTTTTACACTAATGAGAACACACTAAAGTAATAGTAAATTGTGGCATTACTAAATTAGGAATTCACTAATAAGCGGTAAGTTAAAGATTTGTGTGGTGTTTTCACAATTCGCCCTCTTGCATACAAAATCAGTGGCGTAGGTATAGTTAAATTTCTGATTTTCATTAGATTTTTATTATTAATTTTCTTCATCTGTCTTTTCAAGTTATTATTAATCGCAACGACAAAAAATTAGACCCGAAAATAAAAAAAATACAAACATGACGAAAACTTTGGATTGGCACCGCGCACCTCATGTTTCTTCCTTATATTTTCTGGCTTTATTGACGGCTTTTATGTGTACATGTGACGTATTTATTATTGATAGTTCGATTTACTGACGATTCGGACACAATATATTCGGACACCACCAAATTTATAGAAGCTGTTTAGTACCTACAGTTAGATAAAAAAAAGTTTTAAATGTGCCAATTTGAATACTGTGTCCGAACATATTCAGGGTTACCATGACGTTCAAAATAAGATTGTTTCATTCTTATTTCAGTGTGGGTAAGAGACAGAGCTATACAGGTTGTCTAGCGCCATCTCATACCCACACTGAACATAAGAATGTAACAATCTTACTTTAAACGTCATGGTACAGGTCATTGTGTCCAAATCGTCAGGTACTCGATAGTTTGGTAAAAATTTTGACGCGGCTTGGTTTGTAATCTGTTGAGGTCGCGTATCCCAAATTGGTCCAAGTTTATCTTAATGTCCAGCTGTTTTTTTTTTAGAGGTGGAAAATCATCTGTTGACTTCTCTCGCTCTAGGGTGGAGCGAAAGTGTGTGATAGACTTTACAATCATAACCATAAAGATATTCCTTCAGTTGTCCTCCGAGTTTTAGGACCACGAGCAACCTTTTCAGAAGTCTTCCCATGGCCCCAGTATTAGGTTTTGGCCCTGCCCTACGACATTGGCTCAGTCCGGGTGGTCCGGTCGGCCGGACGGAGAGATGCCCATTGCTCGTCATCCGCAAGCCCACGCCTACGGTGGATTTGTCTAGCTCAGGGTTTACCAAATTCACAAAAAAAACTAGAACGACCTATGGTAGTCGCCCGTCTTGAAAGCTACTAGAAACTACTCTAATTTCCGCAGTGGCTGAATGTATAAGATTAAATTTTCACATGACTCAAAGACATAAAGACAGAAATGACAGACGAGCCTTCTTTCAACTAGAAATTCAGAGCCAGATGAATCTAATGATCAATGCATAATCCTAGTCTTATTCTATTTGTGATTCTTGCTGTTATACTTATCATGAATTAAAACTTTCTTTTTATGTAGGAACAAAGCGTCTCGGTCTCTCGGGGGTCTCTCATTTTAATTAAACAGCTTTCTTTGATTACCTAATATACATATGTACAGTTCCTACTAGGAATAGGAACTTTGAATAAAATCGTAATAAGAATAAAAAAATAAAGTTTTAATAAACGTAGGTAGAAAGTCGATAAAAGCAAAAAAGCAAGAAGGGTTGTTAACATTTGCCAAAAAAATAATAATTATACCTTTTTCATTGGGAAAATAGTCGATTTTAAAGTAGCTTTAAAGACTTCAATATAGAACTAGAACACAGAAAGTACTCAATTCTTTTCTCTTCGTGGCGGTTTCACTGCCTGACCAGTATGAAGCTAAGTGGATAGCTCAGGCATTCTTTTCGTTTAAATCTTAGATTGTGCATGTTGAGCACGATTGGCCACGATTGGACGTACCTAACGTAGGAATATTTTATGAAGGGGATCCACATTGGCACTGGGTTGGGATGGCTTTAGGATTCCCATTTGATCAAATTATTTACAGAAACCAATTTGGACCTGTATTCGATTAAAAAATATTTCTAGATTGGCAGTCCGTGTCCAGCCGATAAACGTGGTTTGCAGTAATAAAGTGTGGAGGGGTAGGATGTCTATAAACACATCTATCTACAGTCCGTATCTCTCGTCTGAGGTGTGACGGGCAACGGGCGTGCTGACTCTCATCCAGAAAAAGAAAGACAGTACGGCGAGAAACCTGCGGCGATGCTCTCCGGTTAGTGGACGTAAGGGGGGAAGAATGTTTTGTCAAATCCCGATTTCTTGTTTCGTCTTTATGTAGAGGAACTTATAAGGCAGAGTCCTATCCTAGGAAATAGTAGTGAGGTTAAGAGTATGCTGTATATTAACGTCTTAACTACATGATATTTTAGGGTCTTATTTGTCTGACGGTTTTGGCGATTAAAAATATAGGAATGATTCTTTTCTTGAGTATGAGACACGTTATTAGGAGAAGAAAAAAATGTTTTATTCAATAAATAGTCGTTTATTTTAGTTCATAATAACAATAATCGCGTAAGGGTCTTAAAAGTAGTTAATGGTGGTAGACGGGGGCAGAGTAGGCAACGGGGGCAGCGTGGTACGCTACAGGGGCGACCACTTTGGCGACGGGGGCAACGACCTTAGCGACGTGACCGAGGGCTTCTTTGCGCACGACGGCGTTGAAACCGTTTTGGGGGTCGGCGGTGTAGTCCACGGTACGCCTGGTGCCGTCGGGGTCCACTACGGAGTAGGAGCCCTGCACGACGTCACCGTCGCGGCTCTCGTGCTGGCTCTTGGAGTCACCGGTGAGCCCGTCCTGCACGTCGTACGCGAAGCTGTACTGGGGGTGCGCGTTGTACTCTTCCACCACCTTGGTTACGGGTGCGGCAGCGTACACAGCGGGTGCGGCCGCGTACGTGAGGGGCGCGGGGTGCGCCGTGTACGCCGCAGGGGCGACGAAGCCCGCGTTGGCGGCGGCTAAAGCGCAGACCAGGACTACCAGCTGGAAATTTAGTAAAGATTATTAATTATAGTAGAAATATTAATTGAAGACATTACAATACTCTTTTTCGAATATTTTTTAGGTTCTATTTATAATTATTATTCTGATATTGGTAAGTACATAATAGCTCTACAGAGATAAATTCAAGTGTTTTTGTAATCTACCTTGAATGCCATTTTGAAAGGAGTGTATCAATAGTGTTCTACTGATCGAATGATATCAATTTTGAATAATGCGCGGTATTATATACGATCGATGTAGCCGCGGCGAAAGCTGCACATACACAAAACTGGTACTGTTAGCACCTACGAGTATATCGTCAGTGATAACACTTTGAAGGTTAAAGTGCTATCATCAGCGAAGTATTGGCCTAGTGTAGTACGAAGTTTCAATAGAACGAGAGACCAGCTTATACTTGTTTGGATATAGAATGATTATTTAAATAGTGCATGTCTTTTAGAAATTTTAAATTACTGAAACTGTTTACGTAAGTTTAATTTTAAGCTCTTACTATCGCAATATGTGATAAAATAAAAAAGTCAAATATAGTAAACAGTCTATAATAAGTAATCGATAAAATAACTACGGGATAGAGGGTGCTACGAAACAAGGAAATGTTTTAAAGCTTATTCATCGTAGCACTCTCGTAGCGCTACGTGTAGGCGTTGCGTAGCACCAATAGCAATAAAACCAGTCGTAGAAATAGAACAGGTCTTTAAAATAAATCAGATAACTTTATCATCAGTTTATAAAAATTAAAATCGACGGATGCAAAGTAAATAAAGTTATCTGCAATTTTGCAATTTTCTGATAGTTGCAGAAACTTACTAAATATTCATTATTCTAAGACATGGAAATCGTCTCTCAAGTGTCAAAAATGCAAAAATGATAGTTGTTGTTTCTCAAAATTGCAGATGAGTTTATTTACTTTGCACCTGTCGAAATAGTAAGCATAGTTTAACGCACCTAGCTCTCTATAATCTCCAAATTGTAAGAAACACGACACGGAAGTCTTCTTCGGAGAGCTCAGCAATGATAACACTCCCGGGTGTTTTTTCCCGCCGAATCTGAAATAGGAACCTTTCGAAATACCAGTGTCCGGTGAGGACTTGCGTGATGCGTCAGGTGGAAAGTAAGGACGCAGTGACGCCACTTCAAAGAGAGCACTTTCCACCACGATTGTGGCGTGTCCTAAATTTATAGCCAAAAAATGAGATCAGTGTTATCAAAAAAGATTCTTTTTAAAAAAATTCAACTTAGACAAATGTATAATTTACTATCGTAAAAGTAGTTATGAAAGCTGGTCTGGAGTTCGTAACTGAATAATACAGCCACGCGGGACGATCCTCAAGGTTAAGGAACCCTTGTCGAGTTCGGCCCGTGAATCACATATTACATACCGAGACCATCGATTGCATACCATTGCATTGTATTTGGATTTAAATCAGGCTGCAGTAAATAATTCCAAGACTCCTCAGTCTCGGAAAGTGCGTAAAGTTTTTGGTCACGGTTTTTATTTGTAGAATTTTGTTACGAATTGTCAGATCGGGAAAATCTGATACGTCTTATCGAAGGATATCATTTCGCGCACTTACTGGGTTGTGGAGGTCAGATAAGGCAAAAAAAACTCCATTTAAAAAACTGGTGTTCAACTTCATCCGGCGAGACCGAAAGTCAACCTCAACCCAATAGAGAAAATGCTAGACCAATTTAAGTCACACTTATATTATAAAAGCGAACCTTGTTACTTCTTCAAACTCAAATGACTGTACGGATCCGGATGAAATTTGGCACACGAGAAGAAAATGTCCTGGAATAGAACATAGGGTATTCTTTATCCCAGCAATATGTCCCTTTGCGATAATTTTCTAATTACATGCAGGTGAAGCCCCTAGCAGAAGCTAGTGATTCAAAACCAGTCAAGGTGGAAAGGGTTGCATGAGGACGACCCAAAACTGGTTAAAGACCTACAAATACTCAGCATTGGGTGGATACGGGCTAAAGAAGAGAGATGATAAAAGTGTGCACTCATTGTAATATAAAACTGGGTCGCGGCCGGAGAAGCTCCACGTATGACATAATACAGTTACTCGCCTACTCGTCAACACGCGCGGACGTTACAATGCGGCCTTGAACTTGCGATGACGAGCCTTCATCAAGTGCGTGTTACTAAACTGTATCTAAACATAACGAATAATCACGATGGTTTGTAGATATTTATTGATGGATATTTATACATTTTTGTTTTAAGTTACCTTACATACGACTTGGGTCTAATGAAGATAGCTCGATCGATGCAGTTGCATATATAAAGGCAGCTGAAGCATCTAAATCTTTTGATGCCGATCGGGTTTTACTCCGGATTTAAACTCTTTGTAGATCTTGTGTCAGAAAGAGGTACGGCGCGTCGTCCCATCCAATTTTTTTTTTAAATTTCAATCCAAAATGCCAAAAAAGAGCAAAGGTGGTATGGGTTCCACTTATGTAAATGAAATACCCATGGTCAAAGCTGACTTATTTTACCTCATTAAACCGTTACATTAGTGTTAAGTTAAGTAGTCATACACAAATATGTAAACTCATATACACCAGACTTCCAGGACCGAAACAACTATGTGTTGCTATCATACCATCATCTTCTAAACTTCAGGCAGCTATAGAACAATTCCTAGAAGAAAAGCCCAATAGTTTGGTTTGGTCAACCAGGGCAGGATAATAGTTTTATATTTCTATTTCTAAAGACAATTTTGTCGGAGTTGACATGAAAACCATGTGTGCCAGCGCTCAAAACCTACAACAGCTACCAGGCCAAGTCAAGCCTTTGTATCTTGGTATACTAGGGAAACGGAAATTAACAAACAACGACAAGTATGTAGTTGTTTGACAATGGACAACAAACTATCGTTCAGCCTTCTATGCCTAGAAACATACCTATTACGAATCAACTCTTCAAATGTCAAAGTCGTCGAAGAATTTGTTTTTGCCTGGTAGTCCTTGTACTAAAACAAGATACATTGCATTGTATTAATTGATCGGAGCGTGTCATTGCCCGGTGGGGTGGGTGTATGTGCTTTGCTGCTGTCGCCTCGGGCATTATCTTAACCGTATATAATAGCAGTGTATGATTCTAATTTCATATCAAACGTTCTTTAGAACTCTATTGATATACTTCTTTTACAATGGCATTCAAGGTAATTAATATTTGCATAGCATAAAACAAAGTCGCTTTCTGCATATCAAAGGATTTTTTATAAACACGTTATTCACTAATATAAAGAACAATAAATAGAAAAGTTTATGTATATCTTT
Organism: Mythimna vitellina; assembly: GCA_949316375.1. Lineage (NCBI taxonomy): Eukaryota > Metazoa > Arthropoda > Insecta > Lepidoptera > Noctuidae > Mythimna > Mythimna vitellina. The sequence goes on along the minus strand of OX438706.1, from coordinate 9,953,788 downwards.
TTCTTTCCGGGTCCATAGACTTAAATTATTTTTGTTCTGACTACTATTTGGCAACCTGTACAGCTCTGTTATTAGCCTCGTATGAAACCTGAAAAGTACAGGTGGAGGTGCAGGATGAGCAGCATAGCAGGTGAACTTGCACCCATGCAAAGCTGAAGCGGGTTACTAGTTAGTGTTTAAATTATTGAACCTCAACAATTATAACAAAATTCACTAAAGGCGGTTATTTATAAAGGCCGGTTTTTGGATACGTAATTTACTCAACCAATACTTATAAATAGTAACCGATTGTTTAATTTTAGTAAATTGCTATTTTTGATCAATTGTTAACTTAATTATTTGTTAGATTTAGGACGTCTCTCAAACCGTAACTGTGGTGTTTCTACAATTTTTTTTTGAAAAATCTAAGTTTTGGGGTTCACGTTAAAATTTTAATAATTAAATCGTAAATTAGTTCATCCTCTCTCTTTGCAGATTGTAGTATTCGCGTGTTTGGTGGCTGCTGCCAGTGCAGGTCTTCTGCCGGCTGCTCAAGTCTCCTATGCCGCACCCGCTGTGTACGCTGCTGCACCCGTAACCAAGGTGGTAGAGGAGTACAACGCGCATCCTCAGTACAGCTTCGCGTACGACGTGCAGGACGGGCTCACCGGCGACTCCAAGAGCCAGCACGAGAGCCGCGACGGTGACGTCGTGCAGGGCTCCTACTCCGTGGTGGACCCCGACGGCACCAGGCGCACCGTGGACTACACCTCCGACCCCCAGAACGGTTTCAACGCCGTAGTGCACAGGGAGCCTCTCGGTCGCGTCGCTAAGGTCGTCGCCCCCGTCGCCAAGGTGGTCGCCCCTGTAGCCTACCACGCTGCTCCCGTTGCCTACTCTTCCCCCGTCTACCACCACTAACTATTTGTTAAGACCCTTATGTGATTAATGTTATTCTGAACTGAAATAAACAACTATTTATTGAACAAAACATTTGTTTTTCTTCTCCTAAAATATAAGACAATATCATTAAGGTATTCACTACACTGAAGACCCATTGTGTATTTTCCATCACCGAAACACTCAGTCAAATAGGGCCCTCAGCATCTCGTGGCAAAGTATTAACATAGAGTACTGCCCTTAATCTCACCTAAAACCTAGGGTATCATCCAGAATAGAACTCTGTCTTAAAAGTTCTTCTACATAAAAACGAAAGAACAAATCGGGATTAGAAAAACTTTTGGCACCTTATATTTACTACTTGGAAATCGCCGCTGCAAGTTCGCCCCTGTAGCTTACTCCACTTCAGTCAGTTTACCACCATTAACTGTCAATATATAGTATGTCCATAAGTGTTCATCAAATAAACAACAAAACTATTGATATTATGATTTCCCTCTATTATTTTTTTTCTAATGCAATTCAGTAATATTGGAGCGGTTCTTGGCCAAATAGCAGCTGCTTTTTACTCTACTCATTGTTGGATAATTAATGATGAAATAGTGTTTACACTTGTCAAATAGGTGAAGATCCAGTATCATTAGATTCCAGAGAACATCCCATTGACTGGCACACACAATATATCAGTCTGATGCAGCAATATGACACCCTCTTTTTAAGTGGAAATCTATATACATATATAAACTAGCGGTCCCGACAGATGAAACGTTGTTTTGTCTAAAAGCTGGCTATTGTGAGAAACAAAAATTGAGAACTTGATTGCAGTTTCACCAACCGGGTTTAATTGTATGTTCTAAACCATAAAAAAACCATCCAGGGATCCACTCAAATATGCACACAAAACATTCGAATAAATAAAAATTAGATGAAAGATTAGATAATGTCACATATTCACACATGAACGGCTGGACCAATTTCACTAATTCTACTTTTTTTGTATTTGTTATTGTCAGGAGAAGATTCTTGTGAACGAAGATTTAGAAAGTTTAGCAGAAAATTAGAAAGTTTCAGAAAACTACGACGCCTCTTTAATCTAGGCGCGTTTGAGAGTTCGTAGCTAAGACAGGACAACGTCTGTTGGGTCATCTTGTCATGAGTGGCAGACTTTTACTGAATATTACTCACCGTATTCCTTCATTCGCCCTTGTATTCTAGGGCCGCAGTTCGGCGGCAACGATCTCTCGCGCCGGGCCTTGCAGGCCATGGTCCTAAGCGAGGAGGAGTGTCAGGCGGTCGCCTCCTTCAGCGAAGCAGTAATGCTAGCAGAGGCGGAGGCTGCACGTGCACGTGCCAGGAAGCGACCTTCACGCTCCAGCCGTTGGGATCCTAATCCCGATTTCCGGCCACCTCGGTACGGCGAGCAATGGGTAGCTCGCTGTCTGACTGTACGGTAACCGTCCGGACCGAGCCCAAGTCGTCGACGGCGCATACTGTTCTACGCGCGCCTCAAGGAGATGTCAGCAAACCGTAGGGGCCCAGCAGAGTCGAAGCCTACTGGGGCCAAGGGTTTCTTTCTGAAAGGAAAACTCGGCCCTGGTATGATAGGCAACGAAGAAACCGGAATGTGTTTTTACTCAGTAAAAGTCTGGCACATTCCCGCATCGCCCAAGAGCGGGAGATGTCATTAGATGATTTTTCCACCTGTAAAAAAATGGCCGCAGTAACTCTTTCGAAAAATCCCGCAAAACGTTCATATGATGGCCAAGCTTTGCATGCATTGATTGTATGAATAATCAATCAGTCAAGAATTAGCGTCAAACCCGTTTGGGGTTTGACCAAAACCATTACAGTTTACAAAAAATATTCGAAAAAGTGATCGGTTCCCGAAATTATCTTATTAGAATTAGAGATGAAATAGTGTGCACAAACATTCTAGGTGTTTAGTGAAATGAAAATATGATAATTAAAGCAGTGGTTTAATTAATGTTCGGAAACATAATACTTCGAACAAATGTTATTTCAGCTAAGCAAAACATCGGCGAAAAGTTTTTCGACCAAATGAAACGTCGAAGTAACGAAAAAAATCGAATTAATAATAGGTCAGCTGATACAGTGGCCGACGTGACTTAGATGAAATAAAAAAAATAAAATACCGATAACAGTTGAAAAGTTTTAGGTGAAATGAAATTCAGTGAAATATTTTCCGAACTTATGATAGGTAACTGCTAAATACAGATTATTGTAACCTAATATTTTGTTTAATTAATTATTTAAATGTAATGGCACTTAAAATGCAGCTGATTATGAACAAAAGTGGTTTTAATTAGTCCCAGTAAGAAGCATGTAAACAAGTATGCTTGCTTTAAGCATGCAGCATGCAAGCAGGCATGTAGCATGGAAGCAGACATGCAACATGCAGAAGGCATTCAGCATGCAAGCAGGCGTGCAGTATGCAAGCAGGCGTGCAGTATGCAAGCAGGCATGCAGTATGCAAGCAAGCATGCAGCATGGAAGCAGGCATACAACATGCAGCAAGCATTGTTTCTGTTATGGCTTCGGTGCTGTGAAGTTTGGGCGGCCCATGCGAGCTTATCGTCGCAGATGGTTTAAATGCTCACCACTATCAAACCACCTGCTCCTCAGCTCGTGGGCCGCCCTACCCCTCCACACCTACGCCGAATCGAATTACACTCTAGGGTTAGGGCAGACAAGACTATGTGAAGTCGGTTTTGCAGCTATTAGTTTCTGTCACTAAATTTTGTATCACAACATAATTACTTTTTATGACACTATTTTAATTTAATATTGAAAAGCTTCCAAGTAACCGTTTATGCGGCGGTTACCAAAATTCCGTAAAACATTGTTTTGGTGTGGTGAAAATATGGCAAATAAATCATTTGGCAAATGTAAAAAGTTCAAAGGCTTCGGCCAATAACAAAAAGTTATTTTGTTGTATTCGGCGAAATACAGTTCGGTAAAATAATACCTATGACACATGATACTTCAATGATCTAAAAATATGTCAAATAAAGCATATAGTAAAAAAGAAGTCGGTCAAAAGTTTTCGGTAAAATTAATTCGTGCAATAAAATCGGCAAAGTGATCAGTTCCCATTTAGAGTACAGTGGCGAGAACAATGACAGTCTCTTTAGTCACCCAAAGAGACTAATGGTTGAAGGAATCATTATGTTGTCCTCAGTTGTCAGTTTTACGTTAAGAGAAATAAGATACATTATTTTATAATTTCATAATAGTTGGCCTAAAGTCAAGAACGCGCTCGAATTTTCCGCCATTGACAAATTGTAGCTCATTTCCAATTGCGTGCACATCCATAGTGATGCGCACACATAATACAAAGCGCGAACTTGAGCCGGGATGTCACAACCCGTGGTCACTATATATACCTCGCCGGAGACAACAGGAGCATAGTCGGACAAAACTTCGATCCAAAACTCCTTCTCAACAACTAAAATGGCCTTTAAGGTAATTTTTCTTCTGAACTTATTAAAAAATATAACTTTTAATATCAATTCCGTTTGGCAAGAAGCGAAATCTTACATAATTATCCAATTTTATTTTCGATTAGGTTTCAAACCTGTACTGTAGTTTATTGTTTTATTTTTAATTTCTTTAGTTGTTACAGTTTACTACATTCCAGTTAAAGTTCATACTTAAAACTTTGCTAATTAGTAAAAACCAAACTAATTAGCTTTAAATATTAATTATTTCAATACCATTTATTTTTGTTTCCCCCATTCCTCCAGTATTTGTAAAGTCCATAACCATAATGTTTGTTTAAATCACAATCAATTAAAAAAGTACGTACTCAACAAAGCCGGAGTGCCTCCACTGCTACTTAACTCATTGTAATGCGCGAGGCGACACCTTGCATGTCCTTGACGACTGAGCTATCGTCGGCTTGTTAGTAATTTCTCCGCGCATGCTCTTACGCAACTGCACTAGTCTCGCCCTCGTAAAACCGTGTCAATGTTTCAAGTACAACTTACGTGTCACTAAATGAGACTAGTGATGACCATTGACGGAGTTTGACAAATCGATTTGTTCCAGTTCATCATCCTCGCATGCGTTGTGGCTGTGGCACGCAGCAGCGTGGCCCCCGCCGTCGCCGCCCCAGTCCTTGCAGAGCGGGTCGTAGCCGCTCCTGTTGCTGCCCGACTGGAAGAATTTGACCCTCTGCCGCAATACAACTTTGGATACAACGTTGCTGACTCACTCACCGGTGACTACAAAAGTCAGAATGAACAGCGCAACGGAGACCTGGTACAGGGACAGTATTCGTTAGTGGACCCTGACGGTACCCGTCGCGTCGTGGACTACTCCGCCGACTCTGTGAACGGGTTCAACGCGGTGGTACGCAAGGAGCCGTTGGTGGCTGCCGCGCCTGCCGTCGTCGCCGAGCCTGCTGTGGTGCCCGCGCGCTACGCCGCCGCTCCTGTCGTGGCGCCTGCGAGGTACACTGCTCCTGTAGCATACTCAGCAGCTTACACAGCTCCCGCGGCCAGGTTCGCGTATCCAGCACCGGTGGCTGCCGCCTACACGTCTCAGTTCGCTCGGTATGCGGCGGCTCCCTTCGCCTACCCTGCTGCTGCTCCCATTGTAGCTTACTAAACATATATATTCCGGTTCCTGATGACTGACAACTATGGCTAATTAAAATTTTATACAACATAAATTACTTTCTTTTGTTCCTAAAAAAAACCGGCCAAGTGCGAGTTGGACTTGCGTACTGAGAGTGCCGTACAAACTTACCTATGAAAACAGTACGATTCCCGAATTGAGTTACGAAGATTATTACGAATTTCAAAAAACGTTTTTTTGTGACGTAAATACAAATTTACAGTTTCAGATTTTTTCCTATACTTGTGCTATGAGACCTTGCTTCATACCAAATATCAGGATTCTAGGTCAACGGGAAGTTCCCTATGAATTTTGATTCACTTGAGAGGGTCGAATTACACTTTTTTGCGACATAAACGACCGTATCTTTTTTTTCGTTAACTCAGAATTTTGATTTTTTCACAGCTTTAAGCTTTCACGGTTTAATTTCAACTCGATACCTCCACGCGTTACCGAGATAAAGGGTCTTTACAGACAGACATAAAGACAGACGGACGGATAACAAATAATCCTATAAGAGTTCCGTTTTCTCCTTTTGAGGTTCGGAAAAAAATACCAGAGAAAATGCAGATTTCGAACATTCTACAGGCGGCGGTGTTTACAGGTTTTCTAAAGTACATAATGAGTCTGTTCAATAAAGTATCTAATGATCAATTCCATGTTCGTTTCCGATGTTATCACATTCCTGGTCGAGTTCTGGAACTTTATCATGACGTGGTAAAAGGTCAGACGTGCAAGTGAGACAGAGAGATTGAGCTATACACTCTATCTATAAAGTACCACCTTATTTATAAAGTATCCTTTTAACAGTTCAGTTTAGGTTGTAAAATGGATCACGTTAAGAACTCATGGTCGATCCTCTGGATCTCTAAATAGGTCGACATGCGAAGAATGCTAAAAAATGTTATCAGTTGAAGAACAAGTTCAAGGTCTTTAATAGTCTTTCCTCAGTAGTGCCTTTAAATTACTTATTTTACATAGACAAATACGTAAGTATCACACCTCTTTAGAACATTAGCCTTAGTTACGTCTTGCTTTTGGTAGTCCCAAAGAGTAAGTTCATTGTATTTTTTACCACTTGGTAGTGACAAATATCCGTAGGATATATAAAATCCTTGAGTCCCAAAGAGTAAACATTGTATTCTTTCACAAATATGTAACACTAGCCTGTGACAGCAGTTTCGCCCGCGTGAAAGTAGGTTTCTCCGTACAAACATTGGACACCCGTTTCATCCTCTTAAGGCATGCATTTGAGGTTTTTTTTTCTCATAAAAGGAACCTTTGTGCAAAATTTCAGCGATCTAGGTCCAAGGGTTTGGGATGGGCGTTCATGAGTTAGTGAGTCAGGACTTTGCCTTTTATAAACACAGATAAAAAGTCTTATTAATACCTAATATCGGATTAAAATCGAGACATCATGTTGAGCTTTCTACTACGATGAAGTTTCACGGGGTGCGAGCAGATATGCTTGGAATCGTTGGCCGACGACGCCACCGCCGAATTGGTGCCCATCCAGGCCATCCAGGCCTGCATCAGGATCAACACCGCGTTGATAAAATCATGTTACCGCCGAACATACAAAAACTGGAAAATTGCCATCTTAAATTAGGTTAAAACTACGAGTGCTAAATTGAATAATAAATTAGTAACACAAAACATGTTCCTATTATTTATTTCGTAAAAACCAAAGGTATTTACGAAATATACCGAATATATAAATATACCGAAGTTGGGTCCAGTCATTTTACCATAACCAGATTTGAAATAGCGTAATGTGCAGTTTGGCATATTTACTCAAAAAAATATTTTTTTTAGTGCGAAGAGCGGATAAAAACACGACTTGACGTGTTCCTTACACGTCTATAATAGACTGAGCGACTTATGACCACTAGGTAATAAGTATCGGATTACGATTTTGTTCGCTATGTCCTGTCTGTTGGTAGTATATATTTAATATCTTTGCACGGGTGCAATGTTGATACCACAGCAACCGCTATGTCCCTGAAATTTAATACTGTAATATTTTCGAAAATGTTCATTTAAATTACATGCTGTAAAGGGCCATATTGATCTATATTAAATGCACAGTGTATTTAAGGTACTTAATTAGATGAGGATTAATACTGTATTGCTTAAAGTCGCTTTGTAAATGAGCCATTATTTCTCGTAAAAAGTAAAGGATAAAAATGGTTATTGTGGGTTTTCCCTAAGAGATAGACATACCATCAAGGACTTTTGTAGATATTTTAAGGTGTACAATACTGTATTACATTATTTTGATCTATCTCGTAAGGCTCAGCCAGCGTTTGCAATGTAAGCGCAAAAAAATTGTTTATTTACGACATAACATTAGAAACTTCTAAAATTATAGTGTTTCTTAAATATATTATGCATGTATTATACATAAAAACCTTCTTCTTGAATCACCTTGAACCTTGTTCTAAGCATACATAGACAGAAAAAGCGGGAAGCGATGTTTTATACTATGTAGTGATAAATAAATAAAGTAATAGTTCAAGGCCTTCATGAAAAAATACATAGACAACATTTTAGCAAACTGGGTATAAAGAAGATTTGTTATGAAGCAGACTGAAATGTCATTCCGTCATTCAGTCGTCCAAAGTGTTGTGTGTTTTAATTTGTAGAGGTTTATTGTTACATCACCCAAAATGGAGGAAAAGCAGTTATATGGTGCACTCACAGTGTACCGCGAAAGAGGAGCGTACCTACGTCGCCTGGAGCAGTTCGAGAAAGCGAAGGCATCTTACGACGAGGCGTTCAAAAGCAACTCCGAGGATGTACGCACGCTGACGGGGCGCTCGCAAGTGTGCGCTGATGCCGTGCGCCCCGTCCAGGCGTATGCCGACGCCGAGCTGGCGCTTAAGCTGTCACCCGGCAATATGAACGCACGTAACATGCAGGCGCGCGCCATGTATACCATGACCGACTTCGAGCGCTCAGTCGTAATGAACTTTCGCGGTCTACGCCAGCGCCGCCAGCCACCGTACTTCATGGAAGGTATCAATCAGGGAGTCGAGACCATACAGGACTGCATTGGGGTCAACGCTGGAAATGTTATGTTAGACTTTCTACCGCTCATCAAACAACTAGAAGCTGCACGAACTGGACACGACGATAATGAGCCTCAAAGAAAATTGCATGTGAGCCGGATTCCCAAAGAAGAGCATAAAGACAAACTGACCCAAATGGAGGCACGAAAACTCAGCACCTTATCTCGCGTACTTGCAATGAAATATCTTGGGCCAATGGCTTATGATAAATTTTTTCTTCAAGAGCTGTTGGAAGACCCACGAATTAAATCCGCTAATTCGGCTGGAAGTAAGGAATTGTTAGAAATTGTAAAAGAAGCACTACGATCTCTTAGTGAAAGACAGGAGATGCTGCGTGCTCAAAGACCATACTATACTATAAAATTAGCTGAAAAAGCAGAATCTAAACACCAGACTAAGTACAAGGAAACTGTGTTGTTGAGGGAAAGAGAAATTGGAGCGAAAACCGCAGAGCGCTTGTTAAAACAGATTGAGAAGAGTATGCGAGAGCTTCGTGTGATGGATTTGATGGCACAAGCCGAGCGCATGCAGAGGTTCCTTGATGGAAAGACTCCAAGAACATTACCTGACAAAGAACTATACTTAGATCGATTATACAGAGCGGTTGGAGAGGGATACCTTTCACAACACCGGCTGTCTTACACCCTCAGCGAGCGTGGCAATCGACGCCGCATCGCTTTCCTTATGGGTTTGCCTGTGGGCCGTCCAACTTCATTCGATTCTGTAATGGCAAATTATCCATACAAGTTCATTGATATCGAATATGCCACGCAAAAAGTGAAACAGACACTCGATATGTGTGAAAATTCAACTATGAAGTGTTGGCTAATGTACGAATTGGCTCGGTTACTATCCAAGCAGAAGAATTATGCTCTTGCAAAGTTTTATGCGAAACGATGCCAGAGAGAGGCTCAGGATTTGGGAAATATTACTTGGTGGATGAATGGTTGCTTCGTTCTAATGAGTGGCGATATGCAACAAGGTAATGCAAACGAAGTTCGAATAGAAGTGGAAGAAGCTATGGAGTGGTTGAAAAAATTACAGGACCCGGAGAGAGTGCAGGCCTTCCTGAACAAGTGTGCAGAAATGTCGGCAGAAACGGTGACTGGAGACGATCGTAAGGCGGTGTTGACGCGTGAGCGACAGATCATGGGCGTGATGGATCCGGAGACGCGTGTGGAGACGCAGGTGTTGTTCAAGCGCATGTCCACGGTACCGCCGGGCCGCCGCTTCTCCGTGCTGCCGCGCAAGGCCGACGCCACCATGAGCGACTTGTACTACGAGCGCAAGCGCCGGCGCCAGCGCGGCCTCTCCGTCATACCCGGGCCCGAGCAAGAACTGCCGGCACCGCCAAAGTCTGGCGTCGCTGGATTACAATTGTTTAATATTTGATTTACACAAATATTATTATCATTTTATGTTAACTGATTCATATGTGGCGCACATAAAAACGCAAAATATTTGTCTATTTATTTGATAAATTGTTAAAGAATAATTATTTTGATAAATTATCTTATTTGTACTAACCCAAACAATCGTTTTATTTGATTGTATAGTTAAATGATAAATGTTACTTATTTTGCAAATAGGTTTTAAAAAATACTTTTACACGTCATTTTTATTGTCAGTTTAAACTAGATGAGGCCGGTGTTTTCTTACTGACTACCCTGAAAAGAAACATCAAAACAAACTCAGGGGTCAAAAGTCTCTTTTAAAGTCCATACAGCAAATATGTAATGGTCAAATCACATGAAAACAATGGAGATTGATGTCAGAGATGATCTTTTGAGGAAAGAACTACACAATTTGACTAGACCTGTCCAGTCGGTGCTGCTGTGCAGCAGACAGTGCAGCCAGACAAATGCTTGCATTTGTCAGTACTCGTCAAGCTCAACTCAGGCCTACTAGGGACCTCAACGACTTGACGAACAATAGCAAGGAAAAGACATTTGGGTAGGCCGCAGAAAATACCCAAATTACCGGACCAACGTTAAAATTACTGAAAAGAAAAAAAAAAGCAATCCACAGTTGTTCCTTCTCACCAAGGCGGGTTGGTCGATTCGAGTAGACTTTTTCTCTGTGTTTGTAAGCTCGGTGCGTGGTGTCATATACACATACACACACTTAGATAATGTCACGTGAATCTCACACATCCAAAACCAACACGCCTTCTTGAAATAGAGTGTACGTAGAAAAATGGTGTAGGCAATGAAACTAGTTAGTATAATAAATACATAATTTATTTACATTATGGCATTTAGGGTTGACATAAATAATAGGTTTACTTAATGATGGTAGTAGGGAGCCGATGAGTAAGCTACTGGGGCGGCGGCGTACTTGACGGGGGCGGCGTATGCGACGGGCGACGAGTGGTAGGCTACAGGGGCGACCACCTTGGCGACGGGGGCGACGACCTTAGCGACATGACCGAGAGGCTCCCTGTGCACTACGGCGTTGAAACCGTTGTGGGGGTCGGCGGTGTACTCAACAGTACGCTTGAAACCATCGGGGTCCACCAGAGAGTAGGAGCCGTGCACAACATCACCGTCGCGGGTCTCGTGCTGGCTCTTGGAGTCACCAGAGTGTCCGTCCTGCACGTCGTACGAGAAGCTGTACTGGGGGTTGGTGTCGTACGCCTCAACCTTGGCGACGGGGGCGGCGTATGCTACAGGGGCAGCGATCTTGGCTACGGGGGCTGCGGCGTAGTAGGCAGGAGCAGCATGGCTGGTGTAGGTAACAGGGGCTGAGTAGGAAACCTGCGCAGCTGGCAGGAGACCAGCGCTGGCAACAGCCACCAGGCAAGACAGGACGACAAACTGTGAAACAAATAATAATATTTAACAACACTCTTATTTAGTAATTCTTTCACAACTACAAGTGATCGAATTAATAAAGTACCTTGAATGCCATTTTGAGTAGTGATAATGTCCAACTGTGGGATCGAACTGCCGCTTACAGTGCACGGTCTCGTTTTATATTCAGCGCGCGTCCACTCATGCTCAGATTTATGTGACGTCACAAGCCCGATCCGGTAATCGAGGCTCGTACAACATATGACAGTATATTGAAACTTTCGCTTTTAATTGAGGTGGTTAACCAAGGCAAGGTCGCGATCTTCACCGGAATGCGAGCGCCCGGGTCCTGCGCGAGCGCAGCGAGCCGTTACGTGAAATACCTACAACCTCACGTTCAGAATAATTCGACTGACAGCGCCCTTATTTCATACCAATAAGCGTGGTTTTTGCATTCCAGATTATTATTGAAGTTCAGTCGACTATAGGTCAGACATTGCATTGTCCGCTCATTACCGTAGAATACTAAGGCCGGTGTGAGCTTTCAGGGGCGCAAAACTAAGTAAAATAAATGCAATCAAATCGTAAAGCGTGTATTGACCTGTATGTTAACAGATCAGAGTACCTCTGAATTTATTATGATGCTCTGTTTCAATGTCGTCCGATTTTGAACGGTAGAATTAAAAGATATATTTTACTGTTTTTTTGATCAGCCAGTATGTTCATCAAACTACATTCTGTCATCAGTATACATTTGGACAAGTTAATGCTTTAATGAAAAATGTTTGCCAAAAACGTACCTTAAAATTTTTAATGTAGCAATCAAGGATTCGTTTGTCTCGAACTAAAAATATTATTTGCATGCCAGAAACCTGTTCTTAGCTTAAAAAAAAACACAACAAGTAAGGTATCAAAAGTCTTTATTTACATAAATAACAATAGTATAAAAAGGTCCTAATAGTAAACGTAAACATATCAACAACAAAATTGTAATAATTCATCTAGAAGTAGTAGGGATGTGGTAGCCTGGGGGCGAACAGTGGCGCAGGTGCAGGGGCGAAAACTGGGGCGGGCGCTCTCGCCAGGAATGGGGCAGGGGCGACGACTGGGGCTGGAGCGATTACTCGAGCTGGGGCGAACAGCGGCTCGCGGCGTACGACCGCGTTAAAGCCGTTAAGTGAATCAGCGGTATAATCTACAATCCTCCTCGTACCATCAGGATCCACAACGGAGTATGATCCTGTGACCAGGTCTCCGTTCCTGTGTTCCTGGTGTCCTTTGTAGTCTCCAGTGAGCGCGTCTTGTACGTCATAACCGTAGGAGTATTGTGGCAGGGGGTCCACTCGCGCCAGGGGCAGTGCGGGGGCTAGAACGCTCGCGCTTGCCACGCCTACTACGCAGATGAATACTACAATCTGGAACAAAGAATGAGAATGTTAAAGTCAGTGTTGAAATACATAAACTAACGTTTTTTTCCGGGTAGGTAGTACTACCGAAAGATCCTAAGATTCTTCCATACATAAACCTCTTACTTTTTGTTCGATCATGACTGTATCAGTTTTAATGTTGTAAAAGTCTTAAAAGCAGGTCGGTTTTATATGTTTTATTATTATTATTTAGGTTTAGACGCATAGTTATTTTAAACTGCAATATTACTTAATTTGTAAGTTATAACGTTAATGGGCTGCTTCAAAACAAATACATATTGTTAACAGCCAAGTTCTCAAATACTGCCAAACAATTGATTTTCACATCAAATGACACCACCAATACAATTTCTCCTAGACAAGACGTCAATTGAATAAAATATGACGTATTAATAACGCAATAAATCCATTACACAATAATGATAAGGTTGCAACATTATAAGTGTCACATTGTTCGCAAGTGTGTCCACCGCCTTGCGACATGCTTTAAACCCTTTCTTCGTAACTAAACGCGATGGGAATAACAATAGCATCGATGTATGCGCCCGCGTCGCCGCACGCTTGCATTTTGTTTGACTGAATGATAATTAAGTATCTACTGTGCTGTCAGTCTACAAGTTTAAGTATCGATATTTGTAAATAGAAACAAACGGTGGGATTGATCTGCTACACACGTAATGGTGGTCTATTAGTTCTAATTTATGCTTTAATTTTAATAAAACTCAGCAGTGTTGAATCCTGAAACTATTAAAATATCATAATCGACATTAAGGAATTCTAGAATATCTCGCGCAAAAAAATTCGAACGCACCTTTACAGTGAAGAGTGCACGCGCGTTGATGTCTTTTCAATTAAAACTATCATTACGGTTGCAACCGACGTAATGATAAGCTATTTTGCCTTATTTAAGACTCAGCTATTAACTAGTTACAGCCCTAGGGATAGCTCATGCTAAGCATAATATTTTTCATTTTATAAACTATTACAATGATCTTACAACGTCTAAATGAAACTAAGTAAAGGCCGTTATGTAGGTATAGCAAATGTATGTTATTATTAGTCATCAACAAAATTATTTCTGAAGCCCCAATGCCACAAAAATAAAGTAACTTGATTCATTAAAAAGGATATTTTTATATTCGTACTTGACCATGAATTTAAGTTCCATGAAATCAGACCTTTTATAAAAACGTTGGAGTAAACCAATTCATTGCTATGTGCAGGGCGAGTCGAATCGAAAGCGCCAGAAAGAAGGCATGTCGCAAAGAGTCCCGATATGGATCGCGTTGGTCAATGCGCGTGCGCACGGGCCTGCACAACATAAAGGCGGACTTAGATGATATCGTGGAGAATGACACGGTGTTAGACCAATGTTTGTCATTATCTAAGATGTCGAAGTATATGATCTTCTCTGATCTTCTCTCAATAAGAATTTATACAAATTTATAATACATAAACCAAATAGGTTTAGAAACAATAAAATAATAAAAGTTAGATCTAAATATTATATGAAATCAGTAGCTATAATAAAAAAATTAATACATGTAACTAACCAAAATTTTATCTAAATAGGTCAACTAACCAATAGTTATATGTATTTTTTTAGAAAAAAAATAATGACATATAATTAAAACATAGTAAAAATAAATAAATGTATTATTTTTTGGATTTATCTAAAATCGCAATTTAGAAGACGAAATTGGAAAAAAATTAAATTATTAAAATAATTTGGATATCTCACCTTGGAGTCCATGTCTGTTTGTGTGGGATAGGATGGTCACAGTCCTCGATGTGGAATGTGGTTCCCGAGGCTCGCCCCCGCGTTATATATCGATCGCCACGTAACTCAGGACGTGAGTTCCATACGCACGGCTCATTCAAGAAAGTGCTTCAATTACGAGACACCGATGACTCTTGCGATACATGTTACGTTTCACGAACTATGCTTTCATGGATTCAACAACAAACAGGCTTCCGGGTCTGATTTATTAGTCATTGCCGAACACTTCTTGGTTTTACTCTTCTCGGAGTTTGGAATTTCCACAACTTAGGTCTACTCTCGATCATTTTTATCAAAATGTATAAACATTGCGGTGTCTGCTGCGGTGGCTGCTTCTGCCTTGCATCACGATCTACTCCTGTTGCCCTGTTGTGGCACGAGTCGTGGCGTCTCGGTCGAAGATGGTGCAGTAGCGCCTTCGATTTTCGCGTCTATGAAGTATATACTCCCGTGCCGTTTTGCCTATAGGAAAATCTTCGAGAAACGATTCGGGAATCTAACTATTTCTATACTTAGGAAAGTTTGTGTGGAACTCTCGGTGCACGAGTCCCACTCTCACTTGACCAGTAGTTTTTGTTAGTTTCAGGTAATGTGCACTATATTTCATCGATTATTTATTTACTTTATTTATTATATACCAACAAGCGTAGCGTGGACTAATTCAAACGTGGGCAAAGGCGCAGCAAGGGGTGGTTTCTGTTTCGAATTTAGGCGGAAGATACGCCGGGTGTCACCATTGTGTGGACCACCCGGAGGACAAGGTGGATCACACGGTGTAGGTGTACTCCGTTTGGGCGGAGCAACGCCGTGTCCTCGTGGGAGCAATCAGCGGTGGCGACCTGTCCGGCCCTGGTTTAGACCATGGTTCGGACCAAGAGGGATTGAGAACTGGACACCATCTGCGAAGCAGTAATTCGAGTTAAGGAGATGGCCGCAATCGTAAAGGAGCGGACAAGCTCACACTCCAGCAACCGCCACAGGACACCCGGGCGTCGAGAGTCGCAGGGTGCGGGACGAGTCCGAGTTATCGAGGGCGTAGTGTGAACCATGCGCGCCTCATTGAGATATCAGCAAAACCGCAGGAGCCTAGTAAGGCTGGTGCCCGCTAGGGCCCCAGGAATAAAAAAAAAATTACTGGTCCCTTCTAGGGTACCAAACACACAAAGGATAAATAAAGGACACAAAAAGGTTTCAGTCAGTAAAAGACTGACACGCCCTCTAGTGTAGGGCCTAAGAGCGGAAGAAGTCATTTGTTGATTTTGCACCTTAAAAAAAGCTATGTGATGTTTAGTATCAACTTGTTGCATGCTGCCTCAAGAGCTTACCAGAGCTGTTTAAGCTAATTGCATTTCCCTTCGACTAGAGCTTCTAAAACGTATGTGTGTCCGTAAATAATGAATAATTTAACAAATTTCTGAAATTAGGTCAAGGAGGAAACATACTCACATGGACAGAATGTAAAAACTATTAATATTGATAGCGCGCCACCGATCCTCGATCGATACCAAATCGTCGACGTGATTAATGAACTTTGACAAATTCATTAGGTGCCTAGTGCCTACTAACAATAGGTTAAATCAAATGTGACACCTTAAATGATTTCAATTAATGTTGTGCGAGTTAATATACTAATCGTCGGTAAGAAACTCACTACATGAACGTAGGTAGTAATTAAAACAAAGGCAAATTATTAAGGAGAAAGGTAAGTTTATTAAGTTTATCAATAAACTTTTGTTTCGTTTCGATAATCGGCGACTCTTATATGTGTCACGATACATTTTTTTTTTGGTTTTCCAGTCTTTTTAGGGTTCCGTACCTCAAAAGGAAAAAACGGAACCCTTATAGGATCACGTTCTGTTTTTCACTGTCCGTACATCTGTCTGTCTGTCTGTCAAGACCCTTTATCTCGGGAACGCGTGTAGGTATCGAGTAGAAATTAAAACCATATAGTTAAGTCTGCGGTCCCCTAAAGCTGTCACTCTCAAGGAAATCAAAATTCATATGGTACTTCCCGTTGACCTAGAATCCTGAAATTTAGCATGAAGCAAGGTCTCATAGCACAAGTTTAGAAAAAATCTTAAAACTGTAAATCAGTAGTTACGTTACAAGAAAAAACTTTTTTTGCGATTCGGCGAAATCTTCATAACTCAATTCGGGAATTGAACTGTTTTCATAGGTAAGTTTGTATTGAATCCTCAGTGCGCGAATTCGACTCGCACTTGGCCGGTTTTTTCCAATAGTGACCATATTCAAAATTTACTTGTTGTTGTTGTGTTGTGTTTGAATCACAGAAATTCATATGTCTACCAGCTTTATTAAAAGGAATCGGACTATGACAGACAGACACACGAGTCATTTTTTCGTCACGCATCATTTGCACGTACGAAACTATATCCGATTCCTTATTATGTATCAAAAGCTATTGCAGTTTTTATAAGAAAGAGTTGAACAAGAGTCTTAGAACAAAATCAGCCAATTAGAGTTACCACTGCTGGGTCACCTCTTCATGACAAGGTGCGTGCTGTAAACCCTATGTGAGCCCAGTGTCGGTTGGCGGATGTTACTTTTCTTCGAACTAAATATAGTCTTACTTGCTTCCTACAAAAAATAAAGTACTTCACATGGTTAAACCAACGATTGTAAGTGGTATCCAATTCAAGTATTTTTTTTAAATAAAAGTTTTTTAGACATGCAAAAAATATTGCTCACGATCCGCAGCCTACATTTGAATTGATAGTGGTAATACTATAGAAGTTTTCTTTTATTTAATAGATATTTTAGAAACGTTGCCCCACACTGGAAATTACTCCTATATCACGTGAGCGTGTAGACATGTAAACTCACATACACAAGACAACTACAATTAGGTACATCCTGTCGATTTGATACGATGAGACCAATCGATCAGCCCAGTTCCTTAAGTCTTTGTACATATTTTACGTTAAATATTGATTTAATTTTTCTAACATTTATTACCTACCATGTAAGTGTTTCTTTTAATCTATTACATGTATTACTTGTCGTCCAGTGTGTGGGATATGGGGATATGAATGTGAAATCCGAATCACGTACTTACTGTTTTATGTGTGCCACTTTGTTATGCACGTAATAATTTATAGTATTCACTGGTGACAATTTATAATACTTTTGCGATTAGATAGGTAGTTTAGAAAAATAAGTTATTTAAATTTCAAACATTTATTTCATTTTGTAAAAAGTAACAAAACTAACTAAAACTAGTAGTATGTACAATCAAGTCTTTAGTGGTTTGCTAGCGTCCATTTGTCATGAGGTGATAATCTACCAGGCAGCGGTGTATCCAGCAGGCGCGGCGGCGGGGTAGGCGCTGTATGCGGCGGCCACAGGCGCGGGGTAGGCAGAGTATGTGGCAGCCACGGGAGCGGGGTAGGTGGCTCTGTAAGCAGCCGCTACAGGGGCGGCGGCGTAGCGGGCAGCCACCACGGGGGCAGCTACTGGAGCAGCAGCGTAGCGAGCGTAGACTGGCGCAGGCGCGGCCACGGGAGCGGCAGCGTAGCGAGCGTAGATTGGAGCAGGTGCGGCCACGGGGGCGGCGGCGTAGCGGGCGTACACCGGAGCAGGGGCAGCTACGGGGGCTGCCGCGGCGTAACGAGCGTAGACTGGGGCAGGCGCAGCAACGGGAGCAACCGCGTACCTCGCAGCAGTAACAACAGGAGCGGGCTGGGCGACGGCCACGGGCGCGGCGGCGTAGCGCGCAGCCACAATGGCGGGCTCGGCGACGACAGCGGGTGCGGCAGCCACCAGCGGTTCCTTACGTACCACCGCGTTGAACCCGTTCACAGAGTCGGCGGAGTAGTCTACGACGCGGCGCGTGCCGTCAGGCTCCACCAGAGAGTACTGTCCCTGCACCAGGTCTCCGTTACGCTGTTCATTCTGACTCTTGTAGTCGCCGGTGAGTGAGTCAGCAACGTTGTATCCAAAGTTATACTGAGGTAGGGGGTCGAATTCTTCTAACCTGGCGGCCACAGGGCCAGCCGCGTAGGCGACGGGGGCAGCGGCGATGGCTGCGGGCACTGCACTGCCGTGAGCGACGGCCAGTAGGCAGGAGAGAACTACCAACTGAAAAGAATAACGTCAAAGCATTAATCACATATAAATTTATGAAAAAATGCCTACACTTGTCTGGAGATATTAACATCTCCCACTGTCTGCGTTTAGTAAATGCTGCCTGACACAAATACGGTAATTGATTTAATTCCGCATTCTTATGCCAAATTGCCTTTTTTAGAGTAGTTTTTCACATTTATCACTGTTTATATTTATTATCACTGTTTTACGATCACTGTTGCACTTCACAGATCGCACTGCGCTCCGTACCTTGAATGCCATGTCTGCTGTTTGTTGAGATGTGTTCAGGGATGCTTAGAGCTGTGAACTGTACCCTTAGTTTGACACTAACGGCATTTATAGTAGTTGGTGGAGCGCTTGCTTCATCCTGGTGGCATCTCCAAATTTGAATATTTTCAAGTACGCACGTACGAGCGGCCGCGGCCGTAGATAGTGCGCGCGACGCGGGGAGGACGATGGTGGAACAATGCCACGTAGTGTGAGGGAAAATTGTAGACTGTGATTGCTCTATGTTTCACTGCAGATATCTTGTTAGAGAGACTGTGGCTGTAACACGACATAATTATTAGCTAAGCTATTACCGAAATTAACTAATGGGTGGTTTTGCATTGTTGAAAGTTTTATGAACAACATCACAATAGAACCTCGCTGATACTTCAAAACTATACAAATTGTCTAAGAATCGGTTTGTCTCCTGAGTAAGAGTACAGGGATGCAACGTTGAACAATGTTCGCTAATTAAATTACCTTATTCATATAGAAAAGAAAATTTCATAACAGACACTCCGAGCAACCGGGAACCTCATCCTACTTGTGCTACGTGCTTTTTTAACTACCCTTCATTAAAGCTGCATTCATCGCTAGAGTCGCTAAATTGTGGTTTAGTTTGCTTAATTTTGTAGCTCAATATGCTAGACATTATAGTGTACATAAACTATTTAGTAAACATTTACATTCATCAATGCACCGCACGAACACAAATTAAAAATGCGCAAACAAAAACAATGGTCGCGACAGTCGAGAACTATGAATTTATTACAAAATATACGAATCTAACTTTCATTTTCTACATTTCGTAGTAATAAGGAAATCTGGTGATATAATCAGCAGAGGTCGGAATTAAGTAGAGTTATTTATGTACTATTTATTTATATATCTCAGGAACCTGAGGTCCTGGACCTTTGAAAGGCGTACGAGGGGCCCAAACCAACTCGCAGAGGCCCTTTAGATAATTGTAATGGAACGTGAACCAACCGACGATTATCCCTGTACGCGCTATGCTAGTGCACCCAAGGACAACCCCCGGTTGGTGAAAAACTATGTTATTATTATGTTACTTATTATGTTGTGGCTTGGGGGAAGCCTATGTCCAACAGTGGACGTTGTTTCGGCTGAAATGATGATGATGATGAATCATGTACTTGCATGGAAATGTTGATATTAATTGGATCTTCCCAAGATTTCTGATTATATTTAATGTCTTTGTTTCTAATGAAAAATCCCGTGTGGCCAACAATATGACGGCGCCGTTTGATAGATGTGGAATATAAAAAAAAAATATTATAAATAATACAAAGATAATTAACATACAATTTTTATTTGTATTTTTCATTGAAAAAGATCTCTCTACGTTAACTGAGGTGAGGTTAACAAAATACACTTCCTCCTCCTCGTCATTAATGCAGGAAGAATAACCTTGAAACCTTTTCGTTCATCATCCTCTCTTCTCCTTCGTTTTCCTCCTCACTCCTCAAGCCGCTACAGTGGATCTTTTACCGTTCGTGCTGTGCGCCTCTGGAATTCTCTTCCACATACATTGAGAGCTAGCCCTTCGTTGGAGGTTTTCAGGGGAAGAATTAGGGAACATTTTTTATCAACATGACCCATATATGTATGTTTATAGGTATTTATTTATTGTATATGTAATGTTTATGTATAGTGTGCTGTATACATATCTGTTAAGTATATTTTTAATTTTAAGTTAGATTTAATTTATGTTTAATTTTTGTTTTTTTGTTGTACATTTAAAGTTCCTCAAAATTTGTAAATTTTCTTTCTGTATCATATGGTTTGCTGTAAGAAAACCCAGTTGTGGGTTAAGCTCGCCTATGCCGCCTATATCGCCTATATCGCCTATATCGCCTATATCGCCTATCGCTATATATTACATACACTGTCCTATTTTTATTGATCATACAAAATTGTGTGTACAATAAAGAATAAGAATAAGATTTTTTTCTGCTATATTTCTGATGGCGACATAAAAAAATTCGCTCTTTAAAATTAATCTTGGAATTTAAGGCATATCCACTTTATGCTTTTGCTGTATGAAATCAGTATAAGTACATGAATAACTCTACCTAATTCCGACTCTGGTAATCAGTTATTCTAAGGATATAATACTTACCTGTAAAACAATTTATATGAATAATATAGGTTTGCGTTCCAGTAATTTTTTTGCAATGTATCCTTGACCGACTTTAATGACTCATTACATAATAGGTATGTAGGTAATTAGATTACTAACTATTTACGCTAAAAGACTAAAATTGCATAGAATTTTCGACTAGTGTTCTTGGTTTTCTTAATATTACATTTTTGTGTATTTATTTATCTCAGGACCCAGGACCTTTGGAGCGCGTATGAGGGTCTAAAGGCAACTCATAAAAGCCCCTCAGACATTTTTCGTGGAACGTGGTACCAACCGACATTATCCCTATACGCGCTATGCAAGGGCACCCAAGGACAATTCCCGGTTGATGGGAAATTATTGCGATATTATAGAAAATAATGATATGAGCTATGGCTTTGGGAGGCTTAAGCGGATTGGTTAACAAAAACTATATAAGATTATGGCCCCTGCCTGAACAATGTTTATTTATTTTACTATTTAAGTAAACACAAAAAACAAAAAGACAATACAAAGTAGACAAGAGTACAAAGGTACTGCTTATTTCCAAAGAAATTTTTTCCAGCAGACCTGCAAAAGGAGAAATTAAAAGAAATGTAGACAATAGTGTGTAGGAAGCAAGAGAAGAAGAATGTGTGAAATCTTAATCTAAACTATCAAATAAACTTTTAAAACTAATAATACCTTCACTATAAATAAATATCATACATAATATACTTATATATATAACTATCACAGTTGAGAAGAGAGATAGTGCTAGTACTCGTGCTCAATGTTATTAATATACATCGATAAAAAAGGCAGGGGGTGACTTACACACTCAATAAATGCAAAAGCGGTCGCTAGCACGAACTGATGTAACAACAGGAGCAACCCTACCGGTACCTTATTGGAATAAACATCCTTCTTCTTTGCTTGCTTGCTTTGTTGCTCAATAACCCTTTATAATAACATGTTAATCATTAGCATAGCATAGTCGGCCTTATAATGTTCCCTGTTGGGACTCAGGCCTCCTCTCTAGGAGAGGGAATGGGCCATAATCCGCCACGCGGGCTCAGCGCGAGTTGGTGGATGTCGCATGTCTTCGAATTTTTTGGTTCTTGGACATTTCCTCACGATGTTTTTCTACACCGTTTTGAGAGCAGTGGTGATGAAATAAATTACACAAAGTAATGCGCCTGGTTGGGTTTGAACCCATGACCTACAACTCGTAAGTCGGGGCCGTTACCACTCGGCCACCACTGTTGTCATTACAAGAAATAAATGACATATTAACCGAAAAATGGCCGTCGCATGTTGTTGCTTTATCAATTCGTGCTTGTCTGCCTTCAACCCTCTTCGCTTGATTTAATCGTTCAGAAAATATTAGTCATAAAGAAAATGTCGCAAGTTGCAAATATGTATGAGCTTTATAAGAAGGTAACCGTGAAAGGGTTAGCTGATCGGTCTTGGCCAAGGGAATGATATAGACGGCACGGTTGGCGCAGCAGTTGAGCGATTGGCTACTGCGTGTTACGGGTTTGATTCCCACGCGAAACATAATATTTGTATGGTCTACAGATAGTTTTTCCAGATCTTGGTGCCTTGTATATGTTAGTTTAATTACATGTTTTTGAACGAATTACGTAGACTGCAGGCGGAGGCTCGAAAAAAAAACCAAAGTAATTTAAACTAATTTATTTTAAATAAAGGAATTACAATTAATTTTAGTGAAACCTATTCGATGCTAGAATATGGAATGACATAAAAACTTATTAAAAATAACTTATTGCTAATATGCAGTTTTGCTGCGTCGGCGGCTCGTGGCTGTCCCAAGTGTCGACGATGCAGTTTTCATGTGTTTGGCGTCAATCGAATGAATTGCTGGGTCGGCGATATCCATTAGGGATCCGTATGTAACAAACGCACCCATAGTCCAAAACAAAAAAAAAAAAACAGCGTAGATTGCTAACAGCTTAGGGATGAATATTCAATACCTTTGTTTTGTCAACGCTGACTGATGAAATAAGAATTTAAGTTACCAATATTATCGCTTTGGCAGTTGGCACCAACCAAAGCCATGTAGAAACAGATAGCGTTGAATTAAAGATAAGCACTTTGTACCACTTGCCCGTTGCTAGCCCACTATTAGGACATGTGGGTGATTGAACATTTTTGGAGACCATCTACTTAAATGTTAACTATTTGGGAAGCAGACTCAATATTTCAAATCAATACCCGCGAAAACAGGGTCCAAGCCAACGGGTGTTTTTTTTTTTTTTTTTTTTATTGGGTGGGAAAATCATCCTAATGACATCCCCGCTCTTGGGCGGAGCGCGAGATAGTGTCAGACTCTTACTGACTAAAAACCCACTCCTGTTCCTTCGTTGCCTTCGTCCCAGGGCCCCGGGTTCCGCTTTCACACTACCCGTGGCCCCAGTAGGCTTCGACCCTGCTGGGCCCCTACGATTTGCTGACATCTCCCTGAGGCGCGCGTGGAACAATACGCGCCGTCGACGACTTGGGCTCGGTCCGGACGGTTACCGGACGGTCAGACGGCGAGCCACCCATTGCTCGCCGTCTACAAGCCCGCGCCTACGGTGGCCGGAAATCGGGATCGGAATCCCGGCGGCGGTTGGAGCGTAAGGACCGTTGCCTCACGCGATCGGCCGCCTCCTTAGCTAGCATTACTGCTTCGCAGAAGGAGGCGACCGCCTGCCACTCCTCCTCGCTCCGGAGCATGGCCTGAACCAAGGCCCGGCGCGAGAGATCGCCGCCGCCGATTGCCCCCACGAGGACACGGCGTTGCTCTGCCCAAGCGGGGCACACCTCCACCGTGTGCTCTACCGTGTCCTCCGGGTGGGCCGCACAGTGGCGACACCCGGGCGTCGTTTCCGCACGAATTCGGTGCAGGAACCTCCCGAACTTACCGTGTCCGGTGAGAACCTGCGTCATGCGGAATGTGAGGACGCCGTGAGGTCTTTCTAACCACGCCTCAAAGAGGGGACTTACCGCCATAATTAAGCCAACGGGTGTTCAGAACTTCAGAGAAAGGATCGGACTTCCTAAGAATACGAGCTGTGTCCCAGAAATAGTGCTTTCTGAATCAAGCCCTTCATACAGCTGCTTAACAAAAGTCTCTTAAGGTGTTGGACGAGCCTCGTGGTTATTAAACCATAGGTCGCAAATGTGGGATCACGCACCTTTTTACGGAATTGATTCCGTAAGCGTGCGGGATTGAACTTTTATTAATTATTGGATTCAGACAACGACGCACCGTTTTGATTACTTATTAGACCCGGCACAGCCTTGCCTGCTAGAGCTTATTTAAGCCGATGACCCACCTGATGGTATGCTAAAATGTCTTGGTGCCGCTGCCTTATATTTTCGAATGACTCATATATTTCAAAAACTCAAAAATCGGTCCAAAATGTATGTAGTCACATTAGCACGGTATGCTTAACAAATTAAATTTATACGCGACGTCGGCGATGGTTTCACGCCATTAGCTAAAGGGGTTTGTGTAGTGAGCTGTCAAAACTGCATTCCAGAGCGGTCGCAGTTTTAGGCAATGCCCTTTATATAATTAAATACAGAGACTTATGTACAATAGGCTCAGAGACCCCGAAAATAGGTATCTAATGTTCGGTGAGACGATGAAAATCTCAGGAGGAGACATATTTTATTGACAGCTCGGTTTGACGGCACGGTTTGCCGCAGTGGTTGAGAGGTTGGCTACTGCGCTGCGTGTCGCGGGTTAGATTCCCTCACGCAACAAATATTAGTTCTGCCTTTAGCTTGTTTTTTTTTTTTTTTTTTTAATCAAGATTTTATTTAGGGGCTTTTGTCCAAAAAGGATATGCCAGCCCCATCGTACCTTATAACAATTACTACACACACATACCTTTATTAACTAATACATATTTACCTAAAATACATTACAGATATTAAATAGATATTAAATAGGGCGAATCACTGTTGCAAGACCGCTATTAAACCACTTAGTTTTCTGGCCGCCTCCGATTTCGGTTTTGATAGAATGCTTTGGATTATACCTACATCGAATCTATTTAACTTTAGTTCGCTCAGCAATGCGTCGCGTTCATCTTTATTTCGGGCACATTCCATCAGCAAATGTTGTACATCTTCAATTTGGTTGCAAGTTACACAATTAGGTGAATCAGTCTTTTTCATTAAATATGCAAACTTTGCTGATGGATAGTGTCCAGATCTAAGTCTTAGAGCTAATTTAACATAATGTCTGCTTAATTTGGTGTCATCAAACCAGGGTACACGAGGAAGCTCACCCTGTATGGTTTTATACCATATACCCTTAACTATTGATTTACTATCGAAATGTTTTTTCCAGTTATTAAAGCATATCATTTTAAATTTTGGTATGAATTCCCAGTGATCCGGTATGTAACTAATGGATTTGCCATCTTCTGCCGCTAACTTAGCTACGCGACCTTTAGCTTGTTGTTCGCTGTCTTGAGTATGTAAGATTCTCTCGTTCCACTACGATCCCCTAATTCAGCCTCCCAGGGGACTACACAGTACTCGATGTTCCACTACAATCCCTTATGCTATATCTTTATAATCCCTTCTAAATAAAAAAGCTACCTACAAAATAACAATATGTGACACATAAAAAAAATCATTCTACAGACGGGACAACATTGACGTAAATTAACTTTTCTATAAGTTTCGTATAGAAAAAAAAAACTTGGCAAGAGCGTATCGGACACGCTCACAGAGGGTTTCTTATAAACTTACCTATGTAAATAGTTCAATTCCTGAATGGAGTCTCAAAGATTTTTCCGAATCGCAAAAAAAAGTAGCAGTTTTTTTTTATGTAGCAACAAATTTACGGTTTTGAGATTCATTCCAATATCTGTGCTTTAAGACCTTGCTTTATGCCAAATTTAGGATTCTGTGTGAGCGGGAATCACCCTATGAATGTTGATTCCCTTGAGAGTGTCGAAATATACGTTTTTAGCGACATAAACGGCCGCATCTTTTTCTTTCGTTAACCTTAGAAGTTTTTTTTCACAGCTTCAAGGGCCCGCAGACCTAAGTATAAGGTTTTAATTTAAACTCGATACCTCCACACGTTCCTGAGATAAAAGATCTTAACAGACAGACAGACTTGCGTATTGAGTGCGCAAGTCCGACTCGCACTTACTCAGTTTTTTCAAATAAGTAGTTAACTTAATTTTTATTTATTGACGAACCTGCAAAATTCTTCAAAGCTTTTGGTATCAAACTTATTTTACAAAAGTTAATTTACGTCAATGTTATCCCGTCTGTAGACAGATTTTTAAATGTATGTGTCACATATTGTTGTTTTGTAGGTGGCTTTTTTATTTAGAAGGTACTATAAAGATCGCCTTTGTACGTCAGCTGTCCAATTTTTAATAAATTGTAAAATGATGTACAATAAAGAATATAAGAAGATATAGCACATATTAATTCTTAGAGAATCCCCAGCATAGGGGATCGTAGTGGAACATCGAGCCCAAGGGTAGTGTGAAAGTGAAACCCGGGATCTTGGGACCAAGGCAAAGAAGGAACAGGAGCGAATTTTTTGTCAGTTAAAGTCTGGCACGCTCTCGCTGTGTAGTCCCCTGGGGAGACTGAATTAGGGGATCGTAGTGGAACGAGCGTATAAGATTACATGTTTGTGAACGCTCCCACGATACAGGAGTAATTCTTAGAGTAGGGTATAGTTTTTTTTTTTTAAGAGTTAGGTTTTCAGTGCACATAGCAACCATGGCAAACAACGCCCAGAAAACAGCATTTTTTTAAAATTATTCTGTACTGTTTCACTCCTGGGTATACATAATCTTTTTCCCTTTCCTTCCAGCAAGAGCAGCAAGGGGGAAGGGAGTAATTGAAATCAGGTGCAGGTTATTTACTTTTTCAATAATATTTTTGCAATATATCGGGCTATTAACTCGTATTTGATCAATCTTCTATAACATTACATCCGTCTAATCAAGACGGTACATGTTACTGTCATATTCATAACACCATATGACAGACCATCAAGCCTGTTTCTCAAAGACAGAAACGTTGGTGAGAATGTACCCCCCCCCACATCGCCAATGTCAGTGAGTACTATAATATCTAAATTCCGATTAATATTATTAATGCGAAAGTAACTGCGGTGGCCGGGTTAGGAAGCAGTGGTGGCCGAGTGGTAACGGCCCCGACTTACGAGTAGTAGGTCGCGGGTTCAAACCCAGCCAGGCGTATTACTTTGTGTAATTTATTTCATCACCACTGCTCTCAAAGCGGTGAAGGAAAACATCGTAAGGAGACCGGCATGTCCTAGAACCAAAAATTGGAAGACATGTGACATCCATGTGACGACATGTGACATCATCTTCCTGCCCTTGTCCCATCTTATTTGGGGTCGGCGCAACACGTTTTTTTCTTCCATTCTATCCTGTCAAAAGTCATACTATCACTAACTTCCTTTTCTTTCATATCACTGTTCACACAATCCATCCATCTTTTCTTTGGCCTTCCTCTCCCTCTCCACCCATCCACATGTATACTCATAACTCTTTTAGTAACATGTGTTTCATCTCTCCTCTTTACATGACCATACCAAGACAAACGATTCCCCATCAACTTTTCAGTCACTGGCGCCACTTTCAAACTTCCTCTAATATATTCATTTCTTACTTTATCCATTCTCGTCACACCACACATCCATCTCAACATTCTCATCTCCGCTACATGCAATCTTTTTTCATGCGTCTTTTTCACAGCCCAACATTCTGATCCATATAGTATGACAGGTCTTATCACGGACTTGTAGATTTTACCCTTCAACTTGAGGGGCATCCGTGAGTCACAGATGATGTGACATCCACCAATCCGCACTGGGCTCGCGTGGTGGATTACGGCCTATTCCCTCTTTTAGAGTCCTCTCTAAAAGACTCTCTCTGTTGGGACTCAGGCCTGGCCTGAGTCCCAACAACAGAACAAGAACAAAGAAGGGAACAGAGAGGAGAACAGTACAAGAACAACAAGACCATTACAAGAACAATAAGAAACAACACAACAAAACAACAACAAGAGCAACAACAACACAACACAACATCAACAACAACACAACACAACATCAACAACATTACAAGGCCGACTATGCTATGACTATGAAAGTAAATCTGTCTGTTTTTTTGTTACTTAATCATGATAATTAAACTAACGAATAAATTGTTATAATTATTTTGAAGGGATACTTTTTTGTCTCGGGATTGTCCCTTGGAATAATTTCCGACATTCATGAGGGTAAAGCCGACAACACTACGAATATGCAAGTACATAAAGTTGACAGTATCAAATTGTCGTTATTTACTAATTTGTCAGAGTTAGTGGTTGTTTTAATTTTCGCACAATTTATAAGTATGATATGGAATTAAAGCTATGACAGTAATCATTTCCAGCATTTAAAAGAGTTGGCTATATACAAGATTTATATCAGAAAAACAATCATTGAAAATCTCATTGATTTATTTCATGTCGTAAAAAAGATAGAACTATTCGTATATACAAATCAAGTCTTTCGAGGTATACAGGCATCTTTGGGTCAGAGTATGGCATTCAAGGGTAGCGGTACCCGGCGGCGGCAGGCTCCTGCACCAGCTTGGCGGGCGCGGCGCGGACTGTGCTAACCGCGGGGGCCACCGCCGTGGGAGCGGGAGCAGAGTATGCGGCGGCTACAGGAGCAGCTACAGGTGCGCTGTATGCCACTGGCGCTGTGTACGCAGCAGCTACTCGAGTAGCGTAGGGAGCAGTGTACGCAGCGAACGGAGCAGTGTACGTGGCATACGGAGCAGTGTACGCGGCATACGGGCTGGAGTATGTAGCGATCGGAGCATTGTACGCGACTCTGTAAGCAGCCGCTACTGCAGGGTTGGCGTAACGTTGTGCTACGACGGGAGCAGAAGCGTAACGAGCTAATACTGGGGCAGGAGCGGCAGCTACAGGGGCAGCTGCTAGGGGAGCAGCAGCTACGGGAGCGGCCGCGTACCGGGCGAATACTGGGGCAGGAGCGGCAGCTACTGGAGCGGCGGCGTAACGAGCGTAGACTGGAGCAGGAGCAGCCACCGCGGCAGTGACGGGAGCAGCGGCGTAGCGAGCGAAGGCAGGTGCAGCCGTGAACCTCGCACTGGTCACAACTGGAGCAGGCTGGGCGACGGCCACAGGCGCGGCGGCGTAGCGCGCAGGTACAACGGCAGGCTCGGCGACGACGGCGGGCGCGGCAGCCACCAACGGCTCCTTGCGCACCACCGCATTGAATCCGTTCACGGAGTCGGCCGAGTAGTCTACGACACGGCGCGTGCCATCAGGCTCCACTAGCGAGTACTGTCCTTGTACCAGGTCTCCATTGCGCTGTTCATTCTGACTCTTGTAGTCACCGGTGAGAGAGTCGGCTACATTGTATCCAAAGTTGTATGTCGGGAACGGGTCGAACTCCTCGAGCCTGGCTGCGACAGCTGCAGGCGCCGCGTACGCGACGGCGGGCACTGCGCTGCCGTGAGCAATAGCGAGAAGGCAGGAGAGGACCACCAACTGTAATAGAAATGGATAATTTATTAAGAGATATCCTGTTCCTTTTTACACGGGATTACTTGTTTTATCACTAGTGTATTTATTTATTCAATATTCTGAAAACCATGCTTTTATCACTTTTATTAGTTTTTATCACTGTTTCACGATCACTGTTGCACTTCACAGTTCGCACTGCGCTCCGTACCTTGAATGCCATGTCTGCTGTTTGTTGAGATGTGTTCAGGGATGCTTAGAGCTGTGAACTGTACCCTTAGTTTGACACTAACGGCATTTATAGTAGTTGGTGGACCGCTTGCTTCATCCTGGTGGCATCTCCAAATTTAAATATATTCAAGTACGCACGTACAAGCGGCCGATGGGACGGCTGGACAATGCCACGTAAACAATGCGGCTACTTGCAACACACTTGGCCTATGAAACATCGCGGTCACACCGATTCTTCGCTCAATTCTTAAAATAACGAGTTTTCAGCATTTGTGTTTGCCGATCTTCACGGTTAATATGATGCTAAAGGATCATATTTGTGAAGTGGAAACAAGGATTGCATAATAATGGGTGGTTAGGACGTTTTTGCGTGAATGAAGTGATACACGAGGCCCAAGGCTCCTAATGTATATTGAACGTGTATTGACACTTGTTCATTGTCTGCAATTAGTCACTGCGTGTAATGGTGACGACAGTTACCGTAATTAACAATTACAGTGTTAAATCCGTTCAGAGAACTTTATTTACCGATCTTACAGACTCCTTGTTTCCGCCACCATAGTCATTCACAGTTGGCCTAATAATGTTCCCACTGTTGGGACTCAGGCCTCCTCTCTAGGAGAGGGAATGGGCCGTAACCCACCTCGCGGGCCCAATGCGGGTTGGTGGATGTCACATGTCTTCGAATTTTTGGTTCTAGGACAAGTGTTTCCGCCACCACTAAAAACATTTTCCATTTAGACTATAGTCAATATTAGCCTTTCTGTATTGATGGACAGGTATAAGATGTAAAACGAAAGATAACAAAGATTTTGAATCCGAAAATATTAAACGCTTCAATTTTTTTAGAGTGATGATCGGCTTCTTTTTTGTGGTGGAAAATCATTAAATAACTTCTCTCATTCTAGCTGGGGCGAATGGGAGCATACTCGTTAAAAACCCACCTGTTTTCCTTCAGTTACGCTTTGCATTCCAGAGCCGCGAGAACGCTTTCGAATAATCCCATAGCCCTAGCATGCATCGGCAGGCGATGATTGGCTATTGAATTATTGTCATCACTTTCATGCATGCAGGTTTTGTTTAATTTGTGTTGTTGACATTTTTTCAAATTAACAAACATGTAATTTCATCACTCGTTACAAATCAGTCTAAACAGTAATCATGGTCTAGTTTACTTCGGTGCACGCTCGTCGTCTCGCCGACATTTCAAACAGGCTCGTCAGACGTAAAACTTGTTACAATTACGAAATTACATGTGCACACAAACAAATGGCATCCTTTGCAATGAATAAACTAGTCTGTACAAGCTTCATCTAATATATTTATTACTATAAACTAAAAAATATTTTTTAAGGTTACATATCAAGGTATTTACCATGGGTCCTTTCAAAACCTGTTAAACTCTGTTTTAGAAATTGTAAAGTTTTCACAATAAAGGTTGTTGAATATGTTTACACATAGCTATATGTTTACAAATATGCATAGATTTCTTAAAAAATTTCAAGTTTGCAAACTATTTTCAGACAACAGAAAACTAATGCAGACAGGTACAAATACGGTTATTTCAACTGCAACAGTTTGTAAGACTCTCTCATTATCTTTTATTGTCTGTCTATCTCAATTTGCATGACAAAGGACAGTTTTCTCGGGTGAATGTATTCGCAAGGACGGAGGTCGCGCACTATTTTGACTGTCTAGTAATGGTACGTCGTTAGCTCGCGACAAAGTGTGGCACTCCATATTAATCTTTGTCTGAAGCGAGATTGTACCAACGGAACAAATTTTGTGCTTAGTTTGTTATCTGTCTGACTCAATAGGCATTGGAAAGTTCTGAAGTAGGCTAAATTGTTGTGAAAAGAAAAAATTGAACTTAATTATTTTAAGACTAGCTATTGCCCGCGGCTTCTCTCCCGTCAACTGACTATTCTACTCTATCCAACTCTACCCTACCCTACCTACCCTACCCTACTCTACCTACCCTAGGCTACCTACCTGCAAAATAATTTTGTACCCCTTTTTAGCCCCGTTAGGGGATAAATTTCAACAAAATACGTAACTTGTCTTCGATTCATTCTATTAAAGAATTCATGTTCATGTAGAATTTGAAGTAGATTCGACCAAGGAATCACGTTGTCCCATACAAACTTTGCCCTCCTTTTTCAGCCCCTTAAGGCTAGAATTTCGAAAAATCCTTTCTTATCGAATGCCTACGTCATACAAAGAAGTTTCAGGTTCCCTTCAAGTTTCAGGTCTTTACGATAAGCGGTCATACTAAATTTGAGACTTTGTTCTGTCCCCAGGTATGATCGATATTTGTGACGAGCTGCCAAATGAACAAAGCCACTTACGACAGTGCTAACGAAATGTCAATAAATTAATTGTAACAGATTAAAAGCAACAGTGTTTGCCAATTTCGTTTTAATTTATTGGTACTCGTAATTTAATAATAATTTATGTAGATCACCTCTATCAATTGACGAGATTCAAAATAATATAGATACGAAAAATATGTGGAATGCTTTCATAGATTTTGTTTTTAATATCGATACTTAAAAGTTTCACAAATTTCAATCTACACTAATAGTATGAAGAGGTAAAGTTTGTTTCTTTTATCTTTATGTTTTTTTGTTTGTAGAAGGTAATCTCTGAAAGTACTGGTCCGATTGCTAAATTTTTTTCATCGATAGAAAGCTGCTTTATTCCTGAGTGACAAAGGCTATATTTTATGTACGCGGGTGAAGCCGCGGGCGAAAGCTAGTACATAATAAACTTCTGTTAACAACAACATAAACATATTTATATTTTTTATTTACCGACTACATATTTTCCATCCAATATGTCCACATTATGCAATATCTACGCATTATTTCACTGCTATACAAACCGAAGGCAACCTCAATCGTCCACCCTTGAACTACCCTCGGCCTGGTAGCAAAGCATAAGCTCATGAAAATGCGCGCGAAGCGACGGCGTCCATTTTCCTGGCGATCGCACGCGCGTCCTTCACAAGGTTGCCAATTGTTGCGCAACGGAGTGCGCGTACGACGTTGCTTTGCTAATATGCGCATTCCGAGTCCAACACAGCATGAGCGTCGGTTATCTCTCATGACCAAGAGATAACAGACGAATTACAGATGGGTGTGGCCAGAATTAGGATCTATACTTTGTGGTATTCTTGAAATAATAATGCGGACCATTTTTATTTCACGAACACCACAAAGATTCTATAATTTTTAGGGTACCGTACCCAAAGGGTAAAAATCGGACCCTAGTACTAAGATGCCATGATCCAGCTATCTGTCTGTTACCAGGCACGATTAATTGCGCCTTTAATAATATTTTAGTTTTAGTATATTTTTAGGCACTGAAACTGTATGGGAAATCTTGTTACTGTTGGCTTAATGTTCATTTTTTTTAAACTTTATTTGAATAAATTTATTATTCTTGATGTTGATGTCTATTCTCAGGGGTGCTCAGGACCCATTGTTTATTTCTCGTGGGTGCTCGAGGGCTCGAGCACCCACGGAGCCGGCGCCGCTGACCATCGCGGACTTTTTGTATACCTTTTTAAGGCGTACAACACTGAACTACTTATTTTGATCTATCTCGTAGAGTTCATCCACCGTTTGCAATGTAAGCGAAAATAATGTTTTTATTTTCGACATCACATTAGAAACCTCTAAAATTGTCAATGTTTCTCTACTATATTATGCATATAATCTTTCCTCTTGAATTACTCTATCTTCTAAAAAAACCGCATCAAAATCCAATGCGTAGTTCCAAACATAGCACACGTAGTTGCATACATAGGGACAGACAGCGAGACTTTGTTTTATACTATGTAGTGATGAACCCCTATTTCTTTTGGTCACGCTATAACTTAAGAACTGCTGCATTTTATTTGCTGGGCCCCTACGGTTTGCTGAAATCTTCTTGAGGTACGCGTGGAACACTACGGGCCGTCGATATCTGCTGCCGATCGCCCCCACGAGGACATGGCGGTACTCTGCCTAGTGTATGCTCCACCATGTCCTCCGAGTGATCCACACAATGATGACATCTGGGCGTTTCTCTCGCACAAATCCGGTGCAGGAACCTTCCGAACTATGAATGTCCGGTGAGGACCTGCGTCATGCGGAAGGTAAGGATGCCGTGTCGTCTTTCAGCCACTCCTCAAAGAGGGGACTTAGGTTAGGCAGGAGCCACTTGAGGGCAGCCCCAGTCCGATCCAGTTTGGGAGCCAGATGTCGGAAGTGCTCCTCGATATTCCACCGGCTGTCGTAGACGAGTCCCAGGTACTTCATCGTCAGCTTGACGCTGATGTGAACTCCTCGAGAACAGTTCCGCTTGAAAGACGGTACAGTATACTCCTTGAGCTTAAATTTCTGGCATTTAGTTTCGACTACGCCATTCCACCAGGACACGGCAGCCCCAACCTTACCCTCTATTTTGCTACCATGTGTAAATATTTGTACTGCACCCTCCTCCATGCGCAGCTGAACCTCCACCTCGCTCTCCAAGCATTGAAAGCTGAGATCCTCTTCCTCAGCTGGAATTGGTCTCTCCAAGAAGCTTGCCCTCTCTTCAACAGATCGATCTTTCAGAATTGTCTGAGGCTTCCCTCTCGTCACCTCATAAAGGGATGCTGCTTCCTTGACTCTAATGTCAAGAGGTAGCAATCCTATCAAGATTAGAGCCGAATTCAGTGACACCGTCCTGTATGACCTGCTGATCTTTTGGGCTAGGCCTGTCAAAACAGAGTTGAGCTGTTTCTGAATGTAGGCTTTATCCACCGCTCTACCTCATACACCAGCTGCGTAAAGAATCAGCTCTACTACCGCAGTATAGATAACACTTATTACTTCCAGGTTTAGTCCCCAGGTTACCTTTGCCGCTCCGGATAGCTGCCTAAAAATATTAATGGCTTTTTTACAGACGTTTGTCACGTGGCTTCGGAAAGTCATCTTCTGTTAGTTGGTCTCAGTTGTAGTGTTCAGTTCTCAATATTAGTCCCAGTAGCTTGATCTCCTCCACGCGCAGACGTGGGGTGTCAAACTTTAGTTTCTTAGTTTGCAGAATAGCATGAGTTTTATGCGGCGCAAACTTTAGTTTGTATTGAGCACCCCATCGCTGCACATGCGTCGGGCTAGAGTAGAGTAGGGTAGAGTAGGGTGGAGTAGGGTAGGGCAGGGTAGAGTAGGGTGGAGTAAGGTAGAGTGGGGTAGAGTTGGGTAGGGTAGAGTAGAATAGGGTAGTTAGTTGATGGGAGCGAAGTCGCGGGCAAAAGCCAGTGTTTTATAAAAATGGTACGGAAACCTTCGTACGTGAGTCCGACTTGCACTTGTCCGGTTTTTATTGTTCATAGTTCAATGAGTTCTTAATAGTAATTTGTAAAAATATATATATACTCAATTTTACCTGCATTGCGATTGCGACGTTTTTTTGTTTACAAAGTCCGGCTTCAGACTAAAATTATAATTTAATCGTAACTATTTCGGGTACCTACTTCCACTTTGGTGGGTAAGCGGATCAAACCCAATCACGTATTCCTAAGCACCACACGTAGTGGCTCGCTACGTTTCAAGATCACAATTCTGAATAAATAATCCCACCCATGCCCAGCTCTGGTGAAACTTGGGAAATCCCGTACAGCATTTTTTTCTACGAATATGATGATACTAGAGCCAGTAGAATAATGTTACCAGTGTTACAACACCTATTGATTGATCATCGATCGATCACAAGCACACAGATCTACGTCACACGAATAAGAATTTAAAAATATATAGGCGGCCTAAAAATCTCACAGTGATAACTTAAGACACGTTTACAAAGTAAGTAATAAAGTGTATCGAAGAGGCAAAGGTTTTAGAAGCTACTAACCTGCTCTACATACGAACCAGATAAGTTTAGCAAGTGCCCTATCGTCTTAACTACCATTGGAGTGTTTAAGCACAGTCGGGTTTTAACAACTTACGAGGACAACCTTTAAGTCGTTTTTAGCATTTACATATAGTTTACGCCTTTAACATTGTTACATAAATGATATGATAAGCAGCCATCGTAAATAAGTCGTCTGAAGCAATAAGGTTTGACAGTGTGTTCAATTATTATAATGAATTCGATTTGTTCTCGTCGCAGTATGAGTAGTGATGCAACGATATATCGAATGCTCCATAACATCGATATTTTTATCGATTCAATACCATTGCTGATAAGATATTATTAAATTGAAAAAAATTATAACATAAATTTTAAAATTTTTAGAAAATTTATTTAAAAAAATTGTAACATTGATATTATCGTTAAATTTTGCTGTATGAACCAATCTAGTAATTTTTAATTTGTTTATTTATTATGTCATTTACAAAAAAGTTTGAAAATATTGATATTTATATATCAATAGTTTCAAATCAATATATATATATATATATATATCTTGCTGACCATCGATACTATAGATTATCGATAAGTTCAAACTTCAACTCGATATGTAAGACTCGTTGCGTGTGACCTTTTCAGCGCGTGCGTGGAATATACGTGACCTTTTACTACTGTCATACAAACACACGTACAGAGGCCAGCAAAAGTGCTTGGATACCTTAACGCCTATTTTCCCTTGCACGTTAAAGTTCAAGTTTACAAAAATTTAACTAGATGGCGTTGGTTTCTTCACAGCTAAGTGGCGTCCAAAGGCAATCTCACAAAGTATAAACTTGACTTTTAGTCTGACAGAAAATAGACACATGCGTCATCATTGTCATCAACAACTGACTGTAGTTCATAATTTCATCATTTAAATTGGAGTCAAGTTGACCTAGCGGTTTAGCATGTGCAGATAGATGCGTAAATCAATAAGTCGTGAGTTCGAATCTCACGTAGTACTCACACTTTTTGTAAGTTATGAATAACAAACAAAAGAAATCGGTAGGAATATTATATCAAAGATAACAAGTGGATATTTATTTATATGTAATTATAATATTCAAGTAAGTAGTTACTCAGCAAAACGAAAAAAAATGCAGGTAAACCGGCTCATCAAACAAAAAGGCACTATTAAAAAAATTATATGTTTATTTCTTACAATTTCTTATTCAAATTCTACAATCACCGTTTATTAATCGCCGTTTATTAATCACCGTTTATTAATCACCGAATAAGATTATAATATTATATATAACTTCTTATTGAGGCCATAGCTTAAGTATTCGTTTCCAAAATTGGAAAGAGGATTGAAGCTTATGTAACCTTAACAAACAAACAAGAGACCAGATAATTTTATCCCAAATGTCAAAAGGATTAAATGTAGGCTAAAAACTATAAAATTGCACAACAATATATCAACTGTTCATAACTTTTTTAAGTTGTTTTAAATACGGGTATTAAGTTAAACGCACATAACAAGGTCTCCAGTTAATACAGAGAATAAATACTGAGTAAATACTATTAATTCAGTATTATAATTATTTATCATCTTGACGCCACAAACATAACCGTCCGTGTTCACTGGACTTAAAAGTTTTTTCATCAGTAAAGATGACACTACTCTAATCAAAGTTTATGTAATCCATATAGCAAGGATTTCACAACATGCCTCCGATGATGCATCTTTTTCGCTAAGTATGAAGAGCACGATGAACAGTGTCAACGCTTGTGCCAAATAAACCAGCATAGTGGTTCGTCGACAGACGTCCATTTTCTTCGTACTCCCTTATCATGGTTTGACGCTGCAACATGTTTATTAGTTTTAGTCTGCCAGCTCTTTTATGTTGTTTCAAAGAACCCTCTTCTTCAAATCGTCCTACCCATAGAGCAACTGTTTTTCTCTGCAACAATAAAACAGAAATATATAATACCCCATAATGATTATTATAAAGGAGGTTTTTGTTATATAAAAGAAGAAAAAAAATCTACTTACGTTTACACCGGTCTCTCTGGCTATTCCTGACAAGTTTTTACCTTGATTATGCATAGCAATTATTTGAGCTCTTTTTACTAAATTAAACAATCCATATCTACACATTTTGGTAAAATAAGTAGACAATACATCTGTTCAAAAATAAAATTCAACGAAAAGCGCTGGAACGAGATAATCGAAATTAACTTAGCGAACAATCAATTGAGCTATGTCATAACTCTGGTCTAAGTATTATTTATACTACCTACTAGTTATTATTTTTAAATCTCTATTCAACCTACCCTCTCAAGTTTGAAAACTAACACATAGATAATCAAATATTTATAAATCGATATTCAATTTTAATATCTTCATCTCTTTAAAATAAACTATAAATTATTTCAGTGTTTGAAGAAACAAAAAGAAAGTACAAAAATAAACATTAATGAAGCATTAATCATTTGAAGCACAGCGACGCCATCTATTAACAGTACAATGTAATGTTGTCAATAGCAACATTTCAATCTGGTTTTACGCTAGATGGCGTCATTTCTCGCTTCACGCGATTTTATTTCTGAACTATCCATGCACTTTAGCATCTGTCCGTACATGTACTAATATTGTGACATGCTTTACAACTGTATTTTGTCGATGATGACTCAGAAAGTACCGACCACTGATAGTTTAGCATTTTTTAACTCCTCTTAGAGGATATCTGCCGGAACTAAGAAAAGAACGGAGGCCTAACCACGATTTTGGGTTAAGCTCGCCTGTAATTTTTGTACATTAAAGAATATATATAAGAGCTCTAAACGCGATCCATTTTACAACTTAAGCTGAACTATTAAAGCAATGGGTCTCATCAGAAAACTTAAAGTCAAAGGGCAATGGAAAGGCTATGCTCGGAGTTTCCTTGCGTGATCGAATCAGGAGTGAGGATATTCGCAGGAGAACCAAGGTTACCGACATATCACGAAGAATCGTCAAACTTAAGTGACAATGGACAGGGCACATTGCTTGCAGAACGGGTGTCCGTTGGAGCCGAAAGGTTCTCGAATGGCGACCACGTACCGGAAGATGTAGTGTTGGAAGGCCTCCCACAAGGTGTACCGATAACCTGGTGAGGGTCGCGGGAATCCGATGGATGCGAGACGCACAGAACCGGTCATTGTGGCGACACTTGGGAGAGACCTATGTCCAACAGTGAATGTCTTTCGACTGAAACGATAATGATGATGATGATTAAAGGGATGGAGCTATGGGTGTATAGCTCCATCTCTCTTTCTTGCTCACATGCTTGACATTTTAACACATCATAGTATGAACCCTGATATTTTTAAGTTAAAAAAAAAATCATGACTTTACTCTTCAAATGGATCTCACCAGAATATCTATCTATACCTTCTGCGTGGAGCTTCAACCTCGTAAAAGTAGAAAATAAATACACGCCTGTGTCATTCAGGGATAAAACAGCATTCTACTGGTAAAAGATTTCTTTAAATCAGTCCAGTAGTTTTTGAATTTATACATTACAAATACAAATAGAAATGTTTTCTCGCTATTATATTAGCAGATAAACAATGGAGGACATCGTAATTGAGAAAATTACAATTTAATAAAAAAGCTAACACCACACTCGTTGATGTCTTTTCAATAAACATTACAGAAAACTTTATAAAGTTACTAGCTTCTGCCCGCGGCTTCACTCGCGTGAATGTAGGTTTCTCCATACAAACTTTGGACCCCTCTCCATCACTTTAGGGAGTGAATTTTAGAAAATCCTGTCTTAGTGCTCACATACGTCATAAAAGAAAACCTTGTGCAAAATTTCACGCTCCTAATCCCAGTAGTTTCGGTTGTGCGTTGATATGTCAGTCAGTCAGTTTCCCCTTTTATATACACTAGCTGACCCGGCAAACTTTGTACCGCCGTCATTAAATATTGTGATACCTTTTAGCTAAACTGTCAAAGAATGACGCTATCTACTGGCAGTACCAGAAGCAGTAATTAAATTTAAAATTACATTTGAAATAGAGATTAACGCAATCTCTATTTTACGTTTACGTGTTATTTTTTCTATATTTTCTCACCGTTTAAACCTTTCCTGGACTATTATTAATATTTCAAAACGAAAATTAGCCAAATCGGTCTAGCCGTTCTCGAGTTTTAGCGAGACTAACGAACACCTATTCATTTTTATATATATATAGATTTGAATTCGATGTGCATTTTTTTTCATTCATTCTATTTCAATTAATTTCACTGGATAATGGAAATTCTACATTTCAATCTTGAGAAATTCCTGATGTTTACTATTATTTTAATTTATTGTTATAAGAGCAGTGGTGGCCCAGTGGTAACTATCCCGACTTACGAGTTGTAGGTCGCGTATTCAAACCTAGTCAGGCGCATTACTTTGTGTAATTTATTTCATCACCACTGCTGCACTGCTCTCAAAACGGTAAAAGGAAAACATCGGGAGGGA
Source organism: Mythimna vitellina (assembly GCA_949316375.1). Taxonomy (NCBI): domain Eukaryota; kingdom Metazoa; phylum Arthropoda; class Insecta; order Lepidoptera; family Noctuidae; genus Mythimna; species Mythimna vitellina. The sequence goes on along the minus strand of OX438706.1, from coordinate 9,913,530 downwards.
ATTTCCTCACAAACATCGTTATATACGGCCTTTTCTTCTATTATAGAGAGGAGTCGTAAGTCTAGAGTTCTAGACTTCTCTAGCAATAGGAACATTATAATGCTACTTATATTTAATCATACCTACCATTTTTATATTTATTTAAGTGCACTTTGTTTCCGATACCGACCTCACTGATGGTCACTTTAACCTACCAACCTCAGGAAAACCGGTACCAATCCAGAAATCTGAGCTTAATGGCCAACCTACAAATTGTCATTACACTCTTTTACGAGGTTTTATTAAAATGTTGGCCTCGATCGGCTATTTAAAATGTTGGAAGCGTTCGTTCTGCAAGCACCGTTTAAAGAGAAGCATTCATTGAATGTGTTTTATGATTCTTTTTCTAATGCAACACACTAGTTTTCAGAATGCTTGCTTTAAGATGGCGTCACACATGGCGGGCTACTTAGCCTTTTTTATGCGGTTAGAAAACATCCAATGATTACTCCCGTGCTAGGGCGGAGCAGGAGGACATGTCAGACTTATTTATTTATGGCACACCAACGACTTACTCACTTATTCACAATTATGTCAGACTTATACTGACTAAAACCCACTCCTTCTTTGCCTTGCAATCCAGGATCCCGGGTTTCCCTTTCAAAAGCCAACCCATGGCCCCATACTCAACCTTAAGATGTTGTTCCGTAAACAAACTACATAAAACAAAAGTAAAGGTCAGCGTTTTTAACCCTTCGTATCGGACAGGAAATGGCCACTCTCCCATAATTATTGAAGTTAATTTTATTTAAGTTGGACGGGTTAAGGCTGAGCAAAAATTACGCTCGTTAAATCACTGCAATTTACGAAGTGCTCAGTAAGTATTTGCTGAGATAATTGGCAATTGGATTATATAGTTTCGTAGCTAATCTCATATGAACATTTTTTTTAAACTTAGTGTAAAAGTGTAGCGACAGTGGAGGATCGACGGCCAGACGGATATTTTGTCTGATCTCGGCAACTGCCCGATAGATGATTTCGGGATGTTATACATTATGTTCAAATTGTGCGGAGAACTCTATGTGCAATGCAGGATATCGTAGATTTGGTACTATGTGACGCCATAGATGTCGCTACAAAAGTATAAACAAATAAATATATAAATAAATGTTTAAACAGACTGAATGAATGTTTTAACTGTTTAAATGTTCAAATAAACATTCAAATCCAACACAAGTATTTTAGTCTAGAAGTAATATGGTTTTTATTATACATTTAGAATCATGAATGTCAGTTTGTAGATTCCACAACTTAAACATTCATTCAAGTCGTCACTTGCAGTCGGCACTTACTTAACATTTCACATTTCACGTCCAAATCTGAAATTCAAATGCAACACAAAACTCTCTTGTACCTAAAAAGTGGTGCACATACCTTGACTCAAATTATTGACCTCATTGCTGTTAGGAATGCGTCACAGTGCGCGACTTGCGTCAGGCAGCGCAGCTCTGCTTTATATTCCGTCGCCAAACTAGCGACCTAAACGCTTTCCTTGACAATAATTCTAAGAAATAATGCGAGAGCTGTGTCTTAGACATAGATATAATCTACATCAATGTACCGTGTTGTTCAGTGACCAGTTTTTGTGAAATCAATCCTTATTCCGTACGTTTCTCAAGTTGAAGCATGATGGTTACGGCGTTGTACGCTGTGCAGAAGTAAATGTATCTTATTATTTTATTTATGTTCAAAATCGCAGAATAGGTACATTACATTTTACGCTACAAACCACAAAGGCCTTTAATGGCTTATACATTAAAGCTGGTTTTCAAGAAACTGGCCATCTTTGCGGATTATCAAACCCGCTAACTGTTTGTCATACATTTAATTTATTAAAAACTCGTCCACGTCAGACTCATAAAAGAGCCCAAAGTTTTTTTGCGCGGAACCCTAATTCTCATTAAAATAAAAAAAATAGCCCAAGTTACTCCTTATAATATAAGCCAGTGCATGTCTTCCAGTGAAAGACAAAATCAAATAGAATTTTGGAAAATCCTCTCTTAGTGCTCACATACATCATAAAGGGAAACCTTGTGTAAAATTTCACGCTCCTAGTGCCAGTAGTTTCGGCTGTGCGTTGATATGACAGTCAGTCAGTTTCTCCTTTTATATATATAGATTATTAACGTTCAAGGAGTGTTAAACTAAACCGCTATTGATGGTTGGCACTAAATTCAAGGATATGTTACAACTACAAGACACATTACCATAGAATATGCCTAAAGGTTGACAGCTGACACTTGAGCTACGTGATGAAGAAAGTAAGCGACCACATTAAACCTTATCGTGTATTTTATGTGCACAGATATACTGATATAATCATCTGACATTTTTAAGATTAGCACAATATGCTAAATGTTTTCAGAGTACTTATTAGATACAAAAACGTTGCTATAAAACTTCTGCCACCATTTTAAAGGTCTGGGACTAAGCATTAAATAAAATATATAGGTAGTAGGTTTATTTATATATATAAAAGGAGAAACTGAGTGACATATCAACGCACAGCCGAATTTATTGGGATTAGAAGCGTGAAATTTTGCACAAGGTTTTCTTTTATGATGTAGGTGAGCATAACATAGCAGAATCAGCCTTTTAATGTTTCCACTGCTGGGATTCAGGCCTTCTTTCTAGGAGAGGGTATGGCCCGTAATCCACCACGAGACCCCAATTCGGGTTGGTGAATGTCACATCTCTTCGATTTTTTTAGTTCTAGGACATGCCGGTTTCCTCACGATGTTTTCCTTCACCGTTTTGAGAGCAGTGGTGATGAAATAAATTACACAAAGTAATGCGGCTGGCTGGGTTTGAACCCCCGGCCTACGACTCATAAGTCGGGGCTACTATCTCTCGAACATCACTGCAAAGCAAGCACAAAGTGGATTTTCCAAAATTGTGTATAAAACGGGGGTCTAAAGTTTATATGGAGATATCTACCTTCACGCCTGTGATTCTGCTGGCATAAGCTAGTACGTAAATATAAAGTAAAGTTATGAATATACATTTGGATTGCCGGAGAGGGAGAGGGACACCGACGAAAAAATAGATGGATTGTGTGAGAAGGGATATGAAAGAAAAGGGATTCAGTGATAGTTTGACCGGTAGAATGGAAGAAAAAAACGTGTTGCACCGACCTCAAGTAACATAGGACAAGGGCACAAAGATAATGATGGACTAGGAATATTAAAATGCATTATTTGTGAAATCGTCTTGAGGTACACTATCCGAACCTCAGTAAACAAATTTACGTAGTTTTATGGTGCATAACTTAGGCTAGGGACTTTTAAACATACGTGGGGTACTCAGAAAGTTTTGAGAAACTAAAAAACTAACTTCTATGGATAAAATATGTTTATTAAATCTTTTCAAAGAACTCTCCACCAGCCTCTATACAAAGTAATGCGTCAAAATTTTCGAAAAAGAAATTCCAGTACACCGCGTTCCACGGCCTTCTCGAACGCTACTAGCACGTCTTCCAGCAATGAAAACTGTATCTGATTTTTTATTTTAGGATTAAAAAGAAGTCACACAGTGCCAGATTATTACTGTAAGTAGGTTATCCCAAGACTTTTACCGGTGTGGTGTCCAGGAAGTCCCTCGTTTTGAGCGCTGAGTGGCACCTTGTCATGGTGAAGCAGTACCCCGCAGAGGTGTTCGATCGTTTGTTGCTCATTGCAGACAAAACTTCTGGCAGGCATACCATTCAGCGTTGATGCTGCTTTGGTCTCGTAATGAAATTGAAATCAGATCACATCATCATCATCATTTCAGCCAATAGACGTCTACTGCTGGACATAGGCCTCCCCCAAATGTCGCCACAAAGAACGGTCCAGTGCGTCCTGCATCCATCGGATTCCCGCAACCTTCACCAGGTCATCGGTCCACCTTGTAGGGGACCTTCCAACACTGCGTCTTCCAGTACGCGGTCGCCACTCCAGAACCTTTCGGCCCCAACGGCCATCTGTTCTGCGAGCAATGTTCCCTGCCCATTGCCACTACACAATTTTGGCGATTCTTCGTGCTATGTCGGCAACCTTGGTTCTCCTGCGGATATCTCATTTCTGATTCGATCACGCAAGGAAACTCCGAGCATAGCCCTTTCCATTGCCCTTTGATGACTTTGAGCCTTCTGATGAGGCCTATAATGTGAGCGACCACGTTTCGGAACCATATGTCATCACTGGCAACACGCACTGGTCATAGACTTTCGTCTTAAGACATTGTGGTATATTGGATGAGAAGATACCGCGCAGCTTCCCGAACGCTACCCAGCCGAGTTGGATTCGACGGTTGACCTCTTTCTCGAAATTAGTTCTACCCAACTGGACTGTCTGTTCAAGGTAAACGTACTCGTCCACAACTTCGAGTATAGAGTCTCCAACCTTGATGGGAGTGGGTGCTACATGGTTGTTTATCATGGTTGAAATCAGATACCCCGTCAAAATGAAGAAACTAGTGATCAAAATTTTCCTTGCGCTTCTCAATCACTTCACTTTCGTATGCGTTGGTTCTTTTGGACTCCTCCCTGGATCTTCTTACATCTTATCTGAGTAAAAGGATTCAGAGAGTTGATGTAAACGGAAAAAGATCTCCCGGATCTGTAGTAAAAATGGGTGTCCCCCAGGGCTCAATTCTTGGCCCATTTTTGTTTCTTATATATATAAACGACTTACCTTACCTCATAGAGAATAACCATAATATAGTGTTGTTTGCAGACGACACTTCACTTTTGTTTAAACTTAAACGTCAGCAGCCGGTTACTGACGATATAAATATAGCACTTTCAAAAATAGTACACTGGTTTGATGTAAATAACCTACATCTTAATGAAAAAAAAAATGAAATGTATTAAGTTTACCATGCCTCATGTTAGGCAAGTAGAAACTAGTGTGCTAATAAAAGGTAAAGAGTTGAGTCCTGAAGATAATACAGTGTTCTTGGGCATAACTCTGGATGCTAAGCTTCAGTGGGGCCCACATATAGACAAATTATCAAAAAAACTTAGCTCTGCAGCATACGCTGTAAGACAAATTCGAAATTTAACTGATGTAGAGACAGCCCGTTTAGTTTACTTTAGCTATTTCCATAGTGTTATATCGTACGGTATTCTACTGTGGGGAAATGCCGCCGATATCCAGACAATTTTTGTATTGCAAAAAAGGGCTATTCGTTCGATTTATAGATTAAGTCCCAGATACTCCCTCAGAGATAAATTTAAAGATATCAATATTATGACTGTACCTTCACAGTATATTTACGAGAATATATTGTATGCACATAAAAATATAAAAATGTTTAAAAAATACAGTGATATCCATAATTTTAATACTAGGAACAAACACAAATTTGTATTCCTACAACCAGGCTAAAAAAAATAGGGGGCTCATTTAGATGCCAATGTATACACTTCTATAATAAACTTCCTATTCACATTCAACAACTAAGCCTTAATAAATTCAAAACATTTGTAAAGCGAAAACTTTGTCAAAAAGCTTTTTACTCTATAAAGGACTATGTTGAGGACGAAAAGGCTTGGGATTGACCTGCTCCAGTACGCACTACAACTGTTGTCTTATTTTTCTCTTTTATTTTTATTTTCAATTGTGCTCTTTATTATTATTATTATTTTACAATTTGATATTGTAGATTATTTTTATTTTGCAATTTGACTTTATTTATTTTTATTTTTGACATCAATATTTACTTTATTAAGTAAATTACATTTTGTAAATTATATATTTACATTTATTATTGTGAACGTGAGAACAATGTTGATTGCCTTTTTTTTCCTTTTCAGTAATTTTAACGTATGTCTGGCAATTTGAGTATATTCTGCGGCCTACCCAAATGTCCTTTCCTTGGTATTGTTCGTCAAGTCGTTGAGCTCCTTAGTAGTCCTGGGTTGAGCTTTGCGAATACTGACAAATGCTTGCACTGACTGGACAGGTCCACTCAAATTTGTATGGTTCTTTCTTCAAAAGACCATCTCAGACAAATCTGCACTGTTCTCATGTGATTTGACCATTACATATTAACTGTATGGACTTTAAAAGAGACTTTGACCCCTGAGTTTGTTTCGGTGTTTCTTCTCAGGGTAGTCAGCTAGGAAACACCGGCCTCATCTAGTTTAAAATGACAAAAAAAAATTGACGTGTAAAAGTGTTTTTTTAAACCTACTTACAAAATAAATATCATTTATCATTTATCATGAAACAACAAAACTGTCGACTGACGCTTCGTTTCTGGATTGTTTTGTTAGATCCAGGATTCGTCACCCGTCACAGTGTCGTAAACGCGCCGAGACGAGCCTGCTTCAAATTTTTCAATCATTTTACGGCCTCCATACGGGCTTCTTCTACTTCCTGCTTCTGAGCTTCGGTGAGGTTGTGCGGCACCCAGCGGCTAACTATCCTCCTCACGCGAAGGTGCTTGTGTAGAATCTTGTGAACGCTTCTAGTACCAATCTGCAGTGTATGCTGGATCTCTTCGTATGTAATTCGCCTGCTTTCTCGAATTTAATTTTTTACTGCTAGCACTTTCTTCCGTGACGACCACTCGACGACCACTCCTTTATTCATCCCCCAAAGTAAGGCGACTGCCCTTGAACACGCTATACCAGCGGTAGATGGTTGCCTTTGAAGGTCTGTCATCCATAAAAGCAATTGGAACTTGATCAAATGACTCATCAGGTTTTAGGCCACATTTAAAATCGAATAACATCGATAGAAAAACATCGCACGAAAATGTTCTCGGTTGTTTGAAATAAGACACGATAATTTAATTAGGCTCTCCAAAAAATGTGGAGGGAAATTCGAACAGACAGGTACATATACAGGTACATGTACATATATTCGACAGGTAGTTTTACTTTTTGTGCAAGTAGTACAAGTAGTACAAGTGGCCAGTGCCTTAACATAAAAACATTTTTTCGAAAATCTTTCTGAGTGACTTGGTATGTCTGTGTGAAGTTTCGTTGACCATTTCTGGCCTTCTTCACCAATTTCACTTCATCAAAAGTTACTTTTTGACTATAAATGCTTATGTTCTCGATGAAAATACCAAAATCACTATATGGTTGCCTATAATATTTGAGGAGTTCCCTCTTAACTGGTTTTTTTTTTAAATGGGACCAATCTGAAAGCATATCCTTTAAGGGCAAAATAAATTTTGCTAATCAGTTCATAAACGACGGAGTTCTGAAGTATCAAACATAAAAAAAATACAACCGAATTGATAACCTCCTCCTTTTTTTCGAAGTCGGTTGAAAATATGGACATAAAAATCAATTATATAAAGAAAATATCCTTTAACCAAGTTTTTAACTTCTTGTTCTTCAAAATAAATAGATAGATTCATACCTACATAATACATTTATGGGTCAGTAAATAAGTGATGTAGTACGTATGTATATATTGATCGAGATATTAACAAATCTATAACCTGCCTTCATTACTTCACACTTGAACTAGTTCCATGATAGTAATCTCAATAAAAAACCTAATTAAATTTCGCTATCTTAGATCACTCAATAAGTTCTTAACTTTATAGAATCCCTGACCAGTTAGATTATAAAGTGGTTGGTAACTAGTTATTTAACGACAACTGGTTAAATTGATGTTAGTCGAGAAACTAACGAAAACTTACCTACAAAAGGCAGGCAGACTCTACGACCACGTATGTTTTTTCATATTTGAAATCTATACATATAATCTTTTATCTATATATGTAAAAGGAGAAACTGACTGACTGACTGACATATCATTATCAACGCATAGCCGAAACTACTGGGACTAGGAGTGTAAAATTTTACACAAGGATTTCTTTTGTGACGTAGGCGAGCACTAAGAAAGGAATTTCTATAAATACATAACTTTGAACCCCCGTTTCATCCCTTTAGGGGGTCCTAAAAGGATGAAACGGGGGTTCAAAGTTTGTATGGAAAAACCTGCTTTTATGTGGACGAAGCCGCGGGCAGAAGCTAGTCATCAAATAAATTCTTTCACTCTGGGTGGAACGAGATTGAGTCAGACTTTTGAACGAATGCGAATATTAAAACTGGATATACCTCAACCAATTTGTTGAACTTACATTATTACAAAACCAGACGTCTAATAAAACATATTGAGCGTTAAAAATTATGGACAAAAATTTGTTCGATAAACTGGTTCATTTCAACTGTCAAGGTAAGTAAACTCGTTAACAAAGATAAGCGGATATTAGCGTAACTGGATTTATGTCTTTTACTGATTACAACCAAAGGGCAACTGAAGAAACACGGGTGGTCTTACTTCAGTTTTTATATAATCTATCCTAAAGTTGTACGCCTTTTTTTTTCTAAAACCTATATTCTCCTTAAGTCCCAAGCATCTATCTGTTTGTAAACTGGGGACTATTTTAAAATCACATTTTAAAAAAAAAAGCTCAGGTTGGTTTAATTTCAGATTTTCAATCTCATTACTTTGGCGAAATGCTCAGGCCCATATCTTCTAAGAAAGCTATTCTATGTGAGAATTTTCTCGGCTCTCTGTCTGTGACAAAATTCTTTACTCTGGTGAGATCACCAAACCGCTATCGTCACAGACTGATACCAATTACAAATAGAGCAGTATGCACATGTGTTTCGTGAACAGCCACGAGACAAATGACTTGCGCTTTACGTATGTAAGCGCTGTAGCGACAATTGCACCATTTAACACGTGGACACAATACGAAAAGATATCCCGGGCATTGATTACAATACTGCGCAGTTGTGTCACTCAGCTGTTACTCACTCAATAGTTTCAATTAGGTACCTGATAACAGCATACAAATTATTTCATTCACAAATATATTTCTCATAAAGTAATTTCGGTAGCGGTAGACCAAGAAGATGGCAGGACGACTTAGATGTTTTTTTTTTTTAATTGATTTAAACCAGTGCTTGACTGCGATCCCACCTGATGGTAAGCAGTGATGCAATCATTGATGGTGATGCGCTCTAGTTTATTCAGAGCCTATTCACTCTAGCCTTGGAGACACCTAAATTATAGTTGGACGGGAAGACCGCAGCAGTATTACTCCCACAGTTGAAGACACTATAAGCTAAATAAAAAAAATTATGTTTGTGAGCCCATGCATCAAAACGTCTTACCATAATCAGTCCCAAACGAGACTAAATAAGCTGATGTAATGTTTTCATACAGTTACGTGAACTCACAAGCTTGATTTATGTCAGCAAATTGGCAATGCGACAAATGAGTTTGACTCCAAACTTTTTGCGACAAATGCATTTAATATTTCAATACAATTACAAAATAGGTCGTAAATCAATGTAATTAAATAAAACTAGGTTAGTAAGCACGAATACGTAAACTTAGTTTGCAAAAAAAATTAGGTCAATTAACATTCTCAATCACGCGTGATTGGATTTTGTCAGTCATGTCATCACATCTCTCTAGCTTTTTCCCAACTAGCTTGGGGTCGCTCAACTTCCAGTCCAACGGTATGCAGCTGAATATCCTTATTTTAAATGGAGCAGCTGCCTATCAAACCTCCACGACCCAGTTACTGGGTAAGACAATACTCCTTGGATAAAGCAATGGCCAGCTTTCTAACGTCTAACTGCCTGTAACAACTGTCAAAAATCTACGAATGACACCAACGGCTTTACGTGCTTTTCGAGGCACAGGGTTTTTTTTTTTTTTGGCAGTTTTGAAATCATCGTAAGAGAAATCTCGCTCTTGGGCGGAGCGGGAGATAGTGTCAGACTTTTACTGACTAAAAACGCACTCCTGTCCCATCGTTGCCCCACACTACCTATGGCCCCAGTAGGCTTCGACCCTGCTGGGGGAGCCCAGAATGGTAGGGGTACCATTTGCTAACATCTTCCTGAGGCTCGCCTGGAACAATACGCGCCGTCGACGACTTGGGCTCGGTCCGGACGATTACCGGACGATCGGACGGCGGGCTACCCATTGCTCGCCGTCTGCAAGCTCGCAGGCACAGGGTTTAAGTAATATGTCCTCGACAAACTTAGAAAAGTACATATGATTTGAAACATTTACATTGGTTGTTGCCCAGTTTCGAGCCCGCAACTTCATGCAAGAGAGGCGTGTGTTTTAACCACTGGGCCATCACGACACACGATTTTGTCAGTCATGTATCTAGTTTTCATTTAAATGGGTATCTAAAAGGCGTTTATCTTTTGCTTCGCGTCATCTGTCGTGTTAGAGAATAGCTAATGAGCTTTCTCTTACGCACTTAGTGCTCATCAATGCAAGACACTAGTGCTACAGATACGTGCTATAATACACTGCCGACGTGTCAAGCATACATTCCACATAAAGCTAAACACCTGCTAGGGAAAACCTATGATCGCATTCGCCAATATGTATTTAAAAACGATTATGTCAGACTTTTACTGACTAAAAACCCCACTCCTATTCCATCGTTGCCTTCGTCCCAAGGCCTCGGGTTTCGTTTTCACACTACCCATAGCCCCAGTAACCCCTACGATTAATTTTCATGTGTCACAGACAGTTGCCTAAAGATCCGATTTTCCTCTACTCACTCTAAACGTAATCCATATTGTATTAAGTCACTATAAGTAAAGTTATTAGTTGCTTTTCTCAGAAACGATGGATTAAGTTTTGCTGAACTTTCAACTCGAAATAGTGGACTGTTCGTAACGTATCTACATCATTAAATAGGTACATGAAGCTTTTTGAATAACATTTAACCATTTAACACAATATTCAAAACTGAGCTTTTCTTCATTTTATTTTGTATGGAAATTGTCACAGACACCTTTTTTCGGTGAAAACTTATCTTCTCTTTCCGCTCTGGGTGGAGCAAGAGAGGGTGTCCTTGTCTCAAAGATGAAACGCGAATGTGTACATAGAAGGTGAGAAAGTTTGAAGAAAAGCTTAGTTTTCAGTAGGAATAGAAAGACATTATGTATCGCAGCTCATTGATGGAGACTTTTCAGTTAAGTTTGGTGCCTTTTTTTTTGGTGGGAAGTCATAAAATTACTCTTCCCACTCTGGTTTGGAGCGAGAACGAGTGTCAGACTTTTACTGACTAAAACCCACCTGTGTTTTTTCAATGAAATTATCCTTTACATTCCAGAGCCACGGTAACTCGTTTGAACAGTCCCGCAATGGTTATAGACCCCTGTGACCTATTATGAGCAAGACAAAGACAATTAATTTTTTTTTATTGTTATAAAACGGTGCTTGACTGCGATCCAACCTGAACAAAAAAATGAATGAAAGAAAAGTGAATGAATGAGTGAATGTTAAAGATATATGATGAAAAAAGATCTGATTAATGAGATGACAGCGAACAACAAACTTCAAACTTTTTTTCGATTAAACTTTACACAGTCTAATACGCTTTAATGCTTAATAACTAGACACTCAGGCACAATTAAGTTCATAAAGATATCACTACAGTGTCGTGGGGTCGTGCTCTGGACATTGCATCACATTCGTGGCATGCCTGATAAAGCTCGAGGAATGACATAAGCAATTTCGAGCTCCGGCGCAGACATGCAGCTATGTGGATCACGAAGTTATACTTGTAGCTAGCCGATAGCTCTGTAGGTTAGCTGGGGTAGTCTTGTCTTATCTCACGAGGTGGGTTTGTTTCGGAAGTGTGTATCGGTTCATATACACTTTTGTTTCTGTAGCTTTGTAAGTGAACTCGGAGTACTCCTAACGTTATACAAAAAAATACAATTGACCTTAAAAAAAAATCTGTAGTAAAGTACCTAAAGAATATAACCAATACAAGTGTGCCCCTAAAATTTGAAAAGTTCCTCGTTTTGTCCAGGATCCCATCACAGATCCAGACTTTGGGACCGTGCGTAAAATGGAACAGGTACCTATTATCTATACAAGATAATTATGCGTGTCTGAATAACTATCTAATCGCAAATGTTTGATTTTCGAATCGGATTCTAGGTGATTCGCAATTTAAAATGGATGTACAATTTTTTTTTCGGATGTAGTAATTTCACACTTTTCACTCTGCCTCCACTGGATGTATTCAGAATTTGAAAGCTGAATACAACGCCTTGCTCTATTCATTTTTCGGCTTAAAAGCTAACGAGCTTTTAGAAAATTAATATTTCTTAACATAATAAACACTGCTGTACTTCCCCTGCGATTACTTCCTCAAACAAACCAATCAGCACAAACCATAATCCTACCTACCTACTTAATCACCGACTAGATACAGATTATTTCGTCAGCTAACCCTGCCGATAACATCGTCTATCATTACCGAATCCCAAAGCTTGGCCAGCAGTCAGGGGCGGATAACCATCAAGTTACACGTCGGTATAATGTCAAGGTGAAACTCTACTATTGTCTCTGGTTCCAGCGATACGGAGCGCGAATCGTAAGTAACAGATAATGAATAGCCATTCATCGCGCTGTCGATAGCAGTGAAAGATTACAGCAATGGGCGTGATCGTTTTAATATATGTGCATTTTTTATTTAATGTGGGTATTGTGTCCATGTGGCTACATGGTTATTCGGTAAACAAACAGATCAGCTCGGAGGAAATCAAAGTTAGTACAGCAATTATTTCGAAGGTTTCGGTAATAATAACAAGTCTTTAAAGATTTTATGGAGGGAGGAGCCGTCACAAATTTTGCCATCGGTAATCTAAAAAATGTGTTAAGTCAAGACTTAACAAACTTAAAGGAATCAATCACTATGATAGATGCTTTATACAAGTTACAAAATGATTGATAAATAATTTAAATGCTACTACATCGTAGCACTAATTTCTTACTCTACTATAAATTAATATAAATTCAACAACTTGCAACTTATCCACATACAGATTTATTATCCATTTCATAATTTAACAAGTGCTGTATAATTGAGTCATCTTGGCATTATCATTATTGCAGATCGAAACTCCACAACGTGTACAATGTATACTGCAGCATAAATATTGATTTAAGAACGTTTATTAAATCTCATTTTCCTTTATGATCGTTTACCGATACTTACAGCACTTCTTCGACGTTTATTGAGTGATAACTAAAGCTGAAACTCGTCAACGTGACGACACGCTACCATTTCGATACGTGATATCGTAAAACTGACAAAGTAATCGAATAATCTTAACCTTGGACCAGATTATGAAGAAAACAAGTTGGCACTTAGTGTTACGTAGCGCGACACACCGGTAATTACGAACTCGGTGCGAGTGATGTAGGAATGGTAACAGATGTTCGCAAATTGCGGCGATGAACTTTAAGTCCGTTATCTTCAACGAGTACTCACAGGCCTCTAAATGAAAATATCAGTAGCTTATTCAGAACAAGGCCAGTAATGTACATATGTCTACAAAGTCATGTGCCATACATGTAGAGTGCATAAAATATTTATACGCAAATCAGTTTAAAAGGAACAGCTAACAAAATAGACGCAATATTTTGCTTACACGATTTGAAAGGATCCAAGGCACTAACCTCTGCCAAGCCTCCTTCAGTAAGTTGCGTTACCAAATCTCTTTCTACTGATAGCGATACCTCATCTTCAAACTCTGTCACCTTGTATGGACTCATTCACCCTTCAACTTTCAGACTTAGACTCCTATTCAACCTAAAGCTTTAATCACCTATAACAGAAAGAAAATATATTCGAAAAAAAAGGCTTTAAACTTTATAAATAAATCGGGCTTTTTTCAAGAAGACATCATAAGCGACAGTTTGCGCTTTTCGCTGAAAAAGTTTTTTCCTTTCGTAATTAAAAAGTATTTACGTTGTAAATTAAAAAATATATATTAATAGGAACTATTCTAATAGATCAGTAGTTATATGAATAACAAATCAACGTTTTTTAAAGGTCAATTAGGGAAAGTAAACTCATTCCTGAAAACAAAACGAACTGACGATAAAGATGTTCTTTCTAAAAATGATCGAAATAATCTTTTCCAAAATGCAAGCCAAAACTTGTACAAAGCCATGGAAGTTTAAAAATACGGCATTGACCTCGAGCAACCTTCAAGTCTGCATGAATAATGAGGAGAAACAGATCCCATCACGATAGGCAGCACGCCATCGTCGTCAGCGTCAATCAGTGGCCACACCCGTCCGGCTGCTTGGATGTCCATCACTCGGCAGCCTCGGCGGCCTCGACATCATCGGGAGTACGGGACCGTGGCCACTGACCTCGACTAATTAATCTTTGGAATAGAGTATGTCTTTAATTGTATGTTATATTATTTCATAGATAACCATTTTGTGTGTACTTATTTTGCTATTACTCTTACGCACGGTTTCTATATTTTCAACTCCTTTCGCAGGAATGCTTGAAGAGATTTCTATAGAAATATGCATCCCATTTGCACCTATGTTTCGGTTTTCCTTCCTCTTGTCTCTTAATTTATGTGTGTACATGAATCGTTAAATAAAAAAATATTGTATCTTAAATTTCTATTTTTTTTTTTTTTCAGAAAAATACTGTACATATCCAAAATATAAATTAACTGAACAGAATAGAACTTGAATTTCTCAAAGTTCATTGACAGCTGTCCTAATATCCTTTTCCTGTACCTACAGCCGTTAAGGTACCTGCCCTTGCTGCTCCTTGTATAAATCACCCTCCTAATTCACAGTATTTTTTTTAAAGTGTTGACGTCATTTTTTAATTAATGATGGTTAAAGCGCTGTCGAAGTCGAACCCAGAAAGATGTGGTGCTGGTGACGCGTTTACCATGAAGATTGGAATCTCGAAATCAAATTCGATGCGGGCGCAGAAAAAGAATATCTAGAAGGACTTGGAGGAGGCATTCGCCCAACACTGACATAGCAGTACTAGTAGCAGCTAGGAAAAAAGCATGGCTACGTTTTCTACTACCAGTACAATGTGATTTTACTGAACTTATGGTAGGCATCCGTCACGTTTTTAGGGTGCCGACCTCAAAAGGAAAAAACGGAACCCTTATAGGATCACTTTGTAAAAATGATACGGCCGTTTATGTCACAAAAAACGTATGTTTCGACACTCTCAAGGGAATCCCCGAAACCGTTGACCTAGAATCCTAAAATTTAGCATGTTACCAGGTCTCATAGCACAAGTATAGGAAAAAACTCTGAAAATTATAAATTTCTTGTTACGTCACAAAAAAAAACTTTCTTATATTCTTTATAAACGAAAAAAAAAGAAAAAAATACTTTTTTTAATTATTTGGAAAAATCTTCTAACTTCATTCGGAAATTGAACTGTTTTCATAGGTAAGTTTGTACGAAACCCTCAGTGCGCGAGTTCGACTCGCATTTACAAAATACAAATACAAAAAAATACAAAATACAAAATTGTTTATTTCAGAAACCAAACATTTGTAACAATAGATTGTGATTGGAGCCTCCTTTTAGGTAAATAATACCTGTATTAGGAGACTCCGCTCTTCCATAACTTAGCAATATTTAAATAGTTTTTGGTTATTACAATTTACAGTTTTGTATTACCTATATTAATATTATAAAAATCTATTTGTATATGTGTGTGGGGTGCGCGTGTATGTGTTTGGTGTGCGCGTGTTTGTGTTTGGTGTGCGCGTGTGTGTATGTGTGGTTTGCGTGTCGTGGTGTGGTTACATGAGTGTGTAAGGGATGGTTTATTTTACGTATTGCAGCAGTGCTTCCGTACTTTCATATGTTAAGGTTTTTAACCATTCTATTAGCAATTTCTTACATTCACGTAGTTGTTTAGTGTATATATATATTTCTTTGTTTACCTTATTATATATTTGTGCAGAGCGTTTATTGTATTGTATAGCAGCGAATTTAGTTTTTGTTTGTGGAACTTGTGCAATCATATCATCAGCATTTGCCCGGTTTTTTATTTTATTTTATATGCTTTATTCAAGCCAAAGTCTATTTAAAATCGTCCATATTATCTTTAAGTTCTAAGTAATCAAAAGTGTACAAAACAAATAAAAATAAGCAACCTTGTCTAACATCCAAAATGAAATTATTAAATAAATTGTATTAACATTGTGTAGTTGTGGGCGAGTCATCCTTGAGCACGCGGGTGGAGTCAATTGCGCAAGAAAACAAAACACACTACCACAGATAATATAATACATTACTAACATTACAGGCGATAACAAGAGCACACGTACGAGTTGTAAATGTTGGTCCAGCTTTTTATGGCCGCCTCATTCGTCCTTTTCGTACTAAGTAAGCGGTTTGTGATACTTAGTGCTATATTGCTGGTGATATGCATCTATTTGAAATCTATGTAGCACGCGCAGGTCATACAGAATAGATGCAGTTGTAAGTTGTGCTTTGAATCTGTCACTAATATCAGGTTTACTCCTCTCTAATTACATAGTAGGTAATACATTAATATGCACATAAACTCACGCCTTTTTCCTAAGATATATATACGGTATATACGTATATACGGTAGGCTGTAACTACAAAACGCCACTAATTAATATTCTAATTTGAGGCACTAGTTTTACTCAATCGTTCTTGTCGAAATATAAAATTTTAAGTTTTTTTTGTTTTTATTTTGTTTTTATTGGTCTGTAAAGTTAGGATGATTTCGGCCAATCTATATAGGTATTTATTTTGGGTGAGAAATAATCTAAAAACTTCTGCTCTAGGTGGAGCGACATCATCTTTACGCTCAGACACGAGGTCAGAACAAAGGAATAGGAGGCGTGGCCGACTCTAAGCGATCAACGAAAAGAGAATCGAAACGAAACGGTTGTAACTTGGCTAGGGGGAGGCTTTCACTCACTAAAACCCACAAGAGTTGTTCAGTTGCCTTTTGCGTTCCCAAGCCGCGGTGAGTGACTCATTCGAACAATCCTTCAACCCAATTACAAAATGATTGGAAAAATATGATAATAAAATTACCTGAAGCATTGCATGGCTTAATTTATTTCCGTGTTATATTAATAACTCTCAATATTATGCTGTAATTCATTCTGATAAGTGCATGCACACGAGTGGGCATTGTAATTCTCCGAAAGTGGCCCACTGTTACCGAAATTCAATCGGAAGGACCATGGCCTGACAAAACATAGCATACATGTTTTGAACCAACCCTACTCTAGTAGTTATCATCTAATATATGATGGCACGGTTGGCGCATTGGTCGAGCATACTGTGCTGCGTACCGCAGGTTCAATTCCCGCACGGGACAAATATTTGTATGGCTTACAGATAAGTGTTCCGGGTCTGGATGTCTTTTGTATGTGACTTTACATGTTTGTGAACGCATCCACGATATAGGAGTTATTCCAAGAGTGGGGCAGTTTAAAAAAAAGAATATCCCTATAAATGTGTTATGTAGTGTGTGTATTACAGATAGCTACATAATAAATAGATACGAGTAGTACGGTATCTATGTAGTAATTAGGACATCTTTAGTCAGCCAAACAAATGAATAGAGTACCTACTCATTATTTGGTAACATCTGCGAAAGAGATTATGTGACTCACAAGTAGATAGTGACACCACGTAAACTAGGGAGTTGAGACAATTTAACTTAAAATTTTAAGAGGATAAGAATAAGAGATACTCAGTTACACACTACAGATAGGTACTGTAACTTTATCAAAATTATCATTTCAGCTGATAGATATCTATTGCTGGACGTAGGATTCCTCAAGTGCCGCCACAACGATCGGCCCTGTGCGTTTTACCGGTCAGTATGGTTAGCGCAGTGAGTGACGCCCCGTGATAATGTGGCCAGCCCCCGTAACCAAGTTACAACTGTTTCGTATCGAATTCCGTTCTTCAATCGTTAACACCGCGGTGTCAGCAATTATAGAAAACGATAAGTTGGTAGCCATGTTGACGCGCTTGAATCGGCCGCTCGTTCTACAATGTCGTTCTACAATAACAAAGGATGTAGCGTTGAACATTGTAGAAAAGATAAAAATTCATTCTATCATTTTAAACGATGTGAACTTGGCTCCGAATTTTCTATTCGTTTGTTCTAACCACGTGACTTAACGTTGAGATGATGTCATTCCCACACATTTGATTAGTTTTCGACTAGCGTTAACGATTGCAGATTATCAACCTGACTAGGGATGCAGGCCCTTAGCCTGATAATCTCCTCTCGCTCCGCCTAGAGTGGGAGAAGTTATTTGACGGGTTCCCGCCCTAAAATAAAACCAGTCGTTTCTGCTTAACCACCTAAGTACAAGCCTTAAGATGATAAATTCGGAACTACTTCATGAAGTTATATTTTGAATTCTCTATATAATGTGTTGTTGTGTGGAATATAAATTTTATAATCTTTAATATTATGAGCACTTATAAATGATATATACCTACTTAATTCTATTTGAAATATCTGTGTGTACACCTACCACAGTGTATTAACCCGAAGGTTAACTGGTACATTAACTTTAAATAAGTAAATAAAAATCCGTATAAAAAATCTGCTAGCATATGTGGTCACCATGGAAACTGGAAAGAAGTGCAAGTATACCCGGAGAGCCGCGGCGGCGACCAGCTGCTCCGATTACATCGACCTTGATCTGTACCGCCGGGGGGCCGTCTCTTGTTACAGGAAACTAAACTTGTGTGAGAAATTGTGAGCCACGTGAAAAGGGTGGTACTGGTCTCATTGTATGATTGGAGATCGTTAAATCGAATTAAACGCACCTGAGCGCACCCTACAATATAATAATACTTATGCAATCTTTTATTCGGCAGGACGAACGGATCAGTCCGTAACTAACTCTGAATCCTTTGAGAGGTTTATTATGCTGCAGCCGAAGCGGTTCTCAAATGGAAGATTATCCAAACGGCATACAATTCTATAGAATATAGGTGCTATATATAGATATCGTATTTTAGTAAAGAATTTGGACAAGAATTGAATAACCCAAAACAAAAGGAATCTGTAGAAAAAATATTATACCAAATTACCTTAGAACAAACTGTTATTTTTCTTTTAGTTGTGTATCATCCAATGGCATCCCCCCGGAAATCATCCCTGGGGCGGAGCGAGAAAGCGATGTCAGACTTTTACTGACTAAAACTCACTTCTAGTTCCTTCGTTGCTTTACATTCCATGATCGGGTTTTCCTTTCAGAAGCGAACCCATGGCCCCAGTAGGCTTCGACCCTGCTAGGCCCCTACGGTTTGCTGACATTTCCTTGAGGTGCCCGTGGAACACCACGCGCCGTCGACGACTTGGGCTTGGTCCGGACGGTTACAAGACGGTCAGACCGCGAGCTACCTATTGCTCGCCGTCCGCAAGCCCGCGCCTACGGTGGCCGGAAATCGGGATCGGGATCCAAATTTCGGGCTGATCGGGCTGGGGCGTGAGGGCAGTATTACTGCTTCGCTGAAGGAAGAGAACGCCTGCCACTCCTCCTAGCTTCGGACTATAGCCTGTATCAAGGCCCGGCGCGAATGATCGTGATCGCGGTGTTCTACCCAAGCGAGGCACACCTCTACTATGTGCTCCACCGTTTCCTCCGGACGGTCTAAACAGTGGTGACACCCGGGCGTTTCTTCCGCACGAATCCGGTGCAAGAACCTCCCGAACTGACCATATCCGTTGAGAACCTGCGTCATGCGGAAGGTGAGGACGCCGTGAGCCACTCCTCAAAGAGGAGACTTACCGCCATAATTATGGCGTGCCCAATAACAAACAGACATGGAATCTGGGTCATACCACCAATCATCCATATCAGGAATGATTAGGTACAGTTATTGCAGTGCATCTAAGCGCTGTAATAATGCTGCTTTTTAGGAAGGGTTTTTTGTTGAGGTAGGAAATCATCCATTGACTTGTCCCACACTGTTAGATAGCTGATGTTTTAAGAAGTATCTGCCTGCTGTTATTTTATCTTATTTTAGATTCCGCGTAAAAAAACTTCTTGAAATTGTGATCAAATGACACTGTGTGCTTTTTACTGAAGCTCATCTCGACACAAAATGGTACTCAATAGAAAATGTGTCAGTGTTGTCTTTTATAACCTAAAGGTTGACTGATATAGAATGCCTATATAAGACTGCTGTACATGAATGTTAAACAAATAAATAAATAAAATGAAGACAAAGAAGGCCAACCCCAAATAATTACTGGCCTGTTGGTCTAGTGGTTAGTAGCCCTGACTGCTATGCTGGAGGTCTTGGGTTCGAACAGTATGTGTCCGGCAATACTGCTGAAGTGAATCTTTCTGGGGCAGCCGTGAGGTACGAGTATGATTTTTATTTTTTTATGTTGACCGTACTTTAGTACTTGGTGACTGACATCAAAAAACAATATCTATCCTTCTTAAAAAATTTTGTCTAGTATTCATAACACAAGCTCTGCTTAGCTGGGACTAGACGGCGTTGTGTGATAGTTGTGGAATATTATTATTATTAATGAGATAACGTCTAGCCAGAAGAGGAGGAGACAAATCTGATGCGATCGAAGTCGCGGGGACCGGCTAATAAATAATAATACGAGGATAAATAAATAAATCAGAATCATCTTAAAATGTGTGATAAGGTGATTAAATGGTTTTTGGAAGGTATATATGTACACTCGACGCTAATTAATTTTGCATTAAATAAAGATGGTTATGCCTGCACTGCATGCTCTTTAAAATAATGTTTTAAACGCGTTAACGGTGGAAAACCTTCAAACGGAACAACTTCCTGCTCAACGAATATAGCTAATAAAGCACACGGTAGGTTTCAGGTGGACTGTGGAACCTACCAATATAAACAATTTTGATAATAAATAACAAATCTTTATCATTAGATCAGCTTCCGAAAAATAGGGATCATTAAGAGCGCCCTGGGGCTCTAACTCACGGCCGCCTCACGCACGACGTCGCGCGGTGAAAGGGTGCGCCCCCGCCAGCCATATAAAAGCTCCAAGCACTCCTCGGCAGACATCATTCAACATCCTCGATCAACACACATACTACACTATGGCATTCAAGGTACTACAAGTTACATCAGAATTAGCTGAACAAGTTTCTAAAGCAAAAACCTCAGTGATGGAAATAGTAGACAAAAATTAACCTATTTGTTTTTTTTACAGTTTGTAGTGTTCGCTTGCTTGGTGGCTGCGGCCAGTGCTGGAGTATACCCGGCTGCTCAAGTGGCTTATGCCGCCGCTCCAGCCTACGCTGGCCAGGCTTACTCAGCTGCCCCGGTCGTTCACTCCGCTCCCGTAGCGTACGCCGCCGCCGCCCCCGTCGCTAAGGTCGCCGTTGAGGAGTACGACGCACATCCCCAGTACAGCTTCGCATACGACGTGCAGGATGGACTCACCGGCGACTCCAAGAGCCAGCACGAGACCCGCGACGGTGACGTCGTGCAAGGCTCCTACTCCGTGGTGGACCCGGACGGCACCAAGCGCACCGTGGACTACACCGCCGACCCTCAGAACGGTTTCAACGCCGTCGTGCGCAAGGAGGCCCTCGGTCATGTCGCTAAGGTCGTCGCCCCCGTCGCCAAGGTCGCTCCGGTAGCATACCAGGCTGCCCCTGTCGCTTACCAATCCGCCCCTGTGTACCAATCCGCCCCTGTGTATCAGTCCGCCCCCGTGTACCACTCCGGCCCTGTCGCGAAGCTAGCGTACGCCGCCACCCCTGTGGTCCACGCCGCCCCAGTCGCCAAGTTCTCTGCCCCTGTCGCCTACTCCTCTCCTCTCTACCACCACTAAATTGATGCCAAAACCTAGGAAACCAATTGCACAGTACTAATAGCGTATTATTTTCAATACGTTTGTAGTATTATATTTTTCGTTGATTAGGATATACCTATTTAATTAAATTAATATTTTTTTATGAAACTGTCCTCTATTATTTTCCCTTATACTATAACTATAAAATTTGTGTATGTTTATTAGGAGCATTAAGATAAATACCATGCACAAACAAGACATGTTAAATAACCACATACCTACTTAATTAAATATTGAATCACATCTGTGTGGGTTATAAAGTTCACATTCAAATTGCCTGCGACTGAAATTATCCTACTGACATTTTCGACAAAGTACAACCTACTTGAAACGATACCTAACCTATGCTAAGTTGACTAAGCGAAGACATGGAAGGATGTGAAGTGTAAGTAATGGTCAGCGTCAGATAAATTTGCAATAAAATACATTGACCTTTCCTTAATATCTCTTTTAGGTACACCGAAACACTTAATTTTGAATTATTTTTCATTACAAGAAAATGATAAAGATCAATATAAAGCTATTCTAAATGAATATTTTATACCAACTAAGAAGAGCTTTATGTATTTATAAGTGGTTGCAAAATTATCTGGCGCCTATCATAGTATCCACGAACATCCTTGGACCTTGATAATATCATGATTATTGTGGTCGGCCGACCGATGTATGTCATGGAATCAGTCCGAGAAAATGGATCGATTTATTAGATGGAGGAATTGCTGTCATATTTACTTGATGTAGCTACTTAATTTACATAAAGAAACAAGTTTTGGTCAACGAGTAACAAGATCTCTGTCTGTATGAGTTGAGATATTCAACGGGTAGTGTGAAAGCGATACCCGGGGCCCTGGGACGAAGACAAAGAAGGAACAGGAGTGGGTTTTTAGTCAGTAAAAGTCTGAAACTATGTCCCGCACCGCCCAAGAGCGGTATTTGTCTTAAGATGATTTACCCACCCAATAAAAAAAATCCTATTTCATTATGAACTTTTTAGATGGTTCAGAACTCAAAGCAAAAAAAATGCATGACATAAATATACATTAGACCGATTTTTTTTTTTACCTATGACTTCCATAGAAAAAATATTAATACATATTAGTAGAAACAGTATCTAAAATATTATCACGCATTTCCGTTATATCGTGTATTTTTTACGAATTTCGTCATCAAAGAAACTTATCTATCTAACTTCTGTCGGAAATATTTTCTTCTCCCTTGTTCAGGCCAACGATTTTAAACCTTTACAAATTTTTCATTTCTCTCTGGACCAAATTTTATACTTCTTCTACCTTTAAAAATGGACAACGTTCTTCAATAGTTAAAGTGAAGTCTGAAAAAAAACGCAATAATCACTGATTATAACTTTACACCGGAAGTAATTTTTTTTTTTAGTATTGGTACTGCGACTTCCTTATAAAAAGTTGTTCATTTCCAAAGACAGAAGCTATTTATAAAATATGACCACCTATACCTGTTAGCCTCTATTTTATCTTTATATCGAATTTACTTACTCAATCTGCTAATTTTTTAACGTTTACAACAAAATAATTCAAGTTTTGACTTTGACAAACATTTACAAAAACCAGTGTACAGTAGGCGGTGTTATCGAACAGGGCAATCTCTTACTGAAAACCTTTGGATGGAATGAACGAAATGAGATAGACCATGATTACTTTAGCCTGATTTGATATGCACGGTAAAAGTATGGCAGTGGCAGTTTGACAGCTTTTGCACAGAAAAAAAAATCAAAATGACACTTTTATTACTAACATAAAAGTTATCTGTCAATTTAAAATCAGTGTAAAATCAAGAGAATCTAAAATATTTCCTTTTTTTTCTCTTTTTTTTTCTCTTTTTCACCACTCTTACGAGTTTTTTTCATGTACATACTTACATAGACATAGTCTGTGGTCTGGTCATAATGTTTGTCTGCGTCTGCGAAGAAATTCTTTTATTTTGAACTTTAATGTTTAGAGATATATATTTATTTTACTATTAATTCACGCTAAATACTCTCCAGCGTTTGATGGTCTATTAATAGTTTGCACGTGTTATTGGCAAAATTGTGGTGTCTTTTCCACAAATGCCATTAATGAAGAGTTGAAGTTGAAGTTGAGAATCTAAAAATACTACCCCTACTGTTAGATTTCAAAGTGTTACTAGATGGCGTTGACGTCGAATTAGATCGCGCTATCGTTGTGTTACAAGGGACACTTTAGATAGGGTTTGTTTTATCTCATTCAAATGCAGGTACTGATTAGTATAAATAATAATAATTGTAACTACGAATTTTTGAATTCAACGCTGGACTACGTTGATTATTATTTTCTGTAGTTCGACTTGTTAAGTCGTCTCAACTAAGATACTACACTTCTGGACACATCTATTGGCCCACCTTAGAGTTTAGGTTTCGATGGTCCCTACCGAAATATGATTGCTAGATTGAACAAAAACTGTTGATGCAGTTTTAAACCTGATACATTTTACCATCTTTTTCGATCGTATTAATTTGAATTCAGAATACCAGACGACATGGAGCTACGCCTAACAAGTCGGATATGCGCCTTGTTAAAGGCAATTGATTTTTGAATAAAAAACATGTTTTATCAAATAAAGGTTTAATTTAATAACGCGTGTTGCCTCCATGGGCATCTACCACAGCTCTCATACGATTAGGCATAGAGTTTATCAACCGCTCTATGAGATTTTGAGGGATCATCTCCCATTCCTCTTCTATGGCAGTTTTCAACTCCTGCATCGTCTGGGCAACTGGCTGACGAGCCCTAACACATCTTTTTAGCTCGTCCCACATGTGCTCAATGGGGTTCATGTCTGGGCTTCTGGCTGGCCAGTCCATAACTGTGATGTTCACATCCCGAAGATATTCCCTGACGATGCCGGCCGCATGGGCTCTTGCATTATCATGCATAAAAAGGAAATTTGGGCCCACATAGTCCGCGTATGGTATCACGTGAAGTTCTAAGCACTCACGAATGTACCTTTCAGCATTTAATGTTGGCGGCCGTGGTGTTACCGCCCCAGACAGTCCATGAGCCACCGCCATAAGCAACCCTCTCTTCAAAGCAGCATTGTGCGAAACGCTCTCCCTTACGTCGGTAGACCTTCTTCCTTCAATCATTGCCATGTAACACAATTTTAGACTCATCAGAAAAGAGTAGGTACACGGCTCCAATCTTGCTGTGTCCAATTTAAATGACTGCGTGCGAAATGAAGGCGCGCTTTTCGGTGGGCTCGCGTTAGTTTGGGCCCATTAGCTGGCTTGTGTGGTACCATATCGCGTTCTTTTAACCTTCTCCGAACAGTTCGAGCGCTCACAGATACTCCGTGGAAGTCGCAAAGTTGGTTTTGTATCTCAATGGAGGTAAGGTGACGATTTCTCAAGCTGGTCGTCACGATGAATCGATCCTGCCTTTCAGTTGTGACCCGAGATCGTGGCCTTCCTTGGCGACGAACAAAGCCGCGAGTCTCTAGGTACCTCCGATAAACATTTCGGACCGCAGATCGACTTAAATTAAGTTGAGCACTCACGTTTCTTTGGCTGTGTCCGGCCTGAATAAGTGCCACAGCTTGGGAGGCGACTTCAGGTGAAGTATTCATAGATTATTGATAGAACCTCACCTTAATGTTAAGAATAAGTAATGTTTGTTGCAAAACCAAAGATATCAATCACTTTTTCAAGAATTAAAACCAAGTTTTCTTAGTATTCGATTGTTTGATATCAACAAACAGGCTCCAAATTGTCTTTTGTTTCTTTAAATTCTGTGTTCGAAATTCAAAAAAAGCCTATTGAATGAAATTGTGAATGTACCAGGTTCAAAACTGCATAAAAACTTTTTGCTCGACCTAATATAAAATTTTAGCTAGGACCAAACGAAACTGAAAATACAAGGTGGGCCAATAGATGTGTCCAGAAGTGTAATATTAAAATACCTGTTAGTATGAACTTACTGAATAGGTAAACGTCATATATCAATGCTATTTAAAATTGTACCAAACATTAGTACATTAATGTAAAGGGCCTTCCAATACGCGATATTCGACACACAGTATTCAGACTCTCCTTATTTTTTGTTCCGAGTAAAACCGGTCTAACTCTTATTAGACTACTCGACATCGACTAAGACTGTCTGAATATCGAGTAGTTTAATAGACCCTTAAGCCAAAATCGAGAGTAATATTCTTAACGGCCTATTACACTATGCGATATTCAGCACACGATATTCAGACTGTCTTATTTTTTGTTCCGATAAGACCGGTCTAACCCTTATTAAACTACGTGACAGCGACTAAGACTGTCTGAATATTGAATAGTGAAATAGGCCCTTTAGTGGCACGGTTGGCGCAGGTACAGCGATTGGCTGCTAACCTACGTGTCACGGGTTCGATTCCCGTAAGGAACAAATATTTATATGAACTACAAATTATTGTTGCGGTTCTAGGTGTCTTGTATATTTGAGTTGACATGTTCGTGAACGCACCCACGATACAGGAGTATCGATATATAATCTACGGAATATCAATACTACGGAATAATCGAGAACAAAATAAATAAAAACTAAAACCTTGTATAAGTCTAGATATAACAAAGTTCCTAGGTTTAATATTCGAATTTTAATAACCAATACGTCCCATTAAATCAAAATTGAGTCATCAAAATTCAGATTCGAAGGTTAATTTTATATAAAAAAGCAATGTCCGAATAATGGTCTTCATAAAACACTGTGAGACGTAATCTACGACAAACTTATTATTTTCGCTTGGTACAGTAATCGGGTCCAGGGATCGAACCGCATAATTAAGTTTGTTTTTATTGTATATACTTTTCCGGGATAAAAAGTACCCAGTGTGGTGCCCAGGATATTAAATAAGTGATCTGTTAACGTTGCATAATAATATGGTACTATTGTGGATATAGCGTTTATTGTTTTTATTAAAGCGTGATGTATGCAAGTTTCAGTATCGCAAGGTTTGTGACGCAGCCAAAGTTAGGTATCTTTCTCCGTGTATATCATTCTTTTCAGGATTGATTGTAATATTTATATCTCCCATTAGCACATTGTATTTAAAGATCGATACTTCTTGCAATATTTTATCTAAGTAAGAGAGGAATGGATCAATGTTGATAGATATGATGGTAATCCGTATATTAATATTATAGCAATTTGTTAGTCAACAAATGCCCCCAAACAATTACAGTCCTGAAAATTGGGTTCTTCTACGCGGACGTTAAAGTGCTCTTTATAAAAGATTATTACACCATCATTTTGAATTGTATTATTTATTGTTGCTGCCTGGTGATATCCATCCAGATTCAGAATTTCTTATTCACGAAGAAGCCAACACTCAGTCAGTATAACAATGTCAAATTTTAGTTTTAATCTACTCAATAATATCTCTAAACCTGGCATATTGCAGTTAACGCTGCGGATATTCTGCGTAAGTTAGAATAGTTGTTTTGAAGAACTGGTAATGAGGTTGTGACATTCTTCTATATTGCTGTTTGTGAGTGAGATATGATTAGATTGTCTATATTATAAGTAAGGTTGATTATGTTTAAAAAAAGGGTAGATTTTTATTGATGAGTACAAAGGCCTAGTTGCCTACATCGTCTTTATAGAAAATCCGGAATAGATTAGAATTCATATAGTACAGGTATCTTGACCTGTTTTTGTTCATCTATGCCCATCCCAATGCACGGGGCCTGTAGCATTTCCTTCTCTGGCCACGTGGTTGATCCGGCACTGTCTGCCGGTTCTTCTCCAAAGGAAACGATCAATGGGAACCAAATACTAGCCTCTATGTTTTATAAATGTCTATGTAGGTCTATGTAAAAGAAAATATTGTGTATTGAATTTAGGTAGAGCCCTAAAATCTGGCCAAAAGCGAGTCATGCTCGTGCACAAAGGGTTCCGAGCAAAGCATATTCAATTAACATGTTTTTAAAATCAAATACCTACTTCTTTAAGATTTTTCTGTAAGTAATCTACAAGCTATTTTCTCTTTTTGTTTCTCTGTTATTATGGAGACATTGGGAGGGAATGCTCAATTTTAAACAATTTCCCTAAAAAAAATTATAAGTGCAGTAGGTAGTTCCTTTCATATAAATGCCGCACGGTTCAGATTTTTACATCTTAAGAATTATACTCCCAAAAGTATTAGTAGTCATATTGTATTTAGTTAGATATTTAAGTATTTGCGTTACGCGTCCGTGTTTGAGTCACAGAAGTTAAAGCGAATAAATCTACCTATTAAAAAATACACCAAATCTATACGCTCACAATAACAAGGAATTATTTTCACAGCTACAACTACTGACTGAAATTAACCAGTACCATAATAATTAGGTACAAAATGCTGAGCCTGTAACGAATCAAATCATTCATGAACGTACGCAAAATGCGATTATGTTTAAAAGAGTGTGAGCCTGAAGATCTGTCATACAGGTCTCGAACCTAGTTCAGACTTCAGCTCTCATAAAGGTTTTTAGCCTTCAAGCAAAATTTATAAAATAAACTTTTTACAATATACCTATAGGAGAGAAATAAATGATATTTATTATTATTATTATTATTGTACACCTACACAGTTACTATGTGTACGCAATATTCAACATCTATAGCGAACCCCCTAAGCTCCCGAAAACAAAGGCGTAGCTATGGAACCGGGAGCAAAGTTCAAAGACCCCTTTGACTTTTGTTCTTGAAAAATATAAATTGATTTTTTAAACGATGCCTGCTTGCCCAAAATTTATAGTTACGAGGTATGTCGAACACTATTTATTTCAGTTAGGTACGTTTCAGTTGATATCGATTAGGTATTCCAAAAGGTTATTGAACCGTATGTATCTGATATTATGTAAGGGCTGTTTATTGATCAAAGAAATGGTAATTATAACTGAACAAAAATGAAAACACCCTGTTGCTGATGACATTTGGGTTTCCTTCATAGGTATTTTTAAATTAAATAATGCTTTAACCATTGGAGCTAATATTAAAAGAAAAGTGCTGCAAAAAAGAAAAACAATATAAACAACTAAAAACCCCAAGTAGGATAAATTCAAACAAGGGCAAATTCACTGTCTGCACTGAAACTCGCTTTCAGTCTATAATTATCGTCACTAGGCATACACAGAAATCTGCTAGGCTTTGTTCCTCTTGCCAACGCCCTTGGATATTTGTCCCCACACTGCCCCGTTCGCCACACCCTGCCTACGCCCAAGTCCATAAGTAAATAGCACTGCGTATAGAACACGTCTGGGAATACGTCAACGCCCTTGCCAGATTAAGCGCGCCTTACTTATATCAAAATGATCTGTTTCAATATATTTTATTTGTATTTAAATTAATGTGTAAATAGCTGCAAGTAAGTCTGTTTGGTCATGAAATTAATAATGTACCGTCTATCCTATTGTCAAATGACTGTTTTAACCATTATAGCCGAATATTACTCAACATTTTTACATCTTTCGTACGTTCAAACAATAATTTCAATAACGTATTAATAATAGCAATGTATTTTAATAAAATACACCAATAATAATCACATATGGGCTCCAAATTCGGGTTATTTAAGTATTAAAAAATAAATTCTATGACCGTACTACTAGCGCCATTGTTGACTCGATGTTGCTAGTTGCAAAATCAAAATGATCCTATTGTATATTTTTATGTTTGACAGCTGAAATCAAAATAAACATCGGCCGACGCCCAAACAAAACATTATTTTTGTGAAATAGGCGTGTCGCACACACCCGGCTGCAGTCTTTCCTGATGTTAAATAAGAAATACTTTGAATATTATATCAGTCGGTCTTTTAAATAATCAAGCATTCGGCGCGCAAAATATTACTTTGTGATTTTGTGTTTTCTTCAATTTAATCATTTTTTAAATCATTCGTATTCAATTACATAACTTATATCATCGGAATATTGATTAATTCGTGCCATAGGTGAAGAAAAACCGGCAATGGTATCTACAAGGGGAGTTCGTTATAAATTCAGTGAAGGCGAGCGCGTTTTGTGTTATGAACCGGATCCAACAAAAGCCAAGGTGCTCTACGACTCCAAGGTAAGGACCGCAGTGCTAAATCTAACCACGCCCTATCATCACACTACCACCTCATTTTTAACAACTTTAACTACTATAAACGATTGCGAAAACTACTAAACAACAACTAGGTTATAATTATATAAAACTTTTTTTGCTACACTTGAGAACTTTTGATAGAAGATTGTTGAAAAGTCACCCTAGACTTTATATAACTTACTTCCATATGAACTTGCAAGTCGTTTATATATAACTGTCTGTTAAAAACTGTTCCAAATTAAATTATATAAAAAAAAAACAAAAATATTTTTTTTGTGTGTCAGAAGCTATATTGCAAGTTTTAAATAATTTTTAGTCCTCTGCTACTTTCAGATATATTTTGTTTGTTTTATTCACTATTTATCTTATGAGTAAAATAAAGTTTGTGCCAAATTTTAGCACTTGGTGCAGTAAGGGTGGGGCAAGACCTCATGTTAACTTTGTTATCTTAATATAATAATTCCTCTCATTCATTGCTGCTGCTAGTGTATTTTTTATTTTTTTGGCGGCCTGCCATCATCAATTACTGTTCAGGAAAATGAAACCATACAAAGGGTATAAGTAACTAGCAGAGCAAAAAGTATTACTTTAATTTAATTAAGAGATTGTGTTATTTATCCTAGAAATCATGGCTTTGTTTTAGGTCTCTTTGCCTTGGGCAAAACAAACTGAAAAAATATTTTAAAGTTGAAAATATTATTTTTACTGCTAATTTTGTTACAAAGCTAGCAGTTCCACTGCATCATTTAATTTGTGTACAGGTGTTGGAAGTAATAGAGAGCAAAGACAAACGAGGGCGTCGCACTGTAGAGTACTTGATACACTTCCAAGGTTGGAACTCTTCCTGGGACCGCTGCGTCAGTGAAGATTTTGTGTTGAAAGATACTGAAGAAAACAGACAGCTACAAAGAGATCTAGCTGAGAAATCTCAACTACAACTGTAAGATTTGATTTACTTAAAAAAAATGTAATTAATTATGTTTGATTAAATCAAGCAAATAATTAGATCCTCATTAAATGAAAAAAAAATCTCACAAATTAGCATTTAACTGCTGTTGCGCTGCACCATAGTTCTTGTTTTATGGATCTGTATTTAATTTAGGGGTGCATATCTGTATCGCCGGGAGCGCAAGAAGGGTGGCAGCACTTCGAACACGGGCGCGGGCCCCGCCAAGCGCGCCCGACATGGCTTCTCTGACGATGGTTCTTCTAGCAGCACTCAACCAGATGGTAAGTTATTACTTCTTTTCCTTACTATATTATAATTTTAATCAGTACTCATGTGGTGCCCTTTCGCATATGAACCACCTTCCCTGTCTTTCATTTTCAACTACCTGTACCTTCCAGAATTCGAATGTGCCAAACAACAAAGCTATCAAAATAGCCATTTATATACTACAAAATTTTAAAAACTTGAAAATGAATAATGACTATTTGTGTTAAAGTGTACAAAAACAGGTAATATTTCAGTAATCATTCGCCACCCACATGGCAACAATATAGAAGACTTCATAAAATTCTTTTATTATGTGCATTTATACAGTTAATGCTTTTTCTATATTATGTGCGATTTAATTAAAATACTTTGTTATGTAATTACATCAGTGTGTGTTCAATATAAATCGCATCGACTACTTATCCGTACCTTTGATCCGTACATACAAATAAGTTATACACGTGGCTATAGTTTCGAAAAGCGCGCCACACCCAAGTACGTCAAAGATTGAAAGATGGCTGCGCCGCCGTTTACGCGGTAACGCCCAGACATGCGCACTCACCCTCTTCGCATTGGCGCTTTCCTTTGTTAACGTGAAATAGGTACTTATATTGAAAGCTGATTTTTTTTAACTTTTGCTCAAGATAAATAAGCAAAAGGTATTGTATACCCAATTGAAGTTAAATTATCCTCCTATAACTGCAGTACCTATAGTTTTCAACTGGAAATGTTAAAAAATCTCTTGCATTATGTAACAATTTTTTTTTAAATTCCTTGTTAAAAAAAAATCTGTAGCCGAAATATTTCTGTAGAATATGGAAAACATCTTACATAAGCGTCCATTACACGATAGGTTTTGCTACAGTCAATTTTTTGATTGACGTAAAACCTGTCGTCTAATGCGATGATTGACGTTTGCATAACTAAAATATAATGGTGATAAAATTCCGTCATTTATGATTTTATGGAATTGATTGGCGCTTGCATGACCGTGTACTAGACGCCTTAGTCTCGATCACACTTCAATAAAGGGCGTGTCGTTAACAGATGCTATAGATCCGAACACATCTAATAAGAGCGACATAGTTAGGTACCCTACTTCAATGCAATTTTCCATTGTTGGGTCGCGCGGCTGTACGCCGGAAATGTGCAAAGCAGTTGCAAGGCCCGTCAACGTTCTTTAATTTCTTAGCAAGCGTTTTCGAGTCCTGTATAGCTGCATTCCATCTTCATTACATCCTAATATAATTAAGATTTTGTAGGTAGGAAGATAGGCAGAACAGAACCGGCTCATTGTGGGCACGCAATGTATAAGTAGAGTATTCAGAGCATATCCGTAACGTTGGCAGCCTAGTTATAACTTGCAAACGACATTCATTATATAAACAAAGCTTGCAAACAGATATCTTCTTACATATTTATATTGTATTAGTACTGTTCTTGAGCATCCCTATTCTCGTAAAATTCCTTCGGTGTCTGTGTCAATTTCGGCCGAAAACGAAACCGATCCTTTTTTAGAAATGTTAAAAAATTATTGTTTGCTCAAAGACTTATTTTTAGGGTTCCGTACCTCAAAAGGAAAAAACGGAACCTATAAAGGATCACTTTGTTGTCTGTCTGTCTGTCAAGACCCTTTATCTCGGGAACGTGTGGAGATTTCGAATTGAAATTAAAACCTTGTACTTAGATTTGCAGTCCCTTGAAGCTGTGAAAAATCACACTTCTGAGTTAACTAAAAAAAAGATACGGCCGTTTATGTCGCAGAAAAAGTGTATTTCGCTTCTCTCAAGGGAATAAAAATTCATTCCCGTTGACCTAGAATCCTGAAATTTGGTATGAAGCAAGGTCTTATACCACAAGTATAGGGGAAAAAATCTGAAAACTGGAAATTAGTAGTTACGTCACAAAAAAAATTTCTTCAACCTTTTTTGCGATTCGGAAAAGTCTTCATAACTCAATTCGGAAATTGAACTGTTTTCATAGGTAAGTTTGTACGAAACCATCAGTGCGCGAGTCCGACTCGCACTTGCCCGGTTTTTTTTATATTTATACATATAGTCAACTCCTCTCAAATGCAGTAAAAAACAAAAATTGAAGTGTGAAAGAAAAAACTCCTAAAAAATTACAATAACATGTACTTATCACTTCTTTGTTAAAGGAAGGACCTCATTCATTAACTTAAAGTTTAAGAATAGTTACCGACCGACCTGGGAGACCAGCTAGGCGGCTGATGATGGCGGGTGACACTAGCCTTCATGGCTATTGTCACCCGCCATGAAGGCGACGTCCGCCACGCCTGTCACACACGGCAGTCGTGAATTTGATGAAACCGAATCACTACAGAATATTAAAAATTACATTGCAGAATTTATTACAATCTTACGAAGTTTATAATTTGCGAGTCCCTCTTTATACCTATATGAGATATCAACACATATAAGTGGTACTTAGTAGTTGTTATTTATCAGATCACATCGAGGAAGGGGTGGAGACGGCTGACACGGACTCATCATCGGCGTCTGGGTCCGGCGGCTCACAACCGCGCTCCCCACCGCCCAACGTGAGTGTGGGACGGGCACACATCGCACTGCCTTCTGCATTACGGTAAACAATAATAGTCATTTTTTTTTTGTATAGCGTACTTCTTTTAATTTGTTTTCGCGCATCATCATCGAGACAAGACAAAAAACGCTAGTGATGAGCTATCTACAAAAGAACTATCGTTTCCGATAGTTTAGGGGAAGAAGGACTTTGATTGAGATGGGAACTGGGAAGATATCGCAGAGGCCTTTGCCCAGCTGAGGAAAGCGTGAGCTGATATGAGCTGTTGCTTCCAATTTAAACATGTCACCGTTTGTGATAAATGCCGTTAAATTGTAATTCTTTTTTCATTATCTCTCGGATACATAATAGGTTAATTATCAAATTTGGATGAAATTTATGGTATTTGAAATTATTTTTTCATAATAGTATCGAAAGTAGTGTTGCAAATCTGCTTCCGTTTCTCCATAAGTTGCGCAAGGTTTTCACTTCCGTTTCTGGTTCCGCAAACTTTATGGCGAGCGTGGAAGTGGGGGGCCGTAGACGACTGGACGCGACGAAAAAAGCGTGGAGGGGAGGATTTTTTGGTTTTTCTGCGCATCACCGCGCCTCGTGACGATTAGCGTAAGCGCGTAAATCTTCTGTTGTTTTTTTTTCTTATGTTTGTTTTGTTCTTCTGTTGCCAAGTTCGATAATACTTATCAGCTCCCCCCCCCCTCCAAAAGTGTAGCCAGTGAACAGTTATTTAGCGGATCTGATTTAAGATTATTTTGAAGAAGACCGGAACAGACTCAAAGGTGTAAAAGCGGCCATATTTAATTTTTATACCTCTGTTTAATTTCAAGTACTGTAGTAAGTAAAGTACAAAACACAAATTTAATTAAACAAATCTTAAAAATATAAAATTGTTTTTTGCTTCATAGTATTAACACTTCCGCTTCCGGTTCTGCTTCCGCTAACATTTACTTTTGACATCGGTTTCCGTTTCTGCTTCCGTTAAGACACTTCCGTTGCATGTCTAATCGAAAGTATACCTACATTCGCGCAATATGTTGGTTTGGTGGTTATTCAGGAGTGGCGACTTATATTGTGACGTCACTTCTGAGTAAGAAGTGTGTGAAGTTGAGACGTCACTCAAAATGTCAATACACTATTTCATCTCAAAAATAGATTCTTCTAAAAATCTACCGTATTCAAGTTGAAATCAACGGTGTGGTGTTCGCGTCGACAACACCTTTGATTCCAATTTCTGTGATCTATATAGTTGGCCACATCTTCCAGCGATCGCCTGACATTCGACTACCACCTGGTCGTGAAGCGCGGCCGTCTGTCGCAGCTGCCGGCAACTCCGTGCGCGGCGCAGATCCTGGAGTCGTTCGTGAAGTGGTTCGCGCGCGCCGGAGCTTGGCATCCTACTCGCGCTCGGCACGACCCACCACAGAAGCCTGACATGCTTGATGTGTCTTGCAGGTACGATTATGATGATAACGCTCGTTTTAACTTCTATAAGAAACATTTTTTCCCAGGTTTATTATTAAAATTACGCGAAATTAATAATTTCGTATTTTTTTTGTAATTCGCAATTGGAAATGTATTGGATGGTATGGTAACAAAACTTATATTTTCGGTAACAACGTGTATGTATTTACATAAATTTACTTATTCATTAAAACAGTCATTACAACTCGCTCTCTAACTTAGAGACAACGTCAAGTATTTATAAAAAAAATAGTTCTTCGCTAAGTTATAAGCGGAAACGGATGCGTTAAGAGGATACTCCACTCAGTCTACGACGAACCATTGTTTGTGAATGCCTATCAAGTGGTACTATATTTTCACACATTTCACCGTATTATTTATAGATTAAACCTTGTCCGCGAGGTGGCGGACGGACTCCGCGTATACTTCGACTTTATCTTGCGCGGTCATCTGCTGTACAAGCAAGAGCTGCCCCAGTACCATGAGATCTGCGGACAATTCATCGACGAGTAAGTTATTTGTTCACTTATCATCATTATTTCAGCCAAATGACGTCCACTGCAGGACATAAGCAAAGCTTGACGCTACTTTTGACGTTCATCGGTTCTATACTAATCGCGTCTCTTAGTTGAGAAGTTCGTCAGGCAGTAACCATCTTATCTATTTTCGTGGACTGCGGGAATTGTTCGAAAGAGTTACCGCAGCTTTGGAATTCAAAGGGCAACTGAAGGAACACAGGTGGGTTTTAGTCAATAAGTCTGACACTCCCTTTCGTTCCACCCAGAACGGGAGAAGTTATTTGAAATTTCCCACCCAAAAAAAAAAACTATCTTCATCGTCAATCAGCATGGGCTATGCACATTCCCGTTCGAAAGGTCTTTGATGCCACATCATAAGTCATCTCGGCCTAAGTTCAGCTTTGCCTCTGAGATGGCAACGCACAATTGCAAAGCATCTAATGACAATACAGATCTATAAAGACGGCGTTAAAAACAACTAAACTAACTATCCAGTTACATAACTATTTAATAAAAAATCAAGTGACTTACAAACCTCTAGGCAAGAAGAATGCAAGAAGCTAGAATTGGAAGGAGAGGAAGAATACGAAGATGAGCCAATGGGTACTGAGGAAGAAGTACTGACTGCGGCTGAAGAAGACCTTAAGAGTCCCAAGATACCGGAGTACTCTCATCTGCCGCCCGATCCTATGGATGCTGACAAGAGCGAAGGTAATCAACAAATCGCTAAAGCTGATATTATAGATATACTAGTGTATTGTTTTCAATGTTTTTCAAAGTATTTCTAAGGGCTTCAGTAACGATTAAAAACAAGAAATTGTTATAAATATGTGTAGAAGAAGCGCCCGTGATAGATGGAAGGAGTGGAAGGAAGCCCCTGGCTAGGAGTGGGACAAAACAGGCTAACAAAAAAAAAATGAAAATGGTTATTGCTATTTTTTTTTTTTTTTTTTTTTTTTTTTTTTTTTTTATTCACGATAGGTTCGCGCTTGACCGCCATCTCACCTGATGGAAAGCGATGATGCGGTCGACGATGGAACGCGCTTACCTAGAAGTAACCTATTCACTCTTGACTTAAAGATTACCGGGTTGTAGCCATCAGGAAACACACATTCCGGCAAGGAATTCCACTCCTTAGCTGTACGCACAATGAATGTGTTCCCAAAACGTTTTGTGCGTATAGGTGGAATGTCCACCATGTACCGGTGGCGCATTGCCGTACGCCTGGTGGTCCGATGATGGAACGGGCTAGGCGGAATTAGGTTATGCAATTCCGACGCACACTCCCCGAAATGCAACCGGTAGAAAACCGACAGGCTAGCAACTCGGCGCCTATGCTCAAGACTTTGGAGCCTCGACTCAACGAGTGCATCATTGCCAATGATCCTCTTGGCACGCCTCTCAATTGCCTCAAGTGCATCAAGCTGGTAACGGGCAGATCCGTCCCAAAGGTGAGAGCAGTACTCCATACACGATCGAACTTGTGCTTGATATAGTTTGAGCAGCTGTTCCGGCGTGAAGTACTGTCTGACCTTAGCGAGGATACCCAGCTTTTTTGCTGCCAGTTGAGCCTTTGCTTCAATGTATGGCCCAAAGTTGAGTGTTGACGTCAGCGTAACACCAAGAAGATCAAGATGGTCGGTTATCGGCACGGTTACGCCCCGGAAAGTTGGAGCAGGGCTGAATTGGCTCCTTTTAGCGGAAAAGAGACACGCCTGGGTTTTAGCAGCATTGAACTTGACCAAATTGGCATCGCCCCATTCAGAGACTGCCTCCAAGGACAAGTTCAAGCGCTCGACCATAGCCTCTCGAAGAGACTGGATCAGTGACCCACTAGCTTGCGCGCTGGATGTGTAACTCTCAGCAACAGTGCTGTCGTCTGCATACCCAAAGGTACCGGGCTTAAGCAGATCATTAATGTGCAGCAAGAACAACGTTGCCGAGAGCACTGACCCCTGAGGGACCCCGGCATTAATGGCCATTTGACCGGACGAGCAACCATCGATGACCACTCGGATGGACCGGTCACTCAGGAAGTCTGCGATCCAAGCACACAAACCAGCAGGTAAACCAAAAGAAGGAAGCTTACTAATAAGGCTTTCGTGCCAGACCCTATCGAAAGCCTTCGAGATATCGAGGGAGACAGCAAGCGCTTCTCCGTGTTTCTCGATGGCCTCACTCCAGATGTGGATGGCATACGCTAGAAGATCACCAGTTGACCGATTTCGGCGAAAGCCGTATTGTCGGTCACTTAGGATGTCATTAGCTTCTAGGTATGCCAGGAGTTTAGTGTTGAGTACACGTTCCATAGTCTTACAGAGAATGGACGTTACTGAGATTGGTCTGTAGTTAGCTGGGTCAGCCCGACTACCCTTCTTGGGCACGGGCTGTACGTTAGCTTGCTTCCATGCAATCGGCACTTTTCCAGCCTCAAATGAAAGCCTAAATAGGCGTGTCAGGATCGGAGACAGTTCAGGCGCACACGTTCTCAGAACAATTGCTGGTATCCCGTCTGGACCACTAGCCTTGTTCACGTCAAGGTTACGCAGCACCCTGCGGACGTCCTTCTGATGGATGCGAATATCCGACATACTCGTGTCGCAACCAACAGAATTAACAGGGGGCCGCGCGTCACCGGGATCTAGACGCGAAGATTCCGCGAAGAGTGAGGCAAACAGATTTGCTTTCTCCTCAGCGGTATGGGCCAGCGATCCGTCGGGTTTCAGCAGTGGCGGCAGTGAGGGACGGCAGAAGTTCAATTCAACCGACTTAGCCAGGGACCAAAACGCCTTACTACCAGCAGGGTATGAAGCGAGTTTGTTCCCGATGCGGCTAATGTGGTCGTACCGAGACCTCCGCATCACCTTCTTGCAAGACTTGGCAGCTCTGTTGAAGGCTTTCTTCTTCTGACCCACGTCATTTGCCTTGCGCATACGAGCGTCGGCCCATGCCTGGTAAGCCGTGTGCTTAAGCTTGTTAGCGCGATCACACTCCGCACCAAACCAAGGGCGAGCCTGGCCAGACATTGCTACGTCAGAGAATGGAATGTAGTACTCCATCCCCCGCCGCAACACATCCGTCACAGCATCCGCGCACGACGATGGATCACCCGAAGAAAAGCAAGTAGGCTGCCAAGGATAACATGCGAAGAAAGATCGCATGCCATCCCAGTCTGCTGACCTATATCGCCAAACCCGCCTGGTGCCTCTAGGGCAGGGATCGGGCGGAGAATAGACTGATACAGATTTCACCAGACAGTGGTCGGAACTACCTAACGGTGATGATATCGACACTGAATAGCGGTCTGGATCCGTTGTCAGCAGAAGGTCCAAGCAGTTGGCCGTGTGCGAGTCAACATCCGGCACCCTCGTAGCTCCCTGGACCAGCTGGGTGAGATTTAACGCTAGCGCAAGCTTACGCGTCTCTCGACCAGCATGGTCTGTGCACTGGTATGGGAAAAGCCACTCCTGATGGTGGGCATTAAAATCCCCCAGTAACACCAGTTGCGCGGAAGGGTACCTCTGTTGAGCCGCATCCGCCGCCTCACTGAGGTACTGTGTGAGCCTGGTCGTCTCCTGATCACCACTGTGCGAACGGTAGACACAAGCATAGATAATTTTATCCATGCCTGTGTCCACCAGTGCCCAAAGCGTTGAGAACCTGGAATCTTCAAGGTTGCGGAGACGCCGATAGCATATGTCGTCCCTGGCGTACAAACACACACCAGCGTGTGGTATAAAATTGTGCTCCAGGGTAAACCCTGGGTAAGACAGGTACGACACGTCAGACGGACTTCTTATCTGCGTCTCCGAAAGAAAAAAGAGAGAAGGTTTTTCAGTCTCCAGGTGATGATGGACTGCTGCGAGATTGGAGTGCAGACCTCTAATATTGCTGAGGTGCACTTTTAGTGAGAGGGAGTGCAGCCGCTGTCTAACTTTTTTCCTTTGCATCCTTGGCATATTGTGAGTGAAATAGGAGAGGAGAAGGAAGTGAAATGGAGTCCCATGCTGCTAACCTTCAGTCACGCACTGGCAGGACAGCATCATTGGGATACTAGTCTGGAGACTGCGGGGACGCCCGAGCCCCCCCGGAGATGACCATCGGGCCCTCTCATCTGGTCGCCAACCAGCACGATGGTGCATTCCGGGATTTTTCGTCAGTTGGCGGGGCAGCCTTTCATGTGTGGCTAGCACATTACTTGGGCCCCCAACTAACTGCGGTCGGCCAGCGGTGCACCGTGCCTCGGATCCCGCTACCCTCCACGACTAGTCTCCCGATACGTCAATACCAGCGCGGGTCCGGCTGGTCTGCATACATGGAACCACCACTTCGACCCAACTCCTCTAAATTGGCTACACTGGGCATCGTACCGGAACGCGGCTATTTTCACTAGCCCATACTGTTTCACAAAAAAATATAAGGAAAACTTCAAACTTGTTCCGCCATCTTTTTCGTCTGTATATTCGCCTTTAACAACATACTACAACATCTTTTCTCCAGGTGAATCCAACAACCACGATGATAGTATCGTCGCATCAAAGAGCGACTCCAATGATAAGACGGCGGTTATCAGCGACTCGAACACTGATGACAACCATGTCGGGGGAACTGGCAACACGCGCGAAGGCCGATCTGCTACTCGCAGCGGCAATGTGGCAAGGAGGTCGGTAACTATATGACATAAATAGCTGTCACTTATAATTTCATAAGAATCTTAGGCATCGTTCACACCAAACGTATTGTTCACCACTGACTGTAAGTGTGCTCACTGTCAGTCCCAGTGTGAATGTGGACTCAGTCTGCAGTATGCGTTCTCACCAAGCCGACTATACGCTATAGCGTACAACTTGTGTGAACAAAAGCCAATCCGCATCCGCCATGCATTAGTACAATAATCGGCCACTGAGACTCGGCAACAACGCACTACGTAATAGATACTTAGTTCGTTGTGAACGAGAAGTTAATGAATATGGAAAAGCAAATTAACTGCGTAACGCGCACTCCCAAACTATCAACCGTATCTGTTTTTTTTTGTTAACTCAGAAGTTGGATTTTTTCACAGCTTCAAGGGGACTGCAAACCTGAGTATATGATTTTAATTTCAACTCGATACCTTCACGCGTTCCCGAGATTAAGGGTCTTGACAAACAGACGGACAACAAAGTGATCCTATAAGGGTACCGTTTTTTCTTTTTAAGGTACGGAACCCTAAAAAATAAACGATCACGTACCTTGACGACACCATCCGACGTGATCTTGTGATCGTGGGCGTTCCGGCTATATTAAATCCCTAATATAGCCGAAACGCCCACGATCACAAGATCACGTCGGATGGTGCCGTCAAGGTACGTGATCGTTTATGGCCTGGGGGAAGATGGGTAGGCATTCAGTGTGGGACGATATTTTGACTATATAGACGGTGCTATAATATCACCGTCGAATCTTCCTAGATAGTCCTGCAATTGGTTGGACTTCTGTACTGGTACTGCCGCTACGGCTGCGGAGAACCTGAAGCTGCGGAAATATTAATATCTTTTCAGTAGCTATATTTTCGGGACCCTAAACGCCTTGTTGACCCTTACTTCTGACCAATTCTTGTGGTTTTACTAAAAACTGCTGTAAACTTTAATAACCTCAGTATTAGTCGAGTATATATTTGAGATAAAACCTTTATTGTTTTCAGGCTCCGCTCTCACAAGTCAGTAGTTTCTCAATCAGAGAATGAAGAGCCGGCTCCGTCAACTTCAGCCGGCGAGCCGAGGTTGTTCGAAACTATGTCATCCAGGTAAAACAATCTTCTTCTGTAAACACCAAGTTAGGCCGTTTTACTTATTGGGTCGTGTGACTTAAACGCACTCAGATCGTATAATTCGAAGCAATTATTTGTGGTTTAGCGACAATCGGAACGAAGATTTAATAAAATAGACCCATAACATTTCTTCTATAGGTCAATGTCTTCTTCCTGCAATGAGTACTTAGCATGTGGTGCCTTCGCATAGTCGAGCTTCCTAGCTAGCAACTTATTGGTTGCAATGTTTGTAACGTTTCAGCGTCGGCAGCAGCGGATCTTCCCTGAGCGAGTGCTGGGCGCGGCCCACGCAGGCGACTCCTGCGCCCACCAGCACGCGCACGCCGCTGTCCCTGCTGCTCGATAAGGTAAGCTAGAACCTGCATGACCTCTGGTTCCCGTTAGCCCTTATTTTTAACTCTATCCTCAATTGAACCCTGCAATTTTCAAGCAAGAACAGGCTTTTATATATACATGCAACATTTTTTTTTTTGTTAGGTGGCGAAGTGGCAGATTATTCCCCGCGAGGGAACCGAACATTTGCCATGCCGCGTGTACGGCGCCATTCATCTTGCCAGACTTTTCGGTACTGTATTTGAATAACTTTTTATTTTCACAGGTCACTTTTTAGTCAACTAAGACCATTAAATCATGTATTTTCAAAATTCCAGTGAAATTGCCAGACTTTCTGAATGCAACGCAGATGCCTGATTTCAAACTAAAGCTGATCCTCAAGCACATCGATATGTTCGTGCAGTAAGTGATAATAATTTACTTCACCGTTTGCGAAATAGTTCCTCCCAGAAAAAAGGTTTATTTTTTTTATTTTTTTGCCAGATACTTGGACGAGCATAGCGAGTGGTTCGGCGAGGTATACTACGTAGCAGACAGCATGTCGCGCTCGCATTAGATTATTAACGGACACGGATACTCACCTGAACAACTAACTAGCTCTCTATTGAGATACTTTACATTCCAAAATGTTAAGAACTAATCGCTGAATATTTTTACGAGTTGAAATTAATACAAAACAAAATTGTTTATTCGCCACCGTCCAAAATTGAACAAAACACACACATCAGCGGTGTTTAGGAACAGCTACTATATTATCAAAAATACGAAC
The DNA here is from genome assembly GCA_949316375.1 of Mythimna vitellina. NCBI lineage: Eukaryota > Metazoa > Arthropoda > Insecta > Lepidoptera > Noctuidae > Mythimna > Mythimna vitellina. The sequence goes on along the minus strand of OX438706.1, from coordinate 9,871,052 downwards.
ACGCTTTCCTCTTGAATCTCTTTTTAATTATACATATTTTAATAATATAGCAGCTGAATTTGACTATTGACTAGTAACATTGAGATTACTAAAAAACAATCAATATTGTAAACGAGTGACTTATTGTATCGCCTTCATTAGGAGACATTGTTGAAATAATGTATTTCAAAGTTCTCATGTTGAATACACACCTTGACTTGGACACCACTTTTGGACAGAGGGATTCTGTTACGTACAGTGATATCATAAAGATTGACTTGTCGAAAGAGCAGGAGATTATCATTTTTGAGTCAATGTTCGAAAGTGATGTACAAGTTGAGAGTAGGTAGGGTACTATTTTCTTGTAGGAAATGTTTGTCAGTATTATGTAGTGGTTGTAATTGGGACCTTGTTAATTATTAGCACTGGCCTATCAATGCACAATAGGGAACCCGGTATGATTATTCTAAATAGGTAGGGAATAGTCGTTACAGTTGGGACTAGCCTACATGATAATATTTTTGAGCAAGTCTGAGATCTGTCTATCCATACGAACAACCATCGAACTTGTCATTTTGTGATCATAATAGTCGGAAGTGGAGTTGTTTAAATGCTAACCTTAAAGCTATCATTAGAATGTAATCAGCTATTTTATTGTAAAAAAGGTCTGTTAAAAGCAATGAACAAGTGTATGGAATAGATACAGATATTAAATATTTACAGTGTGGCAATTGTTTAAGTACTTAGTGTTTCCGCTAATTATATATCATTTGACCGTGCTTGTGTTGCGCATTTTGCAAAATACCGATTGGAAGTTATGGGCTGTTATTTCGACGCAACTTGCACACTATTACGGACTATATCAATATTTATTACAAGTAGTTACTTTACGAAACTTCGATCAGTGTCGCCGTTCAAACGTTTTCACTGATCGGTGTTGGATACATAGATAAAGTCATTATAACATGATTATCATAATAAGTACAGTGTAGTTTGACACTAGAAAATAGCCAGCGCAATTTATCATTAAGATTATGTCATTTCAAATAATTATTAAGATTTATTACACATCAGTGACATTTTATTCTTCTCAGATTGATGCAACATACAATATTTAACCCGCATATTAACGAATAGTACTGAATTTTATTTTAGTGGACAACCATAAAAAGAAATAAATATTATTTCAAATAGAGTGTTTTATTATGAAAAATTACCGTCAAACTTCAATAACAAATTCATTTTTGAGATATTAAGGATGTGAATCAGACAGTATTGAAAACTAAAAGTAATAAGACATAATTCACCTTAACAACAAATTACATTTAAGGCATGTTGTGTTCTTAAGGCACACAAGAAACATTAAATTGTTTTACTGGACAAAATGTTTTCTACTTTGAACAAAACGCCTTATTTATAACAATTGGTTTATAACCAGGTGTTACCATAGCTTAGTCATCTTTTGTGAATGATTGCTTAAATTAATACTTGACACATTTCAATTTATTTTAAAAAAAAAGGCTCAACCTGAGATCAAGTCGCGTGGTAAACTGACATTACTATTGATATTAATAATAATTTAAGAGCAAATTGAAATAATTGAAAAATTACAATAAAACTAGAACCTTAAACTGAGCAAGACCAGGTCTTTATCACCAACAATTACTTCTCCGCAATTTTACAAAATTCGTAGCATTAAACAAACATAAAAAAAAATGTGATAGTAGTATACCTATGGTTATCGTTATCCACTTATTAAGGGCTCTATACACCGATACACATACGATCTAGTTGTTTTACCCGCTAGTGTTTAGTTACTCATAATAATTCAATGCTCCGCGTATTGAGCTCGGAGGAAAGGGTCTTATTGATAAACATCAACACCCGTGCCAGCCATGATCATAAAACTCGGAAGGAGCAATGGTCGTACTCAATATTTTTTCCATACTACTTGCACGTCTCATGACAACAGCCACGGGTCTTTGCGCTTAATACAGTGTATAACGCCTTTAACAATAGAATATAGTATCATTAGAGAGTGGTTAATCCTGTTCCATTCTGTGTATGACGCGTCGGTACTCCTGCTCCAATGCGAGGTATTGGTTGGCGAGGCGGCCGTGTGTCTCGCTCAGTCCCGTGGCACTCACTGTGGCTGCGTATTCTTCAGGCTTTAATACCTTTTGCAATTTTTTCATTTCTAATTTCTTTTTCTGTGAACAATATGCCAATTACACATTGTAAGGATAAGCATATTGCAGTTGGTTTTGATGTTTGATAACAGCATCAAAAGCAATAGCATACTCAGTTAGAAGTTAGGAGACCCTACCACAAGCTCTTAACGCAATCCATTTGACAACCTCAACTAAACTGTTAAAGATTAGGGGATAGAGCTATATAGTGTGTATAGTTCCATCCCTCTTTCTAGCTATACCATCTAGCTTGACATTTTAACACGTCATTGTAAGTCTCCAGAACTGCTTCAATGAAAATTCAATTAAGTACAAGTTATGACACCATTGTCAGCACTAATATTTCTATGTTGATAAGAAAGACATTAGAAATAGTCTAAAAATAGATAAGACATAAATTGCTCAATGAAACGTACCTGGAAAGGCGCATTGAGTCTGTTTTTGACGTCAAGCCTGTAGTTCAAGTAGGCAGTCTTATCAGAAGTGTTGGTGCTCTTCAGGCGCAGGATCTCGTACACACGCCGCGATTGCTTCTTGTTGATTTTGAACTTGCTACTAGCTTGGTTTGCCATTTCTTGAGAGAAACTGAAACCATAAAACAAATTTAGATATGTTTGTATCCTAATTAGATATGGAGATTATAATACTTTCGTTAACGTAATATTCCTTCATAACTTAGGGGTCACAATGTGTTAGTCACAATTAGTGGCTCTAGGCATGCTTGTTCTGTCATAGACCTTGCCCAACACTTTTTATAAATAAGGCATTATCGAAGTAAGAGCTGATAGATAAAATTCGCAATAGTTACCCTTGAAGTAGTTTGACAGGGTGATAAGCTGGCAAATCACTGCAGTTCTTGGCATCAACATAATCTCTAATTCTCTGGAAGTCTTGTGAAGGATCCTCCACCGTAATATCTACTACGTCTGGTTGTATCATGAAGTGGGAATAAATAGCCTGAAACAATCAGAGATATACTTTTTTAACTAAAATCATTATTTGTTTGTAGTAATTTCTGGTAGACGGTACAGATCCGATTATGAAGATCCATTCAAGGGAAGCTTCATTACTGTCGGCAATATTGTCATCTAGTACAGGTAGTCAAGGCCACATGCAGAAAACTATTTTCAACCTTATATAATTTTAACAGTTCAGGTGTCTATTAGAATAAGGTTATAATTTTAGTTTAATGAAGATGGCAGTTGGCCAAAACACCAAGCCATACAGTATACAGTATTCTATGCCTCATTACAGCATCGCGTACCCACGCGAATGTGTAATACTGTATTTGTGGGCCACAAGCTTACTCAGGTATTCGTAAATTAACTGATGTTTCCACTTCTTTCACATATAAACCGCCACGCGAAGCAGGTAAAAAGACACGTGACTTTTTCATCTACACTAATATTATCAAGAGAAGTTTGTTGTTTGTAGGAGGTAATCTCTGAAAGTACTGGTCAGATTGCGAAAACTTTTTGACCGATAGAAAGCTGCTTTATTTCTGAGTGACAAAGCAAAAGCTAGTATAAGATAAGACAATAAGGGCCGAACTACGTAAAGCGGACACACGCGCGGTCTCATACAAAATTGCTCCGTCGACCGTTTTACTACGTAATAATATATTAAGTTCTCCATCGACATGGCTAAATGCACACCGTTAAAATTAAACTAGAAACACTGTGTAGGTAATAAATCCGCGATTAACTTCCGCGATGGGCACCGCCCGCGTGGACACGCGCCTTACCTAGCGCCGGGTGCCCGTCGCGGGCGTCCGCATTACGCAGTTTCGGGCCTAAAATAAAATTTCCGAACAACATTCAAAAGAAACAAACATTTCTCTGAAATCTTTTCTTAATGCCTCTAAACACTTCTTTTTGCTGGAACATGGAAATGGTACAGTATGTGAGTTGGAACAATCTCTAACCTAACAATTTTAGTGTAAATCTAAAGAAAAATCCAACCAATATTACCTATGCGAATTGAATTTTAGTATACAGATAGATCTGACCTTAAAACCTTGTAAGTCCGATCTGTTTCGATAGAATACTTTTTTCCAATATAAACATATAGCTGACCTGCAGCAGTTGCGCACAGATGCCAAGCTTCCTGAAGGGCGGTAGCGTGAGGACCTGCGAGATACGCGGGCGCGAATGTCGCGGATAGGCGTAGTAGCGGTACACCGTAGCGTACGCCGCCGTCGCGTAGCGAGTGCCTCCTTCGCTGGACTGGAACTTCTCGAACCTGCAACCATACAAGTTTGTCATTCAAAACAGTAACTTCAAATAGATAAATACTCTAATATTGTACACCATAAGATTATTTAAGTAGTGTGAATCTGTTCATGTAGGGTATCTTTAATCCAGCTCAAATACAGTGCCAGGGTGAATCTTCTACACATATCATGTGTCACATTCTTTCTTGCCTGTCAATTGCAACTACTTGGTCTGTCAAAATTACATCTGGGCTACAAAGGGGGCACTTAAGGACAGAGGTGATGAAATGCTGCACCAGCTACAAATAATTATGAACACATGATGGGGGTATATGAAATTATGGTCACAATTTAATTCATTAAACCTGAATTCCGGCGTTTATTGTCTTTCTATTGTGTTTCTAATTGCGCTACTCAAAAGGCAAAAAGGGTTAAATAGCATTGATTGGAATGTATTGCAAACGGTTATTGGTATCTGCAAGGGTAAGACGAAATAAATATAATGATAAAATCAAGACTTACTCAAGCATACTTACACTGTAAAGAATGTCCACTGATCATCATCTACATCAATGAATGAGGCTGCATCCACATACCACAGCAAAAAGGTCTGTAACCTCTCATGGAATGTCAGGAAGCCAGGGGTAGATGTTTCACAGTAGTAAACTTCAAAGGACCGCTTCTCACCACCATCAACTGTAACACAAATCAATTCCATGAGAGAAGAAGAGAGGCTAAGAAGCTTTCTGAATGGACAACAAATTTTAATAACTGGTGCCTGAGATGGGACCAATAACAGACATTTATTGTGCACACCTACCACAGTGTTGTCTTTTTAACCCAATGGTTGACTGGTAGAGAATGCTTTGTGGCATTAAGTCCGCCTATGTACCACCACTGTACATGAAGTTTAAATAAATAAACAGACCACAAAGATTCACACTTTGGACGCAATAGAAAACACTAGCAGAAAAACATTAAAAAATGGCAATATGATACAATATAGAATAATCTAGAAAGTGAGTTAGATGAAAAAGCGCATCATAACACCCCTTATAAGTAAGACAACAACTGAGGACTACTATCTTATAATAACTTTTTTCTAACAAAAGCTGAAATACTTCCACAACTTATCCTCAAAAAAACAGTAGTTCCAGTACAAATTTACAGAAAGAAAAACAATTATAAATATATACATTTATTTTAAAAAAATTTTTCCTTTGACAACTGAGCCATGGCACTGAGCACTGTTAAATTGATCATACCACCTATCCCACTATTTACATAGTATTATTTACTTTGCATGTTTGTCAACAAGCTCATAACAAAGTTCATTGACCTAAGTAAACCTGTGTTGATTGACAGGGACACTCAATACACTGACAATTTGCAATAAGTTACAGTTTATATATAACCTCTTATCAGGCATGAATGACCAGCTTTAAAGTGAATAGGAAAGTTTAATGGTCATAATTATAATTACATTCAACTTTCTACTTACAGGGCTCTACTGAGAATGCATGTATCAATTCCCCGTGAGGTGTAAATGACTCATCTTTCTTCAGTATAGACACAAAATGGTCCAAATTGGTGACATATCCTGGTGCCAACACTTTAGTCAAGGCACCTTCAACATCATCTGGTTTCATACCCTCAGATTTATTTGGTTCAATCTGTAAATATAAAATTTTTGTTAGTAACTATAGCACAATATAACCTCCCAAGAACAACCCCAGAACTTTTAATGTAATATTACCAGTATTAATGCAGTTTTACTAATGTTAATTCTAATATTTCTAAATTAGCTATGCATATTTTGCACCAGGATAGCAATGTAATAGCTATATAAATACAAGTTTGTACTAGCAAAACATAGACACAAAATGGATGCAATGGTGTCCATTTATAAGTTTATATTCCTATTAGACTTATAGAAGATTTAGAAGAAAAATCAACACGAAATTTCTAATACAGAAAAAAATATATGCCATAATACTTGTAACAAAAACTAACTGTACAATTAAATAGGTACCTTTTCAGTGTATTCAATTCCAAGATATGTCTGAAGACTTCCTGCACTATAATAAAGTCTAATGTGCAAGTCTGTGTAGCCAAATATGTTTTCGTTCTCACCGAAGACCTGGTGACACATCTCTGGACCGAAACTTGTGTCTTCATTTTCCAGATCATCTACAGATCTTACTGAAAAGGTTAACAAATACCCAGGAAATTAACAAAATGGTGCCTTCTGTTGCCAGCAAAGTAAGCAGAACAGGTGATTTGAAAAGAATATAAAAAAGCTATACAATTACTTCGTTATTTATTGCCCAGATATGGTAAATTAGAAAAGTTGGACAGATACCAAGATGACAATGATTAAATTATGATTTAATAAGTACATAACTCTTACCCAGCTTAAATTCCAAAACCTCGTTCCCATCTACAACTAAATGGCACAGTGCATCAGTCATTTTCTAAAATTATAAAAATCCAATTTCATTACACCCAATAACCCCGCAATTCCCGCGCAAAAAGATTGGTAATAAAAATACTGAAAGACAAGACATATAACAAACTAGGTATAACTAGTTTTGTTCACTGCTTCGATCAATATCTTGAAGATTCACTAGCAAAATCTCTATATTATAAACAAAATTTACAGACTGGACTTAACAAAAACGCAAAAATGAGGGAAACGAAAGTTACTTTTTAAAATAGCTGTCAAAAGTGTCATAACTTCTGGACGATGTCATTTTTTTTTTATCCATCGACCCGCTCCTGCTATCTATGCTACCATAGAGACAATACGTTGCCGAGTCGATTAACTAAATTTGTATACAGTCCAGCCTGTGTGAGATAACTGATTAGTCACTTGCGATGTTAAAATCGGTGAGTATTTTGGTATCACCGCCGACTAAAATCACAGCGTGCTTACTACCTAGCAAAATATAGTACAGAACAGCAGAGGTCCTGGCAAAGAGTATAGTAAATATATAGACCCAAGCCTTACACGAAAACTAAACTTACAGAATTTATGTGTGCCCACTATAAGGTATTTGACTTATTTTTGAAAAGTGTCTCAATAAGATTCAATAGTTCTAATAAACTACTTAAAAAAAAATTATTTAGTCGCTTAGTACCCTAAAAATGCATTTTAATTTACATTTTCAAATTTCGCAAGTATTGCACGAAAATGTAGAAAGCAGCGGACGCCATATTTACTTTGTGTTCGTGACGATAGTTGGCTATGTAAACAAATGCGCTCAATAGGGCCGATCAGTTGACAATTAACAGCTATCACTTTATTTTATACAGCCGAAAGACGTAATAACATTGGCTACTATTTCAAGGTGATAATGAACAGATAACAAAATCTTTGAATTGAGTTTAAAAATTTATTTTTTTGTACTAAAATTACCGACTGAATTTGACCTAAGCTATCTTAATATATTTTGAGATTTTTTCTTATATAGAGTAAAATACCCTATTTGACGTACCCACCACATTACAATATTGTATTATTTTATTAACCCTTATTTTGACCCACAGCTGGTCAAAGGCTTCCTCCTCTCCTACCCTCTCTATCTTGGGTGATCTCTTACCAAGTTTATCCCTTGAACATGATCACATTCATACCACTTTCACTTCGGTCAACCTTGACGTTGTCCACCCTCAGGCATCCAGTGAGTGCCAATCTTTACTATTCTGTCTGGGTGAATTCCTCTGCAACGTGGCCATGACCAGTTCACTCTCACTTTAGCCTGTCTGTTTTTTCCCCGGTATCACGTGAGTTATGGAGCGCAGGGTGGTGTTTCTAACGCAATCTATTCCCTTTACACATATTATGTGTATTGTTTGGATATTTTTTGTTTAGGAAGTGACCATCTTTGTGCACCGTAGGTTAAGACAGGGAGGATGCACGTTTTGTACATGTCAATGAGTTTTCATTTCGAGAGAGAGAGAAGGTTTTTTCACAATGTTGCTAACCAAAATATAATAAGTGGTTTTGCTACAAAAATTGAACATAGAAAATTTTCTAATTTTAAAAAACATTATTATGGACTTCGGACTTCTTGTCCGAAGTCCATTAGGAGAGATAACATCGTCTTTTTTCCATATTTACTCTACGCTACGTTTATCGACTTACGTAAATCGACCTGGCCAAATCTGGAATTATCCCACTAAAGAGACAGCCTGTTTAGTTTATTAATTTATTTCAGTTATTTTCATATTGTCATGTCGTACGGTATTGTATTGTGGGGAAATGCCGCCGATATCCGGACGATTTTTTTTTTTTGTAGAATAGGGCTATTCGTTCAATTTATAAATTAAGTCCCAGATGCTCTCTCAAAGATAAATTTAAAAAAATATTAATATTTTGACCCTGCCATCTCAATATGTCTATGAAAATATTTCGTATATTCATAAAAATAAAAAAATGTTTAAAAAATACAGTGACATTCATAACGTTAATACTAGAAACAAACACAAGTTAGTTGTTGTTCGAGGGAAAGTTCAAAACCCATATTAAGCGTGTCCTAACTAAAAAAAGCGTATTATAAGGTTACTAAGGACTATGTCGAAGACACGCTTGTTTGGCAATGACTGCTTCTGCACATGTGGCCCCCTAGTAGCTCATAATATTGTGTAAATGTATCTATTAACTGCTCCACATTTGTTGTAATATATACTTTTTTTCTTTCTAACACATTACTTTTGCAATATTTTTTTTATTTTTATTTATTTTGTTAACGTTATATTATTATTATATTATATATTTATTAATAATTGTAATTATTTGTTTTACTTGCTTTTATTTATATAGCCTCTTTTTTATAATGTGAATGTGAGAACACTGTAGACTTCGCGAATTCTTAGGTTACTTTTTATTATGATTATTTTTATTGTACTTTTTGGTACAATATTGACCAGTCTACACTGTCCTTACATAATATCTACTTATGCTATAATATGGAAATATTGTAATAACATTTTTTTTTAAAAGAGTTACCATGGAGTTTCTTGCCGGTTCTTCTCCATAGGAAACGACCAATTTGGAACCGTGCACTAGCTTCTGACGTTTTACAAGTACCCATGTAGGCCTATGTGAAATAAATAACTTTTGACTTTGACTTTGTTCCTGCAACCAAGTTCATAAAAATAGGAGATTCATTTAGATACCAATGTATACACTAATGTATACATTTATAATAAGCTTTCCAGTTCTATTCAGGAACTTAGCCTTAATAAATTCAAATCATTTGTTAAGCGAAAACTTTGCCAGAAGGCTTTTGATATTGTAAAAGAGTATCTCGAGGACAAAACGGCTTGGAATTAACCTGCGCTAGTACTCTACTACTTTTTTGTGAATTACCGTTTTTCTTTATTATTATTTTTTTTAATTGACGATTTTTGTTATTTTACAATTATGACATTGTATATTTATAATTTTTTTTTTTAATTTTTACATTAAAGACATTGTTTATTTTTATATTCACAATTTGACATTGACAATTACTTTTGGAAATAAATATATATATATTTTTTTAAATTTGTAATATTTTCATTTTTTGTAAATTTTTTTTTATTGGGAAAGTGGGGACTATGTGAATTACTCTTTTTTTTTAATTATAACGTAATTTCTGGCAGTTTTGAGTACTTTTTGCGGCCTACCCAAATGTCCTTTCTTCGGTATTGTTCGTCAAGTCATTCATTGAGCTACACGAATACTGACAAATGCTTACACTGACTGGACAGATCCACTCAGAATTGTGTGATTATTCCTTCAAAAGACCATCTCAGACTCCGATCTGCTCAGTTCTCATATAATTTGATCATCATCTTAATAAACTAGTGCGCCTGACCATCAATGATTGCATCTCCGCTTACCATCAGGTGGAATCGCAGTCAAGCACTGGTTTATATCAATTAAAAAAAAAAAAAAAAATTTACATGTTTGCTGTTTATTTGCCCCTGAGTTTGTTTCGGTATTTCTTCTCAGGGTAGTCAGCTAGGAAAAACTGGCTTCATCTAGTTTAAATTGACAAAAAAAATGACGTGTAAAAGTGTTTTTAAAAACCTATTTGCAAAATAAATATAATTTATCATTCATGTAACAGCACAGGTCAAGCCACCATTCCATAATCATTGTTGTGTTGTTTTTCATACCGCGCGCATGTCGCTAGATTTTGAATTAAGAAAACATACGAACCTCAATTTTGTTTTAATTTTTTTATTAAAATCCCTACTTGTTTTAACTTTCGAGATTAAAGTAGAAAGTTACCGTCACGTAAAATTATTTCGTTCGTTTTTAAAATGGACGACCGTTAACAATCTCGTGGGCTTTTAAGCAGTCGATAATCATTAATCACTACTCAGCTCGGTTATGTAAAAGTGTTAACGCACGTTGGAATGTGTCTATTGAATCAAGTTTATCAGAAATAAATTCAAGTTCAAGTGAAGATGACGAAGTCTCTGTTAAACGGAGTCGGAACCGATCACTAAATAGATTGTAGGTCTGGTAAGCCGAGTGTCCCTTTTTCGAGTGTGGTGCCTGCATTAGTAAGAGTTACACACAGTTATATGATTCTTTTTATGGTCGTTAATTGAAATAAACGTTATTGCCGAGCAATTCGTATTTTTCAAGGATAGCTTCAGTGAAAACAGTTAACTCTTTGGATTAGATTGGAAAGTAATATCTCGCCATTTTGATGTATACAATGCAGGCATTGGAGGAGGATTTGAGAGTCCTTGGACGATTAATTTGTTCTAAGTTTTTGTTTTTTTTTTTCTGAGTACGTAGGTACTCAGAATTATTTTTTTACAAACGTTTAAAACGACATTTTTAAATTATTTTAATATAACGTGCAGAGATCTTATGGCGTTATTAGATCTTTAAAGTTTTAAAATAAAGAATTTGTAGTACCTCTGGACTACCTATAAACTCTTTTTTTTTTGCAATATAAATAACGTAGCCCAGGATGGATCGTCTAATCTCGCAACTTTTGATGACCAAAAGAAAGGAGCGAGCCGAAAATATACAATTACCAGAAGTAAGCTGAGTGAGCCTTATACGTGCCAACTAAAATTATTTCCAAATTGATTTCTGTGCCTTAGGCTTTATCCATTATATCACCACTTTAAATTTTTTACAAAAATCTGTGAAAAGCAACGCCTTATTTTTACAAGCGTGCTGAGAGGCAGCTAGTATTTTTCCAAGCCTATCATGAGATGCGAATTTCACAAAAAGCACTGTCTTTTCTTCGCATAAGTTAGGAAAGTCAACTGCTACAAATTGCATGTCTTCCACCTGTCACGGTGCTGAAAAACTTTCCTTCAGTCCCAAACTGGACTGTCAAGGTGTAACGCAGTGCTTTTGCTGCGTAACATTGAATACCTCTGTACCTGGACCGACTGGTTACTACCTGGTCCCATTTTAAGACGAATATACCTCATAATTCTCCAAGCAGTCCTTAAATCTCACGTGCAGTTATCACCATAAACTGGGAACTACATTGGATCGACGCATGCGTGGGCGACGCCTGAGTGGTACGTAACGTCGCGTTGGGTGGCGTCGCGTGGCATGGGTCTGATGTAGCTCTACAAGTCTACTTACCATATATAATGTATGGCAACCGACACGTCCAGATCGGTGTATGTGGCAAAAGTGTAGTTCTACCTTAATTCCTTTCACACCTTGGAGAAGGTTGCAATGCCGTAGCTTGCAGTAAGTTCCAGAAGTTTGCCTCCAGAGAAAGCTTTGAATTATTTGTCAATACCTATTGACTTGCTTAGTAGCTATTAATTGGACCCTCAAGCAGGCACAACGCCTAAAAGGGTATCTTTAATTTGTGACCTTCATCACTCCTTGAGTAAGGTTGCATTGTCTTAGCTTGCATTTAGTTCCTGGAAATTGATTTCATCCAGCTCCAAGAGTTTGGCTCCAGACAAAGCTTTGAATTATCAGTCTATACTTATTGACTTTCATAGTAGCTGGCAGTCCGACCCCCAAGCAGGCGCAACGCCTCAAAGGGTATTTTTACTTTGTGACCTTCAGCAACCCTTGGGGAAGGTTACATTGTCGTAGCATGCTTGGAAATTAACGTTATTTAGCTCCAAGAGTTTATCTCCAGACTAAGATTTGCATAATCCGTCAGTGCCAATTAACTTGCTTAGCAGCTGGCAGTTGAGCCTTCAAGCAGGCCAAGCTTCTGAGGGTATCTCAACTTGGGAACCTTCATCTCCCTCCGGGGAAGGATGCTCGCCGTATCATGCATTAAGCTTCTGAAAATTTCTATAAGACACGTAGTCCATTTCCTGGAGTTGGCCTTCAGACTAAGTTTTGCATTATCGTTAATTGCCTATGGACTTCCTCAGCAACTGGCAGCTGGTCCCCAGAACAGGCGTAACGCCTCTCGGTGAGCATCAATTTTATGACGTTCATGACCGCCCGGGAAAATTTGCATTATCGAACCTTTTATTAAATTCCTGAAGATTGTGACACTCTGTGGCGGACTAACCCCTGTTAGGAGGTGTTGACGGTAGCGGGTAGTACCCTGCGGCCATCGAGCCCTCGGGACAGTTCAACCCGATTATTGACGTACGCTGCCTTACTCGTTCATTGGTCACGTACGCCACCATGCACCCCTGAATGCGTATCTTCGACGACGATGGAACACGTAGGAGGACCTCAGAGTGGATACCAAATGAAACACGTTTTCGACTTGAAAAGGTTCTTCGGGGTTCGGCTCGAAGCTTCTTTTTCCTAAGTGCTCTTGCCTCTTCGGTGACACATTTTCGACTGACTCCGGACCGAAAAACGGGCCGTCTTATATACCCCGCTAAGTTCTGTTAACGGGAACCATGTATTTTGACTCTAATTCGCTTTCAATTTTGCATAAGCCGAACCCTTTCCGACACCGTATTTATTTATTGTTCCATAAAACCATGACAATATATACATCAAAATGTCGGTTATAATCTCTACTTTTTCATAAACAATAATATATCACATATATTTTCACATAAAAAAGTTTCTAGAACATCAACTACAAAATATTCCAGTTCGACCACATTCATGAACACAAAAGTTCTTATATCTTCTCCAAAAAGATTCTAATTAGGATTCTATTTGCTATGACATTATTTTCTAGACGGATCCTAACTAATCACATCGTGGTCTTGCTAATTAGTCATCAAATAAAAATTCTCACTATCAAATTCTAATTACGTAAAAGATCGCGAACATATTCAATTTGCAACTTTTTCTAAATCCTTGCAAATCGAGATCAATCGTTAATAATAGCTTCTATCAAAGTAAAAAAAACACTAATTAATAGAAATAGACTCTTATCAACAAGTAATAACACAAGTTAAATCTTTATCAATTTAACAAACATAAATTCAACGAATTCTACAGTAAAATCGCGTTTTCTTATAAACTCTTATAGGAATCTTATACATATCGCTATTCCCGACCTTACTATTAATGAAGGTGCTAATTACAGATAGATTAAAGACAATAATCTAAATTCAATTCTGCCATTCATAATGAAACATAAAAATCTTTAGCAATACGTTAGATGCTACTTATTTACACACTTATATTAGCAAAACTCAGTCTTTCACAATTAAACCTAATGAGATAATAGCTAATTAATTCAAATAAACATCAAATAAGTGAAAACATCCTATCCTAAACACAATAAAACATGACAAAAAACTACTTGCGTGCTAGGTGGTCTCGAGTGTTCTCTTGGACGGCGAGGTCTCTTGTGCCGGCAAGGGACCCTCGTCGCCGACAGTCTCCTCCTCGTGCGTCGCACCATCCTCCAACCTCGGCGATACTCCCAGCACCAACAACACCACCCGCGAGCTCGGCCGTCGCAGCACACCGCCTCTCGTCTCGACGTCAACGATCCTGATCCGCCCATCTGGTCCAAGATACACCTACAGGATTCTGCCGCGTGGCCAGGTGCATCTCGGCAGGCTGTGGTCCGTGGAGCTGGTTCTGCCCGTGGTCTTCCTCGGCATCAGAGTGGGCAGGTATTCACGCAGCCAACGTTGCCAGAAGTGGTCGGCAAGTCGCTGCGTAGCCTTCCAGGTGTCCCTGCCCACGAGCACGTGATCTTCAAAGCTCCCGATTCTCGTAGCGCCGCATGATCGCCCGATGAGGAAGTGGTTTGGTGTGAGCGCTTTTTATTTCTTATTACAGGGTTCTCGGAGATGTGGGTGAGAGGCCGAGAGTTGACAATGTGCTCGGCCTCTAGGAGGAGAGTGTGAAATACCTCCGCTCGAGGATGTCGTTCCTTAAGTGTGGCGTCCAGTGCGGTTTTGATGGATCGCACCAGACGCTCCCATGCACCGCCCATGTTGTGTGCACCAGGCGGGATGAACTTCCATTGCACGCCGATCTTCTCTGCTTCTGAGACGAGTTCTTCATTTTTCAGCGTGTCGAGCGAGTTAAGGAACCACAGCCTACCAATATTAGCTTCGTCAGCTAATAAGTAATCCTTGCTGAAGACATTTGATATCTTCTTTGAAGCTTCTTTCTTGGCTTCCTTTCAACGGGAGAGTTTCAGCTTGCTCTAGTAGGTCTGCGCCTAATGGAGCGTAGCATTTTTCCGGTTTCTTCGAAGGTCGAATATTCTTCTCAATTGTCTTCGCCTTCTTGCCTTGCGTCATCTTACAGGTTGGGTCTTCTTGGCTGACGTGAACCTGTTCCTTCCTTCTGCAGCGTTGTATGAACTGCAGTACCCTCGCTATAGCTCGCCAGAGTCTCTTCCAGGACAAAAACCTCTCTGGGTCAGGTGATGGGTGGCTGATGCTTGCTGCTGCCGCGACGTCTATAGTCTTCTCTTTACCGGTAGTTTCCTTCTTGAAGGTTCTTGCTGCAGGCCAGTGCGTAACATTTAATAAAATGGAACTGATGAAGAAGACCAGAAATGGTCAACGGAACTTCTTACTCGCATAGATATCACAATGAAGATAGTTAAGCGACTATGACAATACAAATAAATGAATGGTTCTGAATAGTTACGTTGAAAATGGTATCATCGAAGTGATCTGATGATGATAGAGCCGGAAGGTAGGCACTGGAACTTGTAATTAATCAATGTAACCTAGCCGTGTTTGGGCTTATTAGAATTGTCATGAGATGTACTTTGAAGGTACTATCAAACTGATCTGATGATGGAGCTGGAAAGTGGAAGGTTGACACAGGAACTTCATAATAAAACAATGTAACCTAGCAGTGTTTGGGTTAATTGGAATTATCATGAGAAATAAGCACTCTGTTTATAAGTGTATCGCAACTAAAAAGTGTGAAATAAAAAACTTTTTACAAAAAAAATATAATCGACTTCACTAAAAAAAAATACTATAATAATATATTTCGGAATTCGGTGTTAAATAAGATACAAATAATACCGAGAAACACCGACTTCCGAAATTAAAGTTATTTTGATCCTTTTAGTATTTTTTTAGTGAAGTCGGTAATTTTTTTTTGTAATATTTTTTTTCACTTTTCCGTATTTTGAACCAAACTTGTGTTTAAGTTATACTTTAATTAATAAATAAACAGCATTCTTTGTAACATACATTTTTAAATTCACCGAATAAGCGCGTGCACGCATAAAATATAAGAAGATACATGAATACACTCATCAACGGTCTTTGAGTGAACTGAAACAGTGTTACCTACACTGTACCATACTACGAAAAAAGTGAGTAACGGGTAACGAAATACATTCCTGGGTAAAGTTTCATTACTCGGTATTGGATGGCGCACCCGTTACTTAGTACCGCATACATACGGTTTTCTACAGCTTTACTCTCTCACAATGGACTTCGGACGTCTTAGGAAACATAATAATTACAAATTTTATTTTAAGGTATTTTTTTTATATTAAAGTATGTTTCGGTTTAAATTAACTGTCACTAAATATCTGTACTGGGAATAGGAGCGTAAAATTTTGCACAGGGTTTCATTATATGACGTAGGCGAGCACTAAGAGAGGATTTCCAAAATAGGGTCTTACACTCGTTTTTAAAAAATGTCTCAATTAGATTCTATAGCGCTAATAAACCTCTGAAAAAAACACAAAATTTTTATTCAGTCACTAAGTACACTAAAAAAGCATTTAAATTTACATTTTCAAATTTCGCGCGTATTTGACGAAAATGTAGAAAGCAGTCGAGGCCACATTTACTCTGAGGTCGTGACGTCAGTTAGCTGTTTAAACAAATGCGCTCAGTATGGCCGATCAGTTGACAGTTGACAGCTGTCACTTTATTTTACACAGCCGAATGACGTAATAAAATGGTGGCTACTATTTCAGGGTATTATAGGACAGATAATAAAAACAGAAAACCTTGAATTGAATTTTAAAATTTATTTTTTTATTTTATGAACTAAAACCAAATTACTGACTGCATTTTACCTAAGCTATCTTAATAATGATGAAACTTAGTTTCACGCGGGCGAAGCCGCTGGCAGAAGTTAGTTTAGAAAAAATCGATAAATAAAGCAAAGTGTGACAGTATAAGTTGAGTAAGCTATGCCTTTGCCTAATAAGAGAAAAGAAAAACACCATATCGATAGTTCATTCCATTCATTCATTTATGTGACGTCATTATGGCCTGGTTGGGTTAGGTTTGCTTGGAAATTTTTGTTAACAATCTTGTATTTTAATATATTATATGTTGTGCTACTTATTTTAGATTAGTAATATAAATACCTCATATAGTACCGGTAATCCTGGTGCCAAGAAGTGTCTGTTTCGACGACATTTTCTGGCGAAAATGAATCGCCATGAAGGTGGGTAATGATAATCAAAATTTGTTCGATGCTATTGTCACTGCGAATTTCATTGCAAAAAAATATGAAAATATTGTAATCATAGCTGAACTATACGTTTTAGGCCTTCAATTTTCATGTAATTGTCATAAATGTAAAGAAAATATCGAATTGTTGATGTATTTTGTGTATTGACAAATTTTCAGGAGTCAGCTGTGATTCTTGTTTGAAAAATAACTTCAGAGGACGACGATACAAATGTTTGATTTGCATCGACTATGACTTGTGCGCAGCCTGTTATGAGACCGGCGCTACCACAAACCAACACACTACAGAGCATCCCATGCAATGCATTCTATCTAGAAGTGACTTTGGTGAGACCTATTTAAAGTACTATGTATATTAGACTGCATCTTATATACCAAATGCTTGAACTTAATACCTCTGAAATGTTAAAAATAGAGGATACTTTTAAAACTCATAACCACATAACCAATAACTGAAATATTATTGTATTTTGGTATGACACACATTTTTAAAACACCAAACCCAATGTTGTTTATCTATATCTCATGGAAACCCATTAACTCCTATTTAAATTAGATAGATATACCTGTAGTTGGAGCTTTTTGAAAATTAATTCACAGGCATGTTTATAATCCATTCAATAAACAAGGTAAATGACATTATATTATTATGAGACAAAGAAATTTCTTCAAATAACTGGCCTGGATGTGTTTATCAAACCAAAGATTTCCATGATTTATTAGAGTTAATGTTCTAAAAGAACATTTTTAAATCATATACAAATTTGCTTTCATACCAATAACATTCCTATTAGAAACTTGTAATTATATGTTCATCCACAGCTTCTGTAAAATAACTTCATTCTCACTTTCTCAAAAGACTGAGTCATTGTTGATTTCATTTTTTAATGGTTGACTAACAAAGAAAATCTCTTTATAACATCATTCAATGCTAACTCAATGAATACCTACATTACTAAAAAAAAAAAACAATAAATCTATAATTTATGAGTGAATGTGATTTGATATTACAAAAATGTTTATGCATGTGTTTTAAAAATACTTCCATTAGCAGTTCAAACACTGGTACTACTACCTAAGGCACCATATCCATGAACAATTGCCTCGTGGGCTCATGGTGATAATATTATCCTGTCAGTTTATTCTATAACAACTTTTCGAATGTGTGTGTAAGATTGATGAGCAAAATGTCAAACAGAATAAGGATGTGATGTTACATTATGATAGAAAGTGTGAGCAGTTACTTGTATAACATATTTATATCATATCACCTTCAGATCTATACTATGGTGGAGAGGCACTTACTTTGGAACAGCCTCAGGCATACACATGTCCATTCTGCAATCGGATGGGCTTCACTGACACAGCGCTCATGGAGCATGTTACGGCAGAGCATGCGGATACTACTCTAGCTGTAAGTATTGTGTAGTCATATTTATTTCTTAGGGGTTGGGAAATCATTAAATACTTTCTCCCGCTTTGAATAGAACAAAAGACATGTTAAAATTGAATTGTGATTTAAAATCTTGAACTGTAAACAAACCATATTTTTTGTGGAACAACATTTTGCAACCCAAAATTTGTTTGTCATCATCATGTGAAATTAGATTTTGATATGGATGCACTATTACCCATTGTATTCACATATATTTATCATATTTAATTTCCTGGTTGCATCTACTTATGCAATAAACTGTACATCCATGGCAACAATTTAACATGGTAGCACTTTTATTTTTGTAGTAGAAGCGAGAAAACAGAAACATGATACATGGTGTCTTGTGCATGTGAGCTTGCATATTTGTGAATGCACTCACAATACAGTAGTAATATTTTTAGTATGGTGCAACTTTTCTTTATATAAAAATTGAAAACATCATGCATATGTCATGGAAATCTATGATGTGCATCAGAAAAAACGCTACATAAATAATTATTTTTCTGCTTCTTTCTCTAATTTTTTTGTGTTTTTGTATGATACAGGATTTTTACTACACGAATTGACATCGCGACACGACGTCCGTCTGTAGTTATTAAAATGTTACTACACATAGTTGGTTTTTTATACCTACCCAATTTAAATGAAAATGTCTTATTTCTTTTGCTATCTATGTAGAGTACTTCTTAATTTATTTGTTTTTGTGTACAGGTGGTGTGTCCAGTATGTGCTTCGATGCCGGGTGGCGAACCAAATTTCGTGACGGATGACTTTGCCGGTCATCTTACCCTGGAGCATAGGACTGGCCCTAGAGATCTCATTTCATTTCTGATATCCTTTTCAATATCAATTTTCCTTTTTTATTAGTTCAGTCTCTGCTGTAACAAAATGGTCATTTAAATCGGACAGGAGTCTAAAGTCGTGTACAGACTGGTGTAACGTAACATGCGAGATAACATGAAAGGAGCATTTCATAAGTGTAGACGTAGTGCGTGCACGAACCGAGCATGTACCTACTTACTAGTGTGTAGTGTACACGGTTCGCGCGCGAGTCAATTCTGTTACATTGCATGCAATGTTGCGACAATGTGGAAGTCAAATTCTTTCATTGCATGTTACGTTACTGCAGTCTGTACCCGGCTTAACACGGTGTCTTTAGTAGGCGATTCAACACGATCATGATCGTAAAGCAATGCGACACGAATTGAACAAACAGTTAATACTCCATTGCGGTCGTGGGCTCGGTGCGGCCCTCAGCGAAGCGAAGTGATTGCGATCAGTTGGTTTGATATTTTACCGCACACTCTTGCAGTGCGGTGACTTGTTTTTGTTTTATACAAATGGTGGCTAAATCGGCTACTTGGCGCGCACGTAAGATAAGCCGTCGCGTCGCGTTGAATTCGCGTGAACTGCACGGGATCGCTTCGCAACCGTGTTGAGTCGCCTATGTAGGACGCCTTTCGTGCATTGCTTTTTCCTGCAGGATCAATGCATTTCGCGATAATAGTCTTAGATGGCACTCAGCTATTCACAATCATTTCGATTCCATTACGAAATGATTGTGAATAGCTGAGTACTTCCAGAGATCACTTTTGCACGCAAGCAAACATGTAAATAATTTCAAGGTCAAGATTTTATAAAACATCCTAATGAGCTTGTTGATACATATTAATTTTTTTTTTTTTTCTATATGTTGTGTTGTCTAATTAAGTAATGGATTCCTTAACCACCCCGCACGATGAACCAAGCGGTATCAGGCACGGCGGCGTACGACGCATGCCGCACTCGGGTCGAGGCGTGAGTCGCGCCAGACGGACCAACATGCAGTTTAGGTAACTGATATTCTTGGCCACGGTCAGCACGCTAGTGGTGGCTGGACTGGCGAGACGGTAAATAAGTGAACTTATATCTAACCTCTAACTCGAACGGAGCAGCGGCCGCTCACCGCCCCGCCCACCGCCGGCGTCTAGACCGTTAGGGCACCGCCGTTGTCTGTTAGTTTTTCATGCGAAGATTACCGCAAAATTGTGACAAATTATCAAACGCTCGTCAACTGCTGTAGTTTCTAGTGTTGAATGAATTTATCAACGGTCAATTCAAGTACTTGACTTGCGTTTAATTTCTTGCGCTCTGTCATTTCCACCATGATTCCATTGCGAGAAGGAGACTAAGTTATACATAACTGATACCATTATCCAATTTTTCTACATCATTTTCGCTTTGGAATAATGGTAAAAGTACTACTTATTATATGGCCTCAACTCAACTAAGCTTTTCTTCTGCTTAGTGTGCTGATTATAAATATTCCATAGTTCTTTTGATGTGACGTGACGACAAATGGCATGACATTAACTCTCGATAACCTCCTAAGCTATATTTATACTCTCCTCCGAATGCTGGCTCATCAAGCTAGGCGACCTGTAAAGGGCACATTTTTTTTCTGATTTTACATTTAAAACGCATGTTATAATTGCAGCACGGGCGGCGGCATCTCGTCGCTGTCGCCGTCGTCGCGCGACGCCGTGGTGGACCCCATCGCCGAGCTGCTGTCGCAGCTGTCGGGCGTGCGGCGCGGCGCCGGCCAGCCCGGCACTCCCAGCCAGCTGCAGCAGCTACAGATGCAGCTGCAGTTAGAACGACAACAGGCCACGGTTAGGACCAACAATTATTTCATTACTCACTAGCACGATAGTATCTATTGAGTTCAAACAAAAATTCGACTGCACTGCCTTAATCAGTGGCCTTAGTGCGAGTTATACTCACTCGAGGGCGTTAACGTTCACTTACACCAATAAATGCGTAAGGTCAGCTGAATCCGGGTACAGACTGCTGCTGTAATGTAAAATGCAATTAAAGAATTTACCTTCCACATTGTAGCAAAGTATTATACAATGTAACGGAATTTTCATAATGTTAAAGTTCAGTACACGTTTACACGATAATGCAAGTGGAATACCAGGGACGCCACATGTGCAGCATTTAGGCGCAAAATGTCCAATTCGCAAAATGTCCAGCGGACGCAAAAGGTCCAAATCGCAGAATGTCCAGTACGCAAAATGTCCAATTCGCAGAATGTCCAATTTGCAGGACGTCTAAATCGCAGAATGTCCACCATACATTAACGTTGTCACTACTTATTGGTGGAGGATTTAAGTATAAATATATCAGTAAGTAGTCAAGTTATTAGAAAATCAGTTGTATTTTGTCACATTTCTTTTGTACTCGACGAATTATTAATGTAACATGATAATTTATAATGAAATATTCAAATTTTACATAAGTGTATGTAGATGATATTTATGGTTTTAAATCAGTAAAACAACTATAATGATAGTCGCGGTTTGTATTTTGATCAATATTCTACCAATTTCAGAGCTGCAGTTTGCAAAAAAATACGTGTTTTTTTTAATTTCGCCATTATCAAGGACACATTACCTTAAATAAGCAACGTTTATTATGAAAATTTAAAAAAAAAATCACACTATTATTCCAATTATTCACTCAACAAAAGTTGATGTGAAAAAATAGATGTACATAACTTGACTACTTATTGATATATTTATACTTTAATCCCCCACCAATTAGTGGTGACAACGTTATGATGAATACTGGACATTCTGCGAATTAGATAATTTACGTCTACTGGACATTTTGCGAATTGAACATTCTGCGCCTAAACGATGTGCAGAAGCAGTCATTGCAAAACAAGCGTGTCTTCAACATAGTCTTTAACTTTGTAACACGATTTTTTGGTAAGGACACGCTTGACATGGGTTTTGAACCTTTCCTCGCTAAGTTCTGTAATCGGCTTTGGCGGCTTGTTATAAAAGCGTATGCTATTTAAAAGGAATCACTTGTCTTAGCTAATCTCCATTTGGGTAATATAATTTCATGTTTAATATGCTTATTTTTGTTATGAAAATCGCTTCTAATTTTGAAAAGTCCAAATTTTTTTACAAACATAATTATAAAATACTTTCTAAGATATAGAGTGAAGGTAGAGTTAGTATATCAATTTCTTTAAAAGTATTTCTAAGAGACTCGCGTGGAGCCATTTTATAAATTGACCGGATTGCTCTGTTTTCAAGTATAAAAGTACAAAAAAAAAAAACAGTTTCTGTGATAACAGACCCGTAGTTTTTCTTTAATCAGACCCATATTTGTTTTCGCTCTTTACTCATATGCGACAAACATATCTGGCCCCAATCTAACTTCTTTGCAGCTTTCTGAGTTACTTCCTTGACATTGGTATAGGCACGTAGTGTATAGGTATCTGCACGGATCTTGAGCGCTCGGCGGAAGAGTGGGTATCGCTTTGCACATCATACACTAATGGCAAAAAAATGTACACCTATTTTATTTTTTCTTTTACCTGCTATCTTCTTAATTCTGGTTAAAGGTAAAAGTAAAAAAAAAAACATAAATAGTTCAAAGCAAAGTCGCTGTGTTTGTCTGTCTGTTTTTCCGTTTACTTATTAACCATGCAACAAATTTTCATACGGTTTTCATTATCTTTAGAGAATTTCTACCGGATGGTATGTATATTGTAGCAAAGACGAAAATTTCAAAGTTTTGTAACACCCCTACGAAGAAATTCCTAACATTTTACTTACTTTTGAAAGGAACTTTCTCTGTGTGCTTGTTTTGCGTTTTTTTGGTGACATAATAACCACTAATAAAAATAAAATCGATGGATTAAAAATCACGAGTCAATTTATTGGCACGGAAGTGTACTCGTCGTCGCAGGGAACCAATCACGAGTGACGTCTATGATGCGATGCGCGGCGAGCCAATCACTGACACTCCCCACCCCCGCGTCTCACTTCAAACTACTAAAGAGACCTGATATTTTACTTCTGCGCAAGTAAAGGGCCTATTACACTACTCGATATTCAGACAGTTTTAGTCTATGATTCGACATATCGCGTAGTGTAAAAGGCCCTTTAAAGTCAGCGCTCAAGATCCGTGCTGATACCTGTATGTCAAGCATTATCGTGCCTTACATATTTATATCTATATAATTATATAAAAGGGGAAACTATCAACGCACAGTCGAAACTACAGGGCCTAAGGCCCCGTAGTTTCTCGCCGTAGGCGAGCACTAAGACAGAATTTTTCAAAATCCGCCCCCTAAGGGAAACGTGTGTCCAAAGTTTGTAAAGAGAAACCTACTTTCACGCTGTCGAAGCCGCCGGCAGAAGCTAGTCTATATAAATAAAAATAAATTTTGCTAATCGCAAAACTCGAGAACGGTTGGACCGAATTTAATCATTCTTTTTTTGATTGGTTTACCAGCATACTGGACAGGTTAAAAAAAAAGGTTGGTAGGGTGGGTAGGGTAGGCGGGAGCAAAGCTGCGGGCAAAAGCTAGTTGTTTAAAAAAGGAGAAACTCACTGACTAATACATCAACGCATAATCGAAACTATTGGGATAATGAGAGTGAAATTTGGCACAAGGCTTCCTTTTATGATGTAGGTGAGCACTAAGGGAAGAAATTATGTCTAGAAATTAGACCTTTAAGGGGGTGAAAATAGTGAATTTCCCTTGTATGCAATAGTGATGTGACAAATATACGCATTCGCGAATATTCGCTCATTTTTTGCATTCCGCATTCGTATTCGCAAGAAACATGCGAATATTTACAAATGTTTTTGACAAACAAAAAGGTATTAAAGTATTGATTTTATGGATATAGACTGACAAAACAACTGATATGATTTTATGATTTTAAATTTAATTTAATATTTTTCTATCATACAACTTCCATTTCAAATTTTTAGTTTTAAAAATTGTGTAACAACATGTTAGAAAAATAAGGAGTCATAGTGGTGTTTTTCAAAACTGCCCTCAACAGATATCGGCACGGATCTTGAGCGCTGACTTCTACAGTTCTATTTGCGCAGAAACACACAGAAGTGAAATATCGGCTGTCTTTAGTGGTATGAAAAGAGATGCGGGGGTGGGGAGTTCCAAGCGCTCAAGATTCGTGCCGCTATCTGTACTGTTTTAAGGATGTTAAAGTTTTTATAAAAACATTGTCGCTAACGAAGCCGCTGGTAAAGTGGTAGTTTTATGTAATGAGTAGCTGTTGTCCACCACTTCATCCACGTCAAACTTGTAAAACAACACAATGCAAGGTTACAATTCCAAGAAGTTTTCTTTTATGCACGGAAATCTATTTATTTTTTTAATATAAAAGCTGACTTAGTGACTCTTTAAAACATCAGCTATCTACTACCAATGAAAGTCCCGTCAAAATTGGTCCAGCTGTTTCGGAAATTAGCCGGAACAAACAGACAGACAAAACAATTTTGTTATAGATATCGAGTATATGGTTTAGGTAAAAAAAAAAATAATAATAATAATATAAGCAGACATTTAAATTTTGTCTATATGTATAGATATTTATTACATTGGGGGAAGTTCGTTCTTCCTTTCAGGATATTTTTACGGCAAATAGTTTGTATTACGTGTTAACATAAAGTATGGCTCGGCGGCTTTGTCAATACATTTTATAGTTGATTAAACGTGTTACCGTTTACTTCCTAGACTATTTCAGTCTAGGAAGTAAGCTGTTTAATGCTGGTTATGATTTTAAAATTACTCAGTGTGCTACCGTTCGATCGAACTGATCCAATGGGAGACAATTCTACGAAATTATAGCATTAGTGACGCTAGCACTAATCATTAAATTTTTACATTCAGTTATATATCAAGTAAACGAACCTTTAAACTTATTTTATTCCATAAGCTAATAACGCCATAACATAAATTCTCCCCGTTTAGCTTACTATCCCATTCCAATATCTTTAATTTTCTTCAGAAATTGTATCAATTAACGTAAAATCCAATTTTATTAATTATAGTTTAATCACCGACAGGCGGCCCGGCAGCAGCTGGAGCGGCTGCCGCGGCGCGGAGGAGGCGCGGCGGGCTCGGCCGGCAGCGCGCCGCCGCCCGCGCCGCAGCCCGCCGCCGCGCAGCCCATGCCGCAGCCTGAACCCACTGACTCACAGTTTCTCCTCTCCGGCTTCCTCGGTGAGTACCGGCCCCCCGCGCCCGCCCGCTCCCCCCGCGCCTCTAACCTCGTTGTGCCCGCAGGTGCCAGCGACGCGGCGGCGGGCCCCGAGGCGGAGAGCCGCGCGGCGCTGCTGCGCGGGCTGGTGCTGGCGTCGCTGGGCCGCGCGGCCCCCATGTGGCGCGCGCCGCCCGCGCCCGCGGCGCCGCCCGCGCCGCCGGCCCCGCGCGCCGCGCCCGCGCCCACGCCGCCGGCCGCCATGCTGCGCGTGAAGCCGCAGCCGCGCACCAAGGTACCGTGCCGCGCCGACCGCGCCGAGCGCCCGAGCGTGTGATAGTGACTCGCTGTTCCCCGCAGGAGGCGGCGGCGCGCGCGCACGCGGCGGCGCGGCAGCTGCCCGAGGGCAGGTAGGGCCGGCGCGCGGCCCGCGGCGGGCGCTGCCCGAGGGCAGGTAGGGCCGGCGCGCGGCCCGCACGGGCGCTGCCTGCGCGCGGCCCGCAGGCGCCGGGAGCGGGCCGCGCCGCCCGAGCCGCCCGAGCCCGGCGCGGAAGGACGTCGGTGGATGAAACTATTCGATGTTTACTCGTTAGATGTTACGGTAGTCCACGATCGCGCGGCCGGTCGCGATCGCACTTGAGGGTAAAGTTTGTGGCCGTCGATGTTGTTAGTGTTTATCCGATGTAAATATGGAGTCGCGGGGCGGTCCCGGTCGACCGGCCGGTGACACTCCGTTACCTGGACTCGTTTCTTTGTTTTACGCTAACACTTATTAGTGGACGCTTTTGTTTGTTTTGTTGGCTTTCAAAATATCCGTGTGATTTCCTTTACCGTAGAGAATTAATAGTGATGGAATGTTTTAATCGATTTAACTACGATTAAATTTAAAAGAATAATGATATGTATAGGGCGTCGTTATTAAATTATTATTGTACGAGAGGAGTCCTATCGAATTGCATTTGCATTAAGATTAGATAAGTTTAAAAAATTCGCAGATTATTCGAAATTAATGATAACTATTGACAACGGGTCAGTCATTAAAGTTTGACGCCGTTTAGGATTGCTATTAAAATAATTATTGTATTTATCTTATAAAGTATAGATATTGTTTTAATTTATTGAGCAACTTATTAAGATATTTCACGGTAAACACTGACTCCTCTCTAAAGTTATTATTTTTGTAAACAGTTGAAGACATACTTACCCACAAATTTTCACTAGCTACTCAAACAAAGTGCTTATTAGTTTGATTATTATACTCCAACATTACAAAATGTTTGTATGTACCCTAATTAAATTCTATAATATTAAAAATGTATTTCATTTACTAAATTAATAGCAACCATGCCCATAACTTGTTTTATTTCTTCCATGTTGCAGAACGACTGATTATTGACTACAGCTGAGGCTAATGAAACATCAAACAATGTTTATATTCAGGAAATGTCAAGGATTCCGCCGAAAGTGTCGAGCGCGGGTCATAAGTTTTATTTTTAAATAATTCATGTAGCTCTTACAATAAAGGCAGTTAAAATCAAAACAGTCGAGGTTACTTCAGTCGACATGCTACGTACATATCTATTACCTACCTAGCGAAGATATTTAAACAAAATACAAAGGTTTGAAATTAGGCATTTTCCTGTATTTATTTTTGTACAATATTTATAATAGTAAATAACACAATTTTATTTTTTTTAAAAAAAACAGCATTAAATTGGTTACAAAAAAATCAAGCATGCTTCTCGGTTTTAAAGAAAGGCTAATCAACAGTTAAAGCCGAAATATCGATTATTGGGATTTTACCTACCTATATACAGTAGGTACCAGTGAACACGCCAAGCGTGCTCATGTAATTTTATCTTGGAGTGCCGAATGCACACCTAGCGTATTCGCGTTTTGTAGGTGGTATCGCTGAGAAATACTAAAAAATAGTGGTGGCATTTGAATGTTGTAATAAAGCAGTAATTAGAATTTTTAATACTGCTGTACTTTCAGTCTCTCCAACGGTGCCAGATTGACTATCCGAACATAGAAGTGCTGAAGTGTTTATACAAAAACGCCACCATGTCAGTCCGACTTCAGGACCAGACCTCGAAACTGTCGAAACCTATCCTCTTGCAGCGGGGTGTGAGGCAGGGAGACGTCATTTCTCCGAAACTGTTTACGGCCGGAGAGGGCTAGGCATTAATGTCAATGGCGAGTACTTTACTCAACTTCGTTTCGTTTGCCGACGACATAGTAGTCATGGCTGAGACTACGGAGGAGTTCAGTACAATGCTCGATCACCTCGGTAGAGCTTCCGAAATAGTGGGGCTTAGAATGAACATGGACAAAACCAAGGTCGTGGTAAGCATTCATGTTGCATCCACTCCTATCAAGATCGGAGACTACCCTCGAAGTTGTGGACGATTTACGTCTACCTCGGACAGACAGTCCAGTTGGGTAGATCAACTTTCGAGAAAGAGGTCAACCGGCGAATCCGACTCGGCTAGGTAGCATTCGGGAAGCTGCGCGGCATCTTCTCATCCAACATAACACAGTGTCTCAAGACGAAAGTCGTATGACCAATGTGTGTTGCCAGTGATGACATATGGCTCTGAAACGTGGCTGCTTACAAGGGACCTAGAAGGTTTAGTCACTCAAAGGGCAATTGAAAGGTCTATGGTCGGAGATTCCTTGCGTGATCGAATCATCACTAGGTGAATCGATGTCCTGGTGAGGGTCGCGGGAATCCGTTGGGTGCAAGACGCTCAGTAGTAGTAGAAGGTCATTATGACGACACTTGGGGGAGGCTTATATCCAGCAGTGGACGTCTTTCGGCTGAAATGATGATGATAAAATAATCAGGAACGATAAATTCAAATATTTAACCTTTCTTCTTTCAGATTTTGGAAGATTTAGCTTTAACTGACTTTAATCATGTTCCTTTCCACTTCCGATTTCGGACTCGCACAACACAAAATAGAATTACAAAATTTATTAAAACAAAATTATTTTCCGTTGGTACAAATTCTACAGAAAAGTCACGAGTTCAGATTTAACAACTTTCCATGGGAGTCGTGTCTTTTTTTATTGGAACAAGTGTTAATGAGGCTGTGCTGGGTCTAATTAATAGGTAATCAGAGTGGCACATTGTCTAAACCTATTTTTCTTAGAAAAAAAATCAATCCCGCAGGCGATCGGGATCCTGTATTTATGATCCCGCAAAAATGTGCGGGATCCCGTATTTATGATTTCGCAAAAAGGTGCGGGATCGGATTCCCTAGTCGATAAGTATGGAGCCAATTGCGATTTTTCAAAACACTCCATTGGTATTAATTAGTCGAATGTTTGTCTAGTAGGCTATTGATAGATACGGAAAAAGATCTGGCTGTCCACGTAGTCTTCGTACGATTTTATTCAAGTTTTATCTAAATAAATAAGTTTTATTCTAATATAGGTCATTATTTTTGATAAGTAGGTACTCTATCTAAACAAAAATACATGGTAAACAAGGAGACTACACTCAAAGTTGCCTTGTTGTGGGACAGATGGTCCCGTAAAGTAGGTCTAACTTCGAGAAAGAGGTCAATCATGGTCGAACCCAACTCGACTGGGTAGCGGCACCGTTCGGAAGCTAAGTTGTATTGTATCGTTAGACATATCAAAGTGTCTCAAGACGAAAGTCTTAAAGCTTTGTAACCAGTGCGTTGCCAGTGATGACATAATGGCTTTACAACGTAGTCGTTCACAGTGGACCTCATCAGAAGACTTCAAAGGGCAATTGAAGTGGCTATGCTGCGTGATCGAATCAAGAATGAAGTTATCTGCAGTAGTATCTGCCAGTCTCCGACATAACCCGAAGAATCGCCAAACTTGTGGCAATGGACAGGGCACATTGCTCGCAGAACAGATGGTCAATAAGGATGAAAAATTCTGGAGTGGCAACCACGTAATGGAAAACGCAGCGTTGAAAGGCACTATTTGGAACGATGATCAGGTGAGAGTCGCAGGAATCCGATAGATGCGACACTCACAGCACCAGTCGTTGTGGAAACATTTAGGGGAGGCCTACAGTTACCCTTCCAACAGCTGACGTCTTTTGGTTGAAATGATGAACAATGATGCTGGACAAAAGCCTCCTCCAAATTCTTCCAGATACTCCTTTCTCGAGCCACCTCGAACCAGCTCTTGCAATAGACGTCTAGGTCCTCCCGCCACCTCTTCACTTTGTGGAGAATCTTGCTCAGTGGTTAATGTGCATGCAGCTGACGTGATCCACCCAATCCCATTTTATCTATGCAGCCTTTTTACTTACGTCTATCTGTGATCATTACTGTTTTTGTACAGATTGATGTTTCTTATTCGATCAGCTCTTTTGACACCAAAAATGCTGCGCTCCATTGCTCTTGGCCAAAGTCCTAGGCAAAACTTTTGCAACTCGGCAAGCAACCAGTCCTGAGCACCTTAGGTTTGGACGAGCAGGATACACATATTGATGAGTACTTCAGAAAGATCGGTAAATCTCCCTTCATTATGCGCAGAAGAAACAAGGTTGCCGACATAACACGAAGAATCGCCAAACTTAAGTGGCAATGGGTAGGGCACATTGCTCGCAGAACGACCGTTGGGGCTGAAAGGTTCTGGAGTGGCGACCGCGTACCGGAAGACGCAGCTTCATAGACCAGAAGCTATCCGGCGAGTTTATACGATTTATTTTTTTATTTTAATTTATTAATCAAATTAAAAGAATACACCGCACCACAACAAAAGTATCGATACTTGTAACGGTAAACTGTTAACATTATTTTAATTAAAGATCTAATTTTAATAGATTCGGTACTAAACTGCCGTCACCTGTGTTACTATTATAATGTTATCTTAATAAAAATATCCCTCTATGAAAATATGATTAAATGATAGTGGTACGGTGGTACCCAATTATAAACCAATTGCTACCTAACGTTAACAAGCCCTGAGTCATAGCGAACAAAATTGTAATCCGATTCTTATGTCCTAATGGATAAAACTCGCTTTAACTCGCTTAGTCTAGTGTGGTACCCCTACACGTCAACATCGTATTTTGTTTCCGCTCTATACACTAAAAGAAAATCATTATCTACGAAAATATGCCGAGTTGCGCATTACGCTTTTGCAAATCTCGTTATGGTAAAACGACTGGACCTAACTTCGCTTTATTTTCGTAAGTACTTTTCATATTTACGCTGTAATTAGAATTCAGTCATTTTCACAAATAGTTCTAGAACATTTGCTGATTTTGTGATAACGCCATCTATTGCTGAATAGCTTAACCGTGCCATAAAAGAGACGTAATGTTGTTTTTCGTTTTTGTTATCGATAAAATTTAATGAGTAGTAAATAATTGAAGATAATTCTGTCATTTAATTTAATTGTCAATAAAGAAACAAGTTCTATTTGCTCAAGTAAGTTTCTGCTATTCTAGATTTCCGAATATTGATAGTGAAGAACGCGAAAAGTGGATACGGTTTGTGCAGGTAGACCGTAGTGAAGAAAACTGGCTTCCATCTGGTTCGTCAAAGCTATGCTCGAAGCATTTTAAGAAAGGAGACATTTACTACGGAAAGACAGGTCGATCAATTTTAAAAAAAGGAGCGGTACCTTGTCCTAAAAATGAAGTAAGTTAAATTTTTCTTAATTTTTCGTTATTGTTTTATTATTTGGTGTGCGACTACTATTGTTACCTACACTTCTGGCTAAAGGGCCTATTACACCATTCGATATTCAGACAGTTTTAGTCTATGATTCGACATATCGCGTAGTGTAATAAGGGTCAGACTGTCTTACTCAGAACAAAAAATAAGACAGTCTGAATATCGTGCGCTGAATATCGCGTAGTATAATAGGCCCATAAGGCTGAGCGCACACTCGAGACAAGACAGTTGTTAGACAGACTATTGCTTTACAAAATCACATGAAGACGCGCACACTTGAGACAAAACGTC
The DNA here is from genome assembly GCA_949316375.1 of Mythimna vitellina. Lineage (NCBI taxonomy): Eukaryota > Metazoa > Arthropoda > Insecta > Lepidoptera > Noctuidae > Mythimna > Mythimna vitellina. The sequence continues at coordinate 9,839,412 of OX438706.1, read as the reverse complement.
TCATAGATAAAATTGTCTTATACCAACAAAAACTGCACAGCGACAAGTCTGTCTAAAGGGCCTATTGACAGTCTTCGTCTATATCGCGTAGTGTAATAAGGGTAAGACTGTCTTACTCTGAATTCCGACGACAAGATCGGGCTTGGCGAGGCTTACTGTCTTACAGTCTGAATATCGAGTAGTGTAATAAGATTTAGACCGTTCAGTGGAAGGGAGCGGACGTGTGAATGCGTTACGCAATGTATATTTTATTCTTATCCGGTTTGCCTTATCTTGTTTTTGTTACCTTTACCACAATGCTTGCAGTAAAGAAAAAATAATATTATTGAACGTCCTAAAGTTGTACCGCAAGATGCCATATTTATCTCAAAAAAAAAAAAATATTTCATTAAAGAATTACGTTCACAGGGTTTAAAAAAGGTTTAAGGGTTAAGATTTTTGGGGTAGTGTTATTCGAGATGTATAAAAATTTCGATTAAGAAGCGACCTTAACGACGTTTAAAATAAATTAAAATCTAAACTAATAATATAAATATTATAAAGAGGTAAAGTTTGTTTTTTTGTTTGTAGGAGGTAATTTCTGTAAGTAATAAAAGCTGCTTTATTCCTGAGTGACATAGCTATATTTTATGTACGCGGGCGAAGCCGCGGGCAAAAGCTAGTACATATAATTTAAATCAGCAGTCAAACTGGTTGTTGTAAGTGCTACGGCAATCTTTTGGGGCTTCGAAAGTGCAGGTGCAATGACAATCGCCAACATCGACGTCTTGCGTGCGAATGAGTAAGCGCGCGTTATTCAGTCTAGTGTATTAGCGAGCTGTCCACGTGGACTCTAAGACAGTCTGAATACGGTGTGCTGAATAACGCGTAGTGTAATAACTGTGGCCCTTAATAACGGTTGGCTTCCCTTTTGTATGTATGCGGGGGCGCACATCAAAGACAAAACAGTCTTTAATTTATAGGACTACCTCCTCTTTAGTAGTGTGTCGGCAGTGATGAAAAATGTATATATATCGATATTTATAAAAATATTAATATCGGCCTTGATATATAAGGGAAAATATATCGGTTAAACTTTCCGAGAACCTCGGTTTGAAAATAATAATTTATTTAGTTTAATGTAGCTCAATAATAGGTAAAAAAAATTATACATAATGAAATTAACAATAATGATAAAATTAACAATATTTTAACTTATGAGAATCTTAATTAAACTAAATTACAATATTCTAATATTTTGAAGAACAATTGATTATTTTAGGCAAACCAGCATTTATCCGGTAACGAAAGTAAATACAGACTAATCATAGACAATACTGTAATTTTTTCTTTGAATTCCGTTATATGTTCGGCTAATAAATTAATTTAGAAAAAAATATGGGTATTGACGCGATATCGAATATTTTGTATCGATAAATCGGATCAAAATATATCGGGTGAAAATATCGATATAATGAAGCACTTATACTTAGTGATGTGCCGAGTCACTGTTTTGGTGGATCGATTCGAATCGATTCGGTTTGTGTATTCGAATCTTGACTCGATTCCGCGGTTCTAGTTTAGTGCTCCAATGTTCTGTATATCGATACTTTTCAATTGATACTGGGTAAGTATCGATACGTGATGACCGATACCATATCGAGTAAAAGTATCGATATCTTCATGGTATCTTTTCATCCCTAGACAAAACTTTTTCGTTTTAGGTGTGTGCCGTGTCGTAGACAAAACAGTTTCGTTTTAGTTTTGAGACTGTCTTTTCTCAAGTGTCCCTCAGCCTAATTCTTTGGAGAAACAAGCTATGATGTTGTGTTCCATACGGGGTGTTTTAGAAAAGGACGGTCAAAAATCAAAATCAAAAAGCATTTATTTCAAATAAACCATTTACAGGCACTTTTGAAATGTCAAGAAGTCAGTCAGACAGAAAAATAAAAATAAATGATGCTAATTGCATATTCCAAAGCGTAGACCTCTATGGAAAAGAATGTGCAAGAAACTCCATGGACACTCTTTTCAATCATGTTTTGTAATTACAAATATCTCTGTTACATGTTTCTTGTCGCTATCATGTGAGAACAATGTAAATAAAAATAAAACTAAATATAGATATTAAAACAGCAACTGGCAGCTATGAGATGACCAGCCTCAACTGACAGCGCCCGTTCACGGACATGACGCTAATATTAGCACCACTCAGCTCAACCATTTTGAAGGGAACCGAATAATCCAACACCCGCGCCACCATCAGTGAGACATTTGAGTAAGCATAAGAAACTCTCAACTGCCATGCTCATTTATGTCAAACAAGTCCAGTAGCAACATAAAAACCATAAAAAGCTCCATGGTACTCACATTTACAAACATTGAAAAAATGCTTCTATACATATAATACAATACTTATATTTTAAAATTTCAAAAAAACAAAATAATAATAATAATAATTTTCATAGTAATAAATTTGTACACCCCGGTGGTAGTGGAGCTGGACCAGCATCGAGCCAAGCATTATTATCCTAAATATAATCCTCCAACTTATAATATGCTTGCCTGCATAGTGTGCGTTTAATACAAGATTTAAATTTCGTTTCATTGAGTTCTAATATTTGTGGAGGTATTTTATTATAACATTTCAAGCAGTACCCCATAAAAGAAGGTCATATTTAAAATACTGTTTCTGCATGTAGAAAAATAATATTTCCAAAACTATTATATGTATAATCCCAAAAAAATAAATTAATCTTTGTATGGGAGACAATTTTTTTTTTGTATTCGTATAAATTCCTTGGGCAAAGTTGTTTATAAAACACTACGACGTTATAGACAATGCAAGACATAACATTGACATTTAAAAAAAAAACCGTACATTTAATATAAAGTTTATTTGAACTTACAATTCCAAATCAATTCAAAACAGCATTTTCATGGGTAAACACCCATTATAAAATACGACCACCTGTTTCTGAAACACTTTGTATAGATATATAGTATTTACATAAATTGTCTGTAGTCCTCAACTCCTCACTAGTCATGATTTTTTATCTATCTGTTCTACTATCTGTGGCTTCTGTCTCAAGAACAAAATTTAAATGAGAAGCTGAAATATTGCTCCTGGCCGCATTAGCAATCGAATTTCTCAACCAGTTATTATTAAATAAAAAAAATCTTGTAACGCAACCAGTTGCTGAAGAAGATGCGAAAAAATCAGGTATTATGTTAATTACAACCTAATATAGTTTAGCGCGAGTACGACTCGCATTTAGACTTTTTTTATAATTTCAGGATGATGAAACAAACTCGGAAGCCAACAGATTTACTACACCACTCAATGTTGATGTGTCAGACTCTGAGTCTATCTTCGACACTCCGAGAGAAATTGCATTGAAGGCACAAGTTCATAAATTACTAAAACAAAAACTGCATCACGAGGTTAAAATTAAAAAATTAGGTCAACAAAATAGATATTTGAAACGTAAAATATTAAAATTGAAAGATTATATTACACATTTAGAAAAAAGGATTGTCGTTCAAAAAAGGGGCCGCTCTGTAAAGTAGTTCAAGAAAACCTGTTCGCTACATGTGCTGCTACTGCAGAGTATGCGCGCCTGCTAGTTGCGGGGGAGTGGGAGTCGGGTCTTTGTCTTCACGCATTACCGGTAATGCTTTCCTCATCACTGACACTTTGACGAAGTTGTATACTGCCTCGGACACCACAGTCTGCCATGCAGCCAAACCGCGAGTCACATAGCGCGACTCGCAAATATCAACGACAACATCCGACGTGCTCTTGTCACCGTCACGGCGTTCCGGCCGTATTGGAGACTGATGTGCTGACACGAGATGATGGCAAGAGACCGGACGGCATGACTTTATTTCCATGGAAGATGGATAAGCCTTTAGTGCGAGATGCTCCTTGTATCGGTACTCCTGCGCCATCTCATTTTCCTAGCTCGGCGTGCTGTGCCGGTGCTGCTGCTGCCGGTGTGTAAAACCTCAAGCGGGGGAAATATAATAGCTTATGGAAATAATCTTGTTGGTTGGTTATATTTTTGAGTTGTTTGAGGTTGAAACTCTCTAGTCGTGTCGTGGGGTCCGATTGCTCGAAAATTGTTTAAAGCACTTTCCGCCCTGTTTACACTTCGCGTGACACAAGGGCGGCTTTTTCCTTGGACATCCGCCAATCTTTTAGATACGCTACCAGTCGACAGCTGTGCAGACGAGTTTTTCGACGATATAGTTTAGACTGATTTTAGTTCATTCACAAGGGTTTTTTATTTTATTTAGTGTATATTTAGTTATGAAAATGATAGTTAAGTGTTTTTTTAATCACAGTAAATTAGTTTATTTTTGCCCTGGGGCAAACCAAGATTATCCAAGATTAAACCAAGATTATTAACCAATAGGAACACGGGACACTGTGTTTACTGCATTGCTAAAGGTTAACGAGCGTTGGCCAATGTTATACCTCAGGGTCAAAGTAATCCGACTTTACGGCATGTAAAAACTTCTATAATTTTAATTATTAATTCTAATTGTTTAATGTAAAAAATAAATCTAACTGTCTGTTTCATTGCATATACATGAGCAGCTTATTAGCGTCTTGTAATGTAAACATTGCTTGGATCACTGACTGTGTCTAATTATGATATTTTTTTCATTTGTATTCAAATAAAATCTGAATTAATTAATTTACATTAAAACTACTCCATTTTATTACCTCCCTAATTTTTTTTCAATACACTCAGTTTTCCGGTTTTGAGGTAAAAGTAATTATATCGCGAATCCGACCAAATTTAGTAGTCATGATGTATAAGGGCTATTGAGTAATAATTGTGGTGTTGCGCATTGATCGGATTCGCGATATTACCACTTTTGTCATATCTCGGAAAGCAAGGGTATTCAAATGTTATGCAAAAACTAACAACTTTTAATATCGATAATCGATACCGAATATAAGTATTGATAGTAACATCACTACTACTGGACTACACACTGGCCACCTACTGAGCGATGGTTTGATTCGCTTGTTTGCTATTCAAAGCTAGATGGCGACACTGAGGCATAGGATCACAGTTATTCTAAAGCCCCGTTTACACGTGGGCCCAGCCTCAGTCAATCGCCATTCTTAGCCATTATGTAAACGGGAAAACCCCGTTTACACAATGGCGATTAGCCGAGGCTGAGCCCATGTGTAAACCTACCATAAGACTTGTTCTGATAGTCGCTCAATTGTATCATTTTTCTTTGGCTGGTTAAATCAAGACAAGTTCCAACGCAAAGGAAGCTCAATTTTTTTTTTTTTCATGGTGATCTCATGATCTATTTTTTTTTGTTCTTGATAGGCTCGCGTTAAACCTCTATCTCACCTGATGGTAAGCGATGATGTGGCCGACGATGGAGCACGCTTGCTTAGAAGTAACCTATTCACTCTTGACTATGCAAGGGGTGCGAAGAATCTGCGGGTGAGATCCGGCTATGCTCAGGAAGGGATTCTCCAGCTAGGCTGATACCCTCCTGTGTTCATGTCCATTGTTGAGTTGTTTTTATGTCAAGGTTTTCTTCCCTTTGCCAATTTATTTGGTTATTGGGCGCCGAAGACTCACCCTTCGCGTTTTATATTTAGCTGTTACAGTCCCGAAGTAGTATGTGCGGGGCTCGTTATGGACCGAAACAGTGCCCAGAGGGGGACTTCGACCCATAAAGATATGTGTATATGGACCCGTCATTACATCTCTACAGCAATGTAATGGCGGCGTGGACGTATATGAAACACTTGTCAGTGAACGCCTGATAGCCTAGTTCCACAAACCTAGGCGAAGGCTATCAACAGTTCAACAATTTTTTAGTAGTTTTTTTTTGCGAGGGACAACATGCTGCCAACACGCGCTTGGTCCTTACCGAACGGTCAAACAACCAGCTACTCATTAATCTTATTCCGCAAGTCCGCGCCTGCGGTACCCAAGTATCGCTCTGAGACTACCATGGCCAAGAATCTAGGCCGGAAGTGAGCGGTCGCTGTTGCCGCAATCATAAGACATCCAGCATGTATTCGGTCGAGGGTTCCAGTCCAGCAAGAAAATCAGTTTTTAAGTAAGCTTACCCCCTATACTACGAAGATCGTAGTTTATAAAGTAAGTTTTATTTATAGCAGTATTTTGGTTTGTGAGCTATATACATAATTGCTGTGAAAAATGGAGACATGAGGCACTCAGTTGTTGGTAACACTTGGTACTGGAATTGTCAATAATCCCTGCGTTCCGAGAAGCGATAAAAGCTATAATACCGCGAATTCGACCAACGCGCAACGTCACAAATATTACTCAATAGCCCTTATATTATGCGACTACTTAATTTGGTCGGATTCTTTAACACTTTTATCGCAATTCGGAACGCTGGAAAAATTTGTTGTGGTAGTACACAGCACAATACTTTTGGCATTGGTGTAGTGTAAGACACAGAATACCTTTTTATGGTGTACGACAAAGGTGTACAACTTAACACCCCAGAGAGATTGCATTAGTTCGCAGAAATTCTATATATTCTTGTCCATAAACCGTAATTAAACCGAGTATAAATTGAAAAGCTTCGCCATGGCAAGTGAAGAACATAAGTTACTATCAAAGTACATAAAAGATGTTCATTTATCATTAAGGAAATCTACTATGAAACTAGGAGCCGACGCTGCCTGGCAGAATCATTGTAACAACGAAGATACATTATCAAAATATGCACAATATATGCAGAAACTCGCGACTACACATTGGGAAACAAACTGTAACAGTGAAACTAGCGAAGCCACTTCAAGAGTCAAGTGGGTAGTCGAATTCTGCTGTGATTATTTCATTAACACTATGTACATGAAGTATAGAGAAAAAGAGATACTTATTTCTCATAAAATAAATCTTCCTGTGGATGTTGAAGAGTCATTTCCTGAACCCATAAAACTGTTAGATGTTGGAAGTTGTTATAACCCTTTTAAAGATTGTGGAATTTTCGATGTATTATCAATTGACCTCTGGCCTGCTAATACTTCAGTTTTACAATGTGACTTTCTAAAAGTAAACATTGGGCCTTGCAATATTATAAACAAATCAACGACAACTCAATTGCAGGAAGAGTCCTTTGATGTTGTGACGTTTTGCTTCTTCCTAGAATACCTACCTTCTTCGGAGTTAAGAATCTTAGCTTGTGAGAAAGCATATAGAATATTGAAGCCTGGTGGACTTTTGATTATCAACACACCTGATTCTAAACATGTTGGTGCTAATAGCAAGATCATAAAATGTTGGAGATATACTTTGGCTCATATTGGCTTTAATAGAATTAAGTATGAAAAAGCAAAGTATATGCATTGTATGGCATTTAGAAAATCATTAAATAAAGAAATTGCCAAAAGATGGGCATTTTTGTACAAAGAACCTTACATGAAATATGCTATTTACATACCTCAGGATTTCAACATTTCAGAAGAAGTATTTACAACACCTATTGATAAAGACTCTGTAGCTGGTGACTTTCAAGAACTACCGTTTAGCAACCATGAACACAAGACTGTTTCACAATAAATTAATACATCAAATTATTAGTATATTTTATTGAATACCCTTAAAATACATATTTATAACTAGATGTTAACCTTAAAAATGTATCTTCTATGACTAATTACGGTCACAATTGATTTAAATATAGACTGTATTATTTTGTTTTTCTAACTTCTCATAAACAGGCAGAGGTCATGTCTTAGTCAAAACAGTTTGCTGACCAACAAGAGCAAAAACAAGTCACTTTCTTATTATTCTATGAAATTGAAGAACATTTCTCATTACTTCTTAATATTTCATAAAATCTTATTTACAATTTGTTTTTTATACTTAAGCCAACTCGCCAAATTTGGCTTTGCGTTTTTCAAGTTTTTCTTTATTTTCAATATCGGTCATTATTTTTGAGACAGACTCTCCAAATCTCTCAGCTCTTTTCTTCAGCTTCTCCATATTCTCAGAGAGTGTGCCTGTATCAGGAGCAGTGATGCTTGAACTCTTTGCAGTCACATTCTGGCCAAATCTTTGTTTCCTTGCTTCTTTCCGCTCGTCTTCACTCATTTTTACTGGCAATCCAAATCTCTTAGCTCGTAATTCAAGTCTCGTTTTAGAATCAATATCTGCAGTAATTTTAATTTTATTGTTTGAAGCAGGGTTTGTCTCAGTCGGGACAATGTCTTCTTTTTCTCCAACAGTTACTGCAGGGGTAGAGGTTATGGATATAGCTCTGTTCAATACAATTTTTTTAGAAGCAGATTCTTTATTATCTGAAGATTTGGACTCTTCTGATTTATCTTTCTCTGTCGATGTGATTCTTCTTTTGAGGGTTCGCGGCGGTTTGGATTCAGAACTGGATTTAACCGGAGATGGTTGTTCAGCAAGTGCCAATTCTTCGTTCAATGTGTCAACTACGGCATCATCAAGTATATCAGCTTGACTTTTATCATCTTCATCTTCTAAAACACCATCGGAATCAATTTCATCGGAATCCAAGTTGATGTCACCGTGGTCATCCTGAGACATAGCCGCCTGTAGTCGAGATACTAATTCCGCTTTATCTCCAGTATATGTTAGTCCACGTGATTTTAATTCTTTGCGTAAATCAACCACTTTCATTTTGGTCACATCGGTCACGGTAGAATCGGCCATTGCGGTGATAAATATTGCAGAAAATATTAACCAAACGTCCAAACAAAATGTTTGTATGCGTACGGCACGGCGGCAAACCACAGATAGTAAGTTGTTAAAGTGACAGTTTATGGTTGATATTTGACAATAGCTTTTTTATACTTCTGTGCATCATCGAAATTCAAATACAGAGTTTTTTACTTCAGTTTTCAAGATTTCTGGCTGCGGTTTATCTCTTTACTTTTACTTAGTTAGATCTTAGTATGATGTTTGCGATTTTTGATTCAAAGGCCTATTGCATGCGAATGAGTAAGCGCGCGTTATTTAGTCTAGTGTAATAGCGAGCCGTCTACCTAGACTTTAAGACAGACTGAAAATCGTGTGCTGAATAACGCTTAGTGTAATAAGTACTCATGTCAGTACTGAGTACGGTATAAAACAATCTTGAAAAAAAATTCTACGTCTAGGATGGGTGATACCCTTATACCCATTGATTTCTCTGCAACTTAACTATGACATGGCGGATAACTTTTTTTTCATGGATATAAAGAAAGTTATTTATCAAAATACTATACTACCCTCTAAAACCAGGATAACTGGTGTGCCGCAACAAAGTGCCTAACTTATGGAGGACATGTCTGCCGCAGGCCCGACAAACTGAGGAGCAAAGCTGCATAAAATTGGTACCTTGAGACCACGGAGCCAGTACAAAGAGGAGCTGTTGTAATAAGATTGAATAACAACGCGTGACACTTTGCGGGGTGCGGGGGTGTTGGACTCCACCCATTTCTTTATTTGCCATCTGCCAGTCCACAGACGCAGTCAATAGCAAAACTACTTGCTCAGTCTGTCGATTTTATTTTGTAGTTACGCAACTCTGTCACACTAGATGTCACTAAGTGCAGGATGCAACAAAGTCGTCCTCAGAATAACCAGGGAGTTCTGTGTTCTCTTTAATTAATTTTGTGAACCATCTTGATACGTAATTTTTCATGGAAATTGTGATACTATTATTTGATGAATGACGAATGAAGATCATTCGACATTGCTTTTTCTTTTTTAAAGGCTTATTTTGATAATAAGACTTATCAAGATTTATTACAAAGCTAGTCTTTTTAGAAAAAAAAAAACACTCTCCGATTTATGTAGCAATCCATCCGAAACCATTAAATAAATAAACAAGTAATACCAGACTAAATTAAAAGCAGCATGACTCATGATTGTATGTCCAGCAAATTTAATGTATAAAATGAGATAGCCGCTGGACATTCGATAAAATAATTGGCTTTTGGCGATTAAAAGATCTTTAGGAATGAATGCTGAACCAGTTTCAGTACATATGATTATTAAAATATATTAAGACTGAGCTCTAAGTATCTAAATATATTTAGTTCCCATGACACAAAGTGTTGCTATCTAAAGGGTCTATTACACTACGCAATATTCAGCACACAATATTCAGACTGTCTTATTTTTTTTTCCGTGTAAGACCGATCTAACCCTGTCGCGTAGTGTAATAACACTACGCGACATCGACTAAGACTGTCTGAATATCGAGTAGTGTAATAGGGCAACAAGGGCAGGAAGAAGAAGAAGTTTTATACAGATTCTCAGATCCACATTTCTGTTGTTATTTATGCACCCATATGCTATGCAGTACGTTTTGGCTTTTCGCGTGCCCATATTTATAATAAAACCTCTGTAGAAATTATAAAATAATTTTAGTTAGTGCGCGCCAAGCGGCATGCGGCAGTTCGAACACGCGTGTGATAGTCAACTGAACTACCCTTACAAGAAAGGTCATGCGGCGTAGGTATAAATTCTTGCCTACAGTCTTTACTGTATATCGAATAGTGTAATAGGCCCTTTGGCCTATTACACTATTCTTTTATATATTCAATATCTATTATTCGATATTCAGACAGTCTTAGTCGACGTCGCGTAGTGTAATAAGGGTTAGACCGGTCGTACTCGGAACAAAAAATAAGACAGTCTCAATATCGTGTGCTGAATATCACGTAGTGTAATAGGCCCTTAAGGAGTGCGCCAGGACTGTCAGGACCTATTTGAGAATTACAGTTGTTTAGGCCGTCTCCTCTTTGTACTTGCTCCGCGTCTGAGACAGTGATATGGGACGGGGTCGTAGGTCGCTTTAGCATTACTCGCTGTAGACTACAGACTACTTTGCAGAAAACCGCGTAGGAGATAGCGGAACGAACTTGACTGATTTCGCCAGAAGTGGAAAGAGAAAGTGCGGGCCCACGAAAAATGGATGAGTGTAAGGCCTTTGGTCAGAGGAGTGGAACAGTATGTAAACAGGTTACAAAAAAATTCTTACTAGTTTTTATTAAAAATATATAAGTTAAGCTAAAAACAGTTTAACTTATATAATTTTAATAAAATCTAGTTTTTTTTTTGTTTATTTGAAAATAAAAATATTTTGTCAATCTGACAATGACATTGACATATTTGACATTAGGTTTGATTGTGCAAAGTTCTGTCTGTGCACTGCATTGATGTTATTGTACATTATTGTTTGTTTTTATGTTAAATAAGCCGGTGAATAATAAAGTGAAAACTGGTATAATTAATATCATTTTAGTCAATAAAATATAGAAAAAAATGACAGATAAGTGAACTTAATAATAAACATGGCTGAAGTGGAATCTTCGGATTGTGATATACTGGATCAATTATTACTCGAAGACGATGGGATTACAATGCCTCTGCCCGATTTTGTATCAGACCCTCATCTCCTTATATCAAAGGTGAAATCTCAGAAGTGACATGATCTCTTCGTGCTTGTGCTATTAAAAGACTGATCAATTTTTGTTTTAGGTTCGTAAACACTACATGGAGTATGTAATTAAATTACTGTCATGTAACTATGAAACGCACCAGAAACTTGTCAACAAAAACATATATCTTCCCAGTGCTATCTGGACATGTGCTAAAAATATAGAAATGTCTGCAGCTCAAGCTTGCATGGTGGCGCAGATTTACAGAAAGAATATTATCTCTGCGGTAATTTTATTTCTTATTGTGTAAGTATATATTCTGCTTGCATTATAAATAGTTGCAATTTTTATTTTTAAACATTTCAGGTAAATGAGCTGAAGAGAGACACAAAAAAAGGAAAATTAAATAGGAGATTGTATGAGTGTTTAAATAAACCTCCACAAAACAGTAAAAAAACCCAAACAGTAAGCACATTTAAAGATAGTCATTGTCAATGTGCCTATAACAAACGTAAGAAACACACAGTTTCTGAATCACCAAAGCAAATAGAAAGACAAGTGTCAAACTTTAGTGACAATCTGACAAATAATCACATACCAACTAACTTGCACTACAACCATAATAATACTCCATACCCACTTTCGACTTGTGATACTTTACCACCTATGCAAATGCAATCAGAGGTTCAACCAATAGCTCCGCTCAATAAATCTTCACCAATGACGGTTAAAAGGATGTCTGTTGAATCCCAAGATTCTGATGAATTAATGATGCAATTAGAGAAACTTTTCCAAGGGGAAACTAATGATGACGACTTATTCGAAGGAACTCTTTATGACAAAATGGACTCGCTTCCAGATGAACAGCTAAAGAAAAATAATGATAATTTGAAAAGCAATATGAATAATTCAAAACAGGACTCTGTTATTGAAAACCATTCAGCTCAAATTAAATTATTAGATGAGAGAATAGCTAACTTAGCAGGGTTGTTAGTCACTAATGATAATAATGTGCCACAAAAGACTGAAGTGCCTAAGAACAGAAGAAGTGGTTCAAGTAGGTGGTTATGTGAAGAATACTTTTTGAAGCAAAAGTTGTATGAATTGTTGGACCAAATTGGAGACACTGACAGAAAAAAATTAGAAAAGGTAAGTAACAGGATTTTAGATGTAACATATTTATATGTTATGGATGCAATTGTTATACACATCCCAATAATAATTTGTTTTTCATACAATATGTTTTATGTACCTGTGCTCAATAAAAATACTAGGTACTTGAAAATCTATTGATTTATGACTCCATTGACTTTTATTAACTACACCATAATGGCAGTGGGGTGAAGGGGACTATGGCTCCACACAAATGAAAATGTCGCCAATACATGCCAGCGTGTGCCCTACCTATCGAGATTGCAGCTAGGTACATATCCAACCAAACAAAATTATTTATTGCAGTAACACATAAAAATTGAAACGACTTTAAACCTACCTATATTTTAAATTTTATGCTCAATCAGTTCATGTAATTTTTTATCTGTATTTTTATTTTTAGATAAAAGAAAAATTTGTTCAACTGTTTGATTATGACAGTGATGATGAAGGAATTTTGTCACCTTTGGATGAGACTCCTGAATTTATAGTCAGTTGCAAAGAGCGAATCGCTCCATGGGTTGTGAAGCTGTTGACACCCTATTACATAAAAGGACACATAAGAGGCAAAGGAATATTTAAAGCTTTAGCCAAACATTTGATCAGACTGATATACCAGTGTAGCCGATATCCCAGTATGTAAATGTATATTTTTTCTTTTTAAAATGTAATATTTTGACCCATAGTCTAATATAAAATTAATTTGATTGCAGAGGAATATGAAGTGACCAGTTTTGTGTCTGATTTCCTGAAAAACCACAGAACAATCAGGTGTGAGGCTGATTTCAAAGAATTCAAAATTGAGAATATCTAGGTGTGTTCATAGCTTAATATACTCTGTAAAACAGAGTTTGTGTGGCCTATTTACATTCTAAAGGGGACAGACTGCTGTAACGTAACATGAAATGTAATATGAAAAGAGTATTTCATAAGTGTAACAAAGCACGCACACAAACCTACTCGTATCTGTTTCCAGCATGCGCGCAGCGAATATAGCTCAGTCTGCCGAGAACACGAAAAGAATGGATCGTAACAACCAAATACTGGCTACGACGATTGTTGGTGCTTTATTATTAATAGTGAATGATAAAAAAACGCCGAACATTTCGAAGTTGGACGACGACGCTGTGCACTCCGCGCACACTGCGCGCCCCTTCGTGTTCGGCGAAAATTCCGACAAATGACGGATCGACACACGACGCAAGGCGTCTTGACAATGGGGATTCTGTTACATTGCATGATACACTGTGATAATGTGGACGGCAAATGCATTGAATGTGTGTTATATTGCATGTTACGTTTCAGCAGTCTGTCTGTACCCGCATTAATAATAAGATGTGCGGGTATCAGCACTAAAGTGCTAACAAATGTTACAGTTTCACTCAAGGAGTTAAAAATTAAAATTATCGTGCAACTAATAAAAACTGTTTTATTGTAAGTAATTTAATATTTCACTGATCACTTTTTCTGCCTTTTAGGCTCTGAATCACTGTTTTCAGTTGACTTTCGTTTTTCAACTGTAACAAACCAGGAGTTTAATGTTTTTTGGGTGTTTTTCTTAGTTTTCTCTTCTTCGGGCAATCTTTTATTGCAATTTGTAGATTTATTTTTGGAATTGTTAACTGTTATTGAAACTTGATGCCATGACAATAATTTTATAGGCCTGAGATAGCCAAGGGCCATGTCTGGCTTAACATTATCAATATCGAGCCATGCCTGAAATAAAAACATGATTTATTTATTGTAAACATACTGTTTATCATTATAAAATATAAGTTGTAGTTGGTAACAGACCTGTATTTGTTCATCACTGTCTAGTATTGCAGGCATTCTGTGATGTAACCAATCCATGGTATTATTAGACTCCATTGTAATGACAGAGTATGAATAAATTATTGTCTCTTCATTTTGCCAGACATGGTATAAACCTGCCATCTGTAGGAGGCGAATTCCTATCCAGCCAGTATCTTTGTTGAAGTGATTGTTCCATGTGTCAGGCTCATCAATCTGAAATTAATCAAGCATTCTTATTGGGATTCACAATCAGAGGCGGACAGTTAAAACGCTCGAGCCTTTTCTTCTTGTGAGCCAACATTTTGGCAAAGTGATACTGATAAAACACCAGACCTCTTGGACTTTTTCATAATCAGGTTTTCCAAAATGTACCTTAAACCTGAATCCTGTTATGATTGCTCGTTTGATCACACTCCAATTCTATTATGAGCCTGAATGGCATAGAAATAAAAACTACAAAAACCCTTCATAATAAAAATACCAACTGGAGCTACTCCATGTTAAAAATATACAGTTAAAAGTTTCACTTCTGATGACATAGAAGATGCAGCTAAATAAATCACTATTCTCCTACAGGAAGACTCTGAAAAGAACCAGAGTAAAACGAAGACGGTTAACTATCCGCTAGACATAAAATCGGCGCTATTGGAAAAGCGACGACAGCAGTGTGGCATCTAACCAGACTAAGAGGAGATAAAACAAACTTTAATAGAGCAGCTGAAGACCCAAAATGCAAATTAAAAGAATTGCATGATAACACGTTATAGATGCAGCTGGAATCATTATCTGCTACAGAGGCAACTAATTACTCCTTGTGGAAGTTCACTAAATATCACAGTAGACTTCTGACTGCAAAGCCTTCCCTGAAATGCAAGTCCAGCTGGGCACGAACCCCACAAGAGAAAACAAACGTGTTTGCAGAACATCTCTCTAAAGTCTTTGTACCGAATGATACAGAACAAACAAACAAGTAGCACTAATCCTCAAACAAGATTATCAGATGGCTTTACTTCTGAAACCGGTAACTGCACGAGAAGTCTGTAGGGTGTCAGTTGGACTCAAAGATAAAAAGCGCCAGAATTTGACTTAATTACGAAGGAAATTATAAAATAACTACCTAAGAAAGCATTTGTCTTCTCGACATACACTGCTATATAATGGTATTGTAGAAAGTGTCACAAATAGGTAGCGATGGTATAAAGTTGGCAAACTACCTAATGAAGTCAGCTCTTATAAGGCACCACCTTACCTTGCCTTGATAGGCGCCTGACATGGAACCAACACATACAAAAAAAGATAGACGAACTCAACATACCTACGTTTAAAGCACCATTGGCTTCTGGGTCGGACCAGCAAATTGTCAATGGACAACAAGCTACTCTTTTAAAAAGCTATATTAAAGCCAGTATGGACGTATGGAATTCAACTCTGGGGTAGTGCTTGCAACTCTACCATCTCATTCGTGCAGAGATTGCAAAACATAATACTCCGAACAATCGGCAATGACTCACGAGATACGTGATCACCATCCACCAAAAAATTCACGAACATCTGAAAATGCCCACGATAAAGGAGAAAATCCAAAACGTTACTTTAAAATATCAGGAGAAGCACCCGAATACATTGGCAGCAAAGCTCAGCGTAGCTACGTAAAGCGTCACAAACGAAAGGACATCACATAAATTGAAGATGAGGGCTAACACTGCATTAAGCGGGAGCACGCGCGTGCTCCCGTCGTGTGACGTCGCCCGTATGGCTTGTGCGGCGGTCCTCGTTGCGTAAACCGGATTATCACGTGTCTAGTGCATATGCACTATGTGCTATGTATATACATATGCACAGTGTCTAGTGTGCTAGTTCAACTTTAACGGTGTGCATGTAGTCATGTCGATGGAGAACTTTTTAGCAAAACGGGCGAAAGCGCGGCTGCGCGCGACTGGTGCCCGCGAGGACTCCCGGACGGAGCAATTTTGAATGGGACCGCGCGGGTCCCCGCGCAACGCAGCTTTCGGCCTGAGGAGACGTTCTCGATGGGGGACGCACTCTTACTGTAGATTGAACATAGATGAAAAAAATGTGTCAGGCTTATCAAACTGAAATTAATCTGACTAAAAATTAAAAGTCTACTTTATGTAACCTATGTGATAAATAATATTCAATAAATACAATATGAATAAATAGAAGTTCTGACAGCACTGCGTCGTCTAAATATGAAAAAAACAAGTGGACCAAATTGAATAACAGCAATTGTTTTCAAGACAATTGCGCAGTTGTGCCGAACCTGCCAACTATCGATTTCAGTAACCTCCATACTCTGCAAGATTAGGGAGCGTGTATTGAACTTTTACCTCATGGCATAACTGAAAGGTAACGATCTCCTTAGTGATCGACAGTACGGGTTTCGCCGCAATCGGTCTACTGGGGACCTACTAACGTATGTCACTCACTTGTGGGGCGAGACCCTCGCGAAGAATGAGGAAGCGATTACCGTCTCCTTAGACGCTTCGAAGGCTTTTGAGGCGTATGGATATGGCACGCTAGACTTTTTGAGTAAGCTTCCAGCGTACGGCATTTCTCCTGGTCAGACTAGCTGAGTAAAAGGTCTAATGCTGGAGTTCTTCAGGGGTCTGTTTTCTCTGCAACTCTCTTTTTACTGCTTAGCAACGATCTGCTAATGCTCGGTATCTATGGGTATGCAGATGACAGCACAGTAACAGAGAGATACCCGCCGAAAGCTCGGGCTAGTAGTAGTCCGAAAGAGATGCTGTGGTAGAGCATACAAACGTCCTGCTTCAGGCAGTTTTTAAATGGGACGAAGCCAATGTGGGATTCAACGCCGCCAAAACACAAGAGTGTCTGTTCATCGCCAAAAGAAGCCCGTTCACCTTGGATCCTGCTTTTCAGAGTGTATCCTTGAAGTGCACCGACCGCATTCAGCTCTTAGTTAAAATTACCAGAATCCAAAACTTTGGGATGGTTCATTGAGTCTAAAGCCAAGGTATCAGCTAGGTAACTTGGCGTTCTCGGCAAAGGCCTGGCGGTACTTTACACCATGACAGCTTATAGACCAAAAACCCAGAGCTGTCTAATGTAACTTATTTTCACATGGATGAAACCTTAGGTTCTCAGTAGCGTCTCATGTGCTTTAAATACCTGTGTACTTGTGGAGCTCCTCCTTGGAGCCCCTGGGCAGGTACCCAGATTAATCTTAAAAAACCTATATCAATAAAAACATATATCACAGATCAATATTTCTGATATAAACTTTTTAACAATTTTGTGGACCACCAGATATTTAGTTGGGACACACTATAATACAGGAAACCAAAATCATTGCTAAGAATAGTATAAATAGACCACATAGAATGATACTCATACACAGACGAAGATAATGCTACTTGATAATTTATTGCCATTATGTGTTTGGGTGAAATAAGAAAAAGTATTTAGTATAGACCTTAATACCATCATCCTGTGGAGCATAAATATAATAAGGCTGTTTGACTTTAGACATCTTGTTAGTTGTCTGCCATTCGTAGAATCCCTCTGCAACTATTATACATCTACCTCCATTATTCAGTATTGGACTGTATAGCTTTGAACTTTTTATGTTTTCAATGCGGCAGTTGTTAGTACTTAAATTGTGAGTTTTGTAGTCACCCTGCAAAAATTATAATAAGTAGGTAGGTATTTTAACTAATTTATAGATTTCAATTTTAAAATATTTTTTCAATATAAAGAAAAAAGTAATCTCAAAAAGGTTCATTGTACTTTGTGCCATGGTGGTATAATTCCCCACATCATTGGTTTGAGAAGTCTGTCAGATTGTGCAACATTTCTAAATCTGCTAGAAGAAACAATCACAGGCGTCACATCTGTAGGAGCAATATTGTAGGAAGGTGTATAATTCTTCCCCGCATTGAATTCCGGCAACCAATCGGGTATCGTGTAGAAATTATCATTTTTTGACTTGTAACTACAAGCGCATTGAACTTTTTCCTTATTTAAAGATCTGAAAAAATTTTATCTATTATAATATCGTAATTTTAGGGGTTTTAATAATAATATGTAATTCTTTATTTCATGCATACATAAATATAAAAATAAATATATAAAAATCTTAAAAATAATAAACTAAAACATAATATTATAACTTTCTATTTATTTATAAAAAATAGAAACTAACTAAAAGTAAAACAAAATAGTTTGTACGCACAAGCCTGTACGGCCACACATTATTAATAATATGCTAATACTGTGCGGTAAGAAGATTGAAATTAATATATTAAAAGCACAAAATAAACTTCCAGATAATGATTTGTGTTATGTGCAAATGTCAAACTCCAGAAATATGTTGCCTGCTTTTTGATAAAAGTGATGTCTTCGGTTCATTTAAATTCGATTTTTTATACCGGTTCTTTTAATAATACAACCTTTAAGGAAAGTAAGACCAAGATACGATAGTTTTTGTTTATAGTAAAGTCTAATATGAATTGAAGATTGAAATAATTAAAAATATTCAAAAATATTACCATATTTATACATTCACACTTTTACTTATACTAAGAACTTAGAAAATCATTTTTACCCGCGTCCGCTGTGTTTGCAGGCCTACAGCTTCTGTAGTATGTAGAGATATATGTATCCCGCTCCCCGCTGCACCGGCGGGCAACTAGTAACACCCGCAGTGGCCTTCAGGGGGTTAGAGAAATCCGAGAATCGATTGATGCACCCAGAACTATATAGGCCTTTTTAAATTCTTCTGTGAAGTAAATATAACGCAACAGCTCGTTTCTGGTGTATGTCCATGGCAGTCTAGAGCTCAACTGATAATTAACCGCCCATCTTGCGATTGCCATCTGCCAAGTTTACGAGCGATAACCCCAACCGCGACGGTTTGTATCTAACCACACAAAAGCCCGGTTTCTTGAGTTTAGAAATAAAATAGCTTCACCGTTTTCTCGTGATCCCTCTACCACGTGGCGGGCGCAGTTGGAAATCCCTTCATGAGTTCTTAGCTACTTTCTTTTATCAGGGAGCTCGAGTATATGAGCGTCCCAACACAATTTTATATCTATTTTACAAAAGTGGGACGAGACGGTCGCAATTTATGCTTTAGAATTGACAAGAAATTATCATTTGTCGTCAAGATTTTTTTCAAGCTTCGGAATTCAATGACTTCTACCGGTCTAGCGGAGCAAGAGGGTGTGTGAGGCTTTTACTGCCTAAAACCAGATTGGCCTTACTGAGCCCGTACGGTTTGCTGACATCTCTTTGTGGAGCGCGTGGATCACTAAATGCTGTCGACGACTGGAGCTCAGTCCCGGCGATTACCGGACTGCCGAACGGCAAGGTACCAATTGCTCGATGTTGGTATTGACATTGTGGTCCGACTAGGGTTGAGGTCTCGGTGGCTAGGGCGAAAAGATGTTTGTTTCTTCAATCGTGCAGCCTCCTGCTTCGTAAGCATTACTGTTTCGCAGAAGGAGGCGACCCCCTGCCATTCCTCTTCGCTCCGAACCATGACCTGTACCAGGACCCAGCGCGAGACGTCACTGCTATTTGTTGCCTTCACGAGGACATGGCAGTGCTCTGCCCAAGTAGGACACACTTCCACTGTATGCTCCACCGTGTCTTCCGGGAGCTCCACACAGTGCTGACCTCCTAAATCCGATGTAGGAACTTTCCGAACTGACTATGTTCGGTGAAGACTTGCTTCATGCGGAAGGTGACGACGTCGTGACTGCTCTCCAGCCACTCCTCAAAGAGTGGACTGACCATCATGATTATAGCGTGCCCAGTGGTCGTTAAGCTGTGTCATGCTGTCACATGACGGCATTGCAAGAAACCGACACTCGATTCGTTTATCGCTACAATTTTCTAAGAGATCCATGCGAAAATAGTACAAAAAGAGGACTTATGATTGTTTAATCAATAAACCACAAGCGAACGCCGGTATTAGCTCGCTCGATGTCTTTCTATTGTGTCTCTAATATAATTATGGTACTCAAAAGGTTAATTTTAACTATTATTAGTTTTCAAACCGAAGTCATTATTAACACTACCTATTAGTAAAGTTGTAATAAAGTGGCAGCATAAATATCACTTTGAGTAATTCTATATTTTTTGTCTGGGTTTGGTGATAGCAAATCGTGATGAAAAATTAAAGTTACGCAGCTTTTGCTAGTCTTTCAATTCTTAGGCTTAAATTATATTTTATGAGTAAGACATTTGCATCTATCAAATTACCTTCAGAAAATACAAAAACTGACCATAATTAGTTGCATAAAAAAACGAACTTAATTTTCCGAATATTTTCGGTTTTTTCTTCAATATCGGTTGCTCCTCTACCTCACTATTTATGAAATGGAAAAAAACATGCAACATTCGAATTGTCAAAACATTATTCCAGTACCTGTTGGTAAACACAAAATGAATCACAGAACTAAAATCTGACAATTGACACCATTGTGAGTTGACAGTTCAAGACGTAGACTAGACATAAAAAGGTACTCTGTGGCGTAGACGGAGAATCTAATTACTGACATGGGCTTTTTTGGTTCTGAACGCAAACGGAAATATATCCGATTTCTGATATGGAAATCGATTTCAATATCCGATTTTAGATATGTGATTTTAGATATTCTATTTCTGTAGCACTTAGTTTCACCAATTCGTTCCTTACAATACGCCCCATATAAGTTGAATTGAACCATAATGGCGATCGACCTTGAATGCGTAGTAAGTAACCGATTTTCGGATCTGCGCGTAACCATAGCAACGACGGCCATTTTGGTTCAACTTATTTGCCGCGTAGTATATTTGTATGTTTTTTATTTTGCTTTGCCCTGTTTATGAATTTCATTATAATGCGGGTGTAACACGTCCTAATGTTTTTGCAGTATTTAGCAGCAAATGTATCGAGTCAGCCTTCTTAGTAAATTTCGCTGAGGTAGTCAATACTACAATAAAATTCTCGGCTCCATTTTACCGAATCTCGCCTGTTTCAATGATTCCACAATTAATGTCAAGCTGTAGGTAAACACTTGAGAAACGAAACTACACCAATTTCACATCACAATATCCACTAGAAATCAATTTGCGAACAATTACAACAACCACTGAATTCACTCGGAAAAATATCTCCAGACTTCGGTTTCGTTTTGTTAGTTATTGAAAAACACAAACATTGGTACCAATAAGATAAAGATTTGCGCGATGTTGCGAAAAACTCTTCTCTTACTCTTCTGAAAAAAAAAAAAATTAAAAGTAAGTAGGTAGGTAAGTACCCACTCGTTTATTTATATAAAATTAATTAAAATAAATTCTAAACTAAAAAATCTTCACTAATTACATAACTAGTTACATTTATCATCTATCTTTAATTAAAGTCTATTCCACTCTAAACTAACACATACAAAAAGTCGGCAAATTCTATTCACCGATATGGTGATACGAAGACGTGCGCACTTGTCATCAAGGTCAAGTTTGCATCTCTGAACGAAAACATAAGATAAATACTAAATTAAAAACAAAATAAATCAACGAATAATCACGGAAAACTAATCTTTACAGAGCCTCAAAATAAGGTGACATTGATCGCATATTGTGCAATAGATTTTGGTTGGATTTCGGTAACCAACAAACCGATAGCCAAACGAATCCAAAAGTCAAACCGACTTAAAAATCTGGACATCATAAAACGATTTGTGTGGAAATCCAAATGCAAACTTCAAATAACGAAAACTACAAAAATCCAAATCGTATCTGGATATTACGAAATTACAAAAATCCAAATCGTATCTGGATATTACAAAACTACAAAATCCAAATCTTATCTGGATATTACAAAACTATTTGTGTGGATATTCAAACGCAAACTGATTGATGCGATATGCAATTCGCCTCCTCTCTTTCTAAGTACGCGGAATATTGTGGAAATAAAAAGGGCAGGGCGAATATATCTCGATTTCTGCTAGATTTCAGATTTTAGTTTTGCGTTTGGTTTGGTTTTCGTGAAATCGGTATTTTTAGTTTGTAATATCGATACTTATCTACTTACTCATTTTAAGTAGTCGATGAACGCCTGTAAGATTTGAACAAGACGCTCGTTGTTTTTAATAATTCTGTTATTATGGTTATCATGAGATCACAGATACTGTTACTGTATATACTTTTATTATGTAATTTCTTTACATTTCTCAACAAGTAAGTGGACCGTAATGTTCTTTTTTTTGAAAAAAAAGTGTCTTAAAGCCGAACGGTTTTTGGTTTAATTTGATTGTTGACATTGCTAACCTATGGAGTATATTTCAAATCTATGATCTTTAGCGTGTAATAACATTATTCAAACGATAGAATTTCTATACAGAAAAAAAAAAGATTTATATGATTTTTTTTTAAGGGTGGAAATCATCCAATGACTTCTCCCTCTGGGCGGAGCGAGAGGCGTGTCAAACTAAAAACACTCCTGTGTCCTTCAGTTGCCCTTTGCGTTCCAGGGCTACGGGTTTGCTTTTCAGAAAATCCCCGCTGTCCTAACTAGCGGACATTGGCTCTGCCGGAACCCTACGGTTTGCTGACATCTCTTTGAGGAGCGCGTTCATCACTACGCGACTCGGGCTCGGTCCGATCAATTACCGGACGGCAGGATGGCGAGCTACCCATTGCTTAACGTCTGCAAGCCTGCGTCAACCGTGGCTGGTAGTCGGGGTCAGATTCTAGGTGGCTGGGGCGTGAGGACATTCGTTCCCTCACGCGTCCGGCCTTCTCCTTCGCTAGCATTACTGTTTTGCACACCCGTCGTCTAATTTACCTAAACCTGAGCACTTCGATTTTGTTAAAGTGCTCTTAACTTTTAATCAAATAGTTACTTGTGCTTACGTGTCCCTTAATTTATATAATAATAAATAAAGGTAAGTAACTTTAAAAACTAATTGAACATAAACATTTCATTTCATAAGAAATTATAGTTCAAACTACATCATCCTACCTTAACGCAATTTATTAATTTGAATTCGGCAGCATGTCTTCCCCGCATCTCATACAGTCATACCTTTATCATACCTACCTACCGATAAAAATCGATGAAGTAGTGTCTCTTTTCTGGCTTTACGTTGAACTAATTTCTAATTTTATCACTAATTATGCGGTAATTTTTTCCTGCCACGGTAACCCTAAATATAGTGAAGTAATTACTTTTTTTTAGTCCCTCATTCAGCGCCGCGCTTTTACACTCTTTAGACACTCTTTCCATCCGTCTACGATACTTATAGGTACAACACAACAATTGTATACTCTGTGCTCTAGGTACACTGCATAGTCTGTGTACTCTTAAAAAGGGACTCTGTGGTACTCTCTGACGTAATCTGGCATCAAGAAGTCTGTGTAGTGCCACACTATAAAAAAAAAAAAAGTCTGTGGTATTCGTTATCACAAAAAAGTTGTGGTATCTTGGAGTGGATTTCTATTCTATTGAAAACAAAATAAGAATTAGTTTTTGTGTAGGACAATCTAAATTTGCTTACCTTTGAGCGCTGTATGGAAAAATTAAATATATTCACAGAGAACATTCCGATAATGGAATTCCTATAGTGAAAAAGTTCTCATGGAGTATCGGTATCCTTCAATTTTTTTCGAAAATATGTGGAAATATGTTTCACGACGATTCCGGGATACTTTGGAGCGAGGTGCAAATGATTTTGGCCGATGCAGTTCCACCTTAATAAACAATGGTGGCGTCAATTGCGAAGAGAAAAGTGAAGTCGCACCTGGTCCGCCTTGGCTTTCATTGCGCAAAACTAAATCGCAATACAACGACAACGGCACAAATGCTCCGAAATGGGGCTTCGAACACCGAGACCGTAATTGGATGGGTGCCATAACATGGGTATGTTTGTATTGGGCAGTTTTATTTTTATCACTGACATAATAATTTATCAGTATGTTTGGCAATTTGGTATGATAGTCGTAACTTATTTTTTAAATTAAATTTTCAAACCTTTTACGCCACTAATAGTGGAATCTGCAAGTTAGTTTATTTTCAAATTACTGGCACATGAATTGGCGATATCATGCAATAATAGAGTTATATTTGCCCAGACTCTCACATTGGAGATGTTAGTCTTTTAAGAATAGAGATGAGAACGAAAGACGTTCATTAATTTTTATCCAAATACATAAAAAAAAATAGAAGAATTAGGTAGTTCACCAACAACATTGAGGCAGATAAAACAAAATAAATTATTAGTTATTGCAAACATGTTTATTCAACCAAGAGTTGCTAACACGATCCGCATAGTCCTGCCCTGAAGTCCTAATTTTTAAAACACATTACAATGGGATTAAAAAGCCCAATTAAATTGATTTTCTTGGACTAGTTTATGATGAAGTGAAATAAGTATCTGTGTATTTTTTTTCTAGGAGAATGGCTATAATAAACTGCATGAAAGCAATGAGAAGAATGCTGGTCCACCTTGTAAGTGGCTTTTTCACATAGGCTCTGAATTGCAACAGACTGAAAATGCCACAAATGACATGAAATGGAATTTTGACCACCAAGATGAAACTTGGATAAATGCAAAGCCATGGGTATGTTTGTGTTTTACTTATTTATTTTAAAGTGTAATCTATAGTGATTAATTTGCCTTAATGACTGAAAATGAAGTTCCTAATAATAATAAAAGGTGTTTAAATATACACTACTACCTGGCTGCTACCAAACCTAATAGCATGAGGTTGGGTAGTAGCCAGGTGAAATCAAATAAATTAAAACATACTGTCTATTATTTTTTTGTGTTAATCCTAAATTATAATCAACAAAAATAATATAAAAAGGTTGAGATTACCAGTTTTAGTTTAGTATCCACTTTTTTCTTTTATTATTTTTTTGCATATAATAGACATGCTGTTAATTAATTTCTTGAATTTTATTAATATCCATCCCCCTTGTTTTATTCTGTCTCCAATAGTTCCTACAAATATTATGAACTTGCTTGAGATGGATTTTTTACCTTTCCTGTATCAAGACATATTCTTCCAAAACAATTTTAATGGGCTAAGGGTCAGGTGAATGAGATGACCATTCTATGATTTAAAAAAAAAATTCTTGTTTAAAAAGTTCCAGAAGTATTGCAGTTGCAATTACTTAACAACCATTAAAGTTTGTAAAACTTAATGTTATAGCAATTTTAATCAAATTTTCACAGATGAGTTTTGTTTAAAAAGTTGTGCTTCCAAACTTTTGGATGGTAATGTGTTTTGTCATAAATCATAGTAATTTTATACACATATTTTTCCTAGTTGCTTTAAAACCTGGCTTATTATTTTTTAGGAAAATGACTTTAATAAATCCAATGACAAGAATAAAAAAAATTCCAAAGCACCCAGTAAGTGGCTTTCTCTTCACCAATGTTCTGAAAATGGTGAAAATAGCCAGGAATGGAGCATTGAACGCAGAGAAAGAACTTGGATGAACGGAAAACCATGGGTATGTTTGTGTATGACAGAGTTAATATTTGATTTAATTAATTGGATAAAGGCAATATCTGAAAAATTAAGTTACCTGTTATTTTAGTAGGAATTTTTGGTGTGATATGAAATCAAATGGTTGGATTAAGTGTAACAAAGCATACTCATGGTGTCTCAATTAGTATTATTATTAGTATTGGTGGTATGATTTACCTGAAGAAAAGTTTGTTTGTTTACTTTTTTGTAATAACTAAATTTAATATTTCTAGGGACATTGCATGAAGAAACGATTTGAGAATGCTGAGAGGAAAGCTGGTCCACCATGTAAGTTTCGTTCATTTCGCCGCTCTAAATCATTGGAGAATGACAATGGCACAAATGACAAGAAGTGGGGAGTCCGACACCAACAGGGGGCTTGGATGGAATCTAAATCATCGGTATATTTGTACTTAGCATATTTTTTACTATTTTAATGTCTCATAATTAAACAAAATAATATAAATAGATGTTTTTTTTAGGATACTTGTGTGAATAAATATGATGATGAGAATAATGACAAACAGCCTAGTATGTGGATTTCACTTCGAAAATACTGTAAGTCATACCACAATGATGATGGCACAAATGGCAAGAAGTGGAACTTTCAGCAGCTGAACAGAACCTGGATGGATGCCATTACATGGGTATGTTTGAATTTGGCAAGTTTTTTTACCGACATAATATATGTAATATAATTATTTAATGACCCATGAATTGTTTTACAGAGTGGTGTAGCAGTTTTGGGATGGTACACTAGTCAACTCATTCATTTAAAACTGAAACAGCATTGCAGAGGTCATGAGACAAAATGTCTTCCAGTAAATAACTTGATTACATCAATCTACCCATATATAACAGACATGAACAAAAATGATTTTTACACTGATTCAATTTCCAAAATTGGGAAAGTGTTTACTGATTTCACTCCTACTGTATATTTGATGGCTAATGATCAAAGTGGGAGCCTTAAAGTCAAAGACAATGTAACTGGAAATATTTTGAACAATGTATCTGAACATGTAACAAATAATGTATCTGAACATTTAACTAGTAGCAATGTATCTGAACATTTAACTAGTAGCAATGTATCTGAACATTTAACTAGCGATGTGTCTGAACAGAACTCTGTTAATACATCTGGTGATAGATCTGGCAACAGTGCACAAACACAACCCCACAGTCCTACAATCGCACAGAGCATTAATACCACAGATGATGACTTGGGAGGGGTATTAAATTCAATCGAAAATAGACTTGGTCTAGCATCTATTGAGAATGGACAATATCAAGATGGTCTTAGTTTACTAAGGTAATAACTTATTAAAATGATATAACATATAAATATCAATAAACCAAAGCTGTATTTATATATGACATTAATTTGATTATTATTATTTTAGGTCTGCAGCAGAACGTAATCATGCACCAGCCATTTACAACTTGGGTTTGTGCTATGAAAAGGGCTTAGGAGTAACTGCTAATGAAAAAACTGTAAGTATACTTTGACAGTAGGGCACATATATAAAGCCCTTTTAGTTTTATTAATAAGGGTTCCATAAAAGAATGAAAACTATAGTGAAAAATTGATCCTATATCACTGATGTGCCTGCCAATGTCCGTGTGTCACAGTCAATAAGCTCTGAATCTGTTAGACATATCTATGTATACATATAAAATTAAACTGTCTGTTTGTATTATCAAAATAACGTTTTATTACTCAATGCATATGAAAATATATTCGATAACTAGAAAAAGTGCAGTTTTTTAATTTTTTGTGTCTCTGAAAGTATTGTACCGATTTTGACAGACCATTCACTCACATATAGCTGATGTTTCAAGGAGTAACTGAGGCTTACTTTCCCGCGGCAACGGGATTTTAAACTAAAGAATACGTCTTCGAAACGGTTGGATAGAATTTGACGGAAATTTCACTTGGATAATAAGCTAATATTATAGGGTGACACATCTCCGATATAGATAAACAAATTTTGATGGAACAGATAACTTAGATGTGTTGATGTTATAAGTTTATAAAAAACTAATAGTTTGCTCTTAAAAAGGAGAGTAATGCTCTGGTCCCAAATAAGTATAAATCTTTTATAATTAAAATTGCGTAACATTTAATAATAATAATAATATCACACAAAGCCGTCTAGTCCCAAGCTAAACAGAACTTGTGTTATGGGTACTAGACAACTGATAATCATACTTATATAATTCTAAATACATACATGTTATAGATAAATTACACCCAGACACAGAACAAGTGATCATGCTCATCACACAAACATTTGTCCTGGGTGGGAATCGAATCCACGACCTTTGGCATAGCAGTTATGGCCACTAACCACTAGACCAGCAGGTCAGTCATTTGCAGTATGAAGTGTAGGAGAAACTTATTTGTAACTTCAATATTAAGTTGGTTCTTTGTAAGTGTGGTAGACAACAAATTCATCATACGGAACTCACTCTACGCAAGTCTGAATCGCCCTTACCATTTTTTAAATTATGATTAGTGAATCCTGAAAATGGTGTTATTATCATACAGAATGAGAATCTGCATCAACATTGTTTTGATTTTTATATGGGAGATATCGCGTTGTATTATCTTATCCTAAGATAAAAAGTTCAACCGTCTGAGTCAGAGGAGACTGTACACAATGACGATAATTGTAGTAATATATTTATGCAAAACTAATACTTTTAGTAGTATATCAAGGTCATGTGCAAAAAATATGGCTAAATATTATGCAAATTATAACTTTTTATTTAAACCAGCCGAAAGAGCTTGTGTTGCATACTTCACCACATTTTCACTAATTATACACATTGTCTCAGTTTTTGTGGAAGACGAACAATGGAAGGTTCCAGTCGAGGGCGCCTCAATGAGATGTCACCATGAGTGACGGCACCCGCTAGGGCCGATAGAGTCAACGTGGCCCTGGGAAACAAAGAGCAACTGATGGAACACGGGTGGGTCCATAAAAATCTGACAGACACCTATCAGACTATTACTGACTAACACCCACCCGTGTACCATGACAAAAAAAAGAAATCGGGCAAGTTCGAGTCGGATTCACGCACTGAGGGTTCCGTAAAAACATACCTAAGAATACAGTACAATTCCCGAATTGAGTTACGAAGATTTTTTCGAATGGCAAAAAAATTTTGTTATGTAACTACAAAGGCCAATGCCAACTATTGGCATGTTTTACTTTCTTTCGCCAGAAATAAAACCTAGGTTAGAAGTTAAGGCCAATACGAGGAATCAATGGCAAAAAGAACCAGGTCTTTAAACCGTAACCGAACGAAGATATGTATAGCAGCATTGCTAGTATATTTAGACTGGTCTGTTGGTCTAGTGGTCAGTGGCCCTGACTGCTATGCCGGAGGTCGTGGGTTCGATTCCCACCCAGGACAAATGTTTGTATGAAAAGCATTATCATTTGTTCTGTCTGGGTGTAATTTAACTATAATATGTATGTATTTAGAAATATATAAGTATGTTTATCAGTTGTCTAGTACTCATAACACAAGCTCTGCTTAGCTTGAGACTGGACAGCGTTGTGTATTTGTGGAATATTATTATTATTTTTGTCAGGCGTTACCTATTGTCGTAATATTATAATGAAATGGAAATAAAAATAAGTAATATTTTGAGGTTTCCATTGATAAAATAGATTAAATTGGTTATTACTGTTATATTTTTTCCACACTCGCATTTTTTCATCATTAAAACTAGTAAAAAAAAAAGTGGTAAATCGAAAAGATAAGCTTTAGTGTTGTGATAGTGATTGACACTATTTAATGCGTACTCACCATAAAAATCGAAACTAATACTATATTTAACAATGTTAAACTTAAAATATCAGACATACGGTATTTTTATTTATGAAGAATAACGCCTGATAACAAACTATAGCAATATACTAAATAGTCTCTAACTTTTTTTGGTTACGGCTGGTAGACATAATTCTTTTTGCTATTAATTTATCATACAGTCCTTTAAGATATGGATGGCCTAGGTAGGCTATTGGCGGAAAAAAACAATACTTGCCAGAAATGTATGCGAAGTTTCATCCCCTTTACAGTTCTCAGGTTTTTTCCTATACTTGTGCTATGTGGCCTTGCTTTATGCCAAATTACAGGATTCTAGGGCAACGGGAACTTCGAGAGTGTCGACATATACGTTTTTTGCGACATAAACGGCCATATCTTTATTTTTCCTTAACTCAGAAGTTTAATTTTTTTCACAGCTTCAAGAGACCGCAGACTTGAGTATATGATTTTAATTTCAACTTGATACCTCCGCGCGTTCCCGAGATAAAGGGTGTTGACAGACAGACAGACGAACAACAAAGTATTGAGTGAACTTCCAGTGATTTTTAATTAATTTAAAATATGTAAATCTTCAGGCCATGGAGCTATACAAGTCTGCAGCTGCATTGGATCACCCTGAGGCCCTCTACAACCTCGGCATTTTCTACGGCCAGGGCAGAGGCGGACTCAAGGCGGACCAAGAAACTGCGGTCCGACTACTGCGCCTTGCCGCAGTGCAAGGACAAAAGGACGCTATTGATGCTCTTAAATATCTTGACGTGAGCATCTCTGAGCCTCGGCATAAAGATGTAAACTCTTGGAGTTACCAAGATCACACACAATTTTCTTCAAGTCAAAATATTGTTCCTACTCAAAGCAAACTGTTTATCGACAATATAAACTTTCTGCAGGCACGAGTTTGAAGCTACTTGTGACTGGCATTTTTTATATTATAAGATGGTGGCGGTTGATACACCTTGAAATTAGTCGCTAAGCTACAATACACGCATAGCGTGTGAGTATGCCATGTAATATAATTGCATGGTTTCTTCAAAGGTGGTACGAAGGTGATTCTGATTTTTTTAATGATGGAGTGTTTATATTCCTAATAATTTTTGCTTTTCATTTTGTATATTACTTTTAATTTTGAATAAGTTTAACAATTTAAAATCGTAAACAAACCGTAAAATTATATTTAGAAACCGTTCTCAAACTTTTTTTCAGTTCATTATATAGGATAAATTGTATATAAAGTTCTCCAAATAAACTAATGCGCCTCACCGTCAACGATTGCATCACTGCTTATGGTGGGATCATAGTCAAGCACCAGTTTATACCAATAAAAAAAATTGTTTATTTTCTTGTGGACTTATAATTTATTCTGTTTAAACATTAAGTCACATGACGGCTTATATTGTGTGCGCCTAATGCACATCACCCTTGGGTAACTTGGACAAAGATGTGCGGCGTGATGTCAATATGAGTCGATGCAGCCCTGTAGGTTGCTAATAAATCAGCACAATTTTTTTTATTGTCTTTGTTTATGGAACAACACCTCGCAACTCGCAACACTATTTAAATTGCTAAAGTAATTAAGTGTATCTCTGTAAGATGCACAGCTTTTATCATTTAATATATAATAATAAGACTAATCGTAAACTATATCTACCGATTTCTAAATAATGAATAAATCTATGTTGCTAACTAATTTATACTAAAAACTTCTTGTCATAACAGGTAAACATGTTATACTAAAAACTTCTTCTTATCATAACAGGTAAACATGTTATGCTCTGGGTCTATTCTTTCTTCTAACATTATTGGTACTTAATTTTTTCTTCTTCTCTCGTGACTATGCTAGTCTAATCCTGTGCCGATTAGCTCATGCAGCTTTAAGGAAAAGATTGATTAAGTTAGTTTGCCCGCTGGGTCGTGGGTCGTAAGCCCAGGTTACTCCACGCGTGCTGAGTGTCAAAACTGATCTTGGTGGAAAGTCTACTTAACCAGAACAAATCTTCCAGTGCTCTTAGTCCTATAAAGCTTACCATTTTTTTCTAAAATGACCAGAAAAGTGATATGGTGTTGTTCCACAAATGAATTAAGTCTCAGATACATTTGGGGCAAAATGTCCCTTAACATGACACGCAATGCTGTCAAATTGTCTAACAACGTGACCCGCGTCACGTGAATGCGTTGTAAAATGGTGGGGGGCAAGTTGCGGAACTCTGAACAACATTGTAGTGTCACGTAGATTGGGCGTTACGCGTCATGGTGCGGGACATTTTGTCCCCTAATGTATCTGAAGGCTTTAGGTAACCTTTCAATGTTTATTTTCTTCAGTTTCAGAACAAATTATCCGCCTTTATAAAAACTAAGGCTTCTTTAGTTGTGTTGTTTATCGAATTGTCTTGTTTGCGCATGAACACCAAAATGTAGAAATAAACATTTTGTAACTATCCAAAACTGACACGAAATTGAAGCATCAGTATTTACATAAGATCAGTAATGATGTAATTAAATAAACTATGCAAATTATAATTCTGTAGTGTTTCTTTTTACGAGTACGATTGGAGAGGGGAGACTAGATAATGTGTAGACTAATTATTTAATAATAATATTTCACAACTATCACACGCCCTCTAATCCCAAGCTCGAAAAAATCGCTCCATGAACTATAATGGTTCTGAGTCTCAATGATACTATAAGTTTTTAGACTCTATGTATGTTTATCAGCTGTCTAGTACTCATAACACAAGCACTGCTTAGCTTGGGACTAGACGGCGTTGCGTGATAGTTGTGGAATATATTATTATATTTTTCAACACACTTGCTCAGAAAGTGACTCTTATTGCACTGCTCTTGGGTATATAATGGCACTCGTTACCAAATTGACATTTTGATTACCATTACGCACTAGTGCTATAATGTAATTAAAACCGTTTTGTTCAACGTCTTTGTTCGCAAAACAAATTTTGAATTCTAATAAATTTCCCATTATGTTATTGCGTTCAATAATAGTACATAAATCTTACTTATTTTATCCAATTTACAAGGTAAAATGGAGTAATTTAACTAGTACAAACGATTTATTTAATAAAAAGCATTTAGTAAATAAATCAAACATTCAAATTTTTTTTTGAGGTATGGCCGCCATTTTAAGATGCGAGCGGTTTTTGGAGTGTTTTTTTTTATTCCAGTGAAGTTCAGTGGCTGTATTAATTAAATACTAAAAAATCATTACAAAATGTTACATCCGTATTCTGTTGTCACTACGAAAGACATTATCGTAGGAACTTTCCATGCAAGAAAACAAACGTAAGACTAGGCAGTATGATCAAAATACCTTAGCCTTCCTCTAGGGGGTAAATAAAAAAAAAAGATGCGCGCGCTTACGAAAAGATTTTTCACGCCATATCACAGAAAACTTTACTAGTTGTTTTCTTCACAAGTGTATTGAAAAACATCGTATGACACACGTGAGTATTTAATGATTACCGTTCTTGGCTCTCTTAAGACCCTCGCCACGGCGGGTCTAAATACCGCCTCGACGGCAATCACTAACATTGCACACTTATATCATAATGTACTATTATATCACTACACATCTTTGCTATACGGAAAAATATACTCTGCACGTATCGTCGCGTGCACCGCAATCATGAACGTGTAAAAATATAAAGGGTAAAGCAATAAAACAACGCACCCGTTATAATTATTTATTACTTATCGCAATATAAGCTATACTTTACACAACACAATTCGTTCAAGCCTATCATACCCAATGTAACTTTGTACAAACATTATAATAATTATGTATTTAATTTACGTTGACTGTACATTTTTTAAATACTTTAGTTCATTTTGGTCAAGTATTATATAGTAAAAAAAAAACGAGTATGTACTCGAATATAATATTTGCACATAATAGCTAGTCTGAAGATATGGTTTTTATATTAACATAGTATTTGGAAAATAACATTGAAGAAAATAAAGGCTCAGATAATTAAAAATTAAACATAAATCAATTTCCCATCACATTTTGCCTACTAAGGAATGAGGAATATTAAAATAAACTCTTATCGCATTCAGAAAATCCCACGGGACAATCCACGGACAAAGGGTAGTCTTAAAGGTCTCCATATTATATCTATACAAATCCAAAGGACACACGTGTACCTATGTACAGTGTCCCTGTTATCACGTGCAATCATTCAGAGATAGATACTATCCCTCTAAGCTACATAAGAAAGTTTACAACATCCTAAAATAATAGCTTTCACTCTAACATATGAAATAACTCGTCAACTTAGATCGCCGTGACTCAACGAAATCTGTAACAGAAAGAAAAACACAACATTTGTATGTATTAGATAAAGCATGATAAAGATATAAATAAAATCGATAGATAACAACTTTGTCAGCTATCAAACAGAAAAAATCTAATATTGTATTGCTTTTTATTTCGATTTATCGAGGAGAGTCTTAAAAGGTTACACTAGTCGATACTTTTTCCATACAAAATTTGGGGAAGTATTACTCCGCAGTTTGACACTACATTCAAAATAAAACATGGTATGGTTTTACCTTATTATTAATTTTGTCTGTGCATAAACAAAAAAAATATGCCATTACAAATTTATGAGCCAACAGAATTTGTTTTTTTGACGATTTTGACGCAACTTTAAGTGTAAAAAAGTAACAAAAATCGTATAAAATCTCCAAAACGAAGAGTTCTATACAATTTATTTGGAATAGATTTATGCAGTATTTTTTTCTTAAAAATCGATTTTCCACAGCATTACTCTCAGATTTTACGCACCGTCTAATAATGTCATTTTCGTTCGGAACGGTGTTTGTGTGCGTGCGAATAATACGTTATGCATATAGACTAGCGTCTAACTGCTCATACTTATATCGCTGTCGGTCACAATGTCATGTGAGACATCGCACTTTTTGGCCTCACCCATCAGCGAGTTCGAGCCCGCGACTAGGTCAGAACTGTAAGTGCCTTTTTGGTGTTTCTTTAAACACCAAAAAGAAACTTACAGTTTTCAAAATTTGTAGAAATACACCGCACAATTTTTTTTTATGAATAACTTAAATAGATGTGACAGTTTCACCGCTAGATATTTGTAGACCTATCCTTGAGAAAAATAAAAAAAGTTGTTTGAAATTTTGTAAATCCTGCAAATAGAAAAGGTCGATTTAGCTGTCTTTGAGAGCTATGAACAATTTTTATTCTCAGTGCGGTATATTTTTAGAAATTTTGAAAACTGTAAAGAGGTGTTCCTTAGGACACTCCCCTCAAGGAAATTTGAGCTATAGTGGTGACATGAAAACGAATATGTCATCCGATTCAAGCACTACGGATCAATGTTAGACAGTTCGACACAGCTTTTAAGGTGAAAGCGCCAGGAGCTACCCTAGCGCTTTCACCAAGCAAAATAAAAATTTTCAAAGTTTTTCATTTTGCAGGTTTGAATCAATGTGTATTTTGATTAAAATGAGATCGGCAGGCGTAATACGTATTTATTTAAGGAATCAAAATTAATTACCAATACAACCCTCTCAGTTCGTCTTACCCATTCAATAGGGTAAGACAAACTGAGAGGGTTTCATGAAATAATCTGCATAATGCTCGTATGTAGGATCGGGTGGTGTACTCACTGTTAGTACTTGCGCGGGTAGTCCCTCGGCGGCGGCGCGTAGCGGTCTGGGTAGGGCGCTCCGGGAGGCGGCGGCTGGTACTGCGGGGCGTAGCGTGCCTCGTAGCTGCTGTAGCGAGCCTCACTGCTTGACCACGCCTCGCCACCTCCACCACTACCATTACTACCTATAAATTAAATGGAAGTTTAATTATAATATAAATTATTCAGTGACGCCGAATGTTGTTAAATCGTGCGCTGCGTGGCTCCGGCTTGCCGGGCGGCGACGCGCGGTACGAGCGCGTGTGGCGGGATTCGTACGAGCGACTGGCAGTAACGCTTACCTTTAGAAGGTGCTGCGGCGTCAGGGTAGCGACTGGAGGCGTTCCAGCTGCGCGGCTCCGGCTTGCCGGGCGGCGACGCGCGGTACGAGCGCGTGTGGCGGGATTCGTACGAGCGACTGGCAGTAACGCTTACCTTTAGAAGGTGCTGCGGCGTCAGGGTAGCGACTGGAGGCGTTCCAGCTGCGCGGCTCCGGCTTGCCGGGCGGCGACGCGCGGTACGAGCGCGTGTGGCGGGATTCGTACGAGCGACTGGCAGTAACGCTTACCTTTAGAAGGTGCTGCGGCGTCAGGGTAGCGACTGGAGGCGTTCCAGCTGCGCGGCTCCGGCTTGCCGGGCGGCGACGCGCGGTACGAGCGCGTGTGGCGGGATTCGTACGAGCGACTGGCAGTAACGCTTACCTTTAGAAGGTGCTGCGGCGTCAGGGTAGCGACTGGAGGCGTTCCAGCTGCGCGGCTCCGGCTTGCCGGGCGGCGACGCGCGGTACGAGCGCGTGTGGCGGGATTCGTACGAGCGACTGGCAGTAACGCTTACCTTTAGAAGGTGCTGCGGCGTCAGGGTAGCGACTGGAGGCGTTCCAGCTGCGCGGCTCCGGCTTGCCGGGCGGCGACGCGCGGTACGAGCGCGTGTGGCGGGATTCGTACGAGCGACTGGCAGTAACGCTTACCTTTAGAAGGTGCTGCGGCGTCAGGGTAGCGACTGGAGGCGTTCCAGCTGCGCGGCTCCGGCTTGCCGGGCGGCGACGCGCGGTACGAGCGCGTGTGGCGGGATTCGTACGAGCGACTGGCAGTAACGCTTACCTTTAGAAGGTGCTGCGGCGTCAGGGTAGCGACTGGAGGCGTTCCAGCTGCGCGGCTCCGGCTTGCCGGGCGGCGACGCGCGGTACGAGCGCGTGTGGCGGGATTCGTACGAGCGACTGGCAGTAACGCTTACCTTTAGAAGGTGCTGCGGCGTCAGGGTAGCGACTGGAGGCGTTCCAGCTGCGCGGCTCCGGCTTGCCGGGCGGCGACGCGCGGTACGAGCGCGTGTGGCGGGATTCGTACGAGCGACTGGCAGTAACGCTTACCTTTAGAAGGTGCTGCGGCGTCAGGGTAGCGACTGGAGGCGTTCCAGCTGCGCGGCTCCGGCTTGCCGGGCGGCGACGCGCGGTACGAGCGCGTGTGGCGGGATTCGTACGAGCGACTGGCAGTAACGCTTACCTTTAGAAGGTGCTGCGGCGTCAGGGTAGCGACTGGAGGCGTTCCAGCTGCGCGGCTCCGGCTTGCCGGGCGGCGACGCGCGGTACGAGCGCGTGTGGCGGGATTCGTACGAGCGACTGGCAGTAACGCTTACCTTTAGAAGGTGCTGCGGCGTCAGGGTAGCGACTGGAGGCGTTCCAGCTGCGCGGCTCCGGCTTGCCGGGCGGCGACGCGCGGTACGAGCGCGTGTGGCGGGATTCGTACGAGCGACTGGCAGTAACGCTTACCTTTAGAAGGTGCTGCGGCGTCAGGGTAGCGACTGGAGGCGTTCCAGCTGCGCGGCTCCGGCTTGCCGGGCGGCGACGCGCGGTACGAGCGCGTGTGGCGGGATTCGTACGAGCGACTGGCAGTAACGCTTACCTTTAGAAGGTGCTGCGGCGTCAGGGTAGCGACTGGAGGCGTTCCAGCTGCGCGGCTCCGGCTTGCCGGGCGGCGACGCGCGGTACGAGCGCGTGTGGCGGGATTCGTACGAGCGACTGGCAGTAACGCTTACCTTTAGAAGGTGCTGCGGCGTCAGGGTAGCGACTGGAGGCGTTCCAGCTGCGCGGCTCCGGCTTGCCGGGCGGCGACGCGCGGTACGAGCGCGTGTGGCGGGATTCGTACGAGCGACTGGCAGTAACGCTTACCTTTAGAAGGTGCTGCGGCGTCAGGGTAGCGACTGGAGGCGTTCCAGCTGCGCGGCTCCGGCTTGCCGGGCGGCGACGCGCGGTACGAGCGCGTGTGGCGGGATTCGTACGAGCGACTGGCAGTAACGCTTACCTTTAGAAGGTGCTGCGGCGTCAGGGTAGCGACTGGAGGCGTTCCAGCTGCGCGGCTCCGGCTTGCCGGGCGGCGACGCGCGGTACGAGCGCGTGTGGCGGGATTCGTACGAGCGACTGGCAGTAACGCTTACCTTTAGAAGGTGCTGCGGCGTCAGGGTAGCGACTGGAGGCGTTCCAGCTGCGCGGCTCCGGCTTGCCGGGCGGCGACGCGCGGTACGAGCGCGTGTGGCGGGATTCGTACGAGCGACTGGCAGTAACGCTTACCTTTAGAAGGTGCTGCGGCGTCAGGGTAGCGACTGGAGGCGTTCCAGCTGCGCGGCTCCGGCTTGCCGGGCGGCGACGCGCGGTACGAGCGCGTGTGGCGGGATTCGTACGAGCGACTGGCAGTAACGCTTACCTTTAGAAGGTGCTGCGGCGTCAGGGTAGCGACTGGAGGCGTTCCAGCTGCGCGGCTCCGGCTTGCCGGGCGGCGACGCGCGGTACGAGCGCGTGTGGCGGGATTCGTACGAGCGACTGGCAGTAACGCTTACCTTTAGAAGGTGCTGCGGCGTCAGGGTAGCGACTGGAGGCGTTCCAGCTGCGCGGCTCCGGCTTGCCGGGCGGCGACGCGCGGTACGAGCGCGTGTGGCGGGATTCGTACGAGCGACTGGCAGTAACGCTTACCTTTAGAAGGTGCTGCGGCGTCAGGGTAGCGACTGGAGGCGTTCCAGCTGCGCGGCTCCGGCTTGCCGGGCGGCGACGCGCGGTACGAGCGCGTGTCGCGAGACTCGTAAGAACGACTGCAACCATATATTTTTTATTATGTAAACCGTGTAAGTTACAGAAAAAAAACTTGCATTTATATCCACTATAAAACATCTTTCATGTCACACATCATCATCATTTCAGCCTACAGACATCCACTGTTGGATATAGGCCTCCCCCAAGTGTCGCCATAATGACCGGTCCTGTGTGGCTCACATCCATCTGATTCCCGCGACCCTCACTGGGGTAAACACAAGGTTTCACCTAATACCGGATACAGTTTAATGAAACCTAGAATGGAATGTATCTGCAGAGTAGCCATAGCTCGATGGTGGGAAGCTTTTTTTCATTGCCGTCAGACTAGGCGAGTCTGGTGGCTCCACGGAGCAAGTACAAAGAGGAGACGGCCTAAACAACTGTGCACTGTGATTCTCAACTGGGTCCTGACGACCATCACGGTGGGCGTGGCTTAAGTCAGTGTATTGTTGGCGTTCATCCTGTGCACAACTTCGTAAACTTATACATTTTACAGCATATTCGCGATCGATAGAAGAAAAAATTAATGTAATGTTGTGTTTTATTTTGTAAAAACTACTCGAATATACATTCTGATGCTATGGATGGCATCACATTTCATTTGTTAGTTATTTTATGCGTAATTTATTAAAATAGTTCTAGAAAAATCTCTTAGCGTCAGCGTTTTTAAATATAATTTTACCAGACATTAGATTGCGACACTTTGTGTCATGGGGACTAAATATATGTAGGTACGTAGAGCTCAGTCTTAATTAATATATTTTAATAATCATATGTACTTAAATTGATTCAGCATTAATTCCTAAAGATCTTTTAATCGCCAAAATATTATTTTTGTAGTTTTTATATCATTTTGTAAACAGGCAGCCATCTATCGTCAACTATGAATAACAAACATAAATATAACAAAAACACAGGGCCGTAATTAGAAGCAAATTATTTGACCTAATTTATTTATTTATTTACAAGCACTTGTACAACTTTACGGAGGATGTTCAAAGCGTTGTACAGTAGAAACTAATGTCCCGCGGCTGTCTCATTTAATACATTAAATACGCTGGACATAAAGTCATGCGTCATGCTGCTTTTAATGGTTTCGGATGGACTATTACATAAACCGGTGTTTTTTTTTGTCTTAAAAGACTAGCTTTGTAGTAAATCTTGATAAATCGTATTATCAAACAAAGCTTTTAAAAAAGAAAAAAGCAATGTTGAATGATCTTCATTCTTCATTTATCAAATAATAGTATCACTATTTCACTGAACAATTACGTATGAAGATGGATAGAGTGATGGTTGTTGATGGAACTCCCTGGTAATTCTGAGTACGACCCTGTTGTATCTTGCACTTAGTGATATCTAGTATGAGATAGTTACGTAACTACAAAATAAAATCGACAGAACGAGCGAGTAGTTTCGCTATTGACTGGCATATGGCAAATAAAGTAATGAGCGGAGTCTAACACAAAAAAAAAAATACACCCCCGCAGAGGGCACTCCCCGGTGGAGGCCATCGTGCGCGTGTGAGCCCTCACGACGGAGCCTGCAGTGTCCCGGGATGGGATCGTTTTGGCCGTGTCCCTTGACATGACTAATGCAATCCAATACCCCGTGTATTGGATTGCATTAGGGAGGCACTCCGCTTGGGTATCATCGCTCAGGGCTTATTTGATGAACAGTGCTATCATCTTTCCTGGTCACCAGTGAGAGTGGAACCGGTGAGATATATTGTGCGGTGTACATGGGTCGGATCTGGCGTCTTCCTGTGGGACATCGGTTACTGCGCCTACGTCCACGTCTACGTCCCAAGCGGTGTTAGCAGTATTTGCTACGCTGACAAAAGTTTGGTACACAGTAATTAAGACGATTTGGCAGTTCTGCAGACCTGGGTTTAAATACAGTTAAGCAGGAAATTTCACATTATAACAGGAACTATCAAGATACGACTTTGGATTCACAGAAATTTACGGGCCTCGAGGCTAAAATTGAATTAAATTTTATACTACATTAATTATTATTATAGAAATTAATAATTTTGTTATATATGAGGCTATCGCAGAAGACATCGTATTCTATAAATTCTTACCACAGTCTTTCACTTCTTTTATTCATATGGAGTGAGTTACATGTTTGTGCATCTAGTTTTAAGAATTCTATTTTAGTATTTTCTCTAGCAATTAACTGTTTTTGTCCCCAATAAAATAAAAGGGGAAGGCAGTGTAAGACACACAAGGCTCAGAATGCTCAGTGTCTCCTCTCTGACCAGCAGATTCAACAGAATTGAAGACCCAATAATAGAAAAAGCACTCATTGGAGTCTTTCGAGCTACTTCCCGAAATTCCAGTACTATGGTAAAGCTAATAGAGTGGCTCATTGTGTTGAACTCAGATCACCATATGGCAGACGTTAGAAAAAAGAGAAGATTACCGACTTTATTACTGGACAATAAGTTTATGTAAATTTTTTTATTGCCCGGAGACGTCGCTACTTAGTAATCATCATTAGTAGTTAAAAACATACCTCGGCTCTTTGGGCCTGGTGCCCGGTGGCATTGGTTGTCGTGAGTCTTCGCTGGCGCCGCCGTTGCTGGAGTACTTCATGTTTCCAGCTGGAAATAATATAAACATGTTCCTAAAAGGTTCAAGTTTGATGGTAATACGTTCGGTGTAAAAATACTTCATCGACTTTATTACTCATGGTTTCTTATGTATCAGACTTGACTCAAATTCTTAACTGTGCAATATTTTTTTTAATATGAGCGTGTGAGAATTGAAGCCCAATTAAAAATATAAAATGAAAAAGTTTTGTGATCATTTCTAAGTTTTAATTTTTTTGCATTCACTTAGTTCTACCGTTATAGGTATACTACGGCCGTTTTAATTTGGCGGCCCTGAAGTTTGCGCAGAAGGCTGCGCACGAACGTTTTTTAGGAACAAAATGGTGGCATGAGGCGACGTGCGCGGGGCGGAGGTGTAAGCTAGAGATTGACTCTATGTAAACACAATCGACTCTTTATGCAATCAAATATCGCAATCGATTTTTATCGATTTGGAATTTATTGATTTTTGTTTATATGACATATTAAATGAAATAGATTTACAAACATAGTAAATGTTGTCGTTAGTAAACAAGATTTCGACTTTAATAATAAAAAAACTAATAATATTATACATATTTTTTTGGTTGAAAGATATGATTTAGTTAAATATCAGTTAATTATAAACGACTACTACAATAACGACTGTTTGAGAATATTTTAAACCTCCTTATAAAATTTAATAAAATATGTCGGAAAAGTCAATAGTACGGAAGCTTAAGAACGAACGAACGAGCTAAGTGAAAAGTGACACATGTCACTTTGACAGAATCCGCACTGACGTTTGCACGAACCGAACAGATAAAAGTGCCGACCGCAGAGGGGCGGTGCTCTTTCCTGTGTCGGCAGCCGTGCGAACCACAACGTCTATTTTCGGGGACTGTCTCACGGCTCGTTGTGTGAAGTGAATACCTAAAGCTTGCATTATAATAAATCAGTTGTATGATCTGGAATAGTTTGTTTATTGCTCGATACCCAGCCATCGCCCACAAAACAGAGTCCCTGGACAGAGCTTCAATGATGATCGGCATCCTTGCGCCGACAAATATATTTTTATATTTAGATTTCAATCGATTTGAAAAATAATCGATTAGAAAACACCCTCAGACACGCATATTGGACATCCCTTTTTCTTTACTCCGAAAACTTCGTGCATAATCGGCAATGCTCGGGACGCGGTAATGTGTCTCAGTCACACGTTAGCATTGGTGTCGTGTTCGTGTCGCTGTCTCTGTCTTGAGCACAGGCGGTGACAAAAGTTTTCGTTGGTTTTTATTAATACATTGTTAAGTTTTTTGTGGTGTTAGGTTTGTTTCTTTAATTCATAAGTTATTTTTGTAGCTTTCTGTCTGAAAGTGTTTTATTATTTATTTTATTTGTACTTGGTCCCTGTATCAGTAAAATTTTATTCGTATTTGGTTTTAAAAAAATAACGTCAATAACAGTTTTTTTTACGACTGTACATGCGCTAAAGTTCGCAGAGTCTATGTTCACGGGCGCCAAGTTAGAACGGCCGTATTATAGGTCATCGATTATATCCTCACAAATAGTGTTAAGGCCTTGACTTTTCAGATCATAACTTTTTTATAGAACAGAATCTGACCTGAACTGTTTAGCAAATGATTAGCTGATTTTATCAACTTGTTAAAGCATTCGGAGATTTTTTATATAATAAAATAAAGGCCCATTATGTATGGGCTGCGATGGTTCGAAAGAGATAACATGGTCCTAGAACGCCAAGGGTAACTGAAGAAACACAGGTGGCTTTAACCAGTAAAAGTCTTGACGATTTTTCTTGTTTCACCCAGAGTGGGAAGAGTTATTTGATGATTGGACCAAAAAAAGAAATTACAGATGTATTTGTATGCTCACATGAAACGTGTCTTGGGTAATCTCGTTTGTAGTCACGGTCACGGTCTCGCTTGTCGGCGCCGCGCTCGTAGCTCGCCGTCATCTCGAAGCGCGGCGGTGGCGGCGCCTCGAACTGGCTGCGGCTTGACGACTATTCATAAAATAATCATTTCATGAAGGCTTGCTATTTTTAAACTGCCATTATCATCAAGTCAAGCAATAAAAAATTAAAAAAAAAATGTTTTGTCTTCATTAATCCCAGGAGGGTTCGTCCATATTGATCTATGACAATTTTCAACACCGTCTATGTATACATATGGATTGCAATAAAGTATTGAGTATCGCAGATTGCATCTTATAATGTTGCCTCAGGCTATAACTTGAAAATGAAGAACTCAGCTTAGATAAAAATGAGGAACACAATAATATGCCAAGCTTCTCTAAGACGGGACCAAAGTCTTAAACTTCATTAAAAAGAATCTTTAAAAG
Organism: Mythimna vitellina; assembly: GCA_949316375.1. Lineage (NCBI taxonomy): Eukaryota > Metazoa > Arthropoda > Insecta > Lepidoptera > Noctuidae > Mythimna > Mythimna vitellina. Next base: position 9,796,039 of record OX438706.1, on the reverse strand, counting down.
AAACATGCATCTACAAATAATGTGGTAATATTATATATAATTTAATACTCGGTCGCGACTGTCTGTGTTGGTATTTTCCTAGCGACGAACCCAGGGTTAAAAAGCCCTGTTATTATTAGACTAGCTTTTGCCCATGGCTTCTCCCGCGTACTTAAAATATAGCCTCCATCACCCAGGAATAAAGCAGCTTTCTATCAGTGAAAAATTTTTAGCAATCAGACCCGTACTTTCAGAGATTATCTCCTACAAACCAAAAAAGAATAAAACAAACTTTACCTCTTTTATAATATTATAGTGTAGATTAATTAATAATTTCGGAGTAATGGCAGTAAGTTTGCCCTTTATTACACATACGAAACACACTGGCGAAATGTGGGTGTACTATAATGTGTTCGTGTTAAGAAAATAGTGAGTTATCATTGTCCCTTAGCCACGCCACGCCCCTTAACTAATTAGATCAAAGTAAAATAGAAAGCTTAATAGCCAGTTGAAGCAGGGACGTGCGAGCAATACGAGTTAATAAGCCCTGCTTGATGTGAAAATAATACCTCACCACACCACCACTCATCTATATCATAGAACACAACAAATTAATTAAATTAAATAAAACTCTAATTTTTAAACTTCGTGCGCCTACGCGGTTACGCTAAGTTGCCATTTCGTGTTCAACGCAAAATCAAAATTCATTCATAAGATACGATACCTAGACATGCATTATGCAATGTTGCCGCTCTGAGCGCAATCTCTCTGATCTCACTCTAACGCTTAACAAAAAAAAAAAGAGATGAGCACTAGTGTTGCTGTCTCTTTCTGTCGTATAGGCTTTGTATTTGGCTTAATCAGCCATCTCACATTTCCCTATAAAAACATAAAAATATAAGTCTGTGTGGGTAAAATTTGATAGGGTGTGCAAGTGCCCATGGAACGTTTTTCTACTAAAATAGACCAGGCTTGTTATTTTTAAGCAATGAACTTTTACTACGCAAACTATGAGGCGCCCTCTATGACGCGTAAAACAGTTCCGCAAACAAATTAGTTCAAATTTGCTTTGAGCGGTTATCGTGTTGTACGTAATTGTTTTGAAAGACTTTTTTATTTCTCTCATTTAAAGTAAAAGTTTTATGATTAGTTGTTGCTGTAACTTACTTGGTTTTGAAGTGGTTAAAGTTTATTATCTTTAAGTGGGAAAGAAATTTCTCGTGACGAAGTTTTTAAGTAGGTACATTCAACGCCAAGAACCAAAGAACGAAAAGCTAGGCTGTTTAAATTGTGAGTATTAGCTAATTATATACAATTTTGGTGCGCCATCTAGTGATTTCTGAATTAAACAACAGCTATAATAGAATATTGTGAGTGAGCAAGAGTTGCCAAAAAATATCAATAGATGGCTCATATATAATTGACGTCATATATGATACAGGTATGATGTTTACATAATTTCTATCATATTAATCACAAATGAAAATGTAGCAATTAAAATCAACATTACAGCAAACAAAAATGCACTGAGTTTTTTTTTAATTCGGGATATTAGTTAAGTGACTGTACTAGAATCCTTGACTTGCCCCTATAAAGGTATCTGATACGCCACTGAGTTGAAGTAAGCCCTTCAGAGAATACGGACGCGGTTTTGTCAATTTTAAAAATGAAGACTGCACCTATTCGTAAATTTAATAGTGAATTTACTGTGTTGTGAAAAGATTACTTTAATAATAGTGGTCTAATTTTTACTCTAATATAATACGCTTTTACTTTGCAGTTACACTGATAAGTCACTACTTTATTAACGTGAATGTAGGTACTATTGAATAAAAGATCATTTTTTAGGAGGAATTCAGCCACTTGTTTAAGCAAGTTAGACTGAAACTGTTTAATGCGTGAATTGTTATGTTAGGTTTGGCGGGTCTTTGGGTAGACGCATTTAGCCAGTTTTTATATTTGCTCGATCGCGTTTAAATATAAAAAAGTGTCTGGTCTCTTGTTGTTCTCCTAAGCGACGTTAGTTAGGACCCTTAGCGCGTAGTCGTTTGGTTTTAAAGTTAGTTTTAGATTTTAGTGAAACCAGGTTGGAGGCTTTAATTTATTAAGGTCACCACATGCCAGACCGGTTAAGCTGACGGCAATGTCATATCCTGCGGGTGACCACTCATAAAAAAAACCAGAGGTGTGATCTACAAACATACAGTAGATGTGTTGGCAGTACGTACGACGGGCGGCGGCGGCGCGCGCTTGTGGCGGGCGTCGCGCTCGTAGGCGGGCTCGGGCGGCGGGCTGGCGGCCTTGCGGTACGACGCGCTGCCCTCGTAGCCGCGCTTGCGGCGCTCCTCCTCAAGCCTAAGATATTACCATTTTTAACTTTACGTCTGCACATTATTACACACTAGTACATAAGCTTATTTGTGATTAAAATCAAAGTGATCCTTATTCTTGAAGTACTAATACTGCTGATGGATTGCTGTCAAAGGTAAAATATGAAATGTGAGAATGAATAGTTTATGGCAGCATTTTCTTATGTTTGTTTTATACTGCGCTTCACTTACAAGTCGTAATTAATATTATTCAAGAAGCTTGAATTTGTTTATAGTGACTACCTCAGCAAAGCATGCCAAGAAGGCTGACATGATACATTTGCTGCCAAATACTACAAAAACATTTATTTATTCATTTATACTTCATGCACATAAAGGTACAGTGGCGGACTTAATGCCTTAGGCATTTTCTACCAATCAACCTTTGGGTGATGCAGAGAAGAATAGTGGTAGGTGCAATAAAAGAGAGAAGGAAAAAAAAGGGCAATATATAAAAGATATACAAATGAATGAAGAAACTTTAACGTTGTGATGATACTACTGCCAACTTCTTACGAATATGCTTGCAACATTAGAATGTGTTATCATAATTTAATATATTACATTTTTAATAGTAATACATCAGCGATTGTCTATCAATACTTAAAAAATAATTTTACAAGTCAATATTAGTCAATAAATGAGTGCAGTTTATTAACAGAAAACACTTTTTATAAATCACGTACCTGAGTTGGGCTCTCTTCAGTTCCAGTCTCTCTAACTCCAGCTTCTCTCTCTCTATTCTGTGGCGCTCGCGTTCCAGACGAAGTAGCTCGTTCTTTTCGCGCTCAATCTTTTCTCTGCAAGTAAAATACGGTTTTCATGCGTATTCCAATTTTTTACCGTATAAGTATCGGCCCAGTCTGAATTTGCGGTCTTTAACATTTCCGCAGATATGTTAAAATGTGGTACATAGTTTGGGTACAAAGTTACCAAAGCGCCCAACGTCCAGGGCAAAGAATGTCTTAAATGCAAAACGTTAAAAGTTACAAGTCTAAATAAGCTGCTAGAGCCCGCGCACGTTAACTTGGCGCGTCGCTGGGGGCGCGCTTAATGTTGCCAGCCTAATTAATCTATTTTCCCTCATATAAATTAAAAACAATCTTTCGTAACTCAAATTGTATTTTTTTTTTTAAACCTTTCTTTAAAGAGTTTTTTCGCTAGTGCGAATATGTCACTCTGTTGGTGTACAAATGTAATAGTTAAAAAAAAAAGGTTTAGGGTCGGTTTTTCAGAGCGAACCTAACCATATTAATGATAGGGATTATTTTATATGAAACAGGATTCGATAAATTAATATTGTGCGCGCTAATTTGTGTTCTGAGCGATTGATTTCTGACATATCTCGATAAATATGATATGATTGTGTCCTCGTCTTCGTTATGGAATTTATTACGAGTCCCAAGAACAAAATCACATCAAAAAAAAAATCTCTGAAATCTTTCGCAGGTCTGCTGGAAGAAATTTCTTATTGGAAATAAGCAGTACCTTTGTAAAATTTTTATCAGAATATATCTTCTTTCTTTATTCATGTGTGTACATAAATTATAAAATAAATAAATTAAATCGTATCGAAAACGAAGACGAAATGTATTTTATTACGTATTCCTATTGTACATACTAAGAACTATATGTCACAATATTTTTTTGTTTAATATTCTTTTACTTATTAAAATAACCAATCGAACACTACCTTTTATATACACAGAACTTCAAAACCTTATACCATAAATTGATAATTTTTCATATACGATTTTGTTTTTGGGACCTGTCGATTAGTTTTAATCAGGGGCGCCGACTCCGTGGGTGCTCGGGGGCTCGAGCACCCATGAGAAATAAACAATGGGTGCCGAGCACCCCTGGAGAAGACATAAAGAAAAAGATCAGTAATCGCCTTTTAGGTTACGTATAAATTGTAATATTTCTTGATAATAAAAACCACTTTAATTTTTATATAATGGTTTCATTTCATATTTTTATCAAACATAATTATTAATTAGTAATTAAGTACGTAGTATGTAAGTAGGACATTATTTGTCGGTCGTTCAGTGTGCATTTCTCATCTCACACTTCGCTACTTTTTCGAGTCCGTGCATGAAACCCATGAGGTTATCTGAAAGCCGGCGCCCCTGGTTGTAATACATTTATTTAGGTAGGAAAGTAAACAAATAGATTGAATTTGAGGTTTATTTTCATTATAACTATTATAAAAAAAGTCATGAGAACCTTGTAAATCATGCGATTCTACTGATAAACAGAAGAATCAGCTAAGTCCATTGTCAATTTAAGCTTTGTTAATTTATGTGCAGTGATATTATGCATTATCCATGACTACTATACAATTTGGTTGTAGATTTGGCACAATTTTTTCTGTCATCCTTCGCATGAAGTTTGCAGAATTGATATTGTTATGATAGTCACTCACTTAATTAAGATTTAAATTCATAGTAGCAGTCTATTTTGATTTCATACCAGGCACCACTCAGGTATATGTAGGGAAATTTTATTATGGTCACCCGAAAAATTATTTGACAAATGGGTCTAACTTTGGTAATGGTACCATAGGCCCGATATTTTCTCATTCCTCTTAGCAAGCACGTTTGACTTTCAAGATAATATCCCAGCCGAGGAGTCTAGAAATAGCTATAAAATTGATTTAGCTGTCAAAAATTTGAAAGATATATATTATGTGAGTTACCGGTTTTTGGAAAATTATTATATAATTATTAAAATACAATTATAAGAAAATATAGTATGTATGTGTGGTACCTCTCAGCGCGTAGCTTCTCCCTCTCCACCGCGAGGCGGTGCTTCTCCTGGCGTTGTCGCCTTTCCCTCTCCCTCAGTGCGTCCTCGGCGGCGCGACGTCTGCGTTCTTCCTCTCTGGCCGCGCGGGAACGCTCGCGTGCACGGGCCACGTCGCGCTCTTTCTGTACCGTACAATACGTAACAAGTTAGAGGATGTTTGTGCGCTCAAAAGTAGTCGACCATGCATGCCATGCAGTTTCTATAAGTACTTAATATTTACTGATCATTCTTAATAAATGATATACAAAATTACACACTATGCATCGCAATGTAGTCACCAATTTTGACATGTATATCATTTTAATGTTCCATCTAGTTTTTTAATTTGTTAGAAGTAACTAAAACGCCTCATTTCAAAGGATCCGCAGGCTGTCATCGTAACAGTACGCCACTAATAATTAATATCCCAAAATTATAAATCATTTTAAAACAAAATTTAGAAATAAAAGACTTTAGCAATTGGCTATTTTTATTCAATTAACCTAAACACAATGGAGCTAACTTGTTTGGTTGATGAGTTTTTAAGGCCACCACAGGCTACAGTATCATATTATTGGACTGTCTCTAAAGTTATATGAGGGTCCACAAGCAACATTTTTTTTCTGTTGCTGTTGAAAGATGTGGGAGCGACAAGGACGTGACTTTTTTGTAAAAAATTGCTACAAGTGATGGAGCGATAGTTGCGTCGCCGGCGCCGGCTTGTCACCGAACTCGCAAATAAAATAGTCTTCCAGCTAATCGCTTCGCTAAAATTCTGCGGAGAACTTGCTCGTGCGGACTATCTCTAAGTATCCCAAGTTTAAGATTAATCTTTTAGAAAAGATGTTTTTAAAAATGGATTAATAATAATAAGTAACCAATTTACTATCAGAATTTTCGTCTAAAGCACTAATTTACATATGATCTTCTCATCAAATACAAACATTTGTATTACAGGTATAGTTTATAAAGTTAAATTAAATTAATAGGCAAAACTCCACACAGACTAAAGACCTTGTATTATAATATTAGCCTACACATTTATTTTAAAACACACTATTAAGCATATGAATATGGAGGAGTAGATTGAAGAGTCGTCAAAGCCAATTTATGACAACAGATCTAGCGAAACTATTTATATAAACTTGTGACTCCTCAAACATCCCATTGACTATGCTGAGCCCACAGAAAATCTCCATGGCTGGCCAGCAACTACCAGGACTCAATTGGAAATCTCTAAAGCAACTACAAATCAGCTATTCACAACCATTCGATGGCGATCAGTGCCCTTCTAATCATTCGAAACTTTCAGCTAACAATATTTCAGTGGTATTTTTAAAATTTTCACATTTTCGTTCAAAGTACTCAGATCATTGTAATTTGATATTACCGCAGTTGTAAGACGATTTGTAAAAAAAAAAAAAATGCAGAACATGCAAAGTTCACTACAACGCGCTTTTCTAAGCCATGTGGGTTTTTTGGCGCACATCAAAATTGCGCGATACTCCATATTTCGCGAAAAATAAAGATAACTATTTATCCAATTATTGACCATGACAGCTGCACCAATTATAAAATAATATGAATGCTGCACTATCGTTTTAGATCTTAGCTGCTTATCACTTTTATGTTCTAGTGAGTTACCAGAAAGCAGACGGGAATTATGTCTGCTAAGTGCAGTCTATTTCAATGGCCATTACAGACTACTAAGGCACTTAACACTCCACAAGTGAAAGTAAGTGGATTCAATTCCTTTGCAAGGTCAATTTGTAACTAATTTTGTTTGGTAACATATTGTTCAAAAATAAAAAAAAAGATTTTTTGAGATTCTTGTATAATCTATATAAAAATGAATCCCTGTTTCCCTTGGTCACGTCATCACGCGTGAACGGCTGAACCGATTTAACTATTTTTTTTTTGTTTGTTACAGGAGAAGGATCTTTAGAAAGAAAAAATTAAAAAAGTTGGTAGTAGGGTAGAGATGGGTAGAGCACAATAGAGTAGTCAGTTGACGGGAGCGAAGCCGCGAGCAAAAGCTAGTAAATGTATATTATTGTGTAACTCTGGGTAATCCGAGTTTGACGGCACGATTGGCCTAGTGGTTGAGCGATTTGGCTCAAATCAGACTATCGAAAAAGTGGCCTAACAAACCTATTGCATATCGATTGGTTGTGGCTAGCTATGCAAATAGGCTGCTGTAGGCACCACTCAATCAGATGGGGTACTCTAATAAACCACAAGCCGATTAGGAAACTACATCGCAAACAATGCCTCACCTTTTGTTGCGCCCTCTGGGCAACTATACATATTTGCACTATGAAAAATTTATGCGAGACAAAATCGACGTGTTTGAAAACTGGTTAATAACGTTTAGTATGGATTCACCGATACTACGAAGTAAAAAACAGCATATAAAGACATTCTGACTACACCCATCACCACTAAATCCTAATGCATGCTCACCCAAATCTTGGAAAAGGACAGAACCTCGCGGGGCGATCGCTTTCGCTCACGACTCCTGGTGCTTCGCTTGGCACGTTCCTGTAATGTTACAATGCTATTAAAAGCGATACACAAGCGCCATCATCTTTTCAGCCGAATGACGTCATTGGCGTTCATTATGTCGACACAATGACCAGTTCTGTATTTCTCACACATTTATGTATATATATATATATGTTTACATGTGGATGGATGGAGAGGGAGAGGGAGACCAAAGAAAAGATGGATGGATTGTGTTAAGAGTGATATGAAAGAAAAGGAAGTTAGTGATAGCATGATGAGTAACAGGGCAGAGTGGAAGAAAAAAACGTGTTGCGCCGAACCCAAATAACACGGGATAAGGGCAGGAAGATGATGATGATATGTATACAGGGTGTCTTTGACATCGACGCACAAACGAATACCATAGATCCAGTACATGATTCTGGACCTCCCAGTGGTGGAATTTTTCGCAGGGTTTATTTTCCGTTTTTTTTTTTTAATCTTTACGTTTTTTAATTTAAATTTAAAGTGTATAAAATCGATAATGTAACATTTTTTGTACAAAAATTAAAATAATGAATACTAATAACGATTTTATCTACCCCGATGACTAGGAAAAAGTCAACGAAAAATTCCACCACTGGGGGGATAATCTAAAGAACTGGATCCGTGGTATTCGTTTGTGCGTCGATGTCAAAGAGACAGTGTATAGAGACACGGGGTCTTACTTCGAAAAGAGATTTAAATCAAATAAATTTCAGTAGACGATGTGATATGTATCGAATTCTTATTGAAGTTTATTTAACCTTTTGAACGCCACGGTCGGGTATAGACGACAAAGGAAAAAGTCGTGCCTAACACGCCACCGTCGTATACAGCCGACAAGAAAACGACATTTTTAAGTACAAAATAAATATACTAAATTAGGTATTGTTTCTTTTTCCTATTATTTAAAACTACATTAATGATATATTGTAAAATGGCACAAAGATTGTATCCATTAGTTACATTTCAGCAGAAAAAACAATCATCAAAAATTGCTAATCGAAATCCGTAAAAAAGTGTTCTCGCTCACGTCACAGTCGGCATGACACGACAGCTAGTGAAGGGTAAGTAAGGTAAATTATATTTAAAATCTATGAAATATTTTATAAAAATTAGCATTAAATAGTTCGATAATAATTTTTAAATAACAAATATTCATATCTGAATATACCTGAAGTATGATATAATATTAAATTGTGGTCTGTAGTAACAAATTCATAATTAATATCTATCGGTCGATAGTTTTCTGTTCACTCTCGCGCATCCCTAGGCAGCAGCGCACGGACATATATACAGTAACCTGTACTCTACAGTCGGGAAGACACGTCAAGCCGTGACGTCATTAGCGCTACGGGAGACTGTTAGTGATTTCCTTCATTGTTATAACCGGTGATAATAATATTAACGGAATTATTACTACGCTAGTGAGCGAAATTGATTATAAAAATATCACAGCTAGCAGTCAAAATATGACTAGTGAAGAACTCCTTCGTATAATTATGTCTTCTGAGGATATAGCCGGACCTTCCTCACCAAGTTTATTGAGCGATGTAAGTCGTAAAAGGAAAAGACAGGTATCTTCTAAAGAAAAAGTTTGTGCAAAGAAAACATACGCAACAAAAGAAATTCAAGTTGAATAGTGAAGTTCAAGAGTGCAATAGTGTATAAACGACGCAAATCAATTGCTATGTGATGTTTCAAATTTACCTCCGTTAGATTTTGATTCACCTCATATTTAATGTATAGCTAACATTTACAACATTTTAAAACAATGAAACTGTTATGAAGTGCAATAAATACTATAAAACAATTGATTAACAAACGCAGTTGTTGAATGTTGGATGGAAAGTATAACATCAAATAACACGTCCCCGTCGTGGACGTGTCAGTTAGTAAACTTACGAAGGTTTACTAAAACGAAACGCTTAACAAGGAATGCACGCTACCACGAAAATTTAAAATTTTCGTAGCCGTAGCCATGCAATCTCGAATAGCAAAAGCTCGAATTCAACCATTCGAAACTTAACGAGTGATGCGTACTCTTACGAAAAACTTATCATAACCTCATGCAGGACGAACATTATTAAAAATAAGTATACAATGGGCGGTCTTATCACACAGGGCAATTTCTTACAGACAACCTGCTTGAACGCAATCTAACGCGATGTTTAATGAAGAAGGCAATGCAAAAAAAGAGAGGTAACAACTGAAAACTCTGTGGGCATTCGGTAATTCCGTGATTTACTCGAACGTTTCACAAATCTTGTTCCAGGAAATACTTTTTTTTTGAAACCCTAAGTTTTTTAGAAAAATTATCGTCATTCAGAATCTGGATTAAATGTGCCAGGCTTCTATTGATGTACTTTTTTATATTTTTAATATATGAGTATATTATGGAGGGCCAAAGTTCACATAAAATGGCAGATTTTCAGAGGTCTTTACTAGATTAGTTTTACGCCAATTTATGTTTTGATTTCTATAGAAACCTAGATAATATCTACAAGATAGTCGTGTATCCGAAATATCTAGAGAAAGATGTGTAATATCATAATTACGTAAGAGCGGTTGTATGAAAATGAACCTCGAAAAGAAAGCTACCAATATAAGAAAATTAATAATATTATTAATTACAAGGAATAAGACTCTTAGGTTTGACCTAAATCTGGCTGCAGCGAATCACATTTTCTTATGGTTCGATCCTTTTCTGTCACTCAGAACTGTCATTTACTAAAGAGAGAAAGAGAGCGCGTTTCTGCACCTCGCGTCGATTTCGCCGCGGCAGCTCAACCCTTAATGACTGGTATCTATAGGATATATAAATAAATAAAATATCTTACCTTATCAGACCGGGTAGACTTTTCGCGTGTGCGTGACGGGGACCTGTTACTTTCTGCTCCCGAAACTTCACCATCCTTCTTCGTTTTAGGTTCACCTGATTTTTCAGCGCCTTCTTTGTTCTCCTATAATACAGATGCAAAATAATAAATAAAGGTAAGACCTGACAAATGATACACTCTTGTGGAGCAGTTTGGACTAAAGGCATCACAAAGTGGCACTTGTGGACACAGATATCGATAATTTAGATGGGAACCCTTATTCATTGACGTACCAATGAAATTCGTTAGTAAAATCGACATATGTCAGTGGCAGTTACTAACCCTGCGTTCCTAGATGCGACAAAAGTGATAATATCGCGAATCCGACCTCGACATCACAATTATTACTCAATAGCTCTTACATATTGTGCTACTAAATTTGGTCGGATTCGCGATATAATCACTTTTATCGCAGTTCGGAACGCTGAGATTATGTCAGTGGTCAAAGGTAGACAGAACATTGTTTGGATTTTTAATTTCCAGTACTCATTACGAGTTTCCTTGGTGACCTTGTTTTCAATGTCATTAAATGAAAACCGGCAAAGTGCGAATTCGACTCGCGCACAAAGGGTTCTGTACCATTATCTTTAAAAACGGTAAAAAAAAAACGTGTTTGTTGAATAAAATAAATATTAAAGTGGGGCTCCCCACTTTAATATTTATTTTATTCTGTTTTTAAGAACAAAAATACACCATTGTGAAAATTTAACTGTCTAATTATCATGGTTTATGAAATACAGCCTGGTGACAGACGGATGGACAGCAGAGTCATAGTAACAGGGTCTCGTTTTATCCTATGAGTATGGAAAACCAACAATAAAAAAGCACATTAATAATTACCTCACTCTCTTTAGCTTCATCCTTGCGTTCTTTACTAGAACGACGCTCTGAGCGAGCGGATGGCTGCCGACGCGACGATGATTCAGATTCTGATTTAGCCTTCTCTACGGAAATCATACGCCCATGCAATTCTGAGAAAACAGTGTTAACACGGAAATTAAGTTCCATAAAATTTGAATATTTTTTATAAACGAAAATTGTTTTAATGTTCTTACCTGTCCTATGTAAATTCTTAATACAGTTCTCAGCATCTTGAGCACTTGCCATTGTGACATAACCATAACAACGAGAACCAGGTGTTCTAGCATTTGTTACCACTTTTGCTCCAATTACCTGTAACAAAATTTTTATATATATAGATTTTACTTATTTTTTCTGGTCACTGGTAATAACTTAAGAACAGCTGGACCAATTTTAAGTTTTGTATGTATACTAGCATTCAGGAAAGGTTGTAATTAGGGTGGGGTAGGTACCATAGGGTAGATTAGGGTAGGGTAGAGTAGGGTTAGGTAGAGTGGAATAGTCAGTTGAAGGAAGCGAAGTCGCGGGCAAAAGCGAGTTTTGAGCTTCATTTCAAGACTCTATTAGACTTCTGACAATGCTAAAAAACTTTAGAAAATCTAAAAATCACAGCTGATATTAATGGCATAAATAGGTGTTTATTTACTTTTCCATGTTTGCTGCACAGTTGCTTCAGGTCCTTAGCGCGAGTGTCCCCAGACAACCCACTGACCCACAAGTTCCTTGCACCACCTTCCTTATTGTCATCCTTCTTCTCTTTCTTGTCACCATCACCTTCTTTGTCTTTATCATCTAAAATAAGATAATGTATAATTAAGACTATTGCTTCTTCATTGAAATGGACCAAGGATTAAATCATTTATTAATAAATACCTTTTGTCTCCTTGTCATTCTTTTCATCCTCATTGCTGAAAAAATAACCAGAGCATTATTTTACAATAAAAGAACACACTTCAAGTAACCACAATACATGAAAATTGGAATTATAATGATTTATTACTAGCACAAGTTCCTTTTAATGTAAAGTTTCGTGACAATAATCATTTTAGAATTCCCGTAGTGACACTCATCACCTACAAAGTTTTGCACCATTATTCCATTGCATTGGGCCAGGGCGTCGAGGGCAGGTCCACAGAATTGCACGTGTCGCCTTATACCCGCAGCCGCGCCGCTCAGTAACCGCTGACGTCACCACCGATGCAGATGATCCTTTCAACAGCGATCAGTGTAGACAGTACACATCAGCCCGGAGCCGGCGACTGCAGTTGAAGACATCATCGAGTTTCGTTGACAGGCAGTTGTCGTCAGATCCGTAGAGCAGGACTCCAAAACGTTTGGTGCAAAACTTTGTAGAGATAACGATAAGAAAGTATTGGATGTCGGAATAATCGGAGTAGTTATAGATGCGTGGGCGGCGACACGGCGGCCGTTGACGTTCACCAACCTAGTGGCGGGGACTTCGGAGGTTACTTGTTGGTCGTCAGCTGGCTCGTCGTCGCCGTTTGCAGCAGAGTCGGCCGGTGCAGACTTGTCGCTCGCTGGCTCGCCCGCGTCTTCCTCCTCCTCCTCTTCAGCCGCCTCATCTACGTCAGTCGTATTTATCAGCTGAGCCAGTGCAGGTCGCTCGCCGATACTCGGGAGCGGCCCACCCTGCCTCTCCTTAATCTTGCCTTGAAGTGTTGACAGTTTCTTGATATTTTTCACACTTGTTTGTTGTTTACACAAAAAATCCTGACCTGAAAACTTGATTGGACATTAGCACCACCATCTGGATATGGAGCAGTATAGCAGCTATGAGCCACTATGTCCATAGTAAAGCATACATAACTGTAGGACACTGGAACGCTGCTGCGACTGGAAATGCCCTGGCACTTAAATTACACAAAACACCACATCATTGTAGAGCCACCTCAGTCTGTGCTCATTTCAGTGGTAATCCTCCCAAATTATTAATAATGTCATCTGTTCTCTCTCTGTTAGTTTTTGGATGCATTCTGTGTTGCAGCTGTTTCTATCACGATGCTTGCAGGTCTTACTATTAATTTTCTTCTGCCGGTTATAACTGTCCACTCTTGTTTACCGCAACTATTTCAACTCATTTTTAAATGATGACAAACATTGCAACATAAGTATAATACCTCAATATAATCAATCTTTCGAATACCGTAATTAGACACAATAGAAAGACAATGAGAGAGCAAACACCGGTGTTTGCTTGGGGTTTAAATTAATTTATTCACATCTTCAAGGTTGTGTACCTTCGCAAGTTCATTATTTTAAATCCTCTGATTAGGATAAAAATTGGTTAAGTAATTTTTTTCACTACAAAACGGAATTCACTGATAGTTAATTTCAAGTTGACAATGTATGTACAGAAATAAACTTTCATAAATTCTAAGCTTACCTTTTTTGTCTGTTTTAGAGTTGTTATCAGCCTGAAAGAGATTAAAAATATTGGTTAGTATAGATACAAAGGCATGTTTAATTCATTATGTTAACATTAGTTATGTCAAGTATTTGGCGTTATTCCAGTTTGATACTATTAATACTAACTGAAACCAGACTTGACATGTTTTGGATTGCATAGAATGGTTGTTGATAGCAGTAAATGAAGACATGTTAGAAAGACTGTTAAAAAAATAAGATACACCAAAACTACATAAGTATATTTAACAATATAAATGTACTAAAATACATATTTATATGCACATATATATTATTTATTCAATCATGTTGTTTTAGATATGTATATTCTAGTCTATTTCCATCATGAACCCATTGGATATTTTGGAGGTAACTTGTGGCAGTTTAACTGATACACTGAAGAAATAGAAACGTACCTCTTCATTAAGCAGTTCATCATCACCCAGATCCAAGTTGATGCTGTCCTCAGCATCAGTGTTGTTTTCTATTTTGTGGTCGTCTTCAGATTTGGTATCCTTATCAAGACATGGTTTTTTAGGCTGTGTGGCTTCAGGTTCTTCTTTTAACTCTCTTTTTCTGTTCACTTTCTCAGTTTCCTCAACCTCCATGTTAGCTTCAGACTTGGGACTAGCTTTGTTTTGTTTTTTGTCAGTTTGCTCAGTTTCTTCTTCTTCTCCAGCGTCGTCCTGTACGATCATATCCTCCATAGTCGGAGTCTCTTCCGACTCCTGTTCAACAGGATTCGTACTCTCTGACCGCCTGGTCCTTTTTGAAGGAGTTTTATTCTCTACGGTAGCCAACTCGAAAGAGAACGTCGCTGGATCATGCCCCTCGTCTTCCAAATGCTAGAAGGATATCGTCAATAGTGTATTGAATACAATGCAGTTGTTTGGCATGACTATTCTAATTATTACACGTCACATAATTACCTTGGATAATCGTTGTATGAGCACTCCGCGAACGCCGCTTTTATCTAGGTTGCGCTTTTCACACTCTGCACGTAAGTCTATAACTCTGAGGTCGTTCAGTAAACGCTTCTTGTCCGACATCGCCTGGTTTTATTTTAGGAATGTTTCTAATAATAACTCACTTTGCCTAGTTGTGTATTTTCAGTAATCTATGCGAAACTAATATTCCCACACACGAATGACGAAAAGGACAAGATGGCGGAGGCGGCGCGGTGTTTAGTATTTTTTTAATGTTTTACGTTTGGATACAAGTTTTTTAAACTATAATAGTTACCACAGACTTATAAAGACGCCCAATACACGATAGGTTTTGCTGTCAGTTTTGCCACCGTCAATATTTTGATTGACGAAAAACCTACCTTCTAATGCGATGATTGACGTTTGCATGATGAAAATATAGGCGTCCATTACACGTTCATGCCAGCGTCAATTCAATTTAAAACCATTAATTATGAATGGTGTATGAATAAGGCGCGCGCGTGTAACCCTTTACTGAACCGACTCACTGTTCTCAGTGTTCCGAAAGAATGGAACATTAGAAATGTTTTAAATCCATCTTTTGGAACAATTGGGTCACTGAAACACTCTTTACTTTAAGTGACCAGCAGTCTTTTTAAAATTCAAATTATAACGTAAATATTGTAAATATAATTAATGACCTGAACATCTGCTTTAAATTATTCTCAAATCTAAATTCAATTAACATAAAACTTTTAGTGTATATGACACAACGTAACACATAACAATTCATAACAGTCAGTGTCGGTATTCATCTTTTGAGCCGTTGTTCTAAATATTCCGTTTGTTTCTTGTGAGTCGATGTTTCAAAGGTTCCGTTTGTATCTTTTGAGCTTTTGTTCCTAATGTTCCGTTTGTATCTTGTGAGTTGATGTTTCAAATGTTCCGCTTGTATCTTGTGAACCGATGTTTCAAATGTTCCGTTTGTATCTTTTGAATCGATGTTCCAAAAACTGTTTCGGAACATTTCAGTGATACAGATGCAAATGTACCGATCGCAAAAATGACAAACTTTTCCCACGCCTAGTTTGAATGACGGAATTTTATCGCTGTTGGCGTCCATTACACGATAGGTTTTGCTGTCAGTTTTGCCACAGTCAACTTAATCAAAAAGTGACTTACGAAAAACCTACCGTCTAATGCTATGACTGACGTTTGCATGACGAAAAACGTATGGCGATTAAATTCCGTCATTCAAACATTATTCATGACTGATGGTTTTGATTGATGCTTGCATGACCGTGTACTGAGGAGCCTAAGGAGTAGATCCTGTCATGCAGTTTTTAACATCTGAAGTGAAAAGCTCGACGGTGATCCTCACCGAGACGCCGTCTCAACGTGACACTGGCCAAATAGTCGCAATCGGCTCAATAGCTATAAAAAAAAAGATTAACTTCTATAGGTACCTTACTATAGAACTTAATCGCATGTTTTCTTTTGTTAATTACTTAGCGTTTATTCAAACTAAAAATACAAACGGGTAGAATAAAATCTATCAAGAATAAAAAAAAGAAAAAGAGTAGATCTTGACTTTTTTTTTGTAGACAACATTGGTCTCTAGATCACATGACACCTTATGTAACTAGTGTCATTGTCACTGTCAAAGAAAGTCAGTCGATTGTGATATTGGTTTGTTTTGAGAGTTAAACAATCAATTTAGAGCTGTTTAGTGATAAATTCACGGTCCCTTACGGTTAAAATTAACAAAAGTAAATAGTAAAAGTCGTCAGTCATGACCGGACAGAACGAAGGTAAGTAAAGTTGTAATTAAATTCATACGTTATCCCAGTGCCTAGCGACCCTTCACTTTAATTTACTCTCGCTAGAAATCTATTGACAAGCTCTACTCTTTTTGATACAGGTGTTCCATCTGAGGCTGTAGCATGTGAACTGCTCGATAAAATTATTTTAAAGCAATTGCATTTGATGGAGGAAAAGATGCGTTGCGAATTAAACATCGAGTCCAATATTCAAAATGGAAGTATTCATTTAGCAAAGTCTCGTTATATCATGGGTCAGAGCTCAGTGAGCACAACCCGGCTGCCTACTGAAAGCAGCTCGGATTTCTCAGCATCTAGAAAATGCGAAACTATTGAGGAAGATGGACTAAAAGTAATGAAGGTAATTGAGAATGATGCCGAGGATACAGTCAATCCCCTTCGCTGGTTTGGTGTCTTAGTTCCTCAGAATATGCATAAAGCCCAAAATATATTTCAAAATACTATCAACTATGTTGTTGAATGTGTAAATGTACAAGTGCAGCTACAGAGTAATTTAAAACTTATTGAAATGTTGAAGCAGTACATTAACTCAGAGAAGGTAACAGCTGCCTAAGGTAATTTGGGCATCAGTATGTAAAAATTAAATAAATTCATGTTATTTGTCTTATATTTTGTGATAATAGTTTAAGTTTTTGTGTTGTTGAAATGAGAAAATAAAACAAATCATGTTTCAATTGTCATTAATTTATTTTTATTTGTGAAATGAACACTAGGTGTCATGTTGTGGCTTAATCATATTGCAATAAGCATTATTTATTGGTTTAATCACAACAATTGAAAGGCCTTAGTTGAATATCCAGTTGTGTCTACTTCATGTATTTATTCGATTTTTTATATGAATGGCACTTTCATTTTACACTGACAAACAAGTAGATAATTTTATATTGATAACATTATTTATATAATTTTATTGGTGTCACATATTTGTTAATAATATTTATTCAATCAAATAATCATACCTAATTGCTCTTTTCAATATCAAATAATAGTTGTTTATGATTTTTTTCTAATAGCATTTTTATATTAAATAAAGAATTGTCTATATAATATTTAACTACTTATATACATATTGTATTTATGAGGTACATACAAACAACAGAAATGAAATGTTCATCTGGAGTTAATAATTAACAATCATCCCAGTAAATACAATATCATTCCTGTAAAGATGTGATATAATTTTACTTGCAATACTTTACTGTATTTAGTAAAGTATTAATAATATTAAATGATTACTTACCAAATGCCATCAAAATGGGTGCTATCTCTTTGGCATCCAATTTATTTTGAGATCTTTACTTTTAACATTCAGATATTTTTAAATACATTTCAAAGACAATTGTACAGATTCAGATTACTTTTAAAACTAGCCATGTTAGGAGATTGAGATTGTAATATTGTGTGAAACAACAAAATACTTGTCTCAACTTTCTGGTACACTTAATTTAAGGCAAGGAACTCATTTCACTTAATAACCTTTTTCAGCCACAATTTCTTTAAATGTAAAGTAAACATATTTAAAATCATTTAAGATTCTTCAGTCTCTGTTTTAACAGCCAGTTACATGTTAAGTCTCCATACCATGATCTTCTTAAAAATGTACTGCAATATTTTACAAGCATTGTTTAATTTGCAGTTATTTTAGAGGAGTTAGAGGATTTTCCTTATCTAAAGTTGTTTACATTCTACTGAAGAAAATAACATTCTATAATAATACAACATAACAATATTAATGTACAAAACATTCAATGATTAGGAAATAGAATTTGTGAACAACAAATACATTATTTATTAAAAAGATTACACACAATATAAAACTTTATACTCCTTACAGGAATGCAAAAATCAATGATTTAATATTTTAAAATATAAAAGCTTCTAGTAAAGTCTTGTTTACAATTTTGTGCAAATTGTGCGCAATTAATCATGTAATTTTATTTTTGGTTGTGCTTTCACAATGGCGTCATGACTAGACTTACTTCAAGTTGAGCTGAACTAGCATGTATTTTGTTACAAAATGCAATGACTGGTTTGTGTAGTTGTATCTATAGTAAGTACTTGTTTATACCACACATTGTACCAACATACAAATATTAAATCAATTGACACAATAAGAAAAGGAACTATCAAGTCTAGCCCAAATACTCTGTGTAAAATAACTACTATAAACCATACAACATCTAGCACAATTAAAAGATACATTTTTCTAATTTGCAAATGATTGTCTGTTTGTTTATGTGTAGATGTTGATGGAGTTTGTCTTGATTATATTAGTAACATGAAATTAGAGTACAAAGTACCTATGTAATAATGTAGTAGGTTTCTAGGTCAAAAATATTTACAAAATTCAAATAATTTACAAAAATAATTAAGTGTAAAACAGCAAATATATAAAACAAACATATCTTAAACCTAATAAAATTCGTTATTAATGTCAATAAAAATATTTTAACAGTAGGTAAATAAATTAAAACTACACTGGAATGTTTCTGCTTCTAAAAACACATGATTTCTATGATTTTTTAAGGAGACTAATTAATTGCAAAAGCGAATCGACTATGGCTTTTAAGTCAGAGGGAAAATAAGGTCCCGTTCACATTCGACTTTCAAGAGCTCGGGCGCTAGACCCATGTCGGGCGCCATAATATGGAAATTTATTTTTAATTTTTTTATCTTAATGCGCGTTTTCTATACGCCTCACTAGTTCATGTTACAAAAATATTGTGGGAAAAATTCAAACACCGAACACCGGCAATCTAATAAAAAATAACAGAATCACTACCATCATGGTGTACGCTATGCTACATGGACGCGATTACTTTCGACTCGGCTGGTAACACGATACAAATATTGACTAAGATGCGTAGTGCCGGGGCTCACCGACTCTGTAAAAATTAGTCTAACCTCATGTGCGAGGCGGGCTCGAAGCGATAAACCTATAAGTAGTGACGTGTCGCGCGGTTGTGTGGCTAGCCGTTGTCGCGCGTATCGTGCGTATCTTGGCCCTCCGTGCGCCACTCGGAGCGCGTGCAGGCGCCTTCGCGCCACCACGCTTGCACATTTCGGTAGTGCGCATGACGCTGGCGCCGCTCGTTCGCATGCACCATGGCGCACACGCGGCAGAAGAAGTACGTGTTAATGAACTCGCCGGTACCCTGGCAAGTAAGATTATTGTTAAGACTAAATGAACATTAAATGTCAAATTCTATGTTAGGCATCTTTAAATGATAAAATAGACTGGCTTCATTGGAACTGCACGCTAGCTGCAGTGTACTATGCAGTCGGTTGACAGAACTGTTCAAAAGCCTCCTTTTAGAGCCTTAATAACAAGTCCCATGTTGGGCGTCATTATACGAATACAAATATGTTTATTGTTCCAAAAGATATTTACATAAAATTTAACAGATCTCTGGACTCCACACTAGGATTTCCTGTGTCGTGGAGACCAGACATACTTACGTCATAAGATATAAATGACGCCCAATATGATTGTAAAGTATGCGACTCCCGTCGATCAGCAAAGGTAGTGAAAAAAGAGGATGTAGGCTTACCTTCCACTTGAAGTAAGAATTATACAAATTATCGTCTTCATCAATGCGCCGCAGATAGGAAGCGAGTTCCTCCGGGCTAGCGAACTCCTCGACGTGAATGTACGAGTTGTGCGGCGCCAAAGCCGCGTACTCGGACGCGCGGGCACCCATCACTATTGGCAGCACGTTATGTCTGTAAAACGTCAGTTGAATAGAATTGTACAATAGAACCTAAGTTTCAACTAGCAGTAGTAGTAGTAGTTTCAACTAGTAGTTTCATTAGCTCTTTCGTATCTATTATAGGTAGCCCAAACCAGTGCCTAAACTAGGTGCGGTGTCAACGGTGCCCAGGCACAGGGCTCAGACACAGAAATGATCAACCAGGGCCTAAGTTTTAGTGCAGTTAGCAGCATGTCTATATATTATAACTATTATTATTTATCGTGTAACCTATCCTAGGCAGGATGTTAAAATTTTCGAGATCGCTTCGTTCTCTCTTGTACTGATAAAAGAATTTAGAGCTATGTAACATTAACATTTCAAAGAGTGTAGTTCTAGAAGCTCGCACCGGGCATTTATAAAGGTAGTTATGGCACTGGCCCAAACACCATTGCCATGCAGAAGACATCGAACGACTTGAAAGTTACCAATAGGTATTTAAAAGGCGAGGTACTTACTGCAGTCCATTGACAAAGAATTTTTCTGTGACATAATCACGGCAGTTGGAGTTTTCGAAAGCTAGGTAGAACTTATAGTCTTTATCGAGCATCTCGAGGCAGTTGGGGTCGTTGCGGGGGCAGTGATGCGCACCGCAGGCTCCGTAGATGTCGACCTGGATGTACTTGCTGAGCCGGCGTGCGTACTGCAGCCGACGGTTACGAGCGTGGCAGTTTGATACGAACCACGCTACCTGCATATTGTAGAATTGGGGTGAACTTGAAGGGTATAAGTATGCTCTTATAAAAATTGCACGATGACCATTCTGAGTAAAAATGTCAAGATTTTATCGAATCTCGAAACATTGGGTTCGAGGCGCGCTTTAATACTAAAGACGTCTATCGTAAAAAAAGTCGGTAATGAAGGCCTTGCAGCAAACTAATCATAAGCACACATCATCCTATTATCTTCTGGGCAAGCCATAATTATGGCGGAAAGACAACACGGCGTCTTCATCAGACAACCTTCCGCATGACGCAGGTCCTCACCGGATATGGCAAGTTCGGGAGGTTCCTGCACCGGATTTGTGCGCAAGAAACGCCCAGGTATCACCATTTTGTGGATCACCTGGAGGACACGGTGGAGCACACGGTAGAGTTGAGCCCCGCTTCGGCAGAGCACCGCCATGTCCTCGCGGGGACGATCTGCGGCAACAACCTCTCGCGCTGGGTCCTGGTAAAGGTCATAATCCGGAGCGAGGAGGAGTGGCGTTGCTTGGTCGCCTTCTTCTGCGAAGCAGTAATGCTAGCGAAGGAGGCGGTCGCACGCGCGAGGGAACGTCCCTCACGCCCCAGCCGCCAGGATTCTGATCCAGATTTCTAACCACCGTAGGCGTAGTCTTGCAGACGGCGAGCAAACTGGGTAGCACGTCCTCCGGTCGTCCGGAAACCATACGGACCGAGCGAAAATCGTCAACAGCGCGTAGTATTTCACGCGCGCCTTAAGGAGATGTCTGCAAATCGTAAGGGCCCAATAGGAACAAAGGCAAAGAAGGAACAGGAGTGGGTTTTGGTCAGTAAAAGTCTGACACGCCTCTCGCTCCGCACAAGAGCGAAAGAAGTCATTAAATAATATCCCACCATAAAAAAACCCTATTGTCTTCAATAGCCGAGTCAAATCGTTACTCCTTGTGAGTTCTACTACCTACCTTTTTAGTTTTATTAGCAGCGAAGTTCCTGTCGAGATCTTTCTCCGTGATGAGGGGATCATAGTAGACCCAATGTTCGTAGGGCGCCACGATGTCAGAATCTCTTCGGTAGGTGGAAGTCCAGTTGAATACCTCTACCGATGAGGGTCGCAGCGACGCCGTGTGGTACGGGCACTCGAGGTAGTACAGGATCCAGATCTGAAATATGAATCAATTAATAGTTAAAAACATTTTTTAAAACAAGTTTTTTAAAAACCCATGCGTACTCAAAATGTCATGTCTTTGTTGTCCGTTGAAAAGTTCCTCCAAAATAACTTAGGCACCATCAAAATGTGATGTCCTCGAAACTAACTTGCAAAAGTTCAACTCCGTTGGATAAGATGATGTGGTTTTAATTCAGCTTAGAAAATATTAAAATTATCAAAAAAATTAATTAGTAAACCCCTATTCATTCAATAATGTTTTATCAGGGGTACCCCAATAAAACATTTTTTTCCACTTTTTATTTTACCACTTAGTCGGCGTGGTTGATATACACATTGGTACCAAATTTCAGCTTTCTAGTGCTAACAATCACTGAGATTATCAGCAGACAGACGGACAGATATACAGACAGACTTGGCGAAACAATAAGGGTTCCTAGTTGACGACGGAACCCTAAAAACTGATTAAAGACAGGCACACAAACGCTACACTGTCAGGATAATTTTCCATAACCACCATACCATGGGATGTAGCTATACCTACAGGACGTTTATAATATTTTTTTACAATACTTCTGTGTTGTATCATCATGAAGGTATATTGGCACGTCACTATCAGATACCCAAATATTTGCTTGAATTTACCTGGTTAGGAGAACGTTTGACGTTGAAGGGGGTGTGGTGATCTTTGTAGAGGATAGCATCAGCCGTGGCGGCGTCTCTTGGGTCAGCGGTTAAACTGCAGCGGTCTACCGGACACTTGTTACGGAGGAACTCCGTCCGGCCCCCGGACACGCCCCACGCACCAAACCCGTTAGCGAGCAGGATTTTCTTAATAGGCACATCTTCGTCTTTTGGTAGCGTATACATTAATTGGTTGACTATTCTGTAAGGGAACAAAACATACTATTAAACAAGGAGCAAGAAAGGTTATATTGTCATTAAATTCTACAAGTAGACAAACACAAACTTTGATAACAAAAGAGTTATAAGGAACAGGTTGGAACAGGGGCGCCCGCTTTTAGAAAACCTCATGGGTGCTCATGCTGATTTGATGATTCGAAAAAGTGGCGAAGTGTGAGAAGTTAAATGCACAGTGATCGACAGACAAATAAATAAATTTCCTACTTACATCCTGCGGCACAACGAAAGTACCACAAACACCCAGACCCAACACAATTATCGATTTCATCAACAAACATTCGTGTTGATGCGGGAATCGAACCCGCAACCCTTGCGTCTCAACCGGCGCTATAAACCACTGCGCTAAAAGGGTCGTCGGGTAATAAAAAAACGTCCATCCGTAAAAGGCGATTACTGATCTGTTTCTTGATGTCTATTTTCAGGGGTGCTCGGCACCCACTATTTTTTTCTCATGGGTGCTCGAGCTCCCGAGCACCCACGGAGTCAGCGCCCCTGGGTTGGAAAAGTATGTACCACCAATTGAAACAGGAGGATTCTTCGACCAGGGTGTTGTCTCAGTTAAGAAATGATGTTGTTGTCGGGCTGTTTTAATTTTGCGAAGGAACTCCTACCTGTCGTCGCCTGGTGAATCTTCTGGAAACAGTTTCGCATCAGGGTCATGCTGCCGGGGACGCTTTTCGCCTCCTTTCAGAAACCACCGTAGGTGAGTAGACTCGTCCTCGTGAGCTAATGCATAGTCTGTCGCCGTGATCGCGTTCTGAAATTATAATAAGGCTAGTTAACATTTAGTTAACTTAGTTTAACGCACCTACTTAGTTTTAGATATTTCAAATTATGTATAAATGACGAGGCTAGCTTTAGTTGCGAGCTTTTTAAAAAATTGATTTGTAGTTTTCGGTAACTCTTAAGATCAAGGCAGTTTTATTGTTACAGGAGATTTTGTAGAAGCAAAACCGATACTTTTTGGACACAGAAGGCACAAATAGATTCTTGAATCAGGTGTTCCCTTGGAATTAATATGTCAGATGTTGTGTGATGGATCTGTATATGTGATCTTCACGCTAGTCTCGGATACAATAGCCCGCAAGTTGTTTTTTTAATGGCGTGCAATGGAACAGATCTACGCTCAATACTGTGCGAATTCGATAGAAGAAAAAGATAGCGTAGCGGTCTAACAGTTTAAATGTTACCTCTGTGTGAAGGTCTAAGCGCTGCGGTGCCTGGGGGGAAGGGCTCCTTGGAGCGGGGGCGAGGACCTGCGGGCGCGGCAGTAGCAGAAGCGCTAACGCTGTCAGCGCCAGCGGCAGCAGAAGCGCGGCGCGGCGCAGAGCCCGCATGGCGCGCGCCGCCCGCACCCACATGCTGGCTGGTGCGCGGTGAGCCGGCTAGCCCACGCGAACCGGACTGAGCGCCTCTGCCGCCGCCAGCATCCCTGCCCCCCGCACTATCGTGTTCTGCTTGGATGTGACATCTGTAAATAAAAAAAAACAAAATGGGGTTCCGGTTTTTCATTCGGATATTCTGTACGTCCCTAAAAAAAGATTATTTTTAGGTCAGGGTAGGTTTGTTGACTTTCTATAACTTCTCAGTAACAGTGGAAGCCTTGAATTGTCCTAGGTAAGGTATGGCAGAGGCGCCGGCTTTTAGAAAACTTCATGGGTGCTCATGCTTTGTCATGATTTGATGACTCGAAAAAGTGGCGAAGTATGAGAAGAGAAATGCACACTGATCGACCGATAAATAAATAAATGTCCTACTTACATACTGCGTACTTAATTACTAATTATATTTGACAAAAATATTAAATAAAACCATTATATAAAAACTGGGCAAGTGCGAGTCAGACTCGCGCCCTGAGGGTTCCGTACAAACCTACTACTATGTAAACAATTCAATTCCTGTATGGAGTTTCGAAATATTTTTTTTGGGACATAACAAAATATTTACTGTTTTCAGATTAATTCCTGTGCTATAAGACTTGCTTTATGCCAAATTTCAGGATTTTGCTTCAACGGGAACTACCTAATGAATTTTGATTTCCTTGAGAGTGTCGAAATATACCTACGTTTTATGCGACATAAACGACCGTATCTTTTTTTTTAGTTAGCTTAGAAGTTTGATTTTTTCACAGCATCAAGGAACCGCAGACTTGACTATATGGTTTAATTTCAACTCGATACCTCTACGCGTTCCCGAGATAAAGGGTCTTGACAGACAGACAGACAGACGGACGGACAACAAAGTGATCCTATAAAGGTTCCGTTTCATCCTTTTGAGGCACGGAACCCTAAAAATCGGGCAAGTGCGAGTCGGACTCGCGTACTGAAGCTTTCGTACAAGCTTACCTATGAAAACAATTCAATTCCCGAATTGAGTTACGAACATTTTTTATACGATTTTTTTTTTTTTAATTATAAGTTCAAATAAACTTTATATTAAAGGTACGTTATTCTTTTTTCGAAATTAGCAAATTTTTTGTGTTTTGTATTTTCTGTAATATCGCAGTACTTATAACCATGAAAGCTAATAAAAGCCAAAAGCCTTCAAGGTCTAGATCATCTGCTATTTCTCGGTTTACAAGCACTATACTTTTATAATTCTATCTTTGCTGGGTCATAGTTTGCTGGGTCTAGGTTTTACACCTAGTTCAGGTAGAATAAAATTTTGTACTTTTGTCTCTAGATTAAGCCCTTAATGTATAAATATTTATGTAAATCAAACAGTTCAATAAACATATAAACATATAGTACCTACTCCTCAAATAATTTTTATTCTCCGTAATGCTAAAAAAAACTATTACTAATTATTGAATTGTCATAACGATTTAAAATAATTTTATTATTTCTTGTATCATATCTTTAACTGATTCGCAATGAGAAGTTATAAAAAAAACAGTGTCTTCCACATTATTCCGTCTGACATATTTCGTTTGTGCAATATCTAAAAGCATATTACGATGAAGAATCAAATGATCCACATCAAAGTCATCTCCGTAGATATCTTTTACATAACTTCTGCTTGCATCATTTTGCTTGGCAACCCAGACCCAACACAAATATCTGTTTCATCAACAAACATTTGTGTTGGTGCGGGAATCGAACCCGTGACCCTTGTGTCTCATCCGGCGCTCTAAAACCACTGCGCTAAACGGATCGTCGGGTAATGAAAAAACGCCCATCCCAAGATTAGTGATCTATTTGGTGATGTCTATTCTCAGGGATGCTCGGCACCCACTGTTTATTTCTCATGGGTGCTCGAGCCCCCGAGAATCCCACGGAGTCAGCGCCCCTGAGGTATAGTAGGCATCACGTCTATGGTAACAACCAGTATAAGCTGGCCTTATCTTCTGTTGATAATGTACTGCTTCCATACTACTCGAACCCTGACCAAGGTTAGTGCAAATACCCATGTAGGTTTGTGGGTACTCAAATATACCCAACGGGCGCAATGGCGGTGTACAAATGACTGTTTGGTTGGCTTCTTATTATTTATTTAATCAGGACTGTAACATAGTTAGTTACTCTTAACATTACATCTGCCAAACTGCAAGGTAGTTTCTCAAAAGTAGGTTTCCGATCGTATAAAATTGGCTACCTGTTACAAAATTTGGTTATTGAATAAGTATACCTAAAGGTAGGTGGGACCGACGTACGAGTATAGGTATATTACACTTACAGTAGGTACCTACCAACGTCATCACTTACCATATTATATTATAACAATGAAAGAATGCCTGATTGTCACTATAATGAAACAATTCTTATTTAGATAATCGATCATCTGAAGACTGTGTTTATGTGGTTTGTTTTCGGCTTGAATGAACGGATGTTTAAAACTAATTACGCTAAGAATTTTAAACTTGTAGAATAAATCATTTGTTGTATAAAACTAGGTGTAAAACTAAAATTAACATTCCGAGGTTGAAGACAGGTGTTCAATGTTCACATGAGGGATTTTCGTGTAAAACGCTTTCATACAGAGTTGGGTAGGTACGCAATCATAATACGATACAATAATATTTCTATATATGATTATAAATTACAAAAACTCTGTCAAAAAGTTGAACTCAAAATGACAGGTCAGTTTTTTTTTTAATCTGTTACCAAAAAGAATGTTACAAATAAAGAAAGGAGTTTTCTTATTTTACTTGTTTGTAGATAGTACCTATTTATTTTAAAAATCACTGTAGATGTAACCGTGAAGGTACGTGTAATAATTTCGTAAGCTGCGTAGCTATAACTGCTACGGAATTGTAGCCGTAGTAGTAGCGTAGCTTACACGTAGTGAGTAGTGTAGTATAGCCGTAGCGCGTAGCATAGCCGTAGCGCGTAGCGTAGCAACAACGTAGCGAATAGCGTAGCATAGCCTTAGCGAGCATGTAGCCCATAGATATATATATTTCTATGACGTAGCCTAAGCTGTATTTATATCTTTGTCGTAGTTAAAGAGAACTGATTGCCAGCGTATTTTTATTGTGATAAGTAAGTACTATCTACCCCAGGGGGGACCGTCAATTTGTGGGGCCTTGAACTAACAGTAGTTGGAGGTCTACCTAACTAATCGTACTAATTGTTGCTCAAGCGACATCCCATGAGGCGGCTGCCACCGGTCAGACAGAGACGTTTAACAACAAGGCAAGGAAAAAACATAACTTAACAAACCAAATATTCTTACACAAACATTTCAGCTTCAAAAGCCTGGGCAAGAGGAGGGAAAGGTCAATAACGCAGACGAAGAGACAATTAGAAAACCCCACAAAAGAAAGGATAACTTTTTTGTTGGGAAGCGGTCACAGGCAAACACTGACGCTATAGCTGACTAGCGACAAGCGAATCTCGAACCAACGCTTCAGGAAGGCCGGCCCAGGCGCAACCACGACGCGACAACCCGCTGTGAAAGATTTAAGGGGACTTACCTACTATGACGTGTCAACATATCAGGCGTGCGATGCGAGAAAGAGTGATGGAGTTATACACCCTACATAGCTACATCCCTTTGACAGTTCAGTTTAGGTCGTCAAATGGATAGCATTAACAGTTAGTGCCTCAAGTATAGGTAGGGCCTCAAGTCATTTTCGAGCGAGCTCTCAACGAGACCATTTCGTCTTGTGGCGAACATAAGCGGCCGCGATGTAATCAGTTCAAGCGGATTACAGAAGGTAAGTCCAAACTGTCAGCGCTTCCCTGAACGCTGCCACCTACCACTTAAATCTTACGTTCGCGTTTGACATATTTTGGAATAAGGTTTGTTGAACTTGACTCTATTTTCATAGGCGTCATAATAAATAGAGTCAAGTTACTTGAACGATGCTAATTCGATACCGTTTTGTCACAATTCGTTATGTGCCCGCGATGCCTGCGGTACGCGTATTTACGGTCAGTCGAGTTCATCGTAACAATTTCATTTTGATGGCTTATACTATATTTCGGACTAGCTATCCCGCCAGATCATGACCTGTACCATGACGTTTAAAGTAAGGTTGCTTCATTTTTATTTCCAGTGTGGGTAAGAGATGGCGCTAGACAACCTGTATAGCTCTGTCTCTTACCCACACTAAAATAAGAATGAAACAATTTTACTTTGAACGTCATGGTAACCCCGCTTGTCTTGTCCTTTTATGATCAAACGAACCTTCTTTTTGTCTGATTTTCCTATTTTCAGGATTTTTTTCCATATTTTTCCGGATAATATTTACAAAAAAAATTAACCAAAACACAAGACGGGCTTATAAAAAGGTGCATTTCGTTTTTCTTCATATATAAAGCAGTACCAAGCAGCAGTAGTAAGTTCGTTTCTCGTTTCTTCGTGTTGCGGTTACCGTACATGTGTTAAATAGTAAGGTTTGATCTGGAAAATCTTCGGTCAACGACTTTCATTATGTTAGGAACACCTTTTTGTATGCAATATAATAACAACTGTTACCTGACGCAAAAAGGTGTAATTTTATTATACTCTTTGTATTATTATAAATTAATATACCTAATTTAAATAAAATTGATTGGTTGCATTGTATTGAATACTTTTTTGCATTGTGTTGTTAATGATATGAATTTAATTTAATTGTATGAAATGTATGTTATTCATTATTGTATAATATTTCTTTTTTCTAGTCTATCGTATTGAATTTCTGTTATGATAGCGGTATTTATCTGTAACAAATAATAAATAATAAATAACCAGCTTGCCACTTATTATAACTGAACTACAATATGAATATATATTGTGTTTCTATTACTTACACAAAAATATATAGTAATAAGGTGTATTTTTTGTTAATTAATCTATACATCTATTTATCTACATACGTCTATCGGCTGGTTTTTATCGATATTACCGATGCGTAAATACCACGCAAAAATATACAGATAAGTAGGTCGGAGAGCAGTGGTGGCCGAGTGATAACGGCCCCGACTTACGAGTTGTAGGTCGCGGGTTCAAACCCAGCCAGGCATATTACTTTGTGTAATTATTTCATCACCACTGCTCTCAAAACGGTGTAGGAAAATATCGTGAGGAAACCGCATGTCCTAGGACAAAAAATTCGAAAACATGTGACATCCACCAACCCACACTGGGCCCGCGCGGTGGATTACGGCCCATTCCCTTTCCTAGAGAGGAGGCCTTAGTCCCAACAGTGGGAACATTATAAGGCCGACTATGCTGTGCTATGCTATGTGCTTATTCCAGGGTATGCAATGGTTTACCCGTCTATCACGGTCCATCGATATCCGTTCAGTCGTTCGAGTCTGAAGAAGTAACAAACATACACACACAAACTTTCGTTTTAATAATATTGGTATGATAATATTATATTATCAGTATGTGACAAAGCAATATTTTTGATTTTTACTTTGTCAATTGAAGCGACCGAATGTGAAGGGGGAGTTATGAAACGTAGTATTGACAAAATATATAATTCATATAAAAATAAATAACTAAAAATATCATCATCATTAAGAATAATTTTTACTATGGGACCAACACCAAAATCGTGATAATAAAATGATTATATTTTGCTGTTTAGTACATTTTGTTTGTGCTATGTAAATAAATATAAATGAGTGAACATTGACCAGCCATTCGAAACTTTATTTGCTTAATATTCACTATTTTGTCACCATTAGAAACTCTAAGCACTAAATAGGTTGCGAACCAAGGTAGGCCGCTGCAAACATAACTTGGCAAAATTGGGTTTTATAGACCCATCGGATACTCAATGTGAGTGCAGTGCTCCTGTTCAAAACATGAGCCACATATTAGAATGCCCCAAGTGCCCATACACCTGCACTTTGGAGGATTTGATGAGTGCTACCGATGCTGCTACTAATGTAGCCACCTATTGGGCCCAAACAATTTGACGAGTTTACCATCGAATCGAAAAGAAGAAGAGAAGAAGATTAGTAACTCTTTCTATATACCTATTCATCCTATCCTAAATCCCGTTAAAATTAATATTGCTTCATATTTTTGTTCCATATCTTTGTTTTCTCAATATTAAATAAACTACACCCAGTTAATGAGACATTGGTTAAATGCACAAATCACACGAAGCGAAAGAAAACTTACCGAAGTTTAATTAATAAAAATCAATTCAATATATTCAGTAGATTCTTAGCAAATTGGCTGTGCCAGACGGATAGACCGATACACGAATGGTCATTTAAGGCTTTCAGTTGGAACCCTTAAATAAATCACGAATTTTAGGCATTCGGTTCATACTCTTCCTTTCCTGTTTATGTTCATTAATTCCGTACTTTTCGAGTTCGTTTTAATTAGAGAGAAGGCAGTAGGAAAATAAGGATGTTTCCTGGATACTAAAATAATATTTGATCCGTGAATTAGATTTAAAAAAAATATTGGACATTTATTTTTATCTTTATCAAATCAATAAAGATAAAACGCACCAAGCTCACAAGGGGGGCTTGTGACGTCACTTGTAGTGTATCAAGGCATAACTAAAATAGTTATTTTTAAGAATATACTCTTCTAGCTGTTCCCAGCGATTTCAACCGCGGCTTTGGTTACTGCTCAGCTCCTATTGGCAGTAGCGTGTTCTATAGCCTGTAGCCCTCCCTAATGAATGGGTAACACAAATAATTTTTCAATTCGAACCAGTAGTTGCTGAGATTAGCGCGTTTAAAGAAACAAACTCTTCAGTTTTATTACATTGCTAGCTGCTGCCAGTGGCCTCACATGTGTCATCATCATCATCATTTTAGCCGAAAGACGTCCACTGTTGGACATATGCCTCCCCCAAGTGTCGCCACAATGAACGATCCTGTGTGTCTCGCATCCATCAGACTCCCGCAACTTTTACCAGGTCATCGGTTCACCTTGTAACCTAGGAGGCCATCCAACGCTGCGTCTACCGGTACGCGGTCGCGTTTTCAGAACCTTTTGGCCCTATGACCATCGGTACTGAGAGCAATGAGCCCTGCCCATTGCCACATTAGTTTGGCGATTCTTCGTTCGTACTATGTCGCATTCACATGCGTGAAAGTAGAAAATTGTCCCAATGAAACATACTCCCGCGATAAGAAGTATTTAATGTGCTACTTCAGAACATGGTCTACGCTCGTGCCTAATTTCATCCAAATCCGTTCAGCAGTTCGAGTGTGAAGAAGTCACAAACATACACACAGACTTTCGCCTCTATAATATTAGTCTTCATCCCCTAGACTTATCCCAACTAGCTTGGGGTCTGCCTTTATAATATTAGTGTGGAGAATTAATTACGACACTCTAGAATTTTCCAATTGGTTCATGGTACCTAGTTCGAAATATCCAGTTTCCTATTTCGATAAGGAGTTAATTAAAGATCGATACCCATTTAACGTTCGTCAGCATGAAATGAAATTATGATGGAATACATGTTGTCACACGATAAGCCGTATAATGGTCATCTGGTGCCGAGATCTGGTTCCCGTTAACTGAATATAGTGATATACCTACCTACTTGATAAATAGTAAATATGTATTTTATCATTTGCCTGCGCTATAATCAGTGGCGGATTTACCAGCAAGCTGGGTAGGCTTGAGCCTAAAGCGGCAGATTTTTTGGGCGGCAAATTTGGGGATCAATTTTTTTTATTTTGCTTGCTCATAGTAATCAAAAAGATTTTTGCATGACGGTTTTCTGATGTCTCACAGATAGAAGTCTACCACAAAATTTGCTCTCTCACTTGTCATTGCACATGCCAAGTGTTTATTTTAAAAATTATTTTACGCGTAACTTTAACGAAATTTTTGGATTGTAAAAAAGTAAGTAAGTAAGGTGGGTCTAGACTAGAGGAGCCGAGCACGAGCCGAGCTCAAATTCGTGTAGTGTCGTTCGCGCTCGGTTCCTTTAGAGTCGGTCCACACTACACGAATTTGCATAGCGTAGACCCACCTTAAGAGTCTCTACATAGTGGGTGCCTGAGGATGGACCTGGCAAGGGGTGATTACTTAGACACCTAACACAAAGGCAGGTTCGAGGTGGCTTGAGAAAAGAATACCTGAAAGAAGTTGAAGGAGGCCTTTACCTAATAGTGGGAAAGTATAGGCTAAATAGAAAAATATATTTCCTCACAAGACCATCTCAGTCATCTCTGCATGGTTCTCATATGATTTGACCAGTACCTACATGTTGGCTGAATAGACTTTAAAAAAGACTTTGATACCTGCGTTTGTTTTGGTGTTTTTTCTCAATTTAAACTAAATTGATATGTTTCCTGACTAAGATAGGAAACACCGGCCTCATCTAGTTTAAATTGACGAAAAAATTAACGTATAAAAGTTTTTTCCACTCAAAACCCAAGCGAACGCCGGCGTTAGCGCGTGATTTCGCGCCATTTAGGTTAAACGCTAGTGTCTTCATAGATTATAAAATATTGAGCGTTTTATATAAAGAGTATTTATCCAAGTACATAATTAAGAAGTTTTTCATAAAGTAGTCTAGTAAATATCGAAAATAATCAAACCTTTCCGTTATTCCCTTTATACCAATAGATATCCATCGGTTAAAAACCTATTTGCAAAATACCATTTTTATTACACAAAAATAATTGTCCATGATGCCATGTGGGGAAATATCTACCTACTCAGGTACCACCGATACTACAATACCCGTTGACTGGTTATAAAATAATAGCAAAAACTAAAACAAAAGTGTGACATTGTTTTTACAAAACATGAGCAACTTCGCAACCCATTGTGGTCATTATTGAACGGGACAAAAGCAGGGCTCGGTGTGTCACTTGATACAATTTTATGACCGGTACAGTTATTGGACCTCATTATTTAAGTATTATCATATCACATGATAATACTTCACTAGTTTTCCCCTATATTTACTTGTTACCTATTTATTTTTATATTTTTAGGCTTCCGTACCTCAAAAGGAGAAAACGGAACCCTTATAGTATCACTTTGTTGTCCGTCCGTCTGTCTGTCTGTCAAGAACCTTTATCTCGGGAACGCCTCGAAGAATTGAGTTGAAATTTAAGCCTGCGGTCCCTTGAAGACGTGAAAAAAATCAAACTTCTGAGTTAATGAACAAAAAAGATACGGCCGTATATGTTGCAAAAAAAAAAACGTTTATTTTGACACTCTCAAGGGAATCAAAATTCATAGGATAATTCCCGTTGACCTAAAATCTTGAAATTTGGAATGAAGCAAGTTCACATAGCACAAGTATACGAAAAAATCTGAAAACTGTAGTTATGTCACAAAAAAACAGTTTTATGCGATTCAGAAAAATCTTCGTAACACAATTTAGGAATTGAACTACTTGCCCGTTTTTTTTCCTCTTTGGATTTGTTGCACTGCATTACTGACGTCTTTATTTTTGTAAGATGCAAAATCAAATAATTTTTCGCACTCTGGGTGGTGCGCGAAGACGAGCGAGTCAGACTTCTAGTGACTACCCACCTGTGTTCCTTCAGTTGCCTTTTGAGTTCTAGGGGCCACGGTAACTCTTTCAAACAATCCCGCAACCCATTACCTAGTACCTACATCACCTTCGGGCCACCATGGTCCGGAGCCAGGACGAGTGGCAGGCGGTCGCCTCTTTCTGCGAAGCAGTAATGCAAGCAAAGGAGGAGGCCGCACGTGTACGCACGAGGCAATGGCTCCTGCGCCCCAGCCGCTGGGATTCCGATCCCGATTTCCGGCCACCGTAAGCGCGGGTTTGTGGACGGCGAGCAATGGGTAGCTCGCCGTCCGACCGTCCGGACCGAGCCCAAGTCATCGACGGCGCGTAGTGTTCCACGCGCGCCTCAAGGAGATGTCAGCAACCGTAGGCGCTCAGCAGGGTCGAAGCCTACTGGGGCCAAGGGTCTAATTCTGAAAGAAAGACTTGGCCCTGGTATGAAAGGCAACAAAGGAACAGGAGTGGGTTTTTAGTCAGTAAAACTCTGACACTATCTCTCGCTCCGCCCAAAAGCGGAGGATGTCATTGGATGATTTTCTTACCAAAAAAAAAACAACACCTATATGGTATGATCTACGTAATTATATTAGAAAGCTATATATATATTAAAAAAAAAGGTAATCCGCAAGACATAGGAAACTATAGGCCAATCAGTCTTCTAACAAGCATTTACAAACTCTTTGCTTCAATAGTTCTCAAACGAATAACTAAAGAAATTGATAACTCACAACCTATAGAGCAAGCAGGCTTTCGTTCAGGTTTCAGTACTATCGATCACATTCAGACAATTGAACAAATAATAGAAAAATATAGAGAATTTAACCGACCCCTCTACGTGGCGTTTATAGATTATAGCAAAGCCTTCGACAGCATCAGTCACAGTTCCATCTGGAATGCACTCAACTCACTAAAAATCGACCAAAAATATATCAACATAATAAAAAACGTATATGAAAACAGTACAAGCAAAATAAGACTTGAGACTAGTGGAGAGCCCTTCAAAATTGAGCGAGGTGTAAAACAAGGTGACCCGCTGTCACCAAAACTTTTTATAGCGGTTCTTCAAGACATTTTCAGCAAAATAAATTGGGAACAAAAAGGTATACTGATGAACGGTAAGTACCTCAATCATTTAAGATTTGCAGACGACATTGTGATACTAGCTGAAACACCTAAAGATTTAGAGGACATGATAACGACACTCGATCAGGAAAGTAAAAAAGTCGGACTTGCTATGAATACAGATAAAACAAAAATAATGACCAACTTTTACAGAAGACCAATAAACGTAAACGGACACTTAATAGAATATATTGACAATTATATTTATTTAGGAAAACAAGTCTCATTTAATACAAACAGTAACTTGGAAGAAGTAACGAGAAGAATAACTTTATCATGGAGAAAGTTCTGGTCATTAAAAGAAATATTGAAGGGAAACTATAGTTTACATATGAAAAAAACCGTGATGGATACCTGTATTATGCCTTGCCTTCTATACGGTTGTCAAACCTGGGTATTCACAAAAAGTATCAAACAAAAAATAAAGAATACACAAAAAGCAATGGAGAGAAGCATACTACGGATCAGGAAAATACATAAAATACGGAGCGAGTACATAAGACAGAAAACAAAGATTGCGGATGCATTGAGTCACGCACTGACATTAAAGTGGCAATGGGCTGGTCACATCGCACGCTGCACAGACAGAAGGTGGGCAATAGAGACCACTAAATGGAAAGGACCATCAGGCAAAAGAAAAGCCGGCAGACCAAAGCAGCGATGGGCAGACGACATCGAGGAGACGGTGGGGAGACACTGGATAGACCAGGCCAAGGACAGGAAAAGGTGGAAAAGGTTGGGGGAGGCCTATACCCAAAATGGGGTCCATAACCTAGATGAAGCAGATTCACATAATAACACTAGTTTTTTAAGGTAATATATAAGAAAAAGAAAAAAAAAAGTACTAACAACATTTGAAATGTAAAATTTAAGGGTTATAGAATAAATGGCTTTATTATTTATTATTATATTATATTATATATATATATTAGGGGTTAAAGTATGAAATTGCCGTTTTTTAAAACGGGTTGCTTTGAAGTGTGTCTTTGGTTTGACTTGGAATTATAAGTTTGGATAAACTTTATATTAAAGGTACGTTATTCATCTTTCAAAATTAAGTATTTATTGGTTTCTTTCGTTTATATTTTCTGTACTCTTCAAAGCAACCCGTTTAAAAAAACGGCAAGTTCATACTTTAACCCCTATTATTAAGAACGTGCGCAGGTATAGTCAGAAAAAAAAAACTTTGCTTGGATTGAATTTGTTACAATCTACGCTTACAAGTCTAATGGCATTGAAAATCGTCTCCATAACTAAATAGTGATAAGTTGGAGGAAGGAAAGATGTTTTTGATAAGAAGGTTGGCGCAGTGGTTGAACGATTGGCAGCTCCGCCGAGTATCGCGGGTTCGATCCCTGCGCGGAACAAATATTTGTATGTCCTAGGAAGAGTTGTTCCAGTTTGGGTGTCTTAATTATAAGAGTTTAAATGTTTTTGAAAGCCTCTATAATCCAGGAGTGTGTAGTATTTTATATATTTTTTTAAAGGAATAGGTTAGGTTATTAGGAATTGGCAATAAGAATCAAATAATAAAATTGTGTTTAAAATTATAATCGCATAAAAAATACTTTAACATATTTGTTTTGCGAAATTATTATTTCTTGTTATTTTTCAAGCAGGACGTTAATTAATTAAAACTAACAATATATTAGAAACCAGGAAAACAAATACTTCACATAATAGGATCTGCATAAAAATATGTTACTTAACGGAAGAAAATAACTACGAAGTAGGTAAGTACGGATATCGATTAAAAATAAAGTGGTTCGTCGTACGTGATAGAGAATTACTACGCGCCATTGCACACTTTAAAAAAATCCTCAATATAATACCTTGAGTTCGTCTGTCCCTATTGAAAGGCTACTTCATGAAAAAGTCATTCATTAGTAGGAATAGAAAACTGAAAAAAAAGTTTACAACATAATGTAGCGATGCGATATTTATTGCTAAAAAATTCAAAATCTCCGTGCGATTAGAACAAGTAGGCAAATACAACGTTTGAAATCAACTATTGAACAGTTGCCCGGATCAGACCCCCGACACCCGTCTGATCCGAAGATCCTCACTTTTCAACGGAGGTTTGCGTGACTTTACACTCTGTTTAGCTTATTTCTGAAATAAATTATTTCTAGGTTTCAATATTATAGTAAGCTAAGCTATCAATCCTTACATGATATAAACAATTTTAAATTATCCGTAGATTTGTCACTTTTTCTTTCTATGGACCAACTACTTATATTATTATAGTAGTTTTTGACATGACGATAAAAAAAAAACTATGCCAAGATTTTGTAAAAAAAAATTAAAAGTTGATTCCCAAAACCATAAATTTGTCAAAGTTATGGTTAAAAAGTTATAATGGTTGATTGTGGCCGCGCCATTGAAACGCGGAAAATCGCGCGGCCACGGAGATCTTTAAAAATAAGCTTTACAGAGATATAAAAATCAAGTAAATAACAGGCCCTATTTGTAAAAAAAATATTAAAAATATAGAAAAAATACTTGGTTTATATTTTAGGAACTGTAACACTAAAACCCCATGGCCGCACCATTGAAACGGTGAAAAACACGTCAGCGCCGATATCTCGCTGAAAAAGCGTCGCAGAGGTCTGAAGTTTTTCGTAAAACGTAGATTTGAATCTGGCAAAACTTGTAAAAATACTCAACAAATCTCTTAGTAATAGTTTTATATATATTTTTTTCATAATATATAACTGTTTCAAGTGTTTCGACAGGGTGTCCATGGCTTATTATTTATAGAAAACTTTTTACCTATATTATTGTATTAAAAATGATATCTCAAGGATTCAAAATTATATTAAAATGAACTCATTTTTTTTTTCTATGAAAGTCACTTATATCACATATTGTTATAAGACTTGGACTTGGTTGACAAAAAATGGTTAAAGAATTAAATGGTAAGATAATAAGTAGTATGACTAAATTACCTTGATAAGAAATATTACTTTGCAATACAATCGTAAAGAATAACGAAGTCCAAGTTGTGACAGCATACACTCAAACAGTTGTGTTATATGAAAAATTTAACTTTTGTTGCCTCATATCGGTAGTCCTACATATAAATAGGTGTTGTTTACAAAAAAAAATCTCCCTAATACCTAAGTTATTCGATAGATAAACACGATTTATTTCTACGCAATACTGAAATATATAAACCTAGGATTAATTTGCGTATTTTTACAAGTTTTGACAAATTCAAATCTACGTTTTACAAAAAAAATTAACGTCTGCGATGCTTTTTCAACGAGATATCGGCAATAGCATGTTCTCCACCGTTTCGATGGCGCGGTCATGGGGTTTTAGTCTTACAGCTCCTAAAATATAAACCTAAGATTTCTTCTATATTTTTACAAATTAGATCTGTTATTTACCTAAATTTCAGGTCTCTGTAACGCTTAGTTTTAAAGATCTCAGTTTAAAGGCGCTGCCACATTCAAACCCTTATAACTTTTTAACCATAACTTTGACTTTATGGTTTTGTGAATTAACTATTACAAATATTTATTTTAAATATTATCATGAAACTGAAACGTGTACATTTTTCCCGATCACGCTATAACATAAAAACGGCTGGACCAATTTTAATAATTCTTTTATTGTTTTTTTTCACCAGCATACAAGGAAGGTTTTAAAGCAAAAAAAAACAATTAGGGTAGGTAGGTAGGTAGGTAGGTAAGGTAGGTAGGCTAGTAGCATAGGGTAGGTAGGCAAAGGTAGGGTAGATAACTAGGTAGGGTAGAGTTGGGTAGAGTAGAATAGAAAAGTCGGTTGACGAGAGCAAAGCCGCGGACAAAAACTAATTAATAAACAATAATAATAAAATATTTTTTTATTTTTAACATGGGTTATGCCATATTAAACGGACCATTAAGATTCTGCAAGATAGAGCGAACCCGTTTGAATGTTATGACAATGACATAGTAGTTCAGACACTCGAGATACAAATTACACCAATTTTACATTACATCAACAAGGAATCAATGTTTGAATAATTATAACAGCCACCAAACTTTATTCGTAAAAATCACGCTGCCTGAATATGTTTTGTACAACAACAAAGTCTATCTGATCTATTTTATCTATCCAAGTACTTTATCGATGAATTTATGGTATGGGTTAATCTGCCTATTTAACATCGCTTATCTCAATTGTTCTTTAGAGTACCATAACACTATTAATGACATATTATCGATAAATGCATTTTCAATACACTTACTCGAAAACCCGCTCTTATTCCACCGCTTTTAGGCAGCCAATAGACAGTTTTCCGCACTAGTGCAGAAAAGTGCTCGTGCTCTCCCCTACCACAATTTTATTACATTTATCGTATTAAGCCGGATGCGCGTCGACCCCCACGAGTCGCCGGTCAACCTCCGCTTAATCATTTTGTAAGTGTATTGAAAAAAGTCGTTTGATACACGTGCGGATTTGTCACTGCAGGCACATGAGTAGATAAACGGAACAGAGACAAAGCTTCATACAACTGCACGAATCGATTGCACTACTACAACCACACGGGGTATGTGTGCGTGTCCACTATCCGCATCCACTGTTGCGTACGCGATGACACTAGAAAAAAACCAGTAAACGCAGGCTAATTCAGTGGACTCGTCTAGGGTCTATGCTACGCACGTTGTTTGTTTTGTTTGTACAAATTTAAATATGTAAACGTAAAAACGTGGTATTGTATTATCAATAATGGTGGTTTATTGACTGTGTGTATAAACAATACTAGAAAAAGTGAAAAATATATCATACTAAAAATAAAACTGTACGTTAAGAGATCTGAAGAACATATAAATATGGGCAAAGATTATTCAACCATTACAATGATTTTAATGATGGTGATGTACAATTGGGTTCATTAATTATACCTACTGATGATTTTATCGCATTTGTTGAATTACTCAAGCAAGTTTCGAATATTTCGATCTTGGAATAAATATTGTTAATGTTAGAAAACTTTTTTTTTCAACGAAAAATTAAACGTGCCGTGTGAGTGTTTCACGTTAGATCTCTTTAAAAAACTTTATGATAGATTTTTTTTTAGGGGGAAAAATCACAGAATTTACCACATTATTAAAAAAATAAATTATTAAAAAACAAAAATTATAAAAAATAAATTATTAGAGTAAGTAATTTGTAAAATATCATACTGAATAATAAAACTATTTAACATATGTTTTATGTAATTTGTTTTCACCTGAGTGACAACCCCACCAAAATAGGTAACAATATTGCACGTTCTTAGGAAGCTTTGCCTCTCTCTCCGTTTATCTACTCATGTGCTGCAGCCCTCGGCTCCATTACACAATTGTCAGTCAACAGTCGACTACGGCTCGTGCGAATTCCGCCTCGGTCGCAATGACAAACTTTCTGCACTTGTATCAAAATGTAATATTTTCTTTTAGTCTGAAAAACCGCGCGCTACAGAATATCATTTCAGCCTCCTTCAAGCGATACGAGTATAATT
This sequence comes from Mythimna vitellina, assembly GCA_949316375.1. Taxonomy (NCBI): domain Eukaryota; kingdom Metazoa; phylum Arthropoda; class Insecta; order Lepidoptera; family Noctuidae; genus Mythimna; species Mythimna vitellina. The sequence continues at coordinate 9,755,398 of OX438706.1, read as the reverse complement.
ATGCAAGGTTCTATGAAGAGTGCTAGTCGTTTCAGTATTTGTGATCATATAAACACACGTGTTTTAAGTACTTTATGGTAATTTTAATCGCAATCAGCTTGTATATTAACGTAGTTTCGAAATATCTTTTATAGCCTGTTTAGGTACCTTAATTCTCAACTAGTTTTACGAGACTCACGTTTGAACTAAGTTAAGCGCTGATTAAATAGAACTGTGTATTATTTTTGTTTATAAATGTCTTTGCCACGACAACTTGGGTTCGGTCCTGACGGTTACCGGACGGTCGGACGGCAAGCTACCGATTGCTCGTCGTCCGCAAGTCCGCGCCTACGGTGACCGGAAATCGGGATTCCGGCGTCTGGGATGCGATAAGGTCCGTTCCTTCGCGCGTGGGACCGCCTCCTTTGCTAGCATTACTGATTCGCAGAAGGAGGCGACCGTCTGCCACTTCTCCTCGCTTCGGACTATGGCCTGTACCAAGGCCCGGCTCGAGAGATCGTAGCCGCTGATCGCCCCCACGAGGACACGGCGGTGCACTGCCCAAGTGAGGCAAACTCTACCACCTATGTATGCTCCACCGTGTCCTGTCCATTCAACTCCTTAGCTGTACCCATAATGTATTTCCTGATGGCAAAACCTACTTTAGGTCAGTATAAATAGGATAAAATGCCTAGATTTTCTTTTAATAGATATCCAGTAAGAGAAGGAATTCACTAGTTTAACGAGTCGAATTATTTAAATAAATAATAATTAAAACAAGTACATTTCACTAGAAGTTGGCATGCATATATTAAAATATAAAATGCTAAAAGTGAAAAAGACTACAAAATGTAGCACAAACGTATTACCGAAATATAACCGTATTCAGCGTGAATACGATTAGTTTATTCGGTTAGGTTCACCCGCACGAGTGGTGTGTGCTTAACGTTGGTCACACATGACTGTCATTGTGATGCCGAGATAACGTCGCAAGGCGTGTGCTGCTAAATGATAAACTGGGTGAAAGCCAGACAACACATTAGCATATTACATATGCACGAATATGTGGTCGCTAATCGTTTCACGTATTTGATTGTACAGTTAGGACTTCAAGTAACTAGAGTAGTTGGTTTATATGACGAGAAGTATATGTTATTCGGCTGAATGCTGATGATGATCAAGGGTGGCCTTAACCGTTACGACTCTTACGAGGCCCCAGGCGGTAAGTCTTTGAATGGTCCTTGTCCTTTCAGCAAAGTATGTAAATAAAAAAAAAACTAAATATATTTCTTATGATTGGTGTGAGATGCAATATTTATAAAAAGGTTACATGTATGTACTTCGAGTTGAAAATATCATTTTAGAAGATTTATAAAAATGAATAAAATAATATATACAAGAACGATTATATGCCTTAAAATATATAAGTTTAAAATATACACACGGATTTGAAAATTATGTTTACCGCTTTTGAAAAATCACACATGGGCTACGTCAAAAATATGAAATACCTATTTTATATAAAACCAATCCTTTTTGTCTTTCAAATGTTATTATCACTCAATAAAATATATTGACGCGATAAATCTCATATCTAGATCTACAACAGATTTTTTTGAGGTGGTAATCATCAATAAATTCATCCCACTGGGTGGTGCGAGAGGGAGACTCAAAAGTTCACTGACCAAAACCCACCTGTGTTCCTCCAGTCTGTTATCCTTTGCGTTCCAGGGCTGCGGTAACTCTTTCGAACAATCTCGCAACCCAGATCACATCATGCGTACCATCAGGTGGGATTGCGATCAGGCACTAAGTATCTACATAATATCATAAAAAAATCTCATCTATTTTGGTTGGTCCTACCCAGGATCTATCTAAATAGGTCAATCAAAAATCATCTCATCAATTGATCTCAATTGATCATATTTAAAGTCAGAACTGATTATAAAATGTAGACTGAATTTGACACATCATTAGCCATTGTAGACTCATAGACTGTGAAAATAACGCGAGACTGACTTCATGTGAATTAATAAGGTTAGGTACCCACGGATGCATTGAACGAGTTTCGCATATGCGTTCATTTAACGAAATGTTTTGTTTCGAATCATTTCATTCAGCCGGTTCTATTATTACTTTTGTTTCATTGTCGAATTAAATTAACTGGAGAAACTTAACTGACACACGTGACGTAGTTGTATCGTTGTAGACATGCCTTATGTTTAGTTAGGGGGATTGCTATTTATTTTAGTCTAGGGAGAATTAGAAAATGCTATTTTTTTAGCAGTGTTGTGGAAAATACGCAGCAGCGGTTTTCCACCAATGCAGCTTGTTTTAGAAACCGACACAAAATCATAACAGTTGCTGAAATTCTAGACAATAAGTTAAATATTATGTGGAATATAATATATGTTGGTATATAATTCTAATGCGTTTTTCACGTCCGGTGCAAAGTGCCGCATAATCGTTGTATGGCAATTTAGGTTTGTCGATTTAACGAGCAATTATTGTGATTGTGCCTACTGGCGATTGGCGAATGTGCACATTTGTGTTGTATTGTAATATTTTGCAACGGGCAAGTGTGAAGTCATTAAGTTTGTTTGACAACATTGTGTTTATCGAGCGAAACATGCGTTATTATATCCACTAGTAGCTATTGTGTGTCTGTGGTCCGGAATAATACCAATTATGGTACAGCCTAAGAGCCGGTCAACGGTACTATCAACTCAATTTATCTAGGCAAATCGGGCCTTACGCGTTGAAGTTTCTAGCGTGCGAGCGCAAAAGAGGGATGGAGCTATACACACTATATAGCTCCATCCCTTTTACAGTTCAGATTAGGTCGTCAAACGAATCGTTTTAAGAATTCGTGGTAGGATCTCAGGTCTAAGTATTGGCACACTTCGATGATTGTCGAAGAGCGTAACATTGTTGGAAAACTGACGCTAAAAAACTAGTGCAAATATGAAGACTACGAAAGTCTGACCTACCAAGCAGCCTGCACACCCTTTCATACACCCATTGAGGGTTAACACTCAAAGGTAAAGGTTAATGGGGCTTTATTGTCCCTAGGTACTAGGTACCTACGTACCTACCAAACAACTCTATGTACCGAATGCTATCGACTACAGCTAAGTCGGGCTATGGAAAAGTTTATTCTAAAAGGAATACCACCACTAGTAGCCAGTAGTTACTCTGATGCTTGTTAACGGTAGTTTACTGATTTAATAAAAGTCAATTAACTACATAAATATTTTTTTTTTATAACTAATTAGGGTTTAGATAAAGTTGTCACTAAGTGAGAAATTATCTTGCCCTTGCTTCAATGAAATACTCTACATTTCAAGTGTCAGTTTTTATGCAGTTATCCTCACATTTTATATGATGCGCATTATCATTTACAGCTTCGCATAAAAAGATTTTCTGGCTTTATTTTTAGTGACAATTAATCGTAATATGACCTTGTCAGTGCAATTTGGAATTGAAATAATCTGCCCGTAATTTGGTTCGTAAACAGCTCAAGAATCTAAACAATAATGTAAACTAGAACTACAAAATACATATTTTCTACTAGTATTGTCGTTTAGTTTATAGCAGTAAAAAACGTAACACAAAATCGAAATTATTGGTACTAGTAACCGCTATTCAACTGCAGTGGCATTGACATCTTAAAAGTAGGCCTTTAGGTCGAAGTCAGGCAGAAAGATCGTGGTCTAGGTTGGCTATGCCTTTTTACTAGCTATTGATGCGCCGGTAGTGGTGGGAAACTGGAGCAAATCCGTGTGAGTAGTGCACGCTTGCCATTGTCTCTGGCGTGACGCTTGCAAATGAACGGTCTTGACTCTGATGAAGACAGTTTCCGTCTTACGTCTACAAACACGACGGTTTGATGTTTATTTTGTTATATAATTAAAGGGATGGAGCAGTTCTTTTGATAGTCTAAATCAATTAAAGTTTTAATGAATGCTGTGGTTTACTAACCCATTTTCATTGTAAACATTCCACTTTTATTACTTTGCCTAATTCCAAAAGCATTTGGAACAATTAAAATTCCGAAGACGACACCTAAATTACATGTATGTATGTACATTAAACTATCTTGCTGTTTCGTACATTAAATCTTTTTTTGTGAAGTGGGAAATCTATGATCTACCTATTATCAAAATGACTTCTCTCGCCCTAGGGTGGAGCGAGAAGGCGTGTCAGAGTTTTACTAAAACCCATCTATGTTCCTTTGGAATTCCTTTCAGGAAGTCCTAGCAGGCATTAGCCCTTCTGGGTCCCTACGGTGACTGATATCTCTTTGTGGCGCGCGTGGAATACTGCTTACGAAATGTTGGAATGTTGGACGGCGAGCTACCCATTGCTTGTCGTCCGCATGTCCGCTCCTACGGTGGCCGGAAATCGTTCTGCAGCTCCCAATGCCCGGGGCGTCTCCTGTCACGGCTACTACTGCTTCGCAGAAGGAGGCGCCCACATCTCATTCCCTCTTGCTCCGGACCATGGCCTGAACCAGTGCACGACGCGATAGGTCGCCACTGTACATGAATGTTATCTGAGTTGATGTTTTATATTATTTGAGCGTTGGATTAATAAGTCCTGTACTATAGTCTGAATCGATTGGGTTCGATATCCAGCACGCAGAATGATTTCGATTTTATTTGGGATTGCGGTCTTTTTCCTCATTCGATTTTCTGCGTATTTTCCGAAGTCAGTAAGCAAAAATAGTTAGATAATGTTTAGCCGATTATGCCATCAATAAGCCAATAATATAATTACCTATGTAATGATCTTCCACTGATCTTCCTAATGAGTAATAGGTATTACGTATCTCGCAAGACAATCGCCTGCCATGTGCGTAGGCGCCATTTGTCTTAACACAATAGTGTTCATGTTTGATTGGAAGTTTGTTCGTAAACGTGTCATCTGTTTTTCAAAACATCCCATCGTTGAGAAATGCAAGCAAAGTACCTGCCTTACCCTTTTTACAGTGTCTTATTTTTATATAAATAAAAAAAACAAACATTAGACATAGTGATCGGTCGAATAGTTTGTTCTACCTGTTTACAAATAAATAAGTATATAAGTATGTACTTAAGAAGTTATTTGGTTACATACGTCATCATCATTACAGACAAAAGACGTCCACTGTTGAAAATAGGCGTCCCCTAAGTGTCGCCACAATGAACGGTCCTTTGCGTCTCGAATCCATCGGATTCCCGCAACTCTCGCTAGGTCATCGGTCCACCCTGTCTTGCCTTCCAACTCTGCGTCTTCCGGTACGCGGTCGCCACTCCAGAAACTTTCGGTTCCAACGGCCATCTGTTCTGTGAGCAATATTGTGCCCTGCCCATTGTCACTTAAGTTTTACATACGAGACAATTGATAAAAATACTTATATATTTCTAAATACATACATATTATAGAAAAAATTACACCCAGACACAGAACAAATGATCGCGCTTATCACACAAACATTTGTCCTGGTTGGGAGTCGAACCCACGACTTCCACGACTACTTATAGCAGTCAGTGCCACTAACCACTAAAACAACAGTTCCGACCACTGTTTGGTGAAATCTATATCTGTTTACTGCCAGTCCGATCTCAATCCAAGACTCTAGGGCCGGGAACGGTCGGCTGTCTTGACTTATTTGGCGATGCATGTCGGCAAATTGAGATACAATACAAACTGACTCTCTCAATTAAGTATGCAGATACTTAATTGAGAGAGTCAGTTTGTATTGTACAAATAACTAAAATAATAGATTACATTATAAATTTACTGAAACAAAATGTCGACAACTTTTTAAGAAGTCTTAACATAGCTACTGAAATATACTGCTGAAATGGTTGGCTGGTCAAGCTTGACTTTACATACAGCATTTGACATTTATTTTTAAAATTATTATCATTTTTTTTTTGAGAGGTGGTTCCCTAAATACCGCAATACAATATAGTCATAAGGGACTAAGTGCTCGCTGGGAAGTTCGACGTCATAGAATTGCTTATTACGCACACAGAAACAATATGCACGTGCCCGCTTTGGTAAGATAAAACAACATATAACAGATATTGATTATTTGTAGGGACGTATCTCAGTTAACAAAAATGGAACCCTTAACTCGTGGATATGAAATAGATTTTCAGATCTGCTACCGCTTGGAGCAGTGAAAAAGACGAACTTCTAAGTCAACACAATATAAAGATAAGGCCGTTTATGCTCCATTTAGGAGCATATTTTGCTACATGCAAGGAAATCAGAACCTATAGGGTACTTCTCAATGACTTAGAATCTTGAGATTTGACAAGAAGCAAGGTCTCATAGCTCAAGTAAAGGAAAAAATTATCTCAAAATAATATTATATTTTTACGATTCAAAAAAATCTTCGAGGGTCGATTAGGAAGCGAGGTATTTAGCTAGCATAGTTACGTTTGTACGGAACCCTCAGTGCGCAAAACCGACTCGCACTTGACTGGTATTTGATTTTTAATAAATTAACAAATTACCGCGATATTTTATGCAGCATCTACGAGTAAGATATTAAAAGTAGTATTTTCATCAAATATACAATAAAATCTTTTTGTAGTAGGTACGCGGTCCGTCTGAGGTTTGGAGTTGTGTTTCACAAATCAAATGTTACAGTTTGCCTTTGTCCATATGAAATGTTTTCTTTAACACACGCGATGTTTGAAAATAAGTCGTCGGTAATGTTTTGATTGTTCATCGTCGCACCTCTTAAGCAACCACCATTCATAAATTAATATTATATAGAATCAAGACAAGGGTCTACTTAGTATCTATAGGTATTGTTTGCTGCTCTGATTTTACTATTCTGCTTCTTCAATATTAGCTATTCTTTGGTACAGTTCCAACCTACAATTTACAGGCTCCACCTACAATTGCTAATTGAAAACCTGTTAGGTATACCAACGGTAGTGTACCTACGTAGTAACAGGCATCGGGGGTGACTAGTGCGTGACTACAAGAAACAAACATAGGTGTCTACCCAAGGGCAGAAGGGGCTAGCTATACCTTAAAATTGGAGATTGCGTGAGGATGCAATCTGATGACCTAACGTAGGGATACCTAGACTAGTTAGGTGAGTCGAACCAGATTTTTGTGCATTAGTCGAGACTTGGGTGCTTGGATTTATGCCAAAGAAAGAATCGTCCAAGAGAAACTTAAAAAAATAAAGATCGTACTAATATTCCCACTCCTAAAATCGAATCACCAGTGGCGTACACCAAAATAGCGCAGTTTCAGAAAAATTATCATCAACTTTATTTCAGCCGAAGGCCTGCTGGATATATGCGTCACTAAGACGTAAGATTGATAGATTGTTCCTGTACTTCTCAAAGCACTCTCTACACGACAGTAAAAAAAAACAGGAGTCTTAAGAAAAATTACCACTTCGAAACTCGAAAATTGGATAATTGCTGCATTTTCTTTTTTATTAGTTATTTGTCGAGTTGTATATTTATACCTTATGTAAGGGGAGAGCGGAGCCTTCTACTACAGGCATTTTTATGCCTACATGGAGACTTCTCGATATGCAATATAAGCCAAATCTCTATCAAAATCAAAATCAAACGCATTTTATTTCAAATAAACCATTTACAGGCACTTTTGAAATGTCAAGAAGTCAGTCAGTCAGAAAAAAAATGATGCTAATCGGATGGGAAGACCGAATATGTACATACTCAAAAGTTTTTTTCTTTCTTCAGTAGTTGATATTATAGACAGTGTAGGTTATGGTTATATATTTACCTAGTAAGCACCGGAACGTAAATTCAACAAGCTAGACTACATTAGAAGACCTCGAAGAACACTGCATTATGCAGAACGTAATGCAAAAGATAGTCAAAGGTAGGTAGTAATTGACTTGAACCTGTGTTCCTTCAGTTGGCCTTTTCGTTCCAGGGCCACGGTAACTCTTTCGAACTATTCTGAAATCATAGCAGGAGTTGAGTCATCACCGCTTTTTTTTAGTTGAGTGTTTGTCAAATGAAAACATGAAAACGTACTGGGCTCGCCAAGCCGCATTCAAAAATGTATGACAGTACTATGTTATGAGTATATTTAAGGTCCAAAACAATTGGGTTAGGTTAGGTTAGGTTAAAGTAAAAATATTTTGCAAACCCTAAACTTTTGAGGTATGTCGTTATAGTAAAAAAATCTCACCTTACTAAGATCTTTCAATTGAGATATATTTCAAATCTGTTGGTCGATGTAAGAGTAGGGGGGACGTTTTGACGCATCGTCCTTTGTCATAATTGGTAAATTTATAATTGAATCAATAATTCATAACAATTGCTACTAGAAAATACTATGCGCAGTGTTTTTCCATTTTTATCGCCATTCATTCATTCATAATCAATAGCCTGTACAATATTTAAAGTGTTAATTTATTTGAGTGACATTTTATTTTTGTGTGTGACATAATTTTGCTGTTTATGAATTTTATTTATTGAGACTTTACTTAAATAATAACAAGACCTTTTTTAATAAGCCCTTTAAGTATTTGTACTACTTATAAAATTAGTGGTGTATATTTGTATATGCTGGAAGAAATTTCGTTAGAAATATGCAGGACTTTTGTACTCTTCTATCTGTATTTGTTCTATTTGATTTTAAGTGTTTATGTGTACATAAATAGATAAATAGATTTTAAAGTAATTAAAACGCATTAAAGTAGCGTTGGACACGTTTAATTTTCACGACAGAAATTGGCCCTTAGCCTTGTACTTATTACTTATTCTGAGCTTCATAGGTGTTTGTAACTCTTTACTGAACCGACTCACTGTTCCGAAACATTTTAGTGTTCCGAAAGATTGGAACAGCATTGAAACATTACTATTTTTCAAATGCATCATTTGGATCAATTGGAACACTGAAACACTCTTTACTTTAAGTGAACTGCAGTCTTTTTAAAATTCAAATTATAACGTAAATAGTGTAATTATAATTAATGACCTGAACTAAAAACATCTGCTTTAAATTATTATCAAATCAATATTCAATTAAATAAAACTGTTAGTGTATATGACGCAACGTAACTGATCACGATTCATAACAGTCAGTGTCTGTGTTTGTATCTTTTGAGCCGTTGTTCCAAATGTTTCGTTTGTATATTGTAAGCCCATGTTTCAAATGTTCCGTTTATATCTTTTAAGCCGATGTTCCAAATGTTCCGTTTGTATCTTGTGAGCCGATGTTTCAATGTTCCGTTTGTATCTTTTGAGCCGATGTTCCAAATGATACTATATCACTGTTTCGGAACATTTCAGTGATACAGATGCAAAAGTTCCAATCGCAAAGATGACACACTTTTCCCACGCCTAGTGCTTTAGGCTAGACACAGATTTGCGTGATTGTTCGAAAGAATTACTGTGACCCTGAAACACGAAGGACAACTGAAGGAATCCAGGTGATCTATCAGTAAAATTCTAGCACTTTCTCTAGTTCCACCCACAGCGTGTGGAGTTATTTGATGATGTCCCACGGAAGAAAAGTCTAGACGCTTATGGTACTGTTTTACTATAGGCCAGACTTGTGGTACCTTTCGCACCTATGCTCCATCTGTTTAGGTAATTAACTAAATGTTAATAATCTTGACATATCTTCTATCTAAAAGTTGTCTTAAAATTTTATCAAAAAATGTTTACATTTGTTATTTACCTATACCGACGTTTGGAAATTAACTAAATTTAAATAATATTTGTATGTTTTTATACGATTTTTTTTTTTAATAATAAGACATATCAATATTGTTTACGTTTAATTAACTACCTAAACAAATGGAGTATAGTAAAATTATACAGGCTGTTTCAAGTTTTTCAAATGTAGAGAAAAAATAATCTCGATAAAATTGACAAGTCTTTTAGTAACATTACTGTGGCATACTTGCCTACAATTTTATCGATTTCTTATCGTTACATTTGCATACTTAGTAAGTTTATGCGGTTTTCATACTTTACAAAATATGATAGTTAGGTACACGACTAACTGATAGATAAGTTCATTACAAGTACAAAAAAAAAAAACTAAATTAAAGTTGTCAATAAATAAAAGGCCCGTTTTGACATCTGTTAAAACGAATACGCAAAAAGAATACTCGCAATATATTCACATACTTAGACAACTGTTAAAACTAATGTAATTAATTTTATTTTATTGTTTCTTTCAGTTTCGTTCTAAGTTATACAAAATAGGCCGATGGTTTTTTTTTATTATTTCACTTTATACGTAACGAAGCACGTACCGCTGGTTTATTATATTATTACACACAAAAATGAATCCCAATTTTCTTTGGTTACGCTACCTGCGCGCGAGGTGGTTCGTGATGACTCTGAAAAACTGCTTGTAGATATGGCTCAGAAGTGATATGGGCCTGCTCAATGCCCGTGGCGTTTTATTACTCTTCTGAAGGTCCTTAAGGACTTGTTTTCCACCCGTCTTCAGGAGTTCGATCGTAATTTTAATCTCGTACAGGCTGACGTCCGGGATAATCTTCGATATAGTGTCGAGTCAATCTAACTCTTGGGTCATTTGCTAAATTTGGTTTAGTGATAGACGTGTATAACTGTCCATAAAATGCTTCGATCTCTCCCAGAAGCTCCGATTTGACGGATATGACTCTGCCATCGTCGGTCTTCAGTTCTGTTAGCTGGCTCGGCCCAATAGACAGATTTCGTGTTACGCTTAATTGCGTCCTTAATCCTCTCGGTATTAAAGCGACGAAGGTCGTGTTTCAAAGACTTCGAGATCTGTCTATTGAGCTGCCGATATCTCCATATCGTCTGAAGACTGCAGAATTATCTCACGCTTCTTCATGAGCTCGAGATTCGGATCAGAGAGCCTTTTCTTCTTATTTGTACGGTGAGTCTTGAAAAATGTAGACCTGACCGTATGGACAGTTTCCACGAACCGATCTTTATATTCTTCCACGGTCACACACTCTAGGCACTCGAAACGATTGTGGAGTTCAAGCTGAAAGGTCTCGGAGTTTGGAATCTGGATCTGTGCTGGACGGAGCGTAGACTTCACCAGTCGAGACCTTTCAAGCTTGATATTGACATTCAATGTGCCTCTTGCTATGCGGTGATCACTTCCAGTTTTCACCGCTTAGCACGCCTTGCCTCACCGTTGCCATGACCGCTACCGGAGTCAAGGGTACACGGGCTGCCGGGTACTAGGGGCCATCTTTTTGTTGTGTTATTCATGTTTTGGGGGGGGGGGGGGGGTTGCCATAATCGACACGGTTGGCAAGCAGGTTGGCGATCACAGTGCGGTTGTTAAAATGCACAGAGAATGCTGCTGCCTATTTTCTACGGAAAGAGATGGGGTGGTGCCATTCTTTACGTCTGAACACCATACGGAACTTAAGAATAAGAACGATTTATAATACATTCAAATTAAAGCACTTACTCATCAACTACCTATTTACAATAACATCCAATCAAAAGAACCAAGTATTGTCCAAAGTAACCTCCTCATTGTTTCAGACAAACATGCACGTTATAAAGGAGACAATTTTTTTTGTTTGGGGAATAGGCCCACCACAAATTCTGGCGTATAGCAATGAAATGCACGTTATTTTATTCCTTATAATGTCTAGATTACAGTGGTAATATCAGCAAAATTTTATCTAACCGGAATACTGTGAAATACGATCGTCAAAACATGACTCCTAAAATCTCACAAGGGCGATTGTCTAATGAGTGGATAGGTCTCCTTGGTATTTTAAGTTAAAATAGTGCACTGTTAAATAATATATAGTAAAAAAACAAAGTCACGTCTGTACTAGGTGACAGATTTTGATGTGATTTACACGATTTGATAGACTTATTGACGACGACTACGAACGATACGACTGAAAATGGATTAGAGGTATTCATTTCGCAATAGCGCAATGGCTTTTGCCATTGACTGTAGATCTAAAATAATGTGATGTATTACTTAAGAACCAGCTTATTAGATGCTAATAAGCTAGTTGTGTAAGGAGAAAAAAAACACATTATAGGTACGTCACAAGAAGTATTTATTTCTGTTCATTATCATCATTTTCAAAGTCATCTCTTAAAAGCAGTATTTGATCTGAAAAAGGTGCAGGTGGCTCAACCTTACTTTGATGCCGCGACCAAGATAAAAATCACACTATAACATCACATGTGCACAGCAGCCAACAGTGTGTCTGCCCACTAAACAATTACAACAGTATCCAGCAAGAGCAGCTCTCGTGTTAGTAATTGATGGGGTGGTATCAACTAATGTATAAATATAATAAGCTTTCCTACTTGTGTGCCTTGATTGTTACCTACCTTTTTTTTTCGTGGGAAAATCATCTTATGACATCCCCCGCTCTTGGGCGGGGCGGGAGATAGTGTCAGACTTTTGCTGACTAAAAACCCACTCCTGTTCCTTTGTTGCCTTTCGTACCAGGGCCGAGTCTTCCTTTCAGAATCAGACCCTTGGCCCCAGTAGGCTTCGACCCTGCTGGGCCTCTTTGTACATACATTTGCTGATATCTCCTTAAGGCGCGCGTGGAACAATACGCGCCGTCAATAACTTGGGCTCGGTCCGGACGGTTACCGGACGGTCGGTCGGCGAGCCACCCATTGCTCGCCGTCCGCAAGCCCGCGCCTACGGTGGCCAGTAATCGGGATCGGAGTCCCGGCGGCGGTTGGGGCGTGAGGACCGTTGCCTCGATCGGCCGCCTCCTTTGCTAGCTTTACTGCTTCGCAGAAGAAGGCGACCGCCTGCCACTCCTCCTCGCTCCGGACCATGGCCTGTACCAAGGCCCGGTGCGAGAGATTGCCGCCGCCGATTGCCGATTTTGTGTGCTAAACCGTGTCTTTAGGGCGGTCTACGCAATGGTGACTTCCGGACGTTTCTTCCGCACGAATCCGGTGCAGGAATCTCCTGAACTTACCATGTCCGGTGAGGACCTGCGTCATGCGGAAGGTAAGGACGCCGTGTTGCCTTTCCAGCCACTCCTCAAAGAGGGGACTTACCGCCATGATTATGACGAGCCCAGATTGTATCCTACCTCGTAGAAGATAATTATTTGAACCAAAATCATGGCCAGTTTGTCGGTATACCTCGATTTTGAATTGTCCGGTGGCCCTGACAAGCTCTCCATAGAACGAATGAGATTGTTTGATTTGATAAATTCCTAGAGAAAATAGAATTAGGTCCGGGAACGTCAATTCAGGAAAATTATCCAGCTCTGGAAGATTACCATCAATACTGGCAAATTGCACTGTCACTCTGTTTAAATTGTGCATTTCTATATAAGAGGCTAAATCGTTTGGAGTGATTAGTTTTGCTTGAGCAATCGCTAATATCTATTCAGCATCACAAAAGTCTCTGATTAACGTATGAAATCGATATATTAATGCTGCAGCTATTTTAAAGTCATGTATGAGGTGGAATGATGCTGTATTGAAATATTTCTGACGGAACAATTTGAACTCCGGTTTCAATGTGCAATTCACGACTTCAGTCACCCACCTACACATGGTCACAACGGATCTTATTGGCGGCAATGGTCGATAATTGGTGTTCACCAGCCTGTTTAGATTCAGGCATATAAGCCATGTAAATAGGTATATTGTATAATCGGAAACAATAATAATGTTGTCTGTTAGTGTCAAACTGATTGAAACTGGACCACAGAGCATCTGCAACGGGCTATTAATTAATTACGTTTCGTTCCAAGGTGATTTTTAAAGTACGTTGCTTGATATTTGTGTTAAACGTTAATAACAAAATAATTAATTAAGTATTATCTCTTTAAACGCATTTAAAGCCGATGTTATTACCGCTGCGCACCGTAGTAACATATTTTTTTTCACGTTAAAATAAACCTAAAAACGCTCCTAAACAACCATGTTTTTCCGTAACACTTTTTTACTACTATTTCATTATTCCGGTTAGATTTCTACATAATTTTTGGTCTGTTAATTATAATAAGATGATGACTTCTTTTATGTGCAATATCATTAATATACGTTACCGTTTAAAAGTGGGCCCAAAAAAAATTGTCTCCTTTGCATTAAGTTTTTTTAGCACACAAATATCACTTTTCACAAATCAGCATTTATTTTCTATTTCAATAATCTAGACTCTGGCCTCCTCTACATAAATCCGGATCACAGGAGTGAAGTCTGGGGACCTAGCCGGCCACGGTACGGGGCCACATGATCACACGACGGGTCGCGACAACCGCGCGCGGGGTTGGAAGAAGCGTCACCGGACGGACCGACGTCCGGACACTGCTTCTGTATGTGACGTACTGGCCAGTACTGGCCCACCGCATACGCAGGTACTGCGCCGCTTACCAGCGTCGGTGCCCTTAGCCCGGTACCGTGCGCAAGAGGCCGCCCGTTTTCATTCATAGTATTACGATTAAATTATGTCCATGTTGTGCTTATTTGAAACTCGGACAAGGTAGAAAAAACCGGGCAAGTGCGAGTCGGACTAGCGCGCTGAGAGTTCTGTACAAACTTACCTATGAAAACAGTTCAATTTCGTAAAAAAAAGTTTTTTTCTGTGACGTATGCCAGGTCAATGGTAAGAACCCAATGAATTTTGATTCCCTTGAGAGTGTCGAAATATACGTTTTTTGCGACATAAACGGCTGTATCTTTTCTTTTCGTTGACTCGTAATTTTAATTTTTTTCACAGCTTCAAGGGACCGCAGACCTTAGTATATAGTTTTAATTTCAACTCGATACCTCCACGCGTTCCCGAGATAAAAATTATTGATAGACAGACAGCACCAAACAAAATTTTGCGCAGTTAAAAATGCGCGGTTAAAAACTTTCATGTATATACATATTGTTTTTTTTTTAAGTTTACCAATATTTTGTAGAAGGATCTCACGGAAAGAAAAATTAATCAAAATGAAAAAAAAAAAACAAAACTAAGACTATGTAACTTAGTTAAGAGTGCGAGCGAGAAAGAGTGATGGAGCTATACACCCTATATAGCTCCATCCCTTTAACGGTTCACTGTCGGTCGTTAATTGGATCGCGTCAAGAGTTCGTGGTACGTCCTCTGGTATCGAAAAGTAGAGGTACCGTTTTTTTAAAAATTCATTTTCCTAAGACCCATAGAAAATTGTTCTTACACTAAATTCAAATAAGTACTAGCTACCTTAAATAAGTGATAACTATGCAATATGCACTGCTGTTATAGTACTCGTCGGATAAGTATTTTGTTTGCTATTGGCATTGGCTTCGTGAAGTGCTCTACAGAAACTTTACAGTGAGACTAATCGTTATCAATAGGCAAACAGTCGGTAGGTACTTGAACATATCGTAGTACGAGTTAAATAACGAGTTAAAGTTAAGTTAATTTTTTTTTTTTTTGGTTCGAGGTGAAACGTCAAAAAATAACTACTCCCGATGTGGGTGAAGCGTGATAGACGGGGTTACCATGACGGTCAAAGTAAGATTGATTCTTATTTCAGTGTGGGTAAGAGACAGAGCTATACAGGTTCTCTAGCGCCATCTCTTACCCACACTGAAAATAAGAATGAAACAATCTTACTTTAAACGTCATGGTACAGGTCAGAGTGTCAGACTTTTACTGACTAAAACCGCACATGTGTTCATTCATTTGTCCTTTGAGTTCCAGGGCCTCGGTACCTCTTTCGAACATTCTCGCAGATAATTCATTACCCTAAGGATATAAATTTAATGTCAAAGTGCTTTATTAGTTGTCTATACATTTCTTTTAATTACCAGAGGTCGGAATTTGGTAGAGTTATTTAAGAACTTATACCGATTTCATACAGCGAAAAAATAAAGTGGATATGACTCAAATGCCGAGATTAATTTTAAAAAGCAGTTTTTTTATGACACTCAAAAATATAGCAGAAATAGTTCTTCCTGCATTAATGACGAGGAGGAGGAAGTGTATAAATTTGTTAACCTCACTTCAGTTTACAATGAAAAATACTAATAAAATTGTATATTGATTATCTTTGTTTTATTGGTCTTGTCTATCTCTGAGGAGTTTATTATTATTTATTTGTAATATGTTTGGCCACACGGGATTTTTCATTAGATACTTCTAGAGGAAGATCCATATTAATATAAACATTTCGATGTAAGTACACAAATACTCTACCTAATTCCGACCTCTAGTAATTACGTATTATGTAATAGGTAGCTAGGTAGGTACCTATTTAATAACCTGAAAATACATAAAATATTAACCTTTGATTTCAATTGAAATAATAAAAATAAAACGAAACTAATTTCTTTTATTTTATGGTGCGTCCACACGGTAGGTACAGACTTATTCAGAATTTTGTCTCACAAAAAAGAGATATGTACTGCTATTTAGCAGTGCAGACAAATGTGTCCGCTGGTGTAACTATTAGAAAAGTGGAGTGTATGTAAGTATAGTCATAAGTACGTTAGAAAGTCATCTATTTTTGCTTGGTATTATTTTTAATCAAAATGAGCGCGTATTACGTAGGAATACGCGTTGGTACAAAATAGAGGTGTCTGTGTATGCAAGTAGATAGATATCAACCTCATGAGTTTTACCAAAAAATCGTCCTTGAGCATATTATAAGTGGATCCGTTTAATAACAAATATGTTCTTAACAGATGGTACACATTTCTTGAAAATGTACCTATACTTAACTAAAATGTAAATGTGAATACTTACGTCTAACCAGACGTAAGTAATGTACGGGTTTATGTCTAGCAATGTGTGAAAAGTAAAAACATAATACTTTAAAACCAAATAGGTGCCTACTTACATAGCAAAATTAGACGCAGTATGAGACACTGAATTATATTTCGATTTCGTTTCGCATCACCAGGCTATTAAAAAATGCTGTTTAAACAAATAACAATATTGGAATTTTATTTAAAACATGGTTAAAACATTGCAAAATATTAATTATTTTCAATAAAACTAAGTATCTGGTTCCAATGTTCAACTTCAGCATTATTAGACTTTTCTGCCACTTCGTACAGACTAGATAAAAAAAAAACGACGCTGAAAAAGTATGAAACAAGATTTTCAGGATGCTGAAATAAACAAGGTAACTGGAAAAACAAGAAAAGAAAAAAAAGATAAGCCGTAGTCACACGTTAGGTTAGGTTAAAATAGTACCAACCGAAACACTTTAATAACCTTCTGCGAAGCGGTAATGCTAGCAAAGGAGGCGGTCGATCGCGTGAGGTGACGGTAATACATATGATTATAATGATAAGGAAATTAGGCGACGTATTAATTTTAAATTAAAATAATACTTAATTATTATCTATTATTATTATTTATTTATTAAAATTACTTTATTATTTTGATTTCAAATGGACAAGTATTAGGTATATGCCAAAGTCGTTGGCAGATTATAGGTAAACTAAAGAAGTTGTTAGAGATCTAATAAGTTTTCATAAGCTTTTCAAGCGTCACGCAGTCTACAGTAGGGTCCTCAGTAGACTTGAAAGGCTCTGGACATAATAGGTATCTACTACTTTGCTTGACAAGCTTTTAGTATAGATAGATCATTTGGATTTTGAGTTTTTCCATAATAATAGGTACCCACTTTTTTTTCTTTTTTAGGTTGGAAAATCATCTAATGACAAATTCCGCTCTGTCTGTTGTCTTCAAACCGTGCTTGTAATGACATCTCTCGCACTTGGGCGGAGCGGGAGGTAGTGTCAGACTTTTACTGACTAAAAACCCACTCCTGTTCCTTCGTTGCCTTTCGTACTAGGGCCGAGTCTTCCTTTCAGAATCAGACCATTGGCCACGGTAGGCATCGACCTTGCTGGGCCCCTGCAGTTGCTGACATCTCTCTGAGGCGCATGTGGAACGGTACGGTATCTCTAATAACTTGTTTAGTTTATAATCTGCCAACGACTTTGGCATATACCTAATACTTGTCCATTTTAAATCAAAATAATAAAGTAATAATAATAAATAAATAATAATAATAGATAATAATAAAGTATTATTTTAATTTAAAATAGGTAAGTCGCTTAATTTCCCTATCATGATAATTATATGTACCTATTACAGGATAAAATTTACATTATCCAGTGTTTTTATATTATATATATAAAACATTATATTATGTTTATGGCATTCTAATTTTAGAATAATTATTATGCATATCATTGGTTATGCATTATTTGCGTATAATAGTATTGCTTAGGCCTTTCACTAGAAGAGGGAATGGGTCGTAATCCTTCACGCGGGCCCAATGCGGGTTGTGGATGTCACATGTCTTCGAAAATCTTCGAGGATATGCCGGTTTTGAGAGTAGCGATTATATATACATATTTGGTTGCTATTTAACTTAGAAAATCCTGTATTATTTTGTATTAATGATAAATAACAGAAAAAAAAATACAAAGTAATGCACCTTTCTGGGTTTGAATTGAACCCACTATGTATAAATCGTAAAACGGGAATATAATCGGGTCTGTTTTATTCTAAAATGCAAAGACAGTTAATAGGTAAGTAGGTAGGTACATAAAACATACAATCGTTGTTTATCTGTCACCGTTAACAATATTTGCAGAAAAACAATAGGAGTTCCCTACACATTCACTGATTAATGAGGTAAATAAAATACCTACCTGCGTTTTAATATTATTCTCATCTTATTAGCAACAATATTTCACCGTTCTATCTGTGCGTACCAAGTTTTTTTTTTAAATATGATAAATTCATTTTCTTATTTTGTGAAGGTTGGCCAGTTATACCTATTAAACTGTAGGTGAATTATAGTCGTTAAATTAGAAAATCAATGTTTTATGTAAATACATTTTTGGTATGAGTATAAATTAAGAGACTTGTATAATAATTTAATTGTAAATAAAAAAAATAAACTGCACTAATAGGTACTAAGAGTGGTTGTCATTTGACATATCCTAATAGCAACAGCTAATAACTTATATTTCTCACTTTGCGAAAAATATTCGAACATATATCTAACGTTTCATCTCTTTCCTATAATAGGGGAACGTTTAGAAAAATCTTCGTTGGAAAATACTTACATAAGTGACTTAACGCAGCCACCCTCCCCTTTAAGTTTACCCAGGTATTGCCAGCTAAGTTGTTGTGTCTGACTTTTAAACTGTATCTTATCGCATTAAAAATAATATTCACATAACTTATATCTACGATTAACGATTAACTAATATGATTATGTTACGTACCTTCTGTAATGTTAATGCGTAAATATTTAAACAGTCGAACGTATCATGGAAATAAATAATTTAATTTATTATAACATCCCCCCGTGAGAATCAGTTGTAGGAACTTCTTTTAATTTACACAATAAGATAATGAATTGTATGCAATATACAGATTCCGTGAAATAAATATACAAGTACTTATTTATAATAAAACATTGTACATGACTTACCTATATGAAAAACAGTTGTTCAGTTCTCTGATAAACTGTTATCGCGGAGCACTGATCGACCGCTTACATCAAAAGCGTTGATTTTTTTGTAAATCCAGTGAGTGTTTGCACTAAAACTATGGCACAGTTTTCTTTCAAGCGAGTTAACAGGATGGTTGTAAGGTTTACGCGTCGATATTTTGTTCAGGACGAGAGGCGCGCGCGGTACGGTTGCTAGTGGGTTATTGGCAGCGGCGGTACGGGGCTGCGTGCGCAGGTCGCGTCACGCCGCTTGCCGCATATCCACTCCGCATTGACAGGCAAACACGCTGCACACACCCATCGTCCAGGTGGACGGCGATTTTTGGCGTCTTTGACGGCACAGGTATACTGCAAGTTGAATACACAATGGAAACATGATTCAGTAAAAGAACTATTGGATTTGAGCAAAACTTATCCATTCAATTCATGAAGAATAATGCAGTGAATCAAAAATTTCGATAAATAACTAAAAATGTTTCCAAGACTTTGCAGCCGTTACATTATCACCGTTGTGGATTGATCCGATTTGGATGGTGACGGTTATAAATGTGCGAACATTACATTCATTGAAATATTCGCAAGTATCGACCTGGGTCTTTATTTGCTTTCAAGATACCATGGCTTATTAAATAGAGAGGGGATCCAGAAATAGACTGCTTTGCACTCCTATCGATCGCTCACATGATGGCCCCTATGTTAATTGCCCTGGTCTCACCACATAGTTGGCTAAGCTAGCTTGAAATTTGTTTATGCTATGTTAAAACGATTCTGTTCTTATCCTGTTGTTGAATTTCACACACTCACTTAAATGTAAAAAAAGAATCTCCAAGTTAATAGTATTTATATATGGTAGATCAATGGTATGAAATCATAAGGTCTTGTTTTGTGAGAGAAGTACTTGTAAATGAAGATATTTTTTTAAATATCGAAAAAAAAATAGCTAATGACAAAAGCCTGTCTGTCTGGATCGGGAACAGGGTCCAAACTAGGTACTGGAGGTCAGAGCCCTAGAGAGACTTCTAACAACGCGAACTGTGTCTAGAAGTACCGCTTTCTGATTCAATCCCTTAATCCAGTCACTGAAGAAGGAGAGCCTCCTAAGGTTGGTAGAAGGTCACGGCTTTAACTGACACGGTTATCGGTACATTGATCACTAAACCAACATCGACACGAATACGAGCCAAATCAAGGAAAATCAGCTAGAAAATATACCCTTTTTTATTGTTGGGAAATCATCACTATACACAGATATAAGTAGGAAGTTTGGGTTGGAAAGAGGCATCTGAGAATTCGGGAGTTGAGTTCTCACGGATACCACAATCTCTTTTCACTTTACATACAATGTTTTTTCTGATCTTTGCGATTCGTCTACGGGCCATTCATTTATTACCTACGTAAGACGATTTGGGGGGGAGAGGGGTTGACCATGTCTTATTTTTTCTTACAAGGGGTGGAAGAGAGTCTTTATAGTTCTTACGTAAGATCAAAAAATTACACAGTTACGATTTGAAAAAGTGCGGGCAACTGCGCGAATGCCTATGTGCATCGGATGCGTATAGTGCCCCGCTTGTGAACTAGACTTTACTTCTTTGCGTAAACGACACACTTGTAAACGTCCCTCAAAATTGTTACTTTTATATATAAACATCAAAACCAATCAAACGTATACTAGTATACTCATTTTTTCTTTAGATTCTCATTAAACAGGAGGAGAGGAGATACGGACGATTCTTATTTTGGGGGGAAGGGTTCAAAAACTAGTAAAACTCGTCTTACGTAATAAATGAATGGCCCCTACTCAACTTCCTTTAGGTACCTTGGTAAAGGGAAATTTAATTAGTTTCGTGTTACTGGACAAATTAATTTGCTAAAAGCGTAGATTGCTTAGGCATACTAATCAAATTTAGCACGTTCTAAATTTTCCGCGATAGGCCTACTGCCTAGCTACAATATTACACACGCCAGTAATAATTGTGGCCGAAGCCTTAAATGTGAATTTGTTATCAAAATAATTAATTGACATTTTTAATGAGAAGATTTGCCAAGATATATAGATTTATATTGTAGGTATACCGTAACAAACATGATAGCTTAAAAATATTATGGTAGGTATATAACCATGGACGATCTTGACTGGTATAAGTGAATAATTTTACATTTGTTATAGCGTAATTAGAGACACAATAGAAAGACAATGACCGAACGAACGCCGGCGTTTGCTCGGGGTTTAATGAATTAAATTAACTTATGCAAAAGGCAAGTTAAAGTTAGAACTACATTAGTCCGACTTACACGTGGACCACGCCTGATTTGTACGTAGAAAAACGTCGCGTGGCGTGGATCTAGTGTAGCTCTGTAGCTCTACAAGTCTAGTTTCCATATAAAATGTAAGGACACCGACGCGCCCAGATCAGCGTACGTGGCATACCTGTGCGCAGTGTAGTTCTACCTTAATAGTTGCAGTAACCACAAATGTACCTAAATGAATAAATACATAGAATCATTTTGCACAAGGTGGTTTTTTTCGTTCTAGGGTAGTGTGATTGTTCGAACGACTTACCGCAGCCCTAGAATGCAAAGGACCATTGAAGGACCACGGTGGGTTTTAGTCAGTAAAAGTCAGACACTGTCGCTCTATCTAGAGCTGGAGACGTTATTTCATGATTTCTCACCTAAAAAAAGGGTTTGGGCCAAAATTTCCGGTGAGCGTACGTTTCAATCAGATCGACTGTGTAAAGTTACCAACTAGGTACTCTCCCTTATTACAACTTACCTAGATAAATTAAAGACTTTTAGAAATGAGCGAATGAGAATGAAAATTTAGCGTCGTGATTGCGTTAATCTTGGGTTCGATTCCTGATACACCGCACATATAATGCAATAAGTAGGTACGTGTATAGGTAAACTTAGTAAAAATGTTCGGTCAGAGCAAATAACTGTCACAAATGTCTCGTTATTTACAGATGACTTAATTTCAACTAGCAGTTCCAATATCTGCTACTTAGTTAAATTCTTTGATGAAATACGGAAACATGTGCACGAGGTGTTCCGCATTCATCAGAATATCTTTGCTCTTGCATAAATAACATGTGTCGCTGGACTAATGTCGTAATATTGTTCTATTGGCTGCATTTATTTTTAACGGAATACAAGGGGCCGCCCGTTCTATTTATTACTGTCACTCATTCAGACGGCCACCACTGATCCAAATGCATTTTGTAAAATATAAGATAAAATATTTTTATTAACTCTTTTCAAAGAACTCCCCACTAGCCTCTATACAAAGTTTCATGACAACATTTTTTCCAATCCGCCGCAGACACCTCTTCCACGACCTTCTCGAACGCTGCTATCTCGTCTTCCGGCGATGAAAACTGTATCCCTTTCAGCAGATTTTTCATTGTAGGGAATAATAAGTTGCCAGATCAGGACTGTAAGGAGGGTGCCCCAAGACTCTGACTGGTGTGGTGTCCAGGAAGTTCCTCGTTTTGAGCGCTGAGTGCGCGGGCGCGTTGTCATGGTGAAGCAGTATCCCGCGGAGCCCGGTGTTCGTCGCTTGTTACTCATTGCAGACAAACCTTCTAGCAGGCATTTTGTGTTATACCATTCGGCTTTGGTCTCGTTATGGAATTGAAATCAGATACACCATCAAAGGGAAGAAACTAGTGATTAAAATTTTCACTGCGCTTTTCTATCGCTTCACTTTCGTAGGCGTTAGTTTGTTTTAAAACAGCCAAACTGTCGATTGACGCTTTGTTTCTGGATCGTATTGATAAATCCAGGATTCGTCACCTGTCACAATGTCGTAAACGCGCCGAGACAAGCTTGCTTCAAATTTTTTAATCATATCACGGCACCACTCCACACGGGCCTGCTTCTGAGCTTCGGTGAAATTGTGCGGCACCCAGCGGCAGACTGCATGGCGGTCAGAGTTCCGGCGGGATCTCATAGTGAAATGGAGACAGCGACTGTCGCGACCCAGTGCTGGGCACGCCATAATTATGACGGTAAGTCCCCTCTTTGAAGCGTGGCTGACCTCGCGGCATCCTTACCTTCTGCATGACGCAGGTTCTCACCAGACAAGGTAAGTTCGGGAGGTTCCTGCACCGGATTCGTGCGGACGAAACGCCCGGGTGTCACCATTGACCGCCCGGAGGATACAGTGGAGGTGTGCTCCACCTGGGCAGAGCAACGCTGTGTCTTCGTGGGTTCGATCGGCGGCGGTAATCTCTCGCGCCGGGCCTTGACAGGTATAGGCCATAGTCCGGAGCTAGAAGGAGTGGCAGGCGGTCGCCTCCTGAGCATAAGCATAAGCATAATCAGCCTTTTGATGTTCCCACTGCTGGGACTCAGGCCTCCTCTCTAGGAGAGACGATGTAGACGGAAGGTAAACACGGGAACTCCGTAATAAACTACGTCAACTCAGCTTAGGTATTGGAATTGTCATGAGATGCATTCTGCCCATAAATGGTTATGTCTATATTCTAGCTACCTAAAATTATTAAACACGCTTTAGTCAAGCCTGTAACATGTATTACCTACATAATTTTACACAACGCTTGTTTGCTTATCGCTTCAATGTGTTGATAAAAACAGTTTTCAATAAACCTTTTACATTGAAAGTTAACCTTTTCAATCCTTGAATTACTCCGCAGCTGATAAAACCTACTCACGGCGTTGACCGTGAGTAGGTTTTATCAGCTGCTGAGTGTCTACTAATTAGTCTACTTACTACTTATACCTATCTACTTATGTACGTGTTATGCATGGGAATTTTTCGAAAAAGAGTAATCGCTTCGGTCCTGCTGGGCCCTTACGTTTTTGCTGACACCTCTTTGAGGCGCGCGTGGAACACTACGCGTTCGGCTCCAGGTCCAGGCGGTTACCCGATTGTCTACACACCTACGGTGGTTGGAAATCGGGATCAGGGTCCTGGCGGCTGGAGCGTGAGGAAGTCCATTCCTTCACGCTATGGCCGCTTCCTTCACTAGTATTACTACTTCGTAGAAGGAGGCGTTCACACTGGCGCTCAGTAAAGGGCCAGGCTTTTTAGGATTCCGTACCTCAAAAAAAAACGGAGCCTTTACAGGATCACTTTGTTGTCCGTCTCTCTGTCTGTCAAAACCCTTTATCTCGGGAACGCGAGGAGGTATCGAGTTGAAATTAACCCTATAAGTACTCAGGTCTGCGGTTCCTTGAATTTATTCGCATTTATTTCGCAAAAAAAAAAAGTGTATTTCGACACTCTAAGGGAATCAAAATTCATAGGGTACTTCCCGTTGACCTAGAACCCTGAAATTTGGCATGAAGCAAGGTCTCATAGTACAAGTATAGGAAAAAAAATCTGAAAACTGAATTTTTTTTTGCTATTCGGAAAAAACTTCGTAACTCAATTCAGGAATCGAACTGTTTTCATAGGTAAGTTTGTACGAAACTCTCAGTGCGCGAGTCCGACTTGCCCTGTTTTTTTTTTATTTGGGATATCTTCAAATAATGCCTCTCGCTCCGGGTGGAAAGAGAGATAGTGTCAGGTTTTGACTGACTAAAAGTGTGTTCCTTCAGACCTTAACCTTCAGACTTTAACCTGTGCTCCTTCAGTTTTTCTTTGCGTTCCTGGGCTACGGTATCTCTTTCGAACAAACCCACAGCTTGAAACTGATAAAGTCTTATCGATGTTCAAAACATAGGTTAGGCGACAATAATGGTCGTCGAAAATAGAACAAATCTGCAGGCACCTTAGATCATTTGATTCCTTCGCATATTACTTCAATTTTTTTTTTGCGTTTTTTAGATTTTGATAAATATTGAGTCTCTTCTTATTCAAGTGGGTAGGTACTTAAGTGCCAATACCTAGTTCTATATTAACTATACTTATGTAATAGAGTAAGTATATAGTAAATAAACAAAAAAAAACTAGATCATAGAGTGTCATAGAGTCTATGACCTAGTTTTTTCTTGTTCAGTTAGCGTACCTACAGTGCCTAGGTAGGTAACTAAAGTTGACAAAAAGTAAAAGGCCATTTTTTGACATCTGTAAAAACGAATACTTAAATACGCAAAAAGAATACTCGCAATATATTCCATCATATTATTTAACGCGTCTAAAAAATGTACCTATGTATTTTTTTTTTAATACTTTTTGTAATTAATTAAATTATTATTTTAATGTTTCTTTCAGTTTCGTTCCAAGTTTCATTCTAGTGTATTTTCCAAATGTCAAAACGGGCCTTTTATTTTTTAACGAGTTTAAACTGTTTGTTGCTTTTGAATTCTAGGTGAAACGCGGGTGAACTGTAATCGTGCTTTACACAGGTGGCAATCGGCCCGCATACCTGTTGTGTACAAATAATTACAATGATAATATCAACATGTCAATATTTCAATGTCACTCAATAAGTGATACTTATAGGTCATATTACTAAGATATTTTGATTAGAATTATTTTTATCCAAGTAGAGGAAAAGGCGGTTATGTGGCCCCCTACGTTGTTTTTGAGGCCTCATTTAAAAAATACTAGATTAACTACTATTATTCATGCACCTAAGTACGTAACAGTGTTTTTTAGCTATTGCTCTGTGCATACCTATAAGTAAAATAAATAAAATAATCACATAGCAATAAAAAAAAGTTTTCATTAAAACAACAAACAAGTGACATTAATTGAGGGTTATATAGAACCCTGGGGACCGTATTAAATATATTGAACTCTAATTAAGCGTTTACGGCAAAAATCACAAATATAATATTCGCCTTCAGGGCCAGTATTCTGTATGAGCCCATAAATTGCAACTCAGGTACTGAAACCACTTCTCTCCATGTCCATCGCCAGAATGACTTGTTATACAAAATATTTTGTTACAGTTTGTATTTGAACTTTCAGGCATCCTATCTGAATTGACTTGCTCGTCATATGCAGGGTCAGTTTTTATGACTGCATCACTTTCAGAGCTACTGTTGGATGTATAGACTCATATTGCAGTAGCTCATACATTTAGCAATCGGTCGTATATTTTATATGGTCCCCGGGGTCCTTAATAGAAACAATTTGAGGGGTTCAAATTACAAGTATTAAAGAATATGTAATCAAGCGAAAATACCCATGTTTATTTTATAATTACCATCAAAATCCGGTAGAAAAACGTTTGTCATACCTACACAACGTTCAAATCATCAAAAGTAAAACTTAGTTTGTCTAGAATAAATTAATAAAATGAAGAGCCGTTTCAAAAGTTTGAAATTTGCGTGTTTCGTCTATTTCAAATAACAAACGAACGTAACACCATCTCACGGATTTTGTTGGCTATATGCGACAGCTATCACAAGAACTTTGCAGTCCACGCACGTTATACTAAAGTCCGGACGCGAAGCAGAAAGAATTTCGTACATTGACCTGTTATTACCTGTCTCTACTCCTCCCGTGTAAATATAATGAGTCTCGCTCGACCAGATGCACCGTTCTCAGGGATTGTAAACAGTTGGCTTTGAGTCACGGCAAAAAATCCTTGGCTTACTTGACATAATTTTTAACGAACGATATTCCATCTTGGGATGCGTTAGTGATCGCTCAGTTTTCGGACACAGTTATCTATTCCTAATTTGTTGTTAAGTACCTATTTACTAGTTTTTGTTATATTGTTTTAATTGTTAGTAGTTTTGTTAAGTTTTCTTCAATGTTTTAAAATGGAACCAGTGCCGTGCAGTGTCGTCTATTCAAGGAGTGTCACACTTTAGTGTATCTAAGAAGATAATAATTATTAACGTGTTTAAATATGATTAGGAATCCTAGCCTGCTGATAAATATCCTTCTAAAAAAGAAATAAAGGAAAAAACAGCCGATAACTTGATAATTTCGAAATCGGCCATAATTATATCGTATTTTAAAAGAATAGATTGAACCAAATATTTTTCATGTAAATCACAATGTTTGGGATCACTGGCAGTAGGTAAAGAGGTCATTGTACGAAATTTTTCCTGCTCCGCGACAGGACTTTACATAGCGTACCTATTTCTAAATTATAAATATGTAAGGGGGCCAAGATACCTGCAGGGGCCACATTACCTTCTCCTCTACCTAGTTTTACAACTTCTCGATGTGCCTACTCGCACTCTACATCTACAATTTGCCCAAATAAGGTACCCTTCATTAAAATAAACATATCATACTTTTGCTTTTAAGGAGGGTTCCAATTAAATCCATTACAGATAATGCAGCCAAGCAGAATTTATTAGTTGGAGCCCACATGGCCACGCTCGAGACCCCTATGCTCGAGCGTGGCCATGTGTTGTTAGATGGCGCTGAACACAACAAGCCTACCAGTTATAGTTAGTCAGTCAGAATTGTTGATTTTGAGGTAATAATTTTCCTAAGTTCAATAAAGTGAAATATCCGATTATAACAAATAAAATTTTCTCGATTTAATCATTCTCTCCCAAACACTTCAATGAAAATAAATTAAAAATATTAAGTTCAGCGCCATCTGGCGAGGAAATGGTCACGTTCGGGCCCATAACATCCAGTTTACTCACTAAATAATGTCTACGATTTTTTGAGACAGTAGGAATAACTGTATTCCTTTCCTGATAATAAATGTATATGAATATAAACAATTAAACAAAAATGTATTATTAATTAAGACTTTTATTACTGTTCCCAAAATGCAAGAAATACAAAAAGCTTATCTACCACAATACCTAGACTTGAAATAAATAATTGTGACACTATTTCTGCCACATCATTACAAGGTGCATCAAGTGGCTTGGTAAGATATTACCAAATTATTTACATACCTTCCATTATATTGGTAATTTATATTTATATAAGCCTAAGCACTACTAAATACTTCATAAATGTTTGCACCTAGAAGTTTTAATTTGTCATTGAGAGTGAGTTGCTGAGTCAATAAATCTGGAATGTTTGTATTACCCTTACATGTGTTCTTTGTGATGAGTTCATTTATAACAGGCAACAGTTTGACAAAGTGTATCTCTACCTTATTAACATCTACAAAAGTGTCAGGATGTGCTCCTAGTTTCAAAGCACCATTTGTGATTACGTGATCAACATTTAATTCCAAATGATTCTTGGTTACTGGTGCTGATTTGGTAACAAATAAGTTGGCAACTTCATCTGTTACAGAAGAGAAGCTACGACTTACAGATGACATAGCAATAGATCTGACTTCATCGCTTTCCAAAATGTCCATTGTCTCTTTAACTATGGTGTCAAACTTTGCTCCACTGATCTCTGTATGGCCTACTAAGTAGTGCACCATCTTTTTCACAGGGTCCCCCTCAGCGGTGTCAGTGCACAAAGCAGTTTGTATGGACCAGAATATTTGCTCCACCTCTTGTAGTGTCATCTTCTTCTTCAAAGAAACAGGTTCAACAACCTTCTTCACAACAGCCTCTATCTGTTTCACCAAGTCTTCTACACCTCCATCTACAAAGTGGTGACATAAAGACAAATACTTTGCCTGTAGGTCTCCATCTATCAGGGAGTCTTCCTCATGCACAGAGTCTCTGTACAGATAACCACCAATAATGTTAAGTTGCACTCGTAGTATCACTTGTAATATACTTAGTGCATACACAAGGACACATATTCTTGTGAATATCATAATTTTCAACTGTTCCCATAAAGCTAGTTTGTTGTCTGGATTTTCTTGCAATTTTTGAACTATTTCTTCTGTGTTTAAAACACCTAGAATACTTTCTGTCACAATTTTTGAAAGTGATAGAATAGTTTGGTTGCATGTTCGCTCTGTACTTTCAAAGTGTTGTTTTTTACGAGTCATCTCAAAGAATCTTTTTGCCTCTTTTTCCTGCCATTCTCGCAATTTTCTTTGAGCATAGCTTGTCAATAGGTAAAGCCCACCAAAAACAGCACCCGTCACAATAAACTTCCTCTTGTGGCGGCGCACAAAGTCCTTAATGCCGTCTAACATGTTGCTTATTAAACTGTATACTTAATTTATTGGAATATAAGAGGAGCCTCAGCACGGTATTTAGTTGTGTTCATAAGACGCTTGGTGATGAATGTTGTAGCATCAATGAACCTTTCCACACAGTTCATGATGCATACCTCAGTTTTGGAGTCCATACGGTTAGAAGGATTGCCCATGCAAGTGTCCCAGCATGTGTCTGTTAGTCCATGAACGAGAACCTGGAAAGTAGAACACAATACAACCAATTAATTTTAAATAATAATAATGAATCTTTATTGCTGACCATATCTATAGTTGTTACAATTATACATATCTAAACAATTTAGGCACAAATAAATGTTTTCAGGATGTTTAGAGTCCTGTTTATTTGCAATTACCTGTAGGATGCTGTTAATGCTACCCCAAACTGTAATTAATAAAGAAGCGAGTCACTTGCGCACAGTGGCATGGAAGCCATCTCCTGGCCTCCGCAAACATACCGGAGGCAATACAAAACCGGAGTAACCCCAACCACATCCTAGATCCATTGTTATATTGGACACATAGGGTATTGAGGCATTGCTAAGTATAACTGAACCACAGGCCGCACATGTAGAAAGTCTGACAGTAACCTAAAATAGTGTGACTTTAACCTGATCACTATAATGTGCAAACCTGTGGGCCAGCATATTACTTCTTCTGACCGCCAATGCCCTACATTTCTCTTTCTACGTTGACATGGTCATCAAGGCCCTCAGTAACATAGTGCCAGAGGTATTTAAACTGTTGTACCTGCTTCAGTTCAGTACTGTTAAGTAATACATATTATTATTTTATACACATTTTAGTATAATATGTGTCATTATAG
The DNA here is from genome assembly GCA_949316375.1 of Mythimna vitellina. Classification (NCBI taxonomy): domain Eukaryota; kingdom Metazoa; phylum Arthropoda; class Insecta; order Lepidoptera; family Noctuidae; genus Mythimna; species Mythimna vitellina. The sequence continues at coordinate 9,725,199 of OX438706.1, read as the reverse complement.
TAATCCTCAAATTTAATTCAGTATCTACACAAGTCATATTCTATGATAAAATCCGAGTTTTATCAATACTTGCTATCATTCTAAATTCAAGGCTTCTAGACAAGGAGATAACAATATTGAAGGCGCAAAAAATCTTTACTTTCTTTTGACCTTCTCACGAAAGTATAAATAAATTAACGAAACAATAGAGCATATTAATTAAGTAAAACTGAGCAAGACTCGGTCAAAGGTCGATGATGACCTGTGTGACTAGGGTAGCTGTGACAATGGCTGCAAGCCTAATGTTGATGAAATCTTCATTACCATTTGACAGACAACTAGTAACACAACAATGAATAATGTAACATATAACCTGGAAACGTTGCTTCTGCGTTTCAGCGAGGATGAATTTTTCTAACTGTGGATCCTTGTCCAATTGTGTTTCAACCATAATCAGTGGTTAGAACGGTGAAATTGTGGCACTTTAACACTTTTACACAAACAAAAACTATTTTGTTTACTATTTTATTCTAGACAGCTTACTTAAAAAATAATGTTACAATGAAAAAGTTTGGTGCATGAGAACAGAGAAAAATAAATTACATATTTTTGTGAATAGAAACGTGAACATTAAATTACGGGGTATAGTATTGCCAAGCTAAGCAATTTTTTTTAATTCTGTCTATATTGAATCGGCCTAATATTGAAACGCCTTTGACTTTCAACTAGTTTGAACCAAGAAAACTGTCATTGTGTTTTTCTTTTTTTTTACATATTTATTGTAATTTTATAATTGCTAAGAATTATTTCGCGATTGAACAATACATAGTCAAATTATTTAGCAATAAATGGACGTGAAATTTTCATTATTTTTTCGAGAATCAATATAAAAACACAATATCAATAACAATTTTCTGAGGAGTTTAATAATTCCATGCATTTTTTTGTTTAAAATGAGGGTTTTATGACAAACACGCATTCGCCTCGCCTTTCGTACGAATGTGTGGATATGGTGTAGGGAGAGTTTTTGTCGTAAATTGATTCCTATAGATTAAAAATTGGCGTCGTTTTGTGCCTACGCAGCTACGCTACCGGATAATATTATTATAATATTGTTTTCCTGGACTGATTTAATCGATTTTAAAAATCTCTAATAGAATTGGTTACATACGCATTTCAGTACAAAAACGCAGTTTATTTTTAAAGTAAAAATAAATAATTTTACATTTTATAGCCAAGTCATTAATCCTAAAAAAAGCAACTAACTGTCATGCATGCCGTTAGCGGCTGTCGGTGTGGTCGGTGACACTGACATATGAATGATTTCTGAATCTATGGTCGGTCATCGGTGTCCGTAGAGATGAGAAAGACGTGCTATTGAAAGTCGACAATTTATCGATATACGTTTTACCATTTTTTGCTATTTCACTATGCGAACCTAGTCAAAAAGAGGACAAGATTCATGCGTATAAAATACAATGTGAACACAATTTAATTGTCTTACACCACATAGTAAGAATCCATAGTTAACAGAGCACGGAAAGCATAATTGACGACGATGTCGATGTCATCGGTTGACTATCATCGATAGAGTCGATGATATTTTGAAATGTCAGTTCTTCTCTAGATGAGTAGTAATTTTTGTTTTGTTGATTTCATTCTTGGGTTTTAATTTGAATCAGTTTTTCGCTGGAGCAACAGAAATTTTAAGTGTTTGTAATAATGGCTCAAATTAACCATTGGAAGATGTTATCAGACTGTGATTTGAGTGGATACACTCTCATCATACCAAGCGTGGCGGTTGGAAATGTTGGACAACTTGCTTGTGATTTAGTTATTTCTTCTTTAAGCATGAGAAAAATTGGATTGGTTTATAGTCCTGCACTTATACCTATATTAGGATACGATCCTTATAAAATTGGTTCCACCAATTTATCTGGTTGCTGTGAACTTTATGAATGTGCTGAAAGAAAATTAATTATTCTACTTCTAAGAGCTCCACTAGTATATAAGTATGGACAGAAATTCTTGACAGAGTTGGTGGAAAAGTTCAAGGGTGAAAATATAAAAGATATTATAATTTTAACAAGCAGCTTTGCCCACGAGAGGAAGCATATAATGACATCTCCATTCCGATATGTTGTAAATGAGCTAAGTCCTCACACAAGCATGCTGAGAACCTTAGATTGGGTAGAACATGAGTCTAAAGGTGAGACTGTCAAAATACTTGGTGGAGGGTTTGCATCTCTACTGTATGAAATCACCAAGGAAAAATCTGTTTCATGCTTAGTTCTATACAAATTCGCCTCTGAAGGTGACAACATACCAGATGCATATGAAATGGTGCAGCACTTAAATACCATAGTTCCACTGTTCAACAACTCAGACATTTATTCACAACTTGTACATCCAGTGTCATGGAACCTTATGTTTGGAGGACCACCACCGAGAGATATTTATTAACTTTGTATAAAAATATGTAATACCTACAAACAATAAAATATATTGAGACATTTTTCATGTTACTATTATTTTTTATTATTCCTTAACCTTTTGAGTAGCGTAATTAGAGACACAATAGAAAGACAATGACGGAGTGAACGCCGGCATTCGCTCAGGGTTTAATGAATTAAATGACACTGTCTACTCAATAAATAAAAAATAAATTCCATCACTATGTTCCATATCACTCTAGGTTTACCCAAAAGTAATGATAATAATTTGTATATCTAATAGAACGGTTAAGGTGAATGCTCTAGGGTAGAACTGCCCAGAGGACTTGGTGGAGCATATGGTAGGTGTGCCCGCTTGGGCGGAGCACCGCCGTGTCCTCGCGGGGACGATCGGCAGCAACCAACTCTCGCACCGGGCCCAGGTACAGGTCATGGTCTAGAGCGAGGAGTATTGGCAGGCGCTCGCCTCCTGCGAAGCAGTCAATGCTAGCGAACGAGACGCTCACATGCGCGAGGGAACGGCCATCATGCCCCAGCCGCCGGGATCTGGACCCCGATTTCCAGCCACCGTAGGCGTGGGCTTGCGGACGGAGAGCAATGGGTAGCTCGCCCTCCGGCCATCTAGTAACAGTCTTTACCGAGCCGTCAACGGCGCGTAGTATTCCTCACGCGCCTCATGGAGATGATAGCAAAACTGTAGCCCAGCAGGGTCCAAGCCCACTGGGGCCATGGGTTCGCTTCTGATCGGAAAACCCGGGGCCCTGGAACAAAAGGTAAAAGTCAGTAAAAGTTTGAGACCCTCCCGCTCCGGCCCAAGAGCGCGAGAAGTCATTGGATGATTTCCCACTTAAAAAAAAAGGGTAGCCCTCAAAGTTCAAATAAAAATAAAAATATATTTGTAGTAATGATATCATGTACTATGTATTTACACTATTAACCGCAACTTTGAGAATAGGTAAAATGTGTACCTTGTCTTCTAATTATAGAGGTATGATGATGATTTTATTGAGTATCGTTGTGTACATACCTACTGTAAGTATAATTTTTGTAACCATACTATCTAATACTGAGCTGCAAACTGCAAAAAGCTTTTGAAAACTTGAATTTCGCGGGCGGTTGTAGGGTTCCAACAGTTAAATACAGAAACTCAAGATTGTTTGATTTTGATTACATTTATAGTCATTATTACTCTTTTCTAAACCAATCACCGCTTTTAAACTGAGAGTTTCGTGACTACCAAACTAGATGGCGCTATAGGTCTGATGTGTAATTTTTTGCTACAAAACTAAAGCAAAAAATTACCAAAGATATTAAATATACACTACCAATAGACAGGACATAGCAAATAAAATCGTAAACCGATACTTATAACCAAATGGTAATAAGTCGCTCAGTCTAGTATGACACCCTTACATGCCAAGTCGTGTTTGTATCCGCTTTATGCACCACCACCAAAATATACCCAGTTACGTATTACGCTATTGCAAATCTTGTTATGGTAAAATGACTGGACCTAACTTCGGTTTATTTTCGAAAATATTCTTTGTATTTGCGCAGTAATTAATTAGAATTAAATAATTTTCACAAATAGTTATATAATATTTGATGATTTTGTGATAACGCCATCTATTGCTGAAAAGCTTAACCTTACCTAGCACACACTGAGGCTATACCACAAGCTTTTAACGTGATCCATTTTACAACCAAAACTGAATGGTTAAAGGGGATATAGCTCCATCCCTCTTTATCGCTCGTACGACTGACATTTTAACATATCATGGAGGCCCCTGGCCAACTATCAAGCGATAGTTAAATTTATAAATTGTGACAAATTTAATTCACGTGTTTGCTATTCAAAACTAGATGGCGTCACTGAGACATTTGGATGACAGTTTTTCTAATGGTGCGTTTACACGTGGTCCTAGCCTCAGCTAGGCGGCCCACGTGGCCCCACGTGTAAATGGGGCATAAAACATTTCTTCTCATAGCCGCTCTATTGAATCTCTATAAATCTCTTTGTGTAGTGACATCTCTCATTTCAATAATAGCTGGTACTAGGTACTTCAAAAGGATGACTGCAATTTTGTTCTATACCAGATTTTAATTTTATAAGTTGGGCGACTATCACCTACCTAAAATCTTAAACTAATAGAGCTAAATTAAGTTTTCTTTCGTTCGTTAGCCATAGTTAATACGAGTATGTATAATCCCTAAGGCTACTTTTGATTGGGATTCGACTTGGCGTCCGCTGTAACCGACATTTACGCGGACAAAGTCGCGTAAACAAAAGCACTATATATATAAATATATAGTCCATCATGAATTTTTCAAGCCAATAGTTTAGCTTGTAGGGATGACGACTCTGACGACGATAGATGACTCTAACAAAAATTGCCACCGTTTAGGTTTAATATTTCGTAAACGGTTCACTCAATGTATTTGAAAGGTACCTGAAACAGATACCGGCACAGATCTTGAGCGCTGCCTTCCACTTGTGCAGAAGTGAAATATCTGGTCTCTGCGGGGGCGGGGAGTGTAATACTTGTACAGTGATTGACTCGCCGATGCGTACGATGCGCAAAGCGATCCCCACTCTTTTGCCGAGCGCTCAAGATTCGTGCCGATATCTGTGCAACGCGGAAGACGAGAAAGAAAAAAAAACAAGATTTTATTTTACCTCTCAGCCGTTGCTCGTCAGCGTGATTAATACCTATGTAGGTATATATATATATCCATTTAAAATTACAGCTTTCTAGAACAAATATTCTCTCAGCTAAGTCGCTGACAGACGCACGGAGAGACGGACGTGAAGAAACTATAAAGGTCCCTTGTTGGAACTACGGAACTCTAAAAAGAGATAAACAATACGATATAGGTTTTAAGTTATACGTATCTAAGCATATTTTGCATAGACAGTTGGTTAGAAGTCATTATTCCTATGGGAAATGTCTCCTGCTTAACATTCTGCAAGGGGAGCTTGTTTTAATTAATTTGATCCCGACCACGATTACTTACCGGATGTTAGATATAAACTAGCTACTGCCAGCGGCTTTGCTTGCGAGAAAATAAAAAAATATCGCAAGAGAACATACTCCTGCGATTCACGTACAATGGTCCACCAACGACTAAGTGCGGAAATTAGACCACATAGGATAAAGACTCCTGGGATAATCTTGTATGTTATTCTAGGATATGGTCTACCCGTGTGCCAAATTTCATCTAAGTCCGTTCAGCCATTAGAGCGTGAAAGAGTAACAAAAATACATAAATACCTACTTTCGCCTATATATGATTAATTATTAAAAATTCAAAGCAGATTGCAGTACCTCCACAGTATGCAGTTCCTTTTGGACGCTCTAAACATATTAATATTGTAAGTAAAGTTTGTCTTTTAACCAGGGACCATTTTGGTTACCCATTGAAGGGGTTTTCGATAGGGTTTTTCTAAGCAGTTAATGAAAAACCCATAAGATATAGGTAACCCTTTTGAATGGCTTAAAGGATCATTTTGGTTATTTATAGAAAGGGTTTTCGATAGGGTTTTTCTAAGCAGTTAATCTAAAACCCATACGATGTAGGTAACCTTTTAAATGGCTTAATGGACCATTTTGGTTTAAACAAAAAGCCATACGATATGGGTAACACTTTTGAACGGCTTAAATTAAGTCGTTGAAAAGGGTTCCTTACGTTTTCAACTCTTTTGAAAACGATAACAGCGTAACATTCCAATTCGGAGGAATGTAATATGATCTCTCGATGGTAGGCATACGTTGCAAAATGGCATAGCAAGCGTTAAGCATCAGCGGCGGCGCGGCGGCGGCGCCTTTGTGGTTACTTTCCGAGAGCCTTGCAAACAGGGATCTATGATCAATAATGCTTGTAATAATTATAAAGTTCTTTTTAGCATTGCTGGCCGAATATCGAAATGACTTATTATTATGATTTTTTCATGTCTGTACTTGTTTACTATTTTATTGTCATTTTTGTTGTTTGAGTTTTTGCTTCTGCGATTTTATTTTTATTATTTTGAACAATTAATATTGAAAACTGCCAAAAATGAAACGAGACGCTGTACATTGCTATTATTTATATGATGCATGACATCTAATAATACAAGTAAATGTACTTTATGTAGAAATTTCTTAAAGGTCAGGTTATGTTCTAATACCGCAGCCATGGGTGTCGATTTCATGGTTTTCGAGGGTTTTAAATTCGATAGTGATGTCAAAATGGAAATCCAAGATGGCGGCTGGAAAAAAAATCATTTTTTGTCATGGGTGTCGTTTTCGCGGTTTTCGAGAGTGTTGAAGCTGATAGTGCTGTCAAAATGTAAATCCAAGATGGCGGCTGCAACAAATTATCAACTTTTTCAATATGGGTGTCGTTTTCATGGTTTTCGAGGGTGTTAAATCCGATAGTGGTGTCAAAATAGAAATCCAAAATGGCGGCTGCCAAAAATGATCAACTTTTTCATTATGGGTGTCGTTTTCATGGTTTTTGAGGGTGTTAAATCCGATAGTGGTGTCAAAATGGAAATCCAAAATGGCGGCTGCAAAAAATTATCAACTTTTTCGACATGGGTGTCGTTTTCGCGGTTTTCGAGAGTGTTGAAACCGATAGTGCTGTCAAAATGTATATCCAAGATGGCGGATGCAACAAGTTATCAACTTCTTCATCATGGGTGTCGTTTTCATAATTTTTCGAGGGTGTTAAATCCGATAGTGATGTCAAAATGGGAATCCAAGATGGCGGCTGCAAAAAATTATCAACTTTTTCATTATGGGTGTCGTTTTCATGGTTTTTGAGGGTGTTAAATCCGATAGTGGTGTCAAAATGGCGGCTGCAAAAAATTATCAACTTTTTCGTCATGGGTGTCGTTTTCGCGGTTTTCGAGAGTGTTGAAACCGATAGTGCTGTCAAAATGTATATCCAAGATGGCGGATGCAACAAGTTATCAACTTCTTCATCATGGGTGTCGTTTTCATGATTTTCGAGGGTTTTAAATCCGATAGTGATGTCAAAATGGGAATCCAAGATGGCGGCTGCAAAAAATTATCAACTTTTTCGTCATGGGTGTCGTTTTCGCGGTTTTCGAGAGTGTTAAAAAGGAGTTAACAATAAAACTTCTGAAATACTTCTGAATTTGCTTTTATGGCGGGCTGTAATATGGTCGTCTTTTGCTCAGGTTAACTGATGTCATAAGATTACGTATTTAAATTTTATTTGTAAACTAGTTATTTCTGTTCGATTGAATGATCACTACAAAACACATTTTTTTTTCATAAAAATAAACAATATCAAAAACATTAAGTAACAGTGACAACCCTATTGCTTTAATGGAGTGTAGGTATTTATTTTATCAACTAGGCTTAGTTTCTATACTGTTCCATATTTATACTGTGCTAATACTTAGTTATCCTGACAACTTACTTAATTATTTGTTATTTATTTTATTTTAGCTATATGTTAATGCCTTCACTGTAAAGCCTTACAATAGTCAGGTACTTATGTTACGTAATTTATCAATCTAAACTCAAAAGAGCAACAAGGTTTTTTTTATTTTTTCGGTGGGAAAATTATCTTATGACAAATCGCGCTCTTGGGCGGAGCCGGCGATAGTGTCAGACTTTTACTGACTAAAAACCCACTCCTGTTCCTTCGTTGCCTTTTGTACCAGGGCCGAATCTTCCTTTCAGAATCCTTCAATCCAGACCCTTGGCCCCAGTAGGCTTCGACCGTGCTGGTCCCTACAGTTACTGACATCTCCCTGAGACGCGCGTAGAGGAGTGCGCGCCGTCGACGACTTGAGCTCGGTCCGGACGGTTACCGGACGGTCGGACGGCGGGCTACCCATTGCTCGCCGTCCGCAAGCCTGCGCCTACGGTGGCCGGTAATCGGGATCGGAATCCCGGCGACGGTTGGGGCGTAAGGACCGTTGCTTCACGCGATCGGCCGCCTCCTTTGCTAGCATTACTGCTACGCAGAAGGAGGCGACCGCCTGCCACTCCTCCTCGCTCCGGACCATGGCCTGTACTAAGGCCTGGCGTGAGAGATCGCCGCCGCCGATCGCCCCCATGAGGGCACGGCGTTATTCTTCCCAAACGGGGCATACCTCCACCGTGTACTCTACCGTGTCCTCCGGGCGGTCCACGCAATGGTGACACCCGGGCGTTTTTTCCGCACGAATCCGGTGAAGAAACCTCCCAAACTTACCATATCCGGTGAGGACCTGCGTCATGCGGAAGGTAAGGATGCCGTGTTGCCTTTCCAGCCACTCCTCAAAGAAAGGACTTACCGCCATAATTATGGCGTGCCCAGCACTGGGTTGCGATAATCGCTGTCGCCATTCCGCCATGAGATCCCGCCAGAACTCTTTCCGTCATGCCACGACTTGTTGTGGCAGCAGAGTTTCGCCCCGGCGTTACATCTTCTCGCGCAAATTGTGCATGCGTGCAAGGACTGTTGCCTCCAGATCCCATTGTGGCTGGCCAGCAAGGAGGCTCGCCACTTCGCGGGAAATCATGAGGTATCCCCGTACCATCCGTATGGCCATAACCCTCTGGCACGCGTTCAGCTGGGCCGCCGGTCGCTTTCGCAGTGTCGGCGCCCACACTGGCGCCCCAAAAAGGGCCATGGACTGGACAATGCCTGCGTAGAGCCACCGGAAGGAGGCGTCTGGATCCCCGAGGTTGTGCAGGAGCCGCTTGAGGGCAGCCCCAATCCGATTCAGTTTGGGAACCAGACGTCGGAAGTGCTCTTCGAAATTCCACCGGCTATCGAGGACGAGTCCCAGGTACTTCAATGTCGACCCGACGCCGATATGAATTCCTCCTACCGTTAGTTGGGAACGCTGAGGCGGCGCGTTTCGAGGGCCGTGAAAACACATGGCCTCGGACTTGTGCAGCGCCACCTCGAGTCCCAACTGCTGGATCCTATCAACGACTGTCGCAACCTCGCGTGTCGCTAATTCAACCGCCGCCTGGTATGACTCTCCCTGCGCGAGGACCAGTGTGTCGTCTGCGTAGCAGACCACGCTGACCCCGTCAGGGAGGTTGCCGCGCAGCACGTGGTTGTACCCGATGTTCACAAGGGCGGTCCTAGTACCGATCCCTGCGGAACACCGCACGACATCTCTCGCCCTTTCCGCTCTCCCTGATGACCAGGGTAGATGATGTACCTATCCGACAGGTAGGCCTCGATCACACGACAGAGGTAGTCGGGCACCCGGCGATACCGGAGTGCCCTCCTGCGCTACTCCAGGGCAGGGAGTTGAAGGCATTGGCGATGTCCAAAGACACCACCACGACACACCTGCCCTGGGACACCGCCTGCCCCGTCGTGAGCATGATGGCGTCCACCGTGGAGCGCCCCCTGCGAAAGCCGAACTAGCCGTCCGCAAGGTTCCCGTTCGTGCTAGGTGTGCGACGAGGCGGTCTGCAAATACTCTTTCAAAGAGTTTGCCCACCTCGTCGAGCAGCACAATGGGCCGATACGCGGACGGAGAGTCCACTGGGCGCCCCGGCTTCGCGATAAGGACCAGTTTCCCCGTCTTTCAGCGAAGTGGGAACGGGCCCCTCTCCATACATGCGCTGAAGAGCCCTCTTAATCGAGACCCGAGAGCCTCCATGGCCAGGACCCAGGCTTTCTCAGGCAAGCCGTCGGGTCCTGGGACGGTATTCTTGGCACTCAGCCTTCGTACCGCCACACTCAACTCTACCTCGGTCACCTCTGGAGCATTGTCGTCGTCGTCGCCATCGTGATCCGCGTTAGACACCACTGGTGGCGGAGCCATGAGCGGGGAGAGTGTTCCCCTCGCGCAGGGAACAGAGTGTTCACCACACCCTCCACAATCTGGGGCCGGAGACTCTGCGTGAGTGGTGGAGTCCCACGGGTCTCCGTTCAGAGTCCCCAGCCACACGTTGCGGGCCTCTAACTTGGCCCGCTTTATTTCTGCTCGGAGGGTGCTCTTCGCCACTCTGTACCCTTCGTACAGCTCCGCCTCTCTGGCCTCCGCATCCAGCGGGCGGATGCGGCGACTGCAGTGTTTGGCGTACCGGCGCCGCGCGGCATTGCACGCATTGCACAGTGCCGCAATTTCCGGCGACCACCAGTAAACTTGGCGCCGGGCAAGTCCTGGCCGGACTCGAGGCATTGCCACGTCGCAGATTTGCGACATAACCTCCCGGAACCACTCTGCCTCGATGTCGATGTCGACAGGCCTGTCTGGTGCTTGCACCTAGGCCTGTACTATTGCGGCTTCCAGGAGCTCACGGTCTAGCTGTTTCAGCGCCCAACGCGGACCACACGGGGTCTGTTGGACCGGCGCGGTCGAGGTCTGGGCGGAGATGTCAAACCGGATGTACTGGTGGTCTGAGTAGGTCTCCACTCCCTCCATGACGCGCCAGTCGACGACACCCGGTGACAGAGCAGGGCTGGCAAACGATATGTCCACCACTGACTCGCCCTGCATCTGCACGCATGTGGGGACAGAACCCCGGTTTAGGACGATCAGGCCTGTCTCCAGAGCCCAGTCCTCCACCATTCGACCCCACTGGTTCGTGTACCGGGAGCCCCAAGCCAAGGTCTTGGCATTGAAATCCCCGCAAACGACCATGGGGAGGGAACTAAACCCAGCGACGACGGCATTCAGCTCCATAAGGGAGATGTGGAGATCGGCGAAAGGTCTGTTCAGGTTGTGGGACAGGTAGACGACTACCACTGCAATGTCCCCGAACCGTGCTGCCACGCAACCCCGTCCTCTCGTGACGGCATCGAAGGACGGAGTACCGGCGGCAGCTGAAGAAATTTGGGTCACCAAGCCGTTCAGGTCTTGCACCCAGTCTCCCCTGGGCAGGACATAGTACGGCTCGGAGACCACGGCGATGTTGATCGACCACTGCGCCATGCTCTGGAGCAATAGATCCTGAGCGGGGGCGCAGTGGTTGATATTCGCCTGGAGGAGACGTAATGGAGCCGTTATTGACAGTTCATTACAGTCTCCTCCCGAGCACCACGTGAGGGCCCTGCCGCGGGGGTTGCAGCGGCGATAGCGGCGGCAGCTAAAGACGAGGCTGCGGTGGTGAGGACATCAGGGTGGATGGGTCTCCGGACCTTGCCCTTGGCCTTGGCGGGGGGATCGCAGGACCTGCTCCCAGCCCGGTGGTCGGCCGGCTTGATTGCCGCCGCACATGCGTAACAGTGCGGCGTTGCACGGCACTCAACCGCCTTGTGACCGGGCTGACCGTACTGGAAGCAGCGGTCACTGCGATTCACCTCCGCGGCGCAACAGGCCCCCACGTGGCAGCGATAGCACCGCAGAGGTCTGGGCTCCAGTAGTTTTACCTGCGCGGAGATCCAGCCTACTAGGAGCCGTCGGCCTTCCCCAGTGATGGTCTTGGCCGCCGGCACGGGACAGCTTACCGTCACGGCTCGCATGCCCGTGCTGTCAGCGTGGATAGTGCCCGCCCGAAGCTGTTCGGCAGTGCAGCCTCCCGCCTTGACGATTGCGGCCACCACCTCGTCCACCTTGACGGAGTCATCCAAGCCCATGATGGACATATCAATGCACTTGGTGGGCCTGGACACTCGGGCCTCTTCCGCGTCCAGGGTCGCCCTTATTCTTGCGGCCAAGGCATCCGCGACAGGGCCACTGGCCGCACCAGGAACCTCGAGCATTCGGGCCCCGGTTACGGTGCCCCTCATGCGGAAGCCCCCAGAGGCTCCGAGCTCGCCATGGTAGCAATAGGTAGGTAGGTATATGATAGACTTATAAATAAGATAGTTCTATAATGTAGCTATGAATTCGAAACGAACATTCAGATAATGGTTTTTAGTAGGTAAGTAGTAGTAATTTAGTTAAGGGGTGGCCAGACGGTTGTAAACCGACGTTCCAACCGAGGTGACCTTATTAGTTCAATCCGTGTAAACAGCAGTTTTGTAATCCATGACCTTCAAAGCCCTTGGTCAGAAGACGCGTTTTCCCAACCACCAAACGTGTTGGCGCGTGGTTTACATCCATGTAGCCGCAACACAAACTAAACATATAAACCAAGGTCACCTTGGTTGGAACGCTAGTTTGCAACCGTCCGGTCATCCCTTAAATTGGCAAGTAGGTAGGTTATAGATACTCCGTACAATGCGCAACAATTTACGTAGGTATGGTAATATACCTTCACTTGATTATTGACTGATTGATCATTTGTGATTTGTGTCACAGATAGAATATTGGTCACTAAACGTAAAAATTGTTCATTCAATTGACTACAATAACACTGCCAAAACAGGTCACACAAGACAACAATTGTCGCAAATACGGGAGTTCAAGACACACAACTTAATATGAGAGTATCTAAAATCTAAATATTATAGGTAACACGTGTTTCGTCTACAAATCTGCAATGTCTAGTGAAATAAAGTCAGTACGCTAGCGATAGTGTGTGTGTTCATCCAGCACCTACAAGGCACAAGGTTATTGAATAACCATAATAATATGATAACCCGAAAAAACCCTTAAATATAGGTTATCTTTATGTAAGGGTAACCCTCTCACTGGGTTTCAAATATAGAATCCATTCAATGGGTTATCATAATGTTAATGTAACCCTTTCACTGGGTTTTAAGTATAGAACCCATTCAATGGGTTATCCATATTGAAGAGATAACCCTTTTAATGGGTTCAAGCCTAAAACCCATTCATGGAGTTACATCATGATAAAGGTAACCTCATAAAAGGCTTACCCTTTCAAAGACTTAACTCTTAATCGGGGTTGTACGGTCCCTGCTTTTAACCCGTTGTATACCTTAACGCAGATGTACGCAGGACACAATGGCTTTTTAATTGTGTCTGTAATTCCGCCATACGAAAGGTTAATGTAGGTAATATATCTATAAAGCATCAAATTGGTACATAACACTAGTGATGAACCTACCTGCGGGGTTACCATTACGTTCAAAGTAAGATTGTTTCATTCTTATTTCAGTGTGAGTAAGAGACAGAGCTATACAGGTTGTCTAGCGCCATCTCTTATCCACACTGGAAATAAGAATGAGACAATCTTACTTTATACGTCATGGTACAGGTCCTAGAATCTTAATATGGTTTTAACATTTATTTCGAACAACAACAGAATTCATAATATTACACTAATACTTACAAGGAGAAATACAAGTTTCGTAATTCAATTTGAAAAGAATGAGTGAAACCGAGTTCTGGTAGGTAGGCATTGGTTCCCGGGTCTCCTTCGATATCACACTATCTACAATCAATCTGCCTAAGATTTTCATAATTATCTTTTGGACACGGTCTCGAGTCTAATCGAATCCACCTGAGTAGGTAGATAAGTACCTACTACCATTGCAGTGTTTACTTGCAGCGACTATCTTTAGACCTCTATATCTACTGTTCCCAGGTCCGATTGGATAAAAATCGAGACAGATAGTAAAACAAATCGGGATTTAGGGTTTTAGATCGGGACAAATATTTTTTAACCGACTTCTAAATCGAAATAAAGTACAAACATCCGAATTGAGAACCATCCTTTGTTCTCAATTCGGATGTTTGTACTTTTTTTTTATGTTTGTTCGCGCATAACTTCGTTGCTTGCCAACCGATTTGAAAAATGATTGAGAAATGGCAAATCGAGACGCTTGGTAACACTATCCATAACCTAATTTGAATAACATGGAACGCCGGCGTTCGCTCACTCATTGTCTTTCTATTGTGTCTCTAATTTCGATATTCGAAAGGATTCTACTTGTATTCAGAGTACCAGGGTCCTTGCTCTTATTGATTTATTACAAACATATTTGTTTAGCATCTGAGTGGATGTTCCACACAGATGCTAAACAAATATGTTTTTAAAAGTTAAAAGTTCACATGAGTTTTTAAAAGAGAAAAAAACAGGAATAAAGAACAAAACATAGGTAAACATTATTCTGTAAATGTGATGGATTGTAACTGTAAAAATAATAGTACGAGATTGAAGTATATGGCAATGTAGGATAATGGTTCCTATTACAGTTTTTATATTTTAAGTAGGTCCTCAGTATCCTCGTAAGATTTATTCAGAAGCCAGTTCGAGACCCACTTTTACATTCGAATCTAGAGAGTGGATAGATGCTGCAATTTTTGTTTATACTTTTGTACAAGCGATAAATAATCATATTATGGTGTCGTGCAGCCAGGGAGCTACGATATTGTTGGGTTTGCCATACTTGCTACGTGAATGGCGCTTTGTTGTTGGTTTGAAAATGCAAAAAAGAATACCATTTCTGGTATAAGATCGAACGCGCGCTCGAACTCTCGTGTCCAATCACCCTCGGTGTGACTGATAGGCACCGATCAGATACCGCACCAGAATGAACTAATGGCGACGTCATCCGGTAGGCACATATCAGACAGACTTGGTCCCAAACCCGGTAAACCTATATTTTCCTGCTTTGAAATGTGCGATTGTCAGTAAATCGTGCCACTCGCCGCTTATGTTGTGTCAGCCTATGCATAGAAATTCTGCTTCAAGTAGTCAATATGTGTGTGTACATGGTGTTGCTTGCCTTGAAACAGATAAGCTTGCTGTTGAGTGCTCTAACATCACCGATATGACGTTAGATCCTGAACTGCCAGGTTGGTACAACTGGTTGTGTAGATCTGTCACTATTGTGGAATTCGTGAGCTACACACTCGGTAGGTACATGCTGTTGAAGTCGTACAATACAAGATCGAGTGGGTATCGGCCAGGTTTTTGCTGTTATCGAAATAATTTGATAGCTGACAATTTAAATCACACACCACAGCGGATAGGGCTACTGAATCAAAGCTGATTTTTTAGGATTTCGTACCCTAAGGGTAAAATAGGGACCCTATTGCTAAGACTCTCCTGTCCTCTGTCTGTCACCAGGCTGTATCTCATGAACTGTGTTACCTAGACAGTTGAAATTTTCACAAATGATGTATTTCTGCTGACGCTGTAACTAAACACCGAATAAAATAAATATTTAACTAAACCATACACTAAACGTGATTTTTTGCCGTTTATTGCTACGGACGGTACGGAACCCTTCGTGCGCGGGTCCGACTCGCACTTGGCTGGTTTATTATAAGATAATTATACCTACGATTCTCCTAAGTTTGGCCTTTAGTGGGTTTTGATGAAATTTACAGAGTTAAATGTCTGCATTTTCGGTAACTAAAAGATTTTAAATAAGGTAGCATCGTTCTTGAATTGTTTTATGTCTGTTTGGACAACAGTTCAGGAGAGTACAATGTTTGCACCCAAAACTAAACAGCTTAACAAGAGCAATAAACTCATATTTGTAGGCTCCAAGTTTATAACTGTTATACATATAATAATAATGAAAGTAATTGCAGTTGGATATCACGTGGCCATTAAGCTTATGTATGAACTTGGGTTGCCAGCGAATAATTGCGGGGAGGTGGGATTATATTACCACCTGTGCGTATGGACTCAAGTAATTACAGAGATTGGTTACCTGAATAGAGTAAATTAAAGTTGATTTGAAAAAGTTAGGAATTCGATTTACTTTCCGGCCTGATTACAGAGGGAAGTAGGTGTATCGGAAGACGGTTATCAACTTACCTACTCTCTATTTAATAAATTTTCGTTTAATAAATGTTCGTTTAATAGTGTAGCGACATCTAGGGCGTCACTTAGACATAAGAACTAATCCTGCATCGCGCAATCAAAGTTCTCCGCGCGATTAGAACATATAGAACAGCCCGAAATCATCAATCGGGCAGTTGCCCACCAGACATTACACCCGTCTGGCCGGAGGATCCTCCCTTTTCAACGGAGGTTTGCGGGACTTTACTCTCTGTTCCACGTACCTCTTAAATAGTTATGTGTTCATTTAATAAGTGTTCTTATATTCTTTATTGTATATAACTTTACAATTAATTAAAAATTGGATAGCTGTTGTACAAAGGCGAGCTTAACCCACAATTGGGTTTTCTTACAGCAAACCTTAATATATTTAAAGTGTTCGTTTAATAATATCAATTATTAACAACTAGGACAGACAGTCCAGTTTGGTAGATCTAATTTAGAGAAAGTGGTCAACCGTCGAATCCAACTCGGCTGGGCAGCGTTCGGAAAGCTGCGCGGAATCTTCTCATCCAATATACCACAGTGTCTCAATACGAAAGTCTACCAGTGCGTGTTGCCAGTGATGACATATGGTTCCGAAACGTGGTCGTTCACAATAGGCCTCATCAGAAGGCTCAAAGTCACCCAAAGGGCAATGGAAAGGGCTATGATCGGACATTCCTTGCGTGATCGAATTAGAAATGAAGATATCCGCAGGAGAACCAAGGTTGCCGACATAGCACGAAGAATCGCCAAACTCAAAACAGATGGCCGTTGGGGCCGAAAGGTTCTGGAGTAGCGACCGTACCGGAAGACGTAGTGTTGGAAGGCCCCTACCCCCTACCTTGGAGGAGGCCTATGTCCAGCAGTGGACGTCTATCGGCTGAAATGATGATAATGATGATGAACAATTAGGAACAAAAATTTGGGAATGTACTGACTAATAATTCTGCTGATCGGGCTTGGTCCTCAGGGCATGGAGGTTTCCTGCTGAAAAATACGTAATTTATTGATTTAATACTGAAACATCTGGCAACGACAACGTGGCAGAATCTACGGAGTTTTATAGGTATTCATCTGCCCACACTTCTAACAAACACTCGAGTCGTGAACCATTAATTTGCAAACCAAATTGTATAATAAAAAAAAAAACTACTTACAAT
Source organism: Mythimna vitellina (assembly GCA_949316375.1). NCBI lineage: Eukaryota > Metazoa > Arthropoda > Insecta > Lepidoptera > Noctuidae > Mythimna > Mythimna vitellina. The sequence goes on along the minus strand of OX438706.1, from coordinate 9,708,003 downwards.
TTGAACGGACTACATTTATGAATAAAGTCCAGATAGAAACTCTTCATAATTTCAGAGCGCTTTATATTTATGTCGTCACACAGCAATACAATTTAACTTTACGTCCGTCGCCACTTCCCGGCTTTAGCAATTATTGCCGGTCGTCGGTATTTTCACCCACTCTGACATTAGGGCCAGCTAAATGACTTAATTGATATAGAAGCTGAAGCTCCGCGTAGGGTGTAGCCAACAGAGCCCACGTAATTATGGTAAAATGGAAAAAATAACGACATTTGCGTTCATTTGCGACGACTGTATTCTGAAATGGAAATCCTTCTGTAAATTACGTAACGTTATATTATATTTTCGTTTCAGTAAAATATTCATTACAGCTGTTGATAACGCTGGCATATTTTATAGCGATATATATATATAATATAATAAACTCCCCAAGGTTAAAACTAGGTCTCCATGATTTTGAATACTAATATTTTTCTGTATAATTTTTCAACGAGCAACATTTGAAGATAAGGTCTCCAAGTTTGGCTAAAGAAGTGCCTGGAGACAAAAATGAAATAGAGGCTATTGTGTGAGGCAAACATTTTTTGCCTTCATGTTAAAACTTATCTGGAATTACACACTTTTTCAACGCCCGCAGTAGACCAAAACTTGGTGAGATTGAACAATATAAATGTGTGAAAATAAAGTGTTTAAGAGAAGGGCCTGAACCCTCGGCGGGCCACCCAGTGCGCGCTAAAGTGTTATAAATCGCCTGTTATCGCCGCCGAGCAATAACTACTTTATGGCGCTATAAAGACAACGCAACCTTATCTATCACAGAATAGACCAAGAGATTTTCCTTAGAAGATTGAAAAAAAAAAAAGTTTCAACGAAAAACTCAAGCATTTTGCTTCCACTTAATCTTCTCATTAGGATTTCGTAAAACAGTTTTGGTACGTAAAGCGGTACTAATGGATTATGGGATGATTTAGACGAGGATTTAGTGAAGGCCGTCGCGTTATGATATCTTAGGTAATCTAGACTTCGTTTTCATTTACTACGATAGATTACTCCATTAAGCGTTCGTAGGCGGCTACGAAATAGCTACAAGTGCTACAATCCATCTACATTGCTACGAAAACGAAGCGATCTGGTTAGGTTTGCTACGAGTATAATATTAAAGCCTACGAACGCCTACGTCGCAACTGTGTTTAATAAGAGTAGCGTGACACTTCACGTTCTATTTACCTCGAGCGGCTTGTCGCTTTATCCCACCATAATCGAATTTTGCCCTTTGGAATTGGAAATTGTTTATGTATAACTATGACTGTTGAATAAATAAAATGGGTCACGTCGTGGTAGCGTGACGGGAACGTGTTCCAAATAAATGTCCAAATTGTGTATTTTGTTGATGAATGGCGATTGTAATATATAGTGGCAAACTATAAACATTCCAAAGTCAATACGAACCAAAATGTATTTATTCTATTTAATGCGGACGTTGTGCCACTTTTGTTTTGGTGTCAATTTAATATTGAGCAGCCGAAATAAGCAATAAGCTTTTATGAAAAGCGACACGCTCTACGTAAACGAAAGTAGAATCGTAGAGAATAAGGAATCAGGCCTCAATGCGGCTAGGTCTAAACGCTGTCGTATACCTAACAAATTTAAAAAAAAAAGTTTGATTCAAAATATTTATTTAAAAACGAAAAATAAACATTTACACGAGGTTGATAATGTCGAGGGGAAAACAAATAAATTATATTTACCCGTTTATTAAATTCACGAAATATCCGGTGGGGCGAAATATTCACATTCCTAAAAGCTTTATTGCCAAAAAAGGGTCGCTTGTTTTCCGAGTCCCAGTAAATCGGGTGAAGTCTTCATTTTTAAAACAAAGGGGTTCGTCCCGAAAAAAGTGCGCTTGTGTACCTCGCGGGACGAACTCGGTGAATCAATTAAGGCGTATAGTCCCTTGAACATCTGGCCGGAGTTAAATGCACTGATACCTGTACTAACACCTGCGCCCGCATAGAGCCCCGATGACCTTTAAAACTGTTTTCTTCATTCTTCGTGAAATATTTATTGATTTCCATATGCTATGTAAATTGTGAAGATATCAGCATTTTTTGTGTAAAAAAAGTTAAAGCTGTTTGAAAAGAGTAGGGAAAACAAGCGATTTTTTTCGCAAATGACGTAAAATGGCAAAAGTATTATAGTCATACGAAAAAATCATACGTTGATAATGTTTTATATGAATCAAATGTATATATTTTTCAAATCTATTAACCCAGCCATTGCCGAGGAGTAGGCTTCAGAAAGTCACTGTTTTATGGCACTTAATGGGAACAAGAACCTTAAACGTGCTCATGTTACCACTCTATGACTAGGAATGTAAGACGGTGCTCCGTTGGTTCCGCACGCAAGAGGAGTCGCAGGATACTTATTAGTTGTTTAGTCAACATCGATCGGGAAGTGAGGGTACGATTTCAATCCAAACTTCTAGCAAGTGATATTAAGATAGTTGCAGCATACATACATGCATCTTCGATATAATTACGGAACTTGTACATTCCTAATCGTTATTATAGGAACGGAAAGTTTAGTTTCTAGTGACTCTTAGGATATTGGGTTACATTTGAGATACGGGATTCTGCAAACTCCGACAGGAAATTCTACTCCTTAGCTGTACGCAAGATGAAAGTGTTTCCAAAACGTTGTGTAAGGATATCCACAATGATGGACAAATCAGAATTCTGACTGTATTCACTTGACAGCCAGAGAGAATCGAGAACCCTTAGTCCAATTCTGTATATCCATGTATGATTTACATCCCAGCGGGTTATGTGACGTCAGGTGCATTATTTATTGGCCACTCCGCGATATTTCCGTATCTGGTTTATGACGCCATCAGCGTGACGCAATGAAAGCGATGCACACGTGATGTTGCATTTTTATCGAATGTGGACGCTAGTAAATGCGAGTGGATATTCTGTGAAGCGAGTCGATGATATCTCTGCGAATGTAAAATCAAATAAATATGAAATATTATTAGAAATGTTATTGATATTTATGTACGAGTATACTGTAGATGTGTTATTCCTATGGGATCCGATACCTATATATATAATTAAAACACCCTAAAACAAATTCACCCACGATTTATTTCAACATGATTATAATCACCATATTGGAACATACTTTAACAATTATTAAAAATAGCAGTGGTAACGGCTCCGACTTACGAGTCGTAGGTCGCGAGTTCAAATCCAGGCAGGTGCATTACTTTGTGTAATTTACATCATCACCACTGCTCTCAAAACGGTGAAGGAAAACATCGTGAGGAAACCGGCATGTCCTATAACCAAAAATTCGAAGACATGTGACATCCACCAACCCGCATTAGGCCCGTGTGATGGATTACTGCCCGTTCCTTCTCGTAGAGAGGAGGTATGAGTCCCAGCAGTGGGAATATTATAAAGCCGACTATGATATGCTATATGCTACTAAAAATAAACCGAATTGATAAAACCATTATATTGCTACAAAATTTCTATATTATGTACAAACTGTCTGTGTCCACTTATTGTGATGGACGGGAAACTACGGAACCCTACACTGAGCGTGGCCCGACACGCTCTTGGCCGGTTTTTTTGTACTATTCAATGGATTTTTATTTACAACAGAATACAACAGTAATATACCTACTTATAAACACTGGACAATATTAATAAAGATACTAACGATCATTACACAATCAAAAACTCGTAACTAAATATTTTAAAAGGAGACGTCAAAAATTCCCCGCATTGCTATCGACTCAACTTAAAATACGGTGGTACTGAAGACGCTTTTGAAATGTTAGAATGCCAAAATTCATACACTACATGCTTATCTTCAAATACACTCCCCACTAACTTACACGAATATTCACTGATACCTAAGCCTAAATAGTGCTGTATGTAATTTTGTTGAAGCTCTTGTGTCGTGGACCTTTGGACTGATAATATTCCACAACTATCACACAACTGATCATACAATATTTGAAGATTTATCCAAACGCCTAATTGAAACTTCACGTGACCCAAGAGCCGGTTTTTATGTCCGGTGGAGATAAGCATTCTGCCGCCAGTCATTTGCACACATTTCTAATCGACAGAAATGCGGAGGAATTTTTGACATCATATTTCAATTGGGAGTTTTGTTTTAAGTGTATCCCGTGTGTACCATGTGTGTCCACTATAATAATGCCTTGATGAAGCTGCCTCGCTACTGTAGTGCGTTGGGTATGTTTGCGGACGCAAACTTAGTTAGTTTTCCGGCGATTATTCGCAAGAGAGTTGTGTCCCTAATGCGCCGTATACGAAGCAGTTCCAACAGCTACCTTCAGTTGTTTGCCTGGAGGATGGATTTGGATCTGGATTGCCTAATAATGCGGTGCTGGGCCAGGCTGCACGTTGCGCTCTCCGAATCCAAACCCAAATTTAGGTTAAGATAAAACATGTGTGTATATTTTATTTTATTTCATAATTTTGTGTATTTAATTTAATTGTTATTGACTAATTGTAATTTATTGTTTTTATTAATGGCATTATTGTAATTATGTGATTTTGTAATGCGTATAATTAAAAAAAAAAAATTAATTTCAAATTTTATAATCAATGTATATGGACTGGTTTTCGAAATAAATTAATTTTAATTAATATACTAATTTATTATTATGGTTAGTTAAGGTTTTTTTTAATAATGTTATGTGGTTTAATATTATTGTGAATATTGTAGTAATATTCTGTTGTAAATAAAACCAAATCTTCTTAGTGACAATAATTAATAAAAAAAATGATTGAAAAGAAGAAACGGACATGTTATGACATTTTCTATAACTACTTCCTACATCAGTTCAGATTAACATCGATGACTCTCTTAAATTGCTCTTGAACCGCCGTCGCTGGCCACGACCTTCTATGTTCAAGCCAGTTACTGGAGCAATCAGAGTTGATGGATATCCTTAAGTGACCCATTCGATTGATGGGAGATAAAAACTCAATAGAACATACGAGTCAAGATATATGTCGTAATTAGATGAAACTTGGTGCCTAGATACTATATTCACTGTTGGTATTCACAGTTATTATCTTGGAGATAGGAAATAATAATAATTTAATACTCCACAACGTTCACACAACGCCATCTAGCCTCAACCTAAGCAAAGCTTGTACTATTAGTACTAAACAACTGATAAACATACTTTAAATATATTTCTAAACACATACTACTTACCTATAGATAAAGTACACCCTGACACAGAACAAATGATCGTGCTTATCTCACAAACATTTATCTTGTGTGGGGATCGAACGAACGACCTCCGGCATAGCAGTCATTGTTACTAACCACTAGACTAACAGAGCAGTCTCATCCGAAAACTCCTCATGCTCTGGGTGGAGTGAGAGTGTCAGACTTTTACCGACTCAAACCAACCCGTGTTCCTTTTTCATTCCTTTGCGTTGCCTTTGCGTTGCCCTTGCATAGCCTTTTGCGTTCCTTTGCCCTTTGCGTTCCAGCGCTGCGGTGACTATTTCAAACAATCCCGCTTCCCTGTCAGGACTGGATTCATAGCTTCACTATACTTACGTGAAATATTCAATAGGTGTAGGTTTACTTAACTAAGTATAAGATTTCCAAGAGATTCTCATCATCATTATCATCATTTCAGCCGAAAGACGTCCACTGTTGGACATAGGCCTCCCCCAAGTGTTGCCACAATGAACTGTCCTGTGCGTCGCGCATCCATCGGATTCCCATAACCCTTACCAGGTCATCGGTCCACCTTGTAGGAGGCCTGCCAACGCTACGTCTTCCGGTACGTGGTCACCATTCCATAACCTTTCGAACCCAACGAGTTCTGCGAGCAATGTGCCCTATCCATTGCCACTTAAATTAAGCGATATAGAAGACTGAGGATATCCGCAGGAGAACCAAGGTTACGGACATAGCCCGAAGAATCGCCAAACTTAAGTGGCAGTGGGCAGGGCACATTGCTCGCAAAACAGATGGTCGATGGGGACGAAAGGTTCTGGAATGGCGACCACGTACCGGAAAACGCAGCGTTGGAAGGCCTCCCACAAGGTGGACCGATGACCTGGTGAGGATCGCGGGAATTCGATGGATGCGAGACGCACAGGACCGGTCGTTGTGGCGGCATTTGGGGGAGGCCTATGTCCAACAGTGGACGTCTTTCGGCTGAAATGATGATGATGATGATGAGAAGACTGAGGAGTATAATCAGCTCCTCTGCTTAGCGTTTGTGGACTACGAGAATGCCTTTGATTCGATCGAGACTTGGACTGTACTACAGTCTCACCAACAGTGCCAAATTGACTATCGTTGCATCAAGAGATTGTATTCTCATGTTATTATTATTATTTATTTTTATTATGGATAGGCTCACGTTTGACCACTATCTCACATGATGGTAAGCGATGATGTGGCCGACGATGGAGCACGCTTGCCTAGAAGTAACCTATTCACTGTTGACTTAAAGACGACCTTAGGTTATAGCAATCAGGAAAAAAACTCTGGCAGGGAATTCCACTCCTTACTGCAATTCTTATTATTTACTGCAATGCATTTTAAATCGCACATGATTCGCCTAAGTGGGTCTATCTGCGAACCGTATCAGATATTCATATCGATACCAACGCTACCGCCTCATAAAGTGCACAGACCGCATTATTCTCACAAGTAAATAAACTCCTTAATGGGTTTATTTAAAGCATATTCTGTCTCTCTCTATCGCACTGATGATGGTTAAATGGGTCTCTCTCTACAATAATTAGGATGACAAGAAATAATGCTTCCCGATTGTTTGTCGTTTGGAAGTTTGATTAAGTGTTGGAAGTTCGAATCTCTTGATCGTTAAGTAGGCGGCTTCAAAGCTTCAATGGATGTTTGTTAAGACAAAAGCCCAGTTTCAGTAAGCGTACTACGTTTTAATACGTACAAAAGAGACGGATTAATGATTGTAATTGAATTACACAATGTTTCACTACGAGGATAAAAGTTGTAAATTATGTTAAAAAATGATGGAATTAAGGACCCCTTATGCATTGCTAGCAGACCCCCACAGTTTCACCCAAATCGGCCGCATCTTTGGATACTGCTCCGCTCCTTTAGATCGTAGTATGATGTTATAATCATAGCCTATAGCCGTCTTCGATCAATGGGCTATCCAACATTATATTTATAAGAACCAGTGACTGAGATTAGCGAGTTCAAACAAACTCTTCAGCTTTATTATATAAGTATAGATGTGCCAGCTTTATAAATATATGTATAATCGAAGCAAGAATGATCTTTGCCTGTTCCCTACATATTATTTAAGCACCAAACAAATTACATAGCTATTACAACGGTACGATACTTTGCCAAATTACTCCCCATTAATTAAATGAACGATTCATTTAGTTTGAAATGATGCTGCAATAAACTTCAGCAGTTATTGATGTGTTGCCGATGACGAGCACGACTAGATGAGCGACATTAGAGTGGCCGGTAGCTAGGAGGCGGTAGCGTGCGAATTTACCGCGTTCAACCAACTGATAAATTTGGGCAATTTATCGTGAAATTACTCGATATTGCTGCGCTAACTTTTACATCCCTCCCCTACTCTACCCCCGATATATCGGCACGAAAGCCTGACCCGCATCCACACCCCTTCAAAAGTATCAAACTCAATTGTCACGTCACACATTTAGTATTGAAACGACGCGTCGCTATATTCATTCGTCATGAAATATGAATAAAACAACATAATTCATAAAATAATAAATTCTCCGTACAATACGATAACAGTTAAAAAGAACGTATACCAGTAAAAGTTATCATAATGTTTACTTTTATTACTCTCTTTATTACCCAGTTTTTTACGACGAAGCTTCAACAGTCCACTGAGTTTAAGATATTTTTTCGTTTAAATTGAGGACAGCTTTCTAAGAATAAAAGAGGTCGTATAAAATTTTTAGCTTAAAAATATTCTCTCCGCCTCTATGGAATACACGTCTATAAACTACAGGTTTACTGAAATAGGCTGAAAAAGGAAAAAAAAAACATAAAATTGTTTATTCACGTGACGTGTTGACCGCTGGCTTACCGATTGGTATACGAAGATACATGAGTAATAGGTAGGGCACTACCTTATGTGAACGAAATATCGACATGGTACAGATTGAATGCATGTTTCACATGCATGGCTTCCAGTCGATCATAAAACCTTTATTAAAAATTATATATTATATTATACTAATGTTCCCGCTAGACGTTGTCCTGTCGGACGGCTGGCTTTACATCAGGAAAAAAACAGGGCAAGTGCGAGTCGGACTCGCGCACTGAGGTTTCCGTACAAACTTACCTATGAAAACAATTCGATTCCCGAATTGAATTACGCAATTTTTCCGAATCGCAAAAAATAGATTTTTGTGACGTAACTACAAATTTACAGTTTTCAGATGTTTTTCTATACTTGTGATATGAGACCTTGCTTCATGCCGTGTTTTAGGATTCAAGGTCCAAGGGAGAGAGAGTGTCGAAATACACGTGGTTGCGACATAAACGGCTGATTCTTTTGTTTTGTTAACTCAGAAATTTGATTTTATTCACCGCTTCAAGGGACCATAGACCTAAGTATTGGTTTTAATTTCAACTCGATATTTCCACGCGTTCCTGAGATGGTCTTCACAGACAGACAGACGGACAACAAAGTGATCTTATAAGTGTTCCGTTTTTTCCTTTTGAGGTACGAAACCCTAAAAAAGATAAAGAACCCAATTGCAGTACCACCTATCGGGTCCTATTGTTTTTTTAAACCATCTAGGGACCTACTTAAATATACACACAAAATTTCTTCCAAACCGGTGAAGCCGCTTAGGAGGAGTTAGGTGACAAACACACTTACAGAAGAATCGTAAATGGAAAGAAAATTATAGACTCTAATAGAGAAAATGTTTTGTAGGTATTGATGTATCGGGCAACAGTCTACAGCTCAATTGTTTCGACATTAATCAGCAAAGTTTAATTTCTTTATTAGCTTCTGCCCGAGATTTTTCCGTGTGAATATCGGATATTGCGGACACGAAACCGAAGAAAGGATAAAAAATGGTCTTGCTTTTTTTAGGATTCAAACTTACTCTGTACCAAATTTCGTCAAAATCGGTTCAGTAGTTTCACCATGAAAGCGTAACAGACAGACAGAGTTACTTTCACATTTATAATACTAGTATGGATTTAAATTTTAGGTACAGTAATGGTACATAGGCGGACGTAATGCAATAAGGCACTAACAGCCAGCATTTTTAATCGTTTTGCAGAGTCAAAACATTTTCGAAATACTACTAATAAAACGTGAAAACCGTTAAAAGTAATAGCTCTTCACAGTTTTATTGTGTGACTGCGATATGGCTTTTGTTAAGGCAACAATAAAAAAAGTACTTTGAAAGAGGACAATGTAGGTAATTTGTATAGAAGTGATGTTATACGTACCTATCTACAGCTTATAGGTACGATGGATATTATTAGAGAAGAAGGTTACGTAGATAGTTTTTTTAAATGTATATATAAAGTATGTAAATTGTACACCAAGATGTAAACGATACAATTTACGATGTTTAATGCAGTGGCTAGAAAAACTAAGAAAGAAATATGAACAACAAACTTAGAAGTTATTAGCAATTAAAAAGACAAACATAGCTTGAAGTACGATATTTTCAAAATTTTGCCGAATTATTGCTAATGAAGTGAAATCTTTTATATTATATATTTACAATTCAAGGCTGCTAAAACTAAACAAATGGAAGGGTGACAATGTGATGAATATTTTAATTATTCACTTGTTCTGCAAGATGTGGGGAGCTGGATGAATTTTGTGATTGCTGGGGCAGTGTGGTTAAACGGTTAATATGGAGCTTGACTGCCGCACGCCAAAATTGCGAACTCTTCAGGAAAATGCGACACAGAGTAAAAATATCAGTTGAACAACATATTTTCTTTTTCACAAAATTTAAATTTTGTTAATGTACCTTGATGATAAAGAGACGCGTACAAAACTGAAATACTGGATAATTATGAAGAACCGTCACCAAATTAAGATACCTTACACACTTCCCATTAAAAACTCATTAAAAAGGGACTTATTAGAAATGGTACCCATAATGGGGTGAGAATAGCTGAAATGTGTCTTAACGAGCCACCGTCGCGACCGACTCAGTTAATTTAATAATATGATAATGGTACTTTAAATATAATTGTGTCTTATTTTGGTCGCAATATTTCATGGCCCTTAAAAGGCCGGATCCATCGTAAGACGGTCCTTTCAGCAAGTTATTATAAGAAGACACAAAAGAAAATGGGAAGTGTGTACATCGGGATTTTATTATGCTTTTAAGTTCTTTTTTTATAATTTACTTACATGTTTTTTTTTGTCGTTTCCCGGAAGTATTTTTTAGAAAATGGCGCCTTTCAAAGAAAACTTGAGAATATGAATTCTATTGTAGAAGGGGAAGACGGATGACGTCGAGGGAGTGAGTGTCACCATTTTGATAAAGGGCTTCGTTTCAAGATGTTTGACCGATATTTGCAGGACATTCAGATTCATACCTGGTTGTCAGCACAGAGAGTAGATTCTTTTTGTTACCTTGAATACTCCAATTCCTTTGCAAAGGATTTAAGTCCTTCCATTTCTCTCGATGTTGTAATCTCGAGTGCAATTATTCAACAATCTTTTTGTTCTTGACGACCCAGCTCTTGATCTGCTCTGATGGAAGACGATATATGAGGGCTTCGACGGAAGAACCTAGCCCAGAAGATGCCTGTTCACTTTAACGCACGTGAGTAATTAAATGCCGGTTTACTAGCAGAGAACTTTATTCACCAAAAATAATAACAAATTTCAAGGCCAATCTACAATAATCAAAATCACAATGAATACTAAAGTTCCGTTAAAGTATCGCTCAGGTCGTCAGGTATAGTTCACTTCACACACTTAGGTATCGCACTCGTTTCGCAGTCGAAATCAAATTGACTCACTTCCGGTCGGGAGCTTGTATTTATATGCGAAGCCAGGAACATTCTACATGCCGACGTTTCAAGACCATTCCAAAAAATTGTCATCGAATCGTGGGGTAATAAATTATTTTTATTACAAACATTTACCTTCCTCATTTCACGCGAATTTCGACTCTAATTACGCAAGGTACGAATTCCCTTATCTACCTACGTACCTACCTACTAAACCAAACCTTATTACTAAACCTTATTTAATAATAATAGTGGTAGGTACTTTTCTAGAACTTGCCAAGCCTGGATACTTCCATTTTAGAAGTTTTGCACAGCAATACGTTTTAATTATTTGACGCTACTCTTTATTTTTATTTTATCGAAGATATGGCGTGTTCAAGTTTCACGGCGTAAGAGTATGTATATTTTTTATGCTGTGTATATTAATCGGCGTGTCAGTAACGGCGTTATTCGACAGACTCGGTGGCGCCCGTGTACCTCCAAATGTCGCCTAATTAAACTGCTCGCCTGATTGCGCCATTAATATATAACACTCCCTCTCTCTCAAAGTGCATCTCAGTAACATACTAGGTTTGCACTCGAATCTTATCGCAGTCCAGCATCACCTAGAGACTGAGTAACCAGCTCCATTTATCTTCTGGGGCACAAAGATCGAAAGCCCGTCAGACGTTCGTACCTCTCTTACTCAGGGTTTATCCTGTCTGTATGTCCGCGATGACATCTGTTATCAGTGACTCCGTAACCTTGAGGATTTCAGGTTCTTAAGGCATTTGGACTCTGATAGACACAGGCCTGGATAAAATTATCTACGCTTGTCTCTACTGTCAATTCCGATATGTCCTTTTCATCATAGAGTAATGTGCACACCGATACATGGTGGAAACGTGGGATGGTCTTAAGCACAAAACGTTTGGGAATATATTCATTGTGTTTACAGCTAAGGAGTGGAATTCCCTGCTAGAGACTGTTTACTAATAGTTACAACCTGGAGGAATTTAAGTCATATTGAATAGGGTACTTGTAAGCAAGCGTTCTCCACGTCATTACTTATAATCAAGTAAGATAGTGATAAAGTGCGAACCTACCAATAAAACATTTGAAGAGTTTAATGAATAGCATATGTTATACATAGGTAAAACGTAAGTAAATCTACCGACTTCTCAATGCGCTGCGGAGCTTTGGTTTCGAATGAAAAGAAAATAAGGTACTCTTTTTCGCGATAAAATAAGAAATCGATGAGAAACACTGCTGATGGAATATCATAAAAAGGTATATTCAAAAGTATTAAAGTGTACAATGTATGCGTGTTTCAGTGTCTTGAAACGTGGAATGTATGAGAGAGACAATATCGAGGCAAAGGCGATCAAACAGTCGAGTGGTCGAAAGACGTCAATGTCATATTACATTTATTGTCATGCTTCTGCGTGCTTGCATCATGCAAGCACTTTATTTCGCGATCGTGTTATGAATAATTTAAGTTCTCGCTGAACGATGCTAAGGCTGCTTTTCTATAAAAGATGTGTGAGGAGGTTGAGCGGTGCGTGGATTTATAGCGACGCTATAAAATGATGTGTAGTTTAGTGGTAGAAGGTCCGTAGCGATGCTGTGTTGTGCTGTGTTTGAGCATAGCTGAGTTAGAGCGGTACAATACTGCCGTAGCTGATTCTGTTTAGCTGTGCTATACAAATTCCTCGTCCGTATTCATTGCACATATTCCTCGCCTTTTTGTATGTGAAAATACTTAGATCTGTTTACTAAAGCTGCATTAAGCCTGGTTAAGAAAATGAAGCGGATTTTTTCCTGGTGCATGGCACATTTTTGATGGAAACGTACCAGTTCAAACATTTACTCTTTACGCTAATCTCATGAAACTGATACAGTCTCGTTATGCATGATGCAGCTTAACCAACTTACCTCGCATTATCGTAGTGTTGCGCCATTGTGTTCCCTGGAGTCAAATTTGTAAATAGACAGGATGTGTTCGTGATGTGTTTGCAGTTTCCAATTGTTTGTCGTTTAATCATCAGGCTCAATGTTTGATTATTGTAGCAATAGAGTGAGAGATGATAAATAATGTGAGTTTTAACAACGCATGTGTAAAAAGCTTGACACAGCACGTGATACGTATTATGTATACCAGATTTGACGATGTTGTAAAGATATTTAAATTGCGGATCAGCAAATCTCACCGAAGAATCAGAATCAGAATGTTTTATTTGTAAACATCTAAATTACAACAGTATTTGAGGTATTAAAAAGATTCTTTATGTTTAGTTCAGAGACGTATAGATACGGTTTTATGTTTTATATAATTCACACAGAACATCTGATAGTCCGCGTAAAATCGAGACATTTTATGGTATCTACTTGCTTAACGGTAAAAATGTATTTTGTGTTCTTATTTAGATAAGTTGTAAGGCTTCGATAACTTTGACTATTTGAAGGATGGAAAACAATTATTTATAAATTAACGGCATATGCAATCTGTCGCATTTTTTCTTACCTATTTGTTTAAAACCACAGTTTCAAGCAAGATTTCAAGCTCGTGGATTTACTGTACCAAGTAAACGTAATGAAATATACTCGTACGTAATTATATCTCTTAAATAGTTATTTACTTCGTAGTGACTCGGAATAATGATGTGTGGAATATTTAGAAAAAAAAAATTACAATGGAAACCACAAATTTACAAAAAAAAACTCAGGTTTAACTGTAAATTTGCGTAAAATTTGAAAAGCTAATTACTTATTCTGGTAAACATAGCCTAAACCAACGAGTGTCTACGGTAAACATAATAAATTCGTCACGGGGACGAAGCAGGGAATACCGTAAGATTCGCCACAAGTTATTTTGGTTTTCATTATAAATACGAATTACGTGGGCTTTATATTTTCATAATGGCGGTTAATAACGTTATTGCTGCACATATTAAACACCTACGCTTGTACATTATTAATAATTCTTTTAAAATAAAATGATTTTATCGAAATAGAATTTAGAGTTCGTTCTTGGGTTAGTTACACTTTTTTATTAGGTGGGAAACTATCAAATGACTTCTTTCACTGTCTGACTTCGGGGCTCTTTCGAACTATTCTGGAGTCTCAGGGCAGTGATTAAGTATCATTAAGCGGCTAAACTTTTCTGTCACATATTCTAAATAAGCATTAGATATCATAATTAGGTAAGCTTCTATAGTTTTTCATAGAATTTAAGACCTCTAAGAGACTTCAATGTTGACCATAGATTTTAATGGTCAAAGTCATATTTAAAACGTTTCAAATTATTCTATGCATGAAAACGTAGAACAACAAACACCATTTACCTACAGTGTGTGTTCTGAACACATCACAGTGAATGCAATAGGCGTGTAATTATAACATCTATTAGGTACTGCATGTTCCACCGGTAATGCAGACACAGCTCGGCTGTTGTATAATCACGTATTGAAAATACGTGATTTGTGACTGAGCTTCAGGTACACAACATACGCCTAACAAGTTCAAAGTTAGTTCCATTGAATCAAGTTAGGCAGTCTGGTGGGTTGAAAGGCATCACTGTCGAAATATTGAGACAAAACTTAGCTTCAGAGTCCCAGACAGTAATGGGTAAGGGGTTAACTCCCACATTCGGCGTATTTACCAAGATATATGATAGCAGTTTATGTACCCTGCGTGCTGCCTATCTATTATAATTTGTAGTAAAGCACTGGCGGAGGTAGGTACTGTGTCTGAGTTACTACCCTAAATGATCCTTAGGCCTTTAAAGTATCTCATTTAGGCATCCTTTGAGCTGTGTAATACTTTGTATAGCTGCTATAAATTATTATAGAGCAATCATGGAACGTCGTCTCGTATATCGATAAAGCGTAGTTCCTCTTGTAATATAGGGTTTGCTACCTTTATTTAGAAAACATAGTTGATAAGGAATAGTTACTTACACCTTGAGTAGCAGTGAGCTGGGTATATTGCTCATATAACAGAACAGGCAAAATGCGATGGGGCCGAAAGGTTTTTTTTTTTAAAGTAGGAAATCTTCCAATGACTTTTTCTGACTAAAACCACATCTGTGTCTTTCAGTTGCCCTTTGGCAATGGGTTTTTTTTTTCAGAAAATCCTCGCGACTCTAGGGGGCATGGGCCCTGCTGGGCCCCTACGGTTTGCTGACATTTCTGTGAGGAGCGCGTTGAACATTACGCGCTGTCAATGACTTGGAGTCGGTCTGGACGATTACCGGACGGTCTAACGGTGAGCTACCCATTGGTCGTTGTCCGCAAGCCCGCACCTACCATGGCTGGTAGTCGGGAGTCTGGGTCGCGGCAGTTAGGGCGTGAGGATATCCGTTCCCTCACACGTGCGGCCATCTCCTTCGCCATTATTGCTGCTTCGCAGAAGAAGTCGTCTGCCAGCCATTCTCTCTCACTTCGGACCATGCCTCAACCATTGTCCGGTGCGAGAGGTGGGAGTGGGGATTGCGTACTGGAAAACGCAGCGCTGGTAGGCCGCCCACAAAGTTGACTGAGTCGCGGGAGTCCCATGAATACGTAACGTGCAGGACCGTTTATTGTGGTGACACTTGGGCTAGCGGTAGACGTCTTTCCGCTAAAATGACGTCAATAACGAATTAGTGATATCTACCGCAGAACAGTCATATGCCTTACTTTTTGCATGCCTGCCACAATTTAATGCAGAACAGTGTCATTTCAAACAAACAGACCAAGTGAATCTTTTATATCGCTATGCATTTTCTCATTAACAACTAAACCACACTGCCGGCTAATATTAAAGGCCCAGTTACGTACTAGACTTATACTATACAGTGAGTGAAATACAATCTACACCCGTTATCGAACATGGGGGATTGCTGTGGAAGTGATTGGCCCGGGCCGTACGGAGCTTACGTTCCCGTGTACCCAATACACACAAGCTTTGTCGGCCCATCATTGGGAATGGAGATTAACAGTTACTTGCGATCCTCCAAATACAATTAAGTGAAAACAAACGAGAAGCTAGTCCATGTTTCTTGGATTTAACCGCACGGAATTGGGTTGTTCGTTTGTTTTACGCTTTACTTTGTGTGTGTGTGGTACAAGTGATTTAATTGCTTTCTGATAATGAGAAATCTTATTCCTATGATAAGGTAAATAATTAGCACATTTACGATTTTCTTCGAATACCGTCTGGTAGCGGATTGATCTTTTTTTCTCTGTTAATTGCCGAACTAATGAACTAACGAATAATTAATTAGTAAATTGCCTACAAAATTAAAACAAAAAAAAGATCCAAGCGTATTCCCAATTAAAACTACTCACGTTGTAAAGACTACAACAGTCAGAACGAAGTGTTTATTTTGTTTGAAATTTATTTGTGTTCTAGTCTAGTGACGTTGTCAAAGCTGCCTGGCAGCTTGCCGGGGCCTGCGGCTGCCTGCTACTGCCTGCCTGCATGCCTGCCTGCCCGGTGTGACTGACACCCGTAATTATGCGCCCCTGATGCCGCCGGCTTCACGACAAACTTTTAATTGAACTGATGAAACAGTTTTTCGGTCTCTATTTTATGAAATTGTTAGCGGAAAACTTTTTACAATGTTAATATTATATTGTGAATGATTGGCTTTGTAACGGAGTATCTAAAAGGTGCGAAGTAGAAACTTAATGATTAAGTTGAAATGTATTTAAGTGGGTTAACTAACATTACATACCATAGGTTAAAGGCCATGTAAAAAAATCATATGTATATTTTGATGTACAATAAAGTTTATTCTATTCGACTTTTCTGTACTCGATTTCATTCCAGTTATATAAGTGACTCTACAGTCTGACAAAACGTGTTTAATCCGCTTACTTAATTGAACTATCCTAAAGTGAAATTCAAGTTCAAATAATTTCTTCAAGTCTCACCTTGATGAAAATAATTTCGAACAAATGTTAAATGTAGGTGAAAAATATCTAATAAATATTTATGAGTAAAGTATTTTTTTTTCATAAAATTCAATCAGAGTAAACCTTTTTCGTGGAGATATGTAAATTGTTTGTTGTTTCGGCAGAAGCCACGCGACTCTGCTCAGAATAAGTTATCCTTTAGCTAAGTACGGCTGAATGGCATACGATAAACACAAAAACAATAGATTGCTGAATTGCGTCAAAACGTTTACGGGCGTTATATTCAACTTTTATCTAGAATATTGTGACAAGGCCTTTTGGGCATATTTGATAAACTAAATTATACATGACATTGTCTATCCCGAAATAGAGTCATAAATTCTAGTTTACTAAGTAATTTTCATGAATTCATAAAGTCAAATGAAATTATCTGATAAAATTACTGAATAAGGTATCAATAATAAAATATAAAAGGAAAAATTACAAAGTCAATTTACTTAACAACGTTCTAAGAAGAACGTCTCAAATGAATGAATACTTTGAATCTTTTAACTAACATTAAGGTTATCGCTCGCTCCTTCCATCTAAGGTTCGTCATTTGGATCCTTTCCAAATGACGTACTTTAAAAAGATGATATTCTGCGTCAAATATAATCTTTTCATAAATTGTACGTTAGAAAGCCAACAAGCGTTCAGAGGTAGACGTACAGCACATTCGTACTTGGGACCGAGTGTTGGGAACCCCTACACCAATCCAATTTGTACAAAACTGTTGTATAATCAACTCGTTTAAATTCACATTCACCAAAAAATACAACTCTGTATTTCTATTCGTGTTTACTGTTAACTGCGGTTGAATATTTTTGCATAATTATTGCTTTCTGACCAAAACACGTTATTGTCGTTTACGTTTTTATTCCCGTGGGTTAAGTTTCCAGTTCAAATTCGGTTTCATAAACGTATGGTTACGACATAAATAGTTTTCCTTAGCATAGCATAGCATAGTCGGCCTTTTAATGTTCCCACTGTTGGGACTCAGGCCTCCTCTCTAGGAGAGGGAATGGGCACGCGAGCCCAGTGGTTGGTGAATGTCACATGTCTTCGAATTTTTGGTTCTAGGACATGCCGGTTTCCTCACGATGTTTTCCTTCACCGTTTTGAGAACAGTGGTGATGAAATAAATTACACAAAGTAATGCGCCTGGCTGGGTTTGAACCCACGACCTACAACTCGTAAGTCGGGGCCGTTACCACTCGGCCACCACTGCTCATCATAGTTTTCCTTAAATTGTTTTAAATTAACATCTGACTTTTTAAACTGCATTTCCTGCAACTTTCGATTATTTTGTGCAGTACGTATATACATACTTCTATACAATTTTCGAAACACATTGTTGCCACTGGAAACGTTGAACCGAAACTCTGGCCTCAAGGGGCGAATATTTTCAAAGTTGCCGACGAGTCGCCATTTTGTGTTGCAAAAAGATCTAATGGAATTTAAGCTCAGTTGTTGATAACATTAAGGCGTTGACACACGTCACGACTCGCCGCTCTGGAAAAGAGACGGTTATGAAACGAATTTTGAAAATGTCAGTTTGTTTCCATCGGTATAGGCCGAGGTTTACTGTCGCAGTGCCGACGATATCACGTGTCATGTAAGCGCGAGCTTATTGTCATTTATCGGGTGCAATTTTGTCTGATAGTGATTGAGTTTGTTAACAGTAATTTAACTAAAATTGCCCTTTTTGTTCACTCTTCTCGTCTTATTCTCCACAATCTTATAGGGAATGGATTCGTTTATCATCACTTCACACGTTCCATTAAAAGGCTAGTGCGTTGCTTAGTAGCGAGGTGTACTCACGAGGATAATCAGGGCCGGCTGCTAATGAACATCATTATCAGATATTTGTGCCGATGAGTAATGCACGGCGTGGTGGGGGGGAAAGGGGGGTGAGGGGTCGGCTCGGGGGCAGCGAGCCGAGGAAATTGCCAATTAATGTGTCCGTCGACTGCGCCCGATATTCTCCCCCATCGCTATTTTAAGATGGGGATACAGCAAGTGTTGACTAGTGTAACTATTTATTCTTAGAGTTGTTACAAGTTTCCAGACAGGCTACGTATTGACTGGATTGAATATACATAGCATGAGATATAAACGAACAACGTTGAACTTCTGGAAAGAAAAGGTCCTAAAACAGTTAAAATTGATAGGCGCTTTTTTCTACAGCAAATTTGGCAAGAATGAAAACTGTCCAAAGGGCAGGTTCACAACACCCCAAGCGGAATTACTTACGAAAAACATTAATCTGGGGCTTATTTTTATGAGTTAACAAGTCGTCGGCACATTTTATGGCGGTAATTCCGTCGGCATGTAGTGTGTCCGAGGCTTAACCCCCCAGATACCTTTCGTCGGGAGTCGAGATTTATTCGATTCTTTTTTCTTCTCTGAATACATTATTCTTATTTGTAAATAATTACTTCTTTCACCGGTTCGTCCCTCGGAGATTAAGGTCGTGACTACTTTACTTCATGTGATTATGCTACATGTATTTTTGGTGTTGTGGATTAAATAAGAGGATTTCATTTGAGTGGAGGGTGGGAGTCTTTTTTGTTAAAAATAAGATAGGATGAACGTCAAGCGACTAGCTCCTATTACTGTGAAAGGTTTTTTAGGAGGAGTGGCAGTTAACTATTCACTACAAGTACGTGTTGATGTTAGTGGACTATTTCAGTGTACAGATGGATGAAAAATGTTGGTTCAGGTTTACTTTAAAAAAATATTTGAATATCAGGCAATATTGTTCTATCTCTAATATTGTTCTAAGTATCTGTTTGGAATAATATTTTTTTTTTCATTAAATGTATATGAAAGTCTTCGACACCAATAACAAAAAAATTGTCAGTCCGTCTGTTCCGGCCAATTTCCAAAACGGTTCGCTGATGTTACAAGGAGTAACTTAGACTACTTTTTATTTCCCTTTTTGTTTTTTTTTTGGTTTGAAAATCATCCATTGACATCTTCCGCCCTTGGCGGGGTATCAGACTTTTACTGACTATAAACCCACTTTTGTTCCTTCTTTGCCGTCGTCCCAGGACTCCGGGTTTCACTTTGCTGGGCCCCTACGGTTAGCTGATATCTCCTTGACGCGCGCGTGGAACAATACGTGCCTTCGACGAGTTGGGCTCGGTCCGGACGGTCACCGGACGGTCGGACGGTGAGTTACCCATCCTCACCGTCCATAAGTCCGCGTCTTCGGTGACCGTAAATCGGGATCGAGATTCCCGGTGGCTGGGGCGTGAGGGTCGCACCCTCGCGCATGCACGTGCAGCCTCCTCCTTGCTTGCTCTACCATGTTCTCCGGGTGGTCTACACAGTGGTAACATTCGGGCGTTACTTTCGCGCGAATCCGGTGCAGGAACTCCTCGAACTGACCATGTTCGGTGAGAATTTGCTTCAGGTGGAAGGTGAGGACGCCGTGAGGATTTTCCAGTCACTCCTCAAAGAAGGGACTTACCGTCATAATTATGGCATGCCCAGCACTGGATTGCGACAGTCGCTGTCGCCATTTCAGCATGAGATCCCGCCGGCGTTGCATCTCCACGCACAAATCGTGCATGCGTGCAAGGACTTTTGCCTCCAGATCCCATGGCGGTAGGCCAGCAAGTAGGCTCGCCGCTTCGCAAGAAACCGTGCGGTATCCCCGCACCATCCGTATGGCCACGACCCTCTGGTGACTGGCGGCCCAGATGAATGCATTCAGCTGGGTCGCCGGTCGCTTTCGCAGCGCCGGTGCCCACACCAGCGCTGCAGAAAGGGCTATGGACCGAACGATACCTACGTAGAGCCTCTGGCAGAAGGCGTCTGGATCTCCTAGGATGGGCAGGAGCCGCTTGAGGGCTGCTCCAGTCCGATTCTGTTTGGGAGCTAGACAACGGGAGTGATTTTCGAAATTCCACCGGCTGTCGAGGACGAGTCCCAGATACTTCATCGTCGTCCCGACACCGATGTGAACTTTTCCTATCATTAATTGGGAACGCAGTGGTGGCGCGCTCCTAGGGCCGTGAAAACACATGGCCTCGAAGCCTCGAAGCCTGCCTTGTTCAGCGCCATCTCGAGTCCTAACTGCTGGATTCTCTCAAAGACAGTCGCAACCCCGCGTGTCGCTAGTTCGACCGCCACCCGGTTTCATTTTCCCTTGGAAATGGGAATTTAAACAACGGGATATATCTTCGGAACGTTTGAACTAAATTTGGGTACTAGCTCGACTAAAACAAGATACCTTTTCTATTACCGTCGTGCTCAAAAATAACAACCAAAATTATTATTTACCAATAAATCATTTAGCCAGTCTACAGCGAGCAAGGAGCAATACAGATAAGTGATATAAATAGGGTATTACCCAACACAAGCAAGTAGAAATATTATCTACACACAATAGCCAGGTAATCCGCCAGCCGACAGCCGCTTTTAACATGATCCTCTTGTTTTATTCTGTTACGCACACTGATGCATATCCCTCAGCAATTTAGTACGACATACAAGGCTGTTTATGTTAGAGGCTAGTATCGAATATTGTATAGACAAACAACAATGCAAGTGAAACATGGTATTGTGAACATTGGAGGGAATAATTCACGTGGCTCAGTGCAACCGCCCCGGGGGATGCGCGAATCTGCTTGCTACGACTACGGCAGTTGGCTACGAGCCGTAGTCCCGGTGCTACGCCGTCGCTACGAAGTGCTACGAACTCGCGGTTGGGTAAACACGTACGTCGACTCGTATTTGTTTTTTTTTCTGTGCTGTATTTTTGAGTGAAAAGTTTGGATTGTTTTTAATATTTTTGTTTTATGATATTGTACTGAGTTAATATTAATTAAATAAGCTGCTAAAACATTATTAGTTTATGTCTGAATCTCAGCATTAACTTCACAAAAAATTACATGCAAAATATATAACTACGAGTATCTATATAAAAAAATAGTTAAACACTAACTATTATTGAATAATTTATTCGTACCAGTAACTCACAATTCATATTTTTCATTTCTGCCTCAGACAGATGTCTGATATAAAATAGGATGATTAATATCAAATGAGATAGCAAACCGAAAACTCTAGTAAAATTAATCTTATGTTTAAAGGTCGTTTAAGATGTTTTGTGGTCTGACCGATTGCTATGCTTGTAATTTAAAAACGTTCATTGAAAACTACTTTTCTTAAAAATCAGGTAGTTTTTTTTAAAACTTAAATAAATCTACAGCCAGATGTGAGACTGTATTTAAATTCTTCTTTCTTAGTTAATCGAAACAGTTATAAAACTGATTGAAAGTCGAAATAAGGACCATACAAATGTTGATAAGACTAAACCTATAGTGAAAATCAGTGAATTATCTCCAGACGACTGTAAATAGTTCAGAGACCATGTACTCCTCAATGTGGTTCTGCAGCATCGTGGCTCTGCTGGTGGTGGATGTCAGGACTGGAGCCCTGCAGGAAGGAGGTGAGCAGAACTTGTAGTGCAAGATGGTGGACATTCTCAGAAGTTTGTCCAAAACGTTTTATAAGTAAGGGTATATTAACCCATGGGTATATGGAGCGATGACCTGGTAAAGGTTGCGGGATTCCGATGGATGCGAGACGCACAGGACCGTTCATTGTGGCAACACTTGGGGGAGGCCTATGTCCAACAGTGGATGTCTTTCGGCTAAAATGATGATGATGATAATGGGCACACAAAACGTTTTGGGAACACTTTTATTACCCGTACAGCTAAAGGGAGGAATTCCTTGTTGGAGTGTGTGTTTCCTTATTGTTACAACTTGAAAGTCCTTAAGTCAAGAGTCAAAAGGTTACGTGCAAGAGTGAGATAGTGGTCACACACTCGTCTATCAATAGTAATAAAAAACAAGGCAGGTGCGAGTCGGACTCGCGCACTGACGGTTCCGTACAAACTTATCTATGAAAACACTTCGATCCCGAATTGAGTCACGAAGATTTTTACGAATCACAAAAACAAACAATTTTTGTGACGTAACTAAAAATTTACAGTTTTCAGACTTTTTCCTGTACTTGTACTATGAAACTTTGCTTCATACCAAATTTCAGTATTCTAGGTCAACAGGAAGTACCCTCTGAATTTTGATTCCCTTGAAAGTGTCGAAATACACGTTTTATGCTACATAAACGGCCGTATCCTTTTTTTTTTGTTAACTCAGAAATTTGTTTGGTTTTAATTTCAAGTCGATACCTCTACGTGTTTCCGAGATAAAGGGTCTCGACAGACCGACATAAAGACAGACAGACTGACAGACCGACGGACGGACAACAAAGTGATCCTATAAGGGTTCCGTTTTTTTCTTTTGAGGTACGGGACCCTAAAAAGGCTTAGTATTCCTATGTTTCCGCTACTAGAACATAGACTCCCTGTAAAGAAAAAAAGGCCATTTACCACGTGGGCTCAGTATGAGTTGGTGGAAAGTCTTAATTAATATTATAAATGAGAAAGTAACTTTAACGTTTTGTAGCCAACATTTATATAAAAGATTTAAATTAAATGCATTTGATTTAGGTACATTTCAAAGCATTTTAGCTTACCCTATAAATATTAAAGTTAAGTTTATTTGTAAACTAGTTGCTTCCAGCGACTCCGCCCGCGTGATAGCAGAAAATTCTCCCAAAGGGTGTATGTGCTATTCTTATTAAAATATGTTCAACTGTTGAGCTTAAAGATTTAATAAACATAAACCTTCACGTTTATATTGTTAATGAGATTTGTAGTAAAAATCTTAAGAAGTCTGTAAAAAAATAACAACATTATTTATATATATAAAAGGAGAAACTGACTGACTGACATATCAACGCACAGCTGAAACTACTGGAACTAGGAGCGTGAAATTTTGCACAAGGTTTCCTTTTATGACGTAGGCGAGCACTAATTGAGGATTTTCCAAAATTCACCCTCTAAGGAGATCAAACGCGGGTTCAAAGTTTGTATAGAGAAACCTGTTTTCATGCAAGCGAAGCCGCTGGCAGAAACTAGTCTATTATAAAACTACTAGCGACCCGCCCCGGACCGTACGGGTGCAATGCTGATACTAAATATACTACAGAATGCCTTTATAAACAATGTTCACAAATTTTTTGTCATTAGACAATACAAACATGTTTTCTTTTGAGGTTACTCTTGAAAGAGCGACATATAATCGGCCATGTGAAAAACACTCAACAACCGCTATGTGCCTGCATTTTAAACCAGTAATATCTTCGAAAATATTCATTTAAATTACATACTGCAAATTAGCGGGCCATATTGATCTAAATATAAAAGTCACAATGTATTTAAGGTACTTAATTGGATAAGGATCAATGCTGTATTGTTTAAAATCGCTTCGTAAATGTGGTTATTGTGGGTTATCTCTAAGAGATAGACATATACCATCGCTGAATTTTTGTAGAATTTTTTGAGATGTACAATACTGTAGTTTATTATTTTGATCTATCTCGTAGGGTTCAGCCAGCGTTTGCAATGTAAGCGCAAAAAATGTGTTTATTTATGACATCACATTAGAAATCTCTAAAATTATCAGTGTTTCTCTACTATATTATACATGTATTATACATACCGATACACAAAAATACCGCATCAAAATCCGTTGCGTAGTTTTAAAGATCTAAGCATACATAAGGACAGACAGCGGGAAGCGACTTTGTTTTATTATACTATGTACAGATGAATGATAAATAATTGCCGTCAATTAACAATTGCTTTCTGTTAAGAGCATTAGGAATTACATTTACCAGAGAGATGAAAACAAAATAGATGAGACCCCCTAGGGCCGATGCCTGTTTGGGCTGATACCTTAAAAAAAGAATTATACGTATAGTTACTTACCGATAAACAAAAAACGCACCCAATTTACTTTTGTCGTTTTCGTGAACATAATAGGTTTATTAATTTGCTGTGATTGCCACAGTTTTGCCTCCGTGAAGTACCACTGAAGAAGGTCTTCGCATGGGTAAATATTTTGTAAACGTCTCCTTTGTAGGAATTCACATTGCATTCCGATCAGTGAGCGAGAGTGAGTCCGCAGTTCGACTCACATTATGCCGAGTTTTTGAGTTTGCTTTTTTATAAGGTGACAAATCATCCAATGAATTTTAGAGTGGAACGAAAGGGTTTGTCAAACGTTTACTGGCTAAAACCCTCGTATGTCCTTCAGTTGCCCTTTGCGTTCTAAGGGCTGGGTCACTCTTTCAAATGTTTCCTCAGCCCTTCTGGACCCCTTCAGTTTTGCTGACCTCTCTTTGAGGCGCTCGTGGAACACCACGTGCTGACTCGGGCCTGGTACATCTGGACGACTAGCTACCCATTGCTCGTCGCCCGCAACATAAACTCCCGTCTGGGGCCGGAAATCGTCCTGAGACGGAGGATATCCGTTCCTTCACGGTTGCGGCTATCTCCTCCCGGTTAAATCCACCCTTGGAAAGCCAACCACGTTCTTCATCAGATTTTATAATTTAGCGATCACAGCGTTTCAGCCATTGTTTCTTTTTCTACAGTTTTGTAAAACAGCTGCTAGATCAATCTACCAATTTTCAGTAATCATTATCATTCCGGGTTGAAGTAATTGGAGTTCTGAAACGTTACCATCTTCGAATCAAACTACTCTACATCAGTTTGCTGATAAAATGTAATCTATTTCGGTTCCATGGTTTTAGTTTGAAAGCATTACATAGGTAACTATGGGTCGTAATTGGATTTTCCATTAGCAATTTCTAAGTAGCTGCCCAGAGACTGAATGGGTGACCGGTTCGTGGCAATAAGCCACGAGGATTTCACAAAAATTTAGAAATTGAGTTTTGCTATAACTGCACTTCTGGTTAATTTCGGAGAATACAGGCATGTGGTTATTTTGCATTATTTTCTAGTATAAGATGCTTTTTAGGGTACCAACCTCAAAAGAAAAAACGGAACCCTTATAGGATCACTTTGTTGTCCGTCCGTCTGTCTGTCTGTCTATTTGTCAAGAACCTTTATCTTGGGAACGCGTTGAGGTATCGAGTTGAAATTAAAACCATATACTCAGGTCTGCGGTCCCTTGAAGCTGTAAAAAATAAAACTGTTAAGTTTATATCGCAAAAAAACATGTATTACGATACTCTCAAGCTCAAGGGAATCAAAATTCATAGATTACTTCTCGTTGACCTAGAATCTTGAAATTTGGCATGAAACAAGGTCTCATAGCACAAGTATAGGAAAAAATCTGAAAACGGTCAATTTGTAGTTACGTCACAATTTTTTTTTGCGCTGCGAAATAATCTTCGTAGCTCAATTCGGGAATTGAACTGTTTTCATTGGTAGGTTTGTACGGAACCCTCAGTGCGCGGGTCCGACCCGCACTTGCTGTTTTTTTATGTTAAATCACACTGAAAATGCGAAATGCGAAAGTTTGTGAGTGTATGTATATGTTGTTACTTCTCCACGTTCGAACTATTGAACGGATTTCGATGAAACTAAGTGCACAGGTAAATCATGTCCTAAAATAGCACATAGGATACGTTTGACCCCGGGAGTAAGTTCCTTTAGCATAATTAAAATCACGTGGGCGAAGTTGTAGAAGCAGCTACTAGCTAAATAATAGTCGAGCAATATATTGCCCATTTCCTGCAATACCGGTCACCTGCAATTCCGTTCCTTCGATCCACTTTTAGTTTTAAAGCAATTCAGTGCACATCTCGCGGAAGGTATTTCGCCTTTATCTATAGTCGAGCGAAGTGAGGCCAATAATCCCTACTCTCAGTCTCGCCTCGGGCTTCCTGGTCCGGTCTATACATACTAACGAGTCTTCTATCACGACGGCTAAGAGAACTCGCTGACTTGACTGTTAACTATTAAATGAGAAGAAACTTTGTAGTTATTTGTTGATGTATCGACTTCAAGGTGTTATTGTAACTGGGAATCCACTCTGCAGCGGAATTTTCATTTAATTATCATTTTGTTGGCAGCTGGTTTGTTAGCTTAGTTTTTTTGAGTCGTAATCATATCGAGCATGTTCTAAATAAGGCCTCAATTTATAAAATGTTTTTGTATTTTCTTAGTATCGTTTTTCTGCACTTTGAGCCTATGTAAACATATCTATTTTGGATCTCATTATATATAGATTGGTTTTGGGGGGCACTCTTGATGCCCACCGGACCGCGTACAGGCTACTTTACTTATTTTTGTCAGGTATCACAATTATAGCATTGAGGTTAGGATTAAAATAACAATGTCTAGTGCAAAGACTCAAACCCAGGCGCTCTCTATAAATACAGATGAACCGTATTTGATTAAATTCCGAACAAGATTGGTTTAGAATATAAAGGGAAAGAACAAAAACAGGAGCAGATGGTTTGTGTTCAGAACTAACGATGCGTCAAACTACGTGTCATATCGGCGCGGCAGCGGTCTAGAAAACAAGTTTCCATAACGAACTACGTTGTTTGTTTATTTCAAAAATTTCATGTTGGTGCCGCACCACACAGGGAAATTGTACGAGTGAACGTTACCTGGTCTGCTGCGGTGCGGTAGGCGAGGGGAGGGGGGGGGTGCTGAAACAAACCGACCATCCCACTTCAAAGGACGCACTTCGTTCAAAATTTTATTCAAGTCGAGTTTGAATCAGAAGAGGAATTAAAACAAAATGTCGTTTTACGACGTTTTACAAAGTTTTCCTTTCTTTTGCAACCTGATTGGGACGTTTTATTTGAAATGTTGATCGTTAATCGATTAATTTTTCTCTTTGTTGAGAGGTAAGTCGATTTTGTAACTTCCACGATGTGAACGCGAGAAATATATTTCAAAAGACTTTGCCTTGACTGAAAACGTATTGTTTGAAACTCTATTGACTGACAATCTGAACCCTATTTCTTGTAACCGATACGACTGATCAAAAGTACATTATGTACTTTTGATTGTTCTTTTGACGATTGTTTTTTTTTATTATTGATAGGCTCGCGTTTGACTTGATGGTAAGCGATGATGTGGCCGACATTGGAGCACGCTTGCCTAGAAGCAACCTCTTCACTCTTTCTTGACTTTAAAGACTAGGGGTCTTTAAGTTGTAATGTAGCTATCAGGAAACACAGATTCCGGCAGGGAGTTCTACTCCTTAGCTGTACGCGTAATGAATGTGTTTCCAAAACGCTTTATACGTAAGGGTGGGATGTCCACCATGTGCCGATGGCGCAACGCCGTACATGTAGTGGTCCGATGATGGAACGGACATGGTGGAATTAGATTATATAATTCCAACACACACTCCCCGAAATGTAAACGATAGAAAACCGATAGGCCAGCAACTCGGCGTCGATGCTCAAGACTTTGAAGTTTTGACTCGACAAGTGCATCATTATCGATGATCTTCTTGACTCGCTTCTCAGTCGACTCCAGTACATCACGCTGGTATTTGGCAGAGCCATCTCAAAGATGAGAGCAGTACTCCTTACACAATCGAACTTGCACTTGATAAAAGTTTAGCAGCTGTTCCGGCGTGAAGTACCGTCTCACCTTAGCTAAGATTACCAATTTTATGGCAGCATACTGAGTTTATGCCTCGATGTAAGAGCCAAAATTGAGGGTAGACGACAACGTTACTCTAAGAAGCTCAAGGTGGTAATTAAAAAACTGAAAGCAAAATTATTACTGGGTGTTCCAAGAAGGATATTTTTAGCAAAAGTCGTAAGATTGAACTGTGCGTAATATACCTATCGTAAGTTTAGTAAACTACATGCGAATCTTCAGGATGTTTTCGTAATTTATTTTATCAATCTGAATCTTTTTCACCATCATCATAATCATTTTCTTGCCCATGTTACGTGATGACAGCGCAATACATTTCTTTCTTCCACTCTGTCCTGTCAATCGTCACGCTATCACTGCCTCCCTTTTCTTTCATATCACTCCTGACACAATCCATTCAACCAGTCTCTTTTTATTATCAAAAACATCTGATCTTATTTCCAGCGCATTTCAACGTTTACGGTCGAACACGTTCCAAAATAAATAAGTGGTTTCAACGCTTGAATGAAATACTCGTTCGAATTGCTTTCTTTTTCGGATGTTACTCAATATATCTGAACACATTGTAATAGGAGTTCCAATGTTACAATTTCCGGGAATCAAATGGGTTATTGAATAGGGCAAGGGCTCCAGTGTCTGTCGGGCAGACTTCGAATGTTTTATACGCTGTTTGAGCAAGGGACGGAGCGGTAAATACTGTCCAATTTCAAAGTTTGTGCAGACGACACCAGGGGCAATATTCGGCATTGATTTACTTGGATCATAAGTTTTGGTGTAGGCATATCCATAGTGTTGTATATGAGGGAGTAATATGGCTACATTTACTTTC
The DNA here is from genome assembly GCA_949316375.1 of Mythimna vitellina. Taxonomy (NCBI): domain Eukaryota; kingdom Metazoa; phylum Arthropoda; class Insecta; order Lepidoptera; family Noctuidae; genus Mythimna; species Mythimna vitellina. The sequence continues at coordinate 9,678,686 of OX438706.1, read as the reverse complement.
TTTACACACATACACACACACACAATTATCTACTTTTTGTAATGTTTTGAATACAATGGATTTGATGGCGTGGTGTACTATTTACATATCTAATCTATATATCTATTATATATATAAATGAATAGCTATTCGTTAGTCTCGCTAAAACTCGAGAACGGCTAGACCGATTTGGCTAATTTTAGTTTTGAAATATTCGAGATAGTCCAGGGAAGGTTTAAAAGGTGAGAAAAATCGAAAAAAACACGAAAAAAAAAACCGAATACAACGCCATCTCTAATTAAAATGTCATTGTAAAATGAATTATGCTGTTCTGGTAATGGCAGTAGATGGCGTTATCCTTACTATTAGGCGGTACGAAGTTCGTCGGGCCAGCTAGTATAATATAAAACTACACACAAAAAAACAAACAATGTATGATATACAATATACAATATGTAACATAACAAACCGGTCCGGACCGGTTATTATGGTGACATTTGGGGGAGGCCTATGTCCTACAGTGGACGTCTTTCGGCTCAAATAACGATGACATAACAAACGCACATCCTGAAAGTAGCATTATCAGAGACGGCTACTGAACCGATATCACCTATTTCACATATACTTAATGACTTTCTAAGAGATGTAGTGATCGAACATATGTACTTACTTATGTTAGGTAGGCGCTCAATCCTGCTACAGAATTTCTGAGGCGATATCTTTATCATGGTCGAGCAAGTGTGGTCTGAATCATGATTTATGAAGGTACACTGCAGACTGTAGATCATAGAAAATTTACTGCTTCACGGTAATTTGGCTACATACCTAAACACTCTTAATACTCACGTCTTAAGAGTGGTATGTCTTAGGTGTGGTCTCCGACAAGGTGGAATGACGACCTGGTGAGGGTAGTGGGAATCCGAAACACTTCGTGGAGGCCTATGTCCAGCAATAGACGTCTTTCGGCTAAAATGATTTATTTATTTATTGTTTTTTTTTTTTTTTTTTTTTATGCTGGATAGGTTCGCGCTTGACCGCCATCTCACCTGATGGAAAGCGATGAGGCGGTCGACGATGGAACGCGCTTACCTACAAGTAACCTGTTCACTCTTGACTTAAAGATTTCCGGGTTGTAGCTATCAGGAAACACACATTCCGGCAAGGAATATTATATTGTTAAGCTTTTCAACAATGAGTACATTATTACATTTGTACATTACTAACTAACGTTTAAGCGCCTAATCACTTACAGTAAATCGCAGCGTGCACTACCTTATTTACAGATAATAACTAATTGTTTAACAAGTAATACGTACTTACATAATTTGAAAAAAACATTACCTAATTATTTGTTTATTTAGTACATGGAGGACTTACAGCTAATAAAACCAGACAAAAATAGAAAACCATAATCATTGGAAAGCCAATTACAAGTCCTCACGTATAGACATTAGAATAAATTAAAATATAGTGCGAGCACAAAAAAAACTTTCGCTTTTTAGTTAAGTAGGATACAGCATAAATAACTAATAAACAATCTATTAAACCTAATGCTACTTAAAGAATTTGAGGCTTAAGCTTAATTTATAATAAATATTATAATTTTTTTACAATATTTATTATGCTATATTTTTCACAGATTGAATTAAATTAGAAAACAAATAATAATATTGATGATGATGACTCAAATCTGAAACATAAACTTTAAGATGGTCGCCGAATTATTGCGGTTTTAATGCTATATTCGACAGCACAATGCGCTTTGAATCACACTTTGCACGTCAGAGAACGCGACAAAGTAGCTTAAGAATAGTTGTAGTACATATATAAACAGATTGGATCGCTATGTACACCACTAATTTTTAATTAGTACAAATACTTAAAGGGCTTATTAGAAAAGGTCTTTTTATTATTTAAGTAAAGTCTCAATAAATATATTTATTAACAGCAAAGTTATTAGCGTTTGTTTATATCCCAAAATGTCACTCAATTTATGGAAATATTAAACACGCTATTAATTATGAATGAATGAATGGCGATCAAAATGAAAAAAACATTGCGCGTAGTATTTTCTACGAGTAGTAGAAATACTTATGAATGATTGATTGGGTTACGAATTTACCAATTATGAAAAAATTACGTGAACCATTTTGAGATTTCATTTTTTTTATTTTTCACTACACAAATATGATCAGCAACGGGTACAGGTAGAGCCTAATTTTTTTTGTACCAATTAAAAAATAGTGGCGTATAAAAAATATTTTGAATTCCATATTTTTACAGAATGAAAATTCAAACACAACTGGTGCACTTCGAAAGAGAACATTCAATAAATTCAGCATTTTAGGAAGAGATATTTTTTACCTTTGGTATTGAATTGCATATTTTTGTCCAAGAGTTTCACTCGATTCCCGCATAACTATGAATTTCGTTAAGGCAAACACAAACCTGATATGCGCAAAACATGAAACTGTTTCATTGATCGAGAATCGAACCCACGACCCGTAGCGCTAAATTAAATCGCTCAGCCACGTCAGCCGCGCAGTCCTCATCATAACGGATCGCTATACGCTGACTATAATGAATGACCTACTTTTCCATCTACTTGCGTCTTCATATTTTAAAACAGTTTCCATAAAATTATATTCTCGAGTCTCCTCGTTCCATCCTTAACAGTTTATTTCTATGGAAGTCTTTTCAGAGATTCATTGAAGAAGTAGGTCGCTTGTCTTTTAGTACAAACGGTTTTACTGCGAGACATTACCGCCATTCTAAACTACGTGTAACGAAAGAAAATAAGGCAATCCTGTGGGTTTTTTATGATATATAAACATGACATAAACATCTTTAAACACAGTCTGACCACGCGCTCGTAAAGCGAGTCCTGCCAGCAGAATAGGGCGTTTAATGAAATAATAACTTAAGATATAAACGCGGTGATAAAACACTGATCGACGCCGCAGGCAGGCTGTTAAGTCGGTCCAATCTTAGTTCGCGTTGAGGCTGCGAGCTGGAGCTAAGATCTGTTACATTTACGGCCTTTACGTACCATAATTCGATTTGGAAAAAGATTGGCGAGAGAATAACTGTGAAATATTATAATGGTGGGAAAGTGAAGTGGCAATGTCTATATTTCTAATTTCATTTTAAGGGAAATATCTAAATCAAACAAATATTTTTTTCATAATTTAGTATCACCACATTTAACTTATAGACACAAAAAACAAATTACAGATTATACGGACGGGTTCAGCCAATGTAGCACAGAGGTGCTAAATTGGCTTAACCCATCCATAAATGTATGCTCAAACTCTTATGAGCATGCATTTACTGCAACAACAGCTGCAAAAGGCAAAAACTCAAATATTACAACTAGAGACCACTAATCTAAACATCACTGCCTTTTTGAATCAAAATCTATTCAGCGAGTTGGTGCCTGTTATCCCATCATTAGTTTCAGAAATTAACCCCTCTTATACTTTAGATTTGACTAGCGATTATGACCCAAAAACAAGTAAAAGAGTGAGGGTAGTCAGTAGTAAAAAATAAACTTAAAAAATTAACAAATATATAGTAAAAACCATGAAAATGGACAAATTTAAAAAAAATCATAAATGTCAAATTAAATAAGAAAAGATTACACTTACTGAAATTATTAGATGTGTATTCTTCAAACTTTGAAAAAGTACAAGGAAATACCTAACTGACACTGAGGACTTGCAGAGTGAACTAAACCGACTACAACACAAACTAGGTTCAATGACCATCAAGTATCTGTATACTTGATGGTCATTGAACCAGAGGCTGTCCTCTGAAAACCAAATGAGGGAATATGTATTGGCAATGAATGAGCTGATGAGCTCACAAAAAACCAATGTGAGCATTGTCAACCAACATCTATTGCATCTGCGCCGGGCCATTTATGCCGGCCGGCCAGTATGACTGTACTAACAAACAAAAATATTTCCAATCAAGTTTTAAAATCATTAAATAGTATCAACCTGATGCAACAAAATATTCAAGGACTAAGAACAAGGATTTAGAAGTAGACTTATTTCCTAATTGCAATAATATTGATATTCTTTGCTTAACCAAACATTGGCTTAAGAGCCACCAGTTCATGTTCAATTTTAATAATCATCAGGTTGGTAGTTCATTCAGTAGAATTGATGCCATACGTGGTGGCTCATTAATTTTAGTAAGCAACAAACAGAAGTTAAAAGAACTAAAGGATATTATGGGTCTATCTGTTGAGCGGTCAGTTGAAGTAGCTACAAAAACGCGGGTGAAGCGGTGGGGGACAGTTAGTAGTTAGTATTAAGGTACTCCTATCTACCAAATAACGGCCATATTGACAACTTACCTATGTATGACACATTGTTCGTGTAAGGTTAATGAACTGTTTTATTTAATCTTACTGCCAAAATATAATATATATAATATTCACACAACTATCACACAACGCCGTCTAGTCCCGAGCTAAGCAGAGCTTGTGTTGTGAGTACTAGACAACTGATAAACATACTTAAATATTTCTTAATAAATACATATTATAGATAAATTACACCCAGAAACAGAACAATTCATTGTGCTCATCACACAAACATTTGTCCTTGGTGGGAATCCGACCCAAAAATAAAATTAACACGCGTATTATCGTTACGTAAAAGTAATTATCGAATCAAAACTCCTGCAGCCAGGCGTTTTTTTAGTGGTTCATTTTCCCAGTATCAGTTTGTACAAAGCCAAGTTATATTTTTTTGCAGTATCTCTGAAATTTAATACCGTTGTAACGAAACAACACCCTGTCTACCAAACGATTTAGTTTTAGTTGTTGGTGGTAAAACAGGGAAAAAAAAATTCTACAAGAACTTAAGTCACACAATATTTTCACAGTTTGAAATAAAATAAAATTGTGGTGTCGAATATACTTATAATAAGTTAAAAGCGAACCCAAAATCTTGAAACATTTACAACGCCTTCGTACAGTCGGGTCATGACCGACGCATTTATTTACACCACGACGCTCACCATACAGGGTGACATTTTAGACGAAAGGGTAAGGATCCTCGATTCCAAATATGCGAAAAAATATATGACCTTATTTTTTTAAACTTTCAAAATAGAAAATATGTACGTTGAAAAGAACACGGTCTATGTGACGTGAATAAAATTGAAAAACACTTAGCGAAGTTAAAAAGCGATTTAATCATAAAGTTTTCCCCCTGTATCTATGTAGTACAAGTTTTCCCCGCGGTGTCACTCCCGTGGTCCCTCCCGTCGGATCCCTTTTTCGGGATAGAAGATATAATGGCACTCTGGGATAGTGTGCATTATATCAGTGAAAACATTTTTGAAATCGGAACAGAACTTCCAGAGAAAATATTCTCCCAATGGTAATGTGACCTCTTTATAATATCCGTTGAGATTTAGAGGTAAGAAATAGAGTGTATGTTTTCTTTTTTAATTTATATATACTAGAGCTTGACTGCGATCTCCCTTGATGGTAAGCAGCGATGCAATCGTTGGTGGTGAGGCACACTAGTTTATTAAGAGCCTATTTACTCTAGCCTTGACACACACCCGCAAAGACCACAGCAGGCAAATTGTTCCAGTCCATCGTAAGCGGTATAAACGACGAGGCGAAACGTTTAGTCCTGACCGTAGAGGCTTCAACAACATATATGTATATATGTTCATCTCATCTTTTGCCACGTGTCTGTACACGTTTTCATCGTGTACACAACATACAGTAGGTACCTAGTTGTGTTAGTTTAAAAGTTAGGAAGGATTGGCACACCGCATCACAAACCCTTATTGTTTGCTGTTTATAATAATATAGTGTAGCTTAATTAGTAAAGATATTTTCGAAACTAGATCAGCCCCCGTAATCAAGTTACAACCGTTTCGTGTCGAATTGCATTCTCCAATCGGTAACGACTCGGTGTCAGCAATTGTAGAAAACTATAAGTTGGTAGCCATGTTGAGTGCTACCACAAGATCTTAACGCGATCTTTACATCCTAAACGTAAGCGTCCAGATCAAGCCCAAGTCGTCGACGGCGCGTAGGGTTCCACGCGCGCTTCAAGGAGATGTCAGTACACCGTAGGGGCCCAGTAGGGCCAGCAAGCCGAATAGGGCCATGGGTTCGCTTCTGAAAGGAACTAGGAGTGGGTTTTAGTCAGTAAAAGTCTGACACGCCCTCTCGCACCGTCCAAAGGCGGGAGATGTCATAGAATGACTTACCACTTAAAAAAAACCAGTCCGTTCAGTACTTTTTGAGTTTATCGCGTTAATACAGACAGACGCGATGGCCATTTTGTTTTGTAATATGTAAGGATGATGTAGAGAAGAGATTACGTATTAATACATGCGTGTTAACGAGATTAGTAAGCCTTATAATATTCGTTTAGATAACGGTTTAGATTTACATGTGTTAGTAGAAAGTGAAAATTTGTGTTCACCTATCACCCTGTACACTACATGAGTACATACATAGTTGTGTTGTAGCAAGTCGTGATCAAAGTTAGGAAGGGTTGTGCTCACCGCAGCACACAGACCCTTCTAGTTTGTTGTTACGCCGCGCGGCGTATGTCAAGCTGAACTTACTACTTCGCCTGACTTATGATACGAATGCCTTTCAGCAATTATTTACAACTGATATTATTTGAGTTTGCTACTGACTTCAGCTTTCTTTATAGTGTTAACGGACGGACCAAACTTACACGGCGGGCTAAATCCGCCATACCAAGTTCGAGCAAAGTTCGTGCTATTGTGTGAAGGGTAAAAATGGATTTTATCTGCCACGTGCTTAGATAGATAGATATTCTTTATTGTACATCAAAAATACAATTTACATTAGGAAATTAACATTAATAAGGTGTCACAATGGGCGGTCTTATCGCTAAAAGCGATCTCTTACAGACAACCTTTGGATGGATTTGACAGAGAAGGAAAGGCTTAGTTAAGGTTATATTGAGTGTATTCTGTTTTTTTGAGGTATGAAATCAAGAGCTTGTCAGACTTTTACTGCCTAAAATCTACCCATGTTTTTCAGTTGCCCTTTGCGTTCCAGGGCTACGGTAACTCTTTGAAATGTTCCCGCAGCCCTAGATTTGTTGTAGCCTTGGGCGAACACCGCATTATGGTTTTTCTTATCTGTCTTTAACTATGTACCTATCTGTGTCAGTGTCACTTCCTTTGTTTTTTTTTAATTTTATTATATACTCGTAACATGCCGTGATCGTTCCCCTTTTTTTATTTGTTTACTTTTATAATTAAATTGTGCTTTTTGTTTTTGTGAGTATTTTTTATATTTATTTTTGTGTGTTATTTTAAATAAATGTTTCATCTATCTTTTGTTTAAATCTCTCAAATAGTCAGTAGGAAATAAATATAAATGTAGTTCATTTTAAAGAATATGTTGATTCAGTACCTACTTTATACAATGCTACAATATCAAACTGCTATAAATTTTACTAGTTTAATATTACTTATTAGTAAGTTTTTTTTTTTTTTAAACAAAAAGACTAATCCATGATTAATCAATACAGTCGATAGTATTTATAGTAAGAACAAAAAGTATAAAGGTAAAATAAAGAACACGGAACAAAACTTACCCACCTTGTAGCAATTTTAAATCGGTACCATTAGAAAGGTATTTGAAAATATATTTATTTGTTGTATGGGGGCAACTTTGTAGCTAGTGAAGATAAAGATATTCGACGTTGAAAATGCCGAAAATCTTTAGTGAAATCGCCCCACGTATTCAACGTTTTTACGATTTAATCCATTAGGTACTTCGAACTATGTATTTGTAATTTAAACCGGTTTGTAATTTAACTGAACAAGCATTTTTTTAACTTAGTTTATATATTTTATTATCGTGAACGTATCTTCTTTAAAATACAAAAGAATTATTAAAATCGGTTCAAGCAATCCAAAAATAATCAACGAAAACCTAACATACATAACCCGTCTAGTTTGTATCAGTAATGCTAGCAAAGGAAGCGGCCGATCGCGTGAGACAACGGCCCTCACGCCCTAACCGCCGCCGGGATTCTGATCCCGATTTCCGGCCACCGTAGGCGCGGGCTTGCGGACGGCGAGTAATGGGTGGCTCGCCGTCCGACCGTCCGGTAACCAAGCCCAAGTCGTCGACGGCGCGTGCTGTACCACGCGCGCCTCATGGAGATGTCAGCAACTGTAGGGGCCCAGCAGGGCCGAAGCCTACTGGGGCCACGGGTAGTGTGAAAGCGAAGCCCGGGGCCCCGGGATGAAGGCAAAGAAGGAACAGGAGTGGGTTTTTAGTCAGTAAAGGTCTGACACTATTTCCCGCTTCGCCCAAGGGCGGGATTTGTCATTAGATGATTTTCACACTAAAAAAAAAAAAAAACACTAGAAATTATCTCTATATATATATATATATATATGTATCGTGGGTCATGTATACTCGTTTACATTTCGGGGAGTGTGCACTGGAATTGCACAATCTGGTTTCGCCAAATCCGTTCCACCATCGGACGTACGGCGTTACGCCACCGGTACATGGTAGACATCACAGCCATACGCACAAAGCGAACACATTTATTGTGCGTACAGCCAAGGAGTGGAATTCCCTGCCGGAGTCTGTGTTATTTGATAGCTACAACTTAGGGTCAACGCTGCGGTAAGCGGACGCACGTGCGGGCTCCCTGCGTGTAGTCGTGTTGATGGAAAACTTTAGTGTATTATTACGGAGCAAAACGGGCGCGGGTCACCGCAACGGAGCACTTTTGTATGGGATCGTGCGGGCGCCCTTTTAACGTAGTGTCGGCCCTTAGGAGGAGTGAATAGGTTACTTCTAGGCAAGCGTGCTTCATCGTCAGCCACATCATCGCTTACCATCAGGTAATAATGATAATAAAAAAAAAACATTGTTAGTGCATTGGTGTTGATATCACCGCACGCATACACAAACACGCTAGTGACGTAATCAAGAATTTATCATAATGGGTAATTTTTTATCCTAAAATAATCAAAATCTCATAATCATAGTCCTTTTAGGATGAGTGTTTATTATGTTAGTTACATGTTGTATGCGTGAGGGCCACCAGGACCGTAACCTACTAGAGTCATGGGTTGACTTACGAAAGGAAAACCCGTAGTCCTGGAACGTGCCGTAGTATGGTTTAAGTCAGTAAAATTCAGACACGTCATCTAGCCCCATTCTAGGGCGAGAAATATCATTGGATGATTTCTCATTTAAAAAAAAGGTTGTATACGTGTATACTCGTCTCATGTCCCTACATAAATATATTCGTGTCACAAACAATAATACTTCACCCAATACATAAGTACCTTTTGACCTGCTTTGTTTATAATTCTGTATATCACCTGTGCTTACAAAAGCTTCTCGTTTTTTTATTGTCTCTGGCGCGACTCCAAGTCCCCGACAAAGCCTAATCGAATCTGCTCGATATGTGCACTTCACCCCGTACTAAGATATTTGCCATTTGGAATTACATTTGCACTGAAGAAATTTACAACTGATTTTACACAGAATTTCAGCTCATGTTTATATTTTCTGACTAGAGCCCCGGTCAAATACTACCTAATTACATATAGGAGCACTTAGAGCAAATACTAATTACTGAGTTAAAAGCCATCCAAGTTTAGTTTCACTATATTTTCAGAGGTAAAAATTTCTAAACTGTTTTAGTATTTAAAACAGTGATTAACTAAAATGAGGTTGAGGGCGCTTGTCATAATTAAATTCATTTTGAGAGGCAATTAAGTGGGTCTGTCGCTACGCTGTTTATAGATACAGGTCGTAGATTTTGGGTAGGTATCTAATGTCCGTATCCAAGTGTTAAACAGGAAATTTTGTTTTATGTTTTAATTGAAACATAAGATAAAATTATAACAAATCTTCTTGAACATTTGCCATTTGGACGTAAGTTGCAGTGATGTATTTGGAAAGCACTAAATCGGTTGCACACCCAGGCAGGCCGCTGCAAATACAACTTGGCAAAATAAGGTTTTCTAGACCCGTCGGATACTCAATGTGAACGCCGTGCTTCTAGTCAGAACATGAGCCACACATTGTTGTGCTCTAAATGTCCATACACTTTGATTGAAGTATTAATGAACACCACTGAAGCTGTATTTAACGTAGCCACTCCCTGGGCCCAAACAATTTAGGGAATATTACCATTGACTCGAAAAAAAGAAGATAATAAAACTGTTGAGAATATTCTCGTAATTAGGAACTACATAATCTTCTAGAGTACAAATTCTGGTAGCTCAGATATTCGCATATGTCCCTGCTGCAACAACCAGTCTATTATTTTGCTACAAGTCGACTTATCAACACATTTGTAACTTTTAATTGACGAATTAAAATGAAGGTCAACCGCAATTGCGTAGGAAATATGTCATAGATCTACATATGGATATTTATTCTAAAAAATGTCCGATTGTTCAAAAGTCCACTCAAAGAGATTTTTACGTAATAGACCTGCTGGTGTCACACCAGTCGCGCGGACATATTGTCGAGTTCCGCTCTTTGACCGAACTCTAACATTTGTAGACCGTTTCAACTCCCATCTGTCATCTGTCAGAGCCTCGTCACAGTATAAAAGGGTACAGCGGGTGTGTTTGACATCTGTATGTACGCACTTTACGGCATACATTAGTAATGTCCGTTTATTTGCAGACATCCGCCCGGGCCGGTGCCACGCTTGCGGGAACGGCACGGCTTGCGACGGCAGCTGGCCCGCTGTGCCGTGTCCGGAAGAACGGCCGCTTTGTGCCACCGTCGCCATGGGGCCTGGTGAGTACCTATAGGATTTATAGTACCTAGCTTTAATTATGAGGGAAACTTCTTCAAAAACTTGCTTCTTCATATTCCTTCTCACCGCACTGGGTTTACGTCTAATTTTTACGCTGTCTATACTATAAAACTCTGAAATGTGCAACTGATCTATTATTTATTTATTGTGTACATCTTTTCACCACAGAGTAGTCTTTTTTAACCCAAAGGTTGACTGGTAGAGAATGCTTCATTGTATTGAGTCCGCGTATTTAAAATTACTGTACATAAAGTTTAAATAAATAAATAAAGACATGATGATGCACATTACATAGTACTCGCAGCCAGCAATGTGCGCGTGTATGAAAGAAAATAAGTAAAAGGCACTCCTTTTGCTTATTTTTTCACCTACAACCCTTACACACTTGTACGATCTCGTAGGTGGCGTTCTTCCTATACCCTTTGGAAAAAGGCGTGAGTTTGTTAAGCTCCACGTTATCGAAAACAAACACTGCATTTTGTGTTGATTAAAGAAAAACAGTTGCTTCCGCTGGCAGCCGAACTGTAGCAATTATTTTTCGTTTATCTTTTTGTTTCCTATACTTAAACAATCAAGGAAAATAAATACCTGCCCTGATTATTTGCAATCTGAAAATTCACGTAGGAATGGACTAAATGTATAAAAAGTAAAACAAAACGAAGCTTGCACAGAATGCATGTAGGTAAAAGGAAATGAAAATGAACCCGTGAGAGCGCCTTAAGGCGTAATTTCATTACACTCTAGTATGTTATTGCTCTGTCAAAGAAAAATTGCTCTTTCTGCGAGGAATGGTAATGTTATTGTGAGTTGAATAAGCGGTGAGCGAAATTGGATGGAAATTATCATATTTCTTTATAGCCGCCGCCCGACTTAGACTTTATTTTTAGATTGAAAGCGTTTAAGGTATTATCGGGTGGAATATTAATAAGGTTTTAATATTCTGTGCAGATTTCGTGTCATCGCTGGCGTGTGCGGCCGCCTCCACGTCGCCGTGCTCGATCAGGAGCGCCGCGAACTCCTCACTCGAATTGACGTGTGTCTGCAACACCCACCTCTGCAATGCACCGTTCTCACCTGAATTGCGAAACGAGCTTCTCAACTTCACATTCACGCCCACTAACAGTAGTACCGATTTGACGCAAATATTCTTCCAATCAACAAAATTTGCGAATGTCACAGATGAGAATCTTTACAAAGCAATAACGATTGAAGTAACTGAAGCGACGGTAACGGTCGCGAGGAATTTATCTCAGGTGACGACAGTGATGACGGTCCCAGGGACGATAAATACTCAGTCAATATTGAGAGACTCGGAGAAACCGAGGGCGGAAGCTTTGAAGCAGGAGCCGACAGCACCGTCTGATGATGACGAGGATGAGGGGGAAGGCAGCGGGGCTTACGAGGAGTCGCGGGTTCACAACCACGCCGTGTCCGCCCCGGCTGCACCCAGCTCGTTTCTCCCTGCCAACGAGAACAGTGCAAGCTCTTTATATACAGATTTATTCCTAGCTACATTACTCATATACCCAGTTCTCTAGACGCGAATGTCGCAATACAAGTACCCTAGGTGTATTCAAAATTTTCTCAACTAAGTACAATAATATTAAGAGAGTAATTAATTAATTATACCCAGAGAATTTAACTGATATTAGCGTTGACCTGTTGGGATCAAATAAGTACGTTTTGTAATTTCACATGTTTGAACCGCCTTTTTGATTTATGAAGCGAAAAATGTTTAGACTTTTTAGCGAGTCTATTTAGGGTTTAAGTGCCACCTAGAATTATGTTGTCCTGCCATTTATTGTCTTTTATAAATAATGTAAGCTCAAAAATAAAACACCACTGAATATACAAAAATATCAACGCCTTTCGTGCGCTTTTAAAAGAACTTACTTTTATTTAGACATTGATATAGGATAGCTGACAACTAACATTATTTTCTTTCATCGTAAACAACTAAAATATTTTATTTTGTTTTTCCCATTCGTATTATTTCAGAGCAATCCTTCCTACATGTACCAACACATCGCCTACATATTTTGAAATTAATAAGATAGAACCTTCGTGCCAAACATAATATTCTAAATACTAATGAGGTTATTTGATATAGAGTTTCGTGTTCAACAAATTAGGATCGAGAACGTAATCTCTTGAACGGTCACAAACATATTTCAGTAGAATAATTACATTGTATCAAAAATTCAGAATTTTCAATGTAAATGTGTAAACAGACGTGTGGTCAGTCAGCAAAATGGATTTGTAACCAGCCAGCCACATAGCAACGAACAATTACGACCCATTTTTTAATGCCTGGAGGCTATGTAGTTACTGTCAAACAATTAGCATTGTATAATATATAAAAAATAAAGAAATTTCACAGAATAATAAAAACTTATTTATAACTTAAGACATTTCTTTCGTAAGTATATGTTGCTGAAGTTGTTAACTCTTTGGCGAGTTACTTATCTCTTGAGCTGACGGTACTGACTCAGGATTTGATTGTACAGACATAGACAGTAGTTTATGAACTCATATTACAGAAGTTTCGCAGTCTGGTAATCACAGGTCGATTTTCTAATATAAAGAGCTTAATAAAATGAAATTTTATTAAGGTGTTTGAAGCATTTATAAATGGGTGACTAAAATCGACTAGTGAGGATTTAGTTGTAGATCGATACTGTAATATAATAGATAGATTCCGTGTACGGGTACTTTTAGGGAACACCTGTATAGTCAGAAATTTTAGGAGAACATCCTGTCGACACGCTCATCTTTATCCATACCTATAGATATAGCGTCAATTAATATCACCATCGATCTATTGTTTAAATAAAATGTTGTTGTGATTTATTAAATAAATAAATGAAAATAGCAACCTCTATTTTGCTTTTCTTCAAACACTTGACATCACCTAAGTCTTTGTTTTCATGTAATTTAAAACAAAATATCTTTAAAAATTCTTTTTAATATCATGTTCTCAACAAAAACATTTAATACGACATTGTGGAGCTTCCCGCAAAAGTTGTGGTGTAGCCTTCCAAAAGTTGTGAACTAGTTTTGTCTGGATACTGGTAAACAATATCGCTTTTCTAAAACTGGAGATAGTTTGCGAGAAACTAAATAAAACTTAAACTTTTTTTTTGAAGTGCGAAGTCATCAAATTACTCCTCCGGCACTGAGCGATCCGAGAGAGAGTGTCAGACTTTTACTGACTATAATTCACCTGTTCCTTCAGTTGCCCCTTGCGTTCCAGGGCCACAGTAACTTTTTCAAACAATCTCGCAGCCCAAACTTAGATTTGGGTTACTTCTGCTTTTTTTCAGGTGGGAAATCATCTAATGACACATCTCCCACCCTTGGGTGGGTTCGTAAGGGCGTGTCAGACTTTTACTGACTAAAACCCATTCCTATTCCTTCTTTGCCTTCGTTCCAGGGCCCCGGGGTTCTCTTTCGCATCACCCATGGCACCAGTAGGCTTCGACCCTGCTGCGTTCCTACGGGGGTTACTTCTGCTGTGATAGATAAAAGAAGACAGTTAAATTTTATGGAGTCCAACTGCTATATTCTTAGTCTTTTTTATTCTTAGTTTTTTTTATTTATTGACAATAATATGTCAATAAATAAAAAGAGAGGTTTTATTTTCGTTGACATTCAAAAGGATTAAAATATAGGTAATGTATTAATTTCTTCTAATATTCTCAATCTCAATAGATATTCTAAATGTGAAGGGGCCCGTAACAGCAGACATGAAAGCATCCAATCCGTACAGCTGCTAATACAACACTGTCGCCCGTTTACCTTAATTGGATCATGTCCAGATGTGAATAACATGGAGCAGCTGATGCAATTTATTTTTCTTCATCCTAGTAAAATATATATGATTAAATGTGCAATTACCAATACGACTGCATAACAAGGTGTAGAGATTAGATGAGATTCTCTGAAAAAATTGTAAGCTGCTTTTCAGAAACCGTAATAACTACAAACTTGGAGAGAATGTAGGTTTATAAAAGCTATCTATGAGTCTGCCTAAACCTTTAAAGAATACCTGCAGCTGCGAGTTATTCTAATCTAGTGCTATTACAGTTAATGCTAACCATAATAACATCATTATCGAGATTTTATATCTTATATATATGTCGGAGAAGTCAATAGTACAGAAGCTTAAGAACGAATGAACGAGCTAAGCGAAAAGTGACACATGTCACTTTGACAGAATCCGCACTGACGTTTGCACGAACCGAGCAGATAAAAGTGCCGACCGCAGAGCTGCGGTGCTCTTTCCTCTGTCGGCAGCCGGGCAAACAACATCGACTCTAGGAGACTGTTTCACGGCTCGTTGTGTGAAGTGAATAACTAAAGCTTGCATCATAATAAATCAGTTGTGTGATCTGGAATAGTTTGTTTATTGCTCGATATCCAACCATCGCCCACAAAACAGAGTCCCTGGACAAAGCTTCAATGATAATCGGCATCCTTGCGCCGACATATAAAAATCTCGCGTCACAGTGATTTTTATGAATTTTTTTATGTATATTTAGTAGGTCTGAGAATAGGTCGTATTCTATTTTTACTCTCTTAGCCCCACAGTCCATTTTTTCTTTGATAAATTTATATGGCAGAACAACGTTTTTAAATAGTAATAATGCTTATATAAGTAAATCATCAAGAATAAGGCTGTATATATTAACCTATATTAATCATTCAGTTTGAGTAAATTATACAACAGACTATTGCGGATATTAAAGATCGAAAAAGTCAATAAAATAAGCCGGAAGGCTCGCTGAAGCTTCGACGATATTCTGAGTAGGTAAATCACGCTTTTCATGAAATATGAAAATGAGTAAAATGGAATGAAAACAAAACATTTCATCCACACTGTGTTTTTTGTAGGAAGTTTTTCCGGGATTTTCTGTACGGTTACCTAACTGTAAGATGAACGTTCTCAAAAATACATATTTCAGGAAACAATGTCGGTATTTTTTTATACTAGAAGTCATGAAGAATAGCACCAATTGAATAAATGATGAGATAGATACCTCAAACAGGCATTCCAACATGCAACTTAATAAATTAATCACCAGTCTCTTCTCTTCATTTAAATCAGACATTTTATTTTAGCATACCAATAGAGGACATTGTCCTTTTCCAGAACAATAAACTATAATTATATCGTTTTCTATTAGTACAATGTTGACGACTCAAGACGCTCTGTCTTTATTATGTTAATAAATGTAAGTAGGTCAGTAACCGTAATTGCCATACTAAAACGCATCAACTATAATTTATATAAAAGAGAACTGTTTAGCTGTCCTTATTTAAGATCTGTATTAACTACCTCATCATAATCATCATCATTTCAGCCGATAGACGTCCACTGCTGGACATAGGCCTCCCCCAAATGTCGCCACAAAGAACGGTCCTGTGCGTCTTGCATCCATCGGATTCCTGCAACCTTCACTAGGTCATCGGTCCACCTTGTAGGGGGCCTTCCAACACTGCGTCTTCCGGTACGCGGTCGCCACTCCAGAACCTTTCAGCCCCAACGGCCATCTGTTCTGCGAGCAATGTGCCCTGCCCATTGCCACTTAAGTTTGGCGACTCTTCGTGCTATGTCGGCAACCTTGTTAACTACCTATGTTAAACAAATAATAAATTATTGATTATTGTTATATTATATGAAATATACTCTAGTAAGCACCTGGTTGGTTAAAAAGCTAAAAAGCTTTTTGTGGAACACTGCATCGAAAAGTATGTCTGCGTCCTATCGTGGTAAGTATCAAAGATGCCAGAATAGTCCTCCAGCACGTGCCCAAGGACACTCGTCGACGAGACCCGACGGCTTCCAGCTATTGTCTATGTACAGAATCAACTTTGCAGATCGCAGCATTATTTTCTGGACGTAGGTATTGTGTAAACTTATTTGTAAGTATGTATTAGGTCTTTATTTCCACGGAGGTTGTCTAGGCCTTTAGTGTGGTCTAGCGTCCACTACTCGTGTTGATACTCTTACGGCCATAGATTAATCTCACGCCACGTTATCCCATCTTTCTAACTCGTCGTGGTGGTGGTGTCGCTGCGGTGGAGAACCTCATGTAACCGAAAATATTTTTACACTGTCTCCACCATAAAACTCTGGAATGTGCTTCCCCTTGACATCAAAAAAGCTGAAAGTAAATTTTCCTTCAAGCGTAAAATTCGGAACTACTACTTGAAGTTCTCTCAATCTTAGTTCGGTCTTCGTCATAATTGTTATATTTGAAGTTCTCTTAATTAGAATGATTTCTTATTTATCAAAGTATTTATTAGTTTATTATATTAGCATATATATGTATTTTATTATTATAAGCCACTTAATTTATCAATACTACTCTATTTCAAAAATATCTGTTATTTATTTATTGTGCACACCTACCACAGTGTTGTCTTTTTAACCCAATGGTTGACTGGTAGAGAATGCTTTGTGGCATTAAGTTCGCCTATGTACCACCACTGTACATGAAGTTTAAATAAATAAATAAATATAATAACTTTTTTGGCAGTTATATTTGCGAGCCGTTTGGGGTTGAAACTCTCGGAGGGGTCCGAGTGCTTACAAATTCTATAAAGACCTTTTCGCCTTGTTGACATTTCGCGTGACCCTAGGGTTGGCTTTTACTTTGGACAGGGGATAAGTATTGCCACATAGCGTGTCAATGCCGGCAGTCTTTTGGGGACATTACCAATCCACAGCGATATGGAGTTTTTTGACGCTATATTTTAGATTGTTTTTAGTTAGTTTTAATTTTTTGTCAATAAATATGTACCTACGTAAATGATTCAAATAATTGATCCGATTCATGAACGAAATTTTTGATGCATGGAAGATTGAATGCAAGTCGTGTGATATGATTGATGTATGTCATGCGTTCGATGTTTTAAACACATTAATGTTGGAATAGTATTTAATTATAAAACTGGGCTTAATTAAATAGTGTAGAATTGTAGATGCAATTATTTAGTTCATATTGATATCGTAATTTCATTGACTACAAACTAAATCTGGAGAAAATATAAAACGATTTAACTAGAAAAATAGATCTCATTGAAAAAGATTTTGTGTTATTATTTTGGCACACAATAAAGGTTTTTTTTTCGATTCTATAATATCAAGATTAGTTGCAGGTGACTAAGCAAATGACGAGATATTCAACAGCATCAAACGTTCGATACAGTCTCACAACAACACAGCACATTGAAGTATGCCGATATATGGAAGTCACATCAAAGGCCCGATACCTCTTTCAACTTTAAACAAAGGCGGTCCTCTGCGGCACCGAGGACACTCCATGCTCAGATTGTCACGTGCAGCTATAAGGACCAAAATGAAGCAACACTACATTATTGAGAATTTTTAAGATTAGGTGGCACTTTTGGGAAATGTCTTTCTTACTCTGTATTGAATCGAATCGCAATGAATGACGACAAAACTAGATAAACATACAAATATGGTTAATCGCGTGTATTATATGCATAAAAATATACAAGTTTCTTTAAAAATTAAATTTCATTCCTAATTCCTCGAACCGTTAACATGACAGCCTAAAGCAAGGACTGGGGCTCTGGAACTGATGCATGGAAATAGTAAGTAAGGCCCGTTTAATTTTAGGCATGTTGGCATATCGAAATAATTGTGACATTGGAAAACACCATACAGTCAGCTTGTGTCAAGTTTTTGGCGGGATTTTTTCTAGTAAATTTCTGTAGATATTGTTATGTACAATTTGCGTAATTTTGTATCTTAAGTGTCTACAGAATTAGACAATATTTTTATATTTGGAGTCATAGAAACAAGCGCGATCTCAGTAAAATGGAGATAATTTATTTATTTACAAGCACTTGTACAACGTTATGGAGATGAGATTTTTATCGTAGTATTACTAGATACTTCAGTGAAGCTTGCCGCGAAAGTTAACATTTGCTGCCAAATACTGCAAGAACATTAGAATGAAATGGAACTCAAAGTAAAGATTCCGATTTCCGAGAGATTTACATACAGAATTAATAATAACAATAATTCTTTATTTTCAGGCAACTAAGGCCCAAGGACAAGATACATAGTATAATAAACTAAAAAAAAATACCATAATAATAAATAGCAAATTTAATAAATAGGTACAAATACAGACTGAACATAATATCTAGTATGTAAAAACGCGTATAAATATAATGTAATGGGACATTGATATCTATTGCAAATAATCGTGTGAATTTAAATAACTACTTGAAAAAAATTATCAAGCTAATTTTAATCCATCGCCATTAATTCAAGTATCGACTTTGACATTGTACATTTTAAGCTTTGATTATATAATGTCATTTTAAGTGATTATCTACACTAATATTATAAAGAGGTTAACTTTGTACAATGTCTTTTTGTTTTTGCACTAGCTTCTGACGTTATATAAGTGCCCATGTAGGCCTATGTAAAATAAAACACTTTTGACTTTGACTTGACTTTGACTTTGACTTTGTAGGAGGTAATAAAGTATGCGGGCGAACCTGTGGACAAAAGCTAGTTCCTAATAAAAAGCACCTAATAAAGCATAGTTTGCAATATAATTAAAACTTTGTCATGTTTCAAAGAGTTTGTTGTTCCATGATAAGTAATTATTTCGAATTCAATATTGAAGAGCGTTGAAGTGTAGCATACAATACATATTATGTGATATTATCTATTCAAAGATACCGCGAGTCCTCCGAGTCGGGAACTCACTGAATATTATTCACTGAGCTGTTTCGCAATTAGGAAATTAACAATGAAACAAGGCTTTATTTCTGGTATTTCGTTCCACTCAAACAAAACACCAGAATTTCAGTAGATACTAAAGTTTCGGTTTGTTTCATTTTAGAGTAAATTTTCGTCTTAATTATTCTTGAGAGAACCTTACCATGTTGCTTCACTCATACGTGGGACACTCAGAAAGTTTTGAGAAACTAAAAAACTAACTTCTATGGATAAAATATTTTTTCAACACACTTGCTCAGAAAGTGACTCTTATTGTACTGCACTTATATGCTGGTAGATAATGGCACTCGTTACCAAACTGTGACATTTTGATTACCATTACGCACTAGTGCTATAACGTAGTTAAAACCTTTTTGTTCAACTTCTTTGTTCGCAAAACAAATATTGAATTCGAATAAAATTCCCATTAAGTTATTGCGTTCAATCTATATATTAATATAAAAATCAGTGCCACTTTTCGTTGTAATTTTATAACTCAAGAACGGGCTCACCTATCCAAACCAAATGTTTAGGCTTTGTTCGGACTATTAAGTAGATGGTTTATGTGAAGTTTGCACAAAATCGGTCAAGCGGTTTTTCATTTATCACATTATTGCACCCGTGAGAAGCGGGGCGGGTCGCTAGTAGTATATAAATTAGTGTCTTACTTACTTATTTCATCCAATTTACAAGTTAAAATGGACAAATTTAACTTGTAAAAACGATTTATTTAACAAAAAAAAACATTTAGTATATAAATCGTACATTCAAATAAAATTTGTTTTTTTTTTGTGGTCTATGGCCGCCATTTTAAGATGCGCGCACAATTTCTTCCGTGACAGCCGTCGTAGGACGACTAATCCTTTGTTCATCCCTCAAAGTAAGGTGACCGCGGTTGAGCTCGCTATACCAGCGGTAGATGGTTACATTTGAAGGTATATATCATCCATAAAAGCAATTTGAAATCAATCAAAGAAAATCATCGCACGAAAATGTTCTCGATACAGATCCATTTTTAAATGAGACATGATAATTTCATTTGGCTATCGAAAAAATGTGGAGGAAAATTCAAAATTCGAACAAAACATGCGGTATTTTTACTTTTAAATAATCAAAGTTTTCAAAATAATTACAAGTGGCCAGTGCCTTATACATAATAACATTTTTTCGCAAAAAAATTTGTATGGTTTGGTATGACTACTATTTATTTGTAACGTCAATCATAATATTCAAAACTTTTGTTTTACACTGACACAAATTACAAAGTCAATGAAGTAGGTACGGGCTTTGGTTCCAAATCTAACGAAGTAAGTTTCTATGGGTTTCGGTTCCAAAGCTTATGAAGTAAGTATACGGGCTTCGATTCCAGAACTAATGAAGTAGGTACGGGCTACGGTTCCAGAGCTAATGAAGTAAGTACAAGTTTTGGTTCAAGAGCTAATGAAGTGGGTATAGGCTTTGGTTCCAGAGCTTATGAAGTAGGTACGGGCTTCGGTTCCAGAGCTAATGAAGTAAGTATTTACGGGTTTTGGTTCCAAAGATAATAAAGTAAGACGGTCTTCGGTTCCAAAGCTAGTAATAAAATAAGACGGGTTTCGACTCCAGAGCTTATGAAGTAGATATGGGCTTCGGTCTCAAAGCTAATGACGTAGGTGCGGGCTTTAGTTCCAGAGCTAATGAAGTAAGACGGGCTTCGGTTCCAAAACTAATGAAGTAGATATGGGTTTTGCGTCAGAGCTGATGAAGTAGGTACTGGCTTCGCTCCAGAGTTAATGAAGTAGATACTGGCTTGGGTTCCAAAGCCAATGAAGTAGAAACGGACTTTCATAAAGTTCGACAGCTCTACTTTATTTGATAGCTTTTACTTTGGGTCCATAGGCATCATCAATTGTCCGTGTTAAACGAAAACACCAAATCTAGTCATCATCTGCGTTGCCTTTTCTCAATTAGAATAGAATAGAATAGAATAAACTGAATTGTGACTCAATTGTGTCAGGTGCAGTTACCAATCTAACCGGATACAACTGAATATCCGCGTATTACATGGGGCAACTCCCTGCATATTAGAGGAAGTGTGAAAGTGGCGCTAGTGACTGAAAAATTGAAAGGGAATTGTTTGTCTTGGTATATTATATAATAATGATTTATGCCTTGTGAATTGTAAAACTTATCTTATGAGGAAAAGCTTCTTTGGTTTTGCACCGCAAATATATCATAAAATAGCTGATGAAATAGAATATATGTCAGTGCAGAAGTTTCTCATGGTGGAATGGCGACAGCGACTGTCGCAACCCAGTGCTGGGCACGCCACAAATATGGCGGTAAGTCCCATCTTTGAAAAGTGACTGGAAAGACAACATGGCGTCCTTATCTTCCGCATGACGCAGTTCCTCACAGGACATGGTAAGCTCGAGAGGTTCCTGCACCGGATCCGGAGGAAACGCCTCGGTGACACCATTGTGTGGACTGCCCGGAGGATACGGTGGAGGTTTGCCCTGCCTGGTAGAGCACCGCCGTATCCTTGTAGGGGCGATCAGCGGCAGTGATCTCTCGCGCCGGGCTTTGGTACAGTCCATGGTCCGGAGCAAGGAGGAGTGGCAGGATGACGCCTCGTTTTGCGAAGCAGTAATTCTAGCAACGGAGACGGTCGCATGCGCGAGAGTACGGTTCTCACACCTCAGCCGCCGGGATCCCGATTCCGATGTCCAACGACCATAGGCGCTGGCATGCGGACGGCAAGCAATGGGTAGCTCGCCGTCCGACCGTTCGGTAACCAAGCGCCTCAAGGCGATGTCAGCAAAACCGTAGGGGACCAGCAAGGTTGAAGTCTACTGGGGCAATGGGTGACGCGAAACAGAACCCCAGGGCTCTAGAACGAAGGTAAAGAAGGAACAGGAGCGGGTTTTTACTCAGTAAAAGTCTGACACCATCTCACAATCCGTCCAAGAGCGGGGGATATCATTGGATGATTTTCCCACCGAAAAAAAAGTACAGAAGTTTAAAAAAACGGGTTACTACTTGAAAAATGTTATTATACTCTAGGTGAATTTTTTAATGACGAATCTCTTAAACTTTATAATATATTTTTTTACTTATTTTATTTTTAAATTATTCTTCTGAATTGACTATAAATTTTTACATGAAATAAAATGTACTATGAATATTGAAATTTTACTTGCTTGAATAAATATATTATGACAAATTTATATTTTAATTTAACAGTATAAAATTTTTTCTTAATAATTGCATGTAAATTGGTAAAAAATAGCGCACTACCTAATTTTTAAGATCTTGTATATAATTATCACCTATGTTTACGAATAAATAATTCTGATTCTGGTCATGTGACGACGAGGTATGAAAAGCATGCTACTAAAAGAATTATGAGTATACATGTGAATGGATGGAGAGGAAGAGAGCGGAGAAAGAAAAAATGGATGGATTAATAACAATAATAAGATTTATTTTCTCGCCACAATACATAAATTACAGTTTCTAGGGTAAAAGTAGATACAGTAAGCATATTGTGGAAGACTGGTACCTAAACTAGGCTTGGGCTTGTATTTCAGGACACCTGGACTCCACCCTTAAGTTTTATTGACGTTATTATATTTACACAATAAAAACGTAAGGTCGGTATTATGCGGGAATATTGAAGAGTGTATGGTTGAGTGTGTTGTTGTGCAGTGAATGACCATGTGGAATTTACTTGTAGGTTTTGTGATTAGTGATATAGAAGAAAAGGGAGTTAGCGATAGCATGACGAGTGACAGGGAAAAATGGAAGAAAAACATATTGCACCGACCTCAAATAACACGGGACAAGGGCAGAAAGATGATGATGATGATAACATGGGGCAGCTGCCCCTCAAAACCTAAGTGCTGACTTACTGGATAATATGATACCACTTGGCAGGACAGGGGCCCTAGTCTGCTATTTTTATAAATTGTTCAGTCAAACACGATTCCATTGTCATTTTGCTAAAAGTTCGTAATCTGTTAATTCATAATGGTCGATCATTGATCGGTATGTGATCTCATAAGAGAATTGTGGAATAAGCTGTCTTGTAACCAATTAAAAGTAATGATTACACAGTGATGTTCTAATGGTACGTCACTGATCAAAGGAACTGTCAAAATTTTTGCAGATTACCGCATACGTAAACGCCGCGCCATTCATTGTTCATTATGTACGAGATTACCATTCTGTGCCATTTCTTTCAATGTAGTGTTAGTGGATGATCATTGGAAAGTCATAATGACGCTATTATATTAGTAGATTACCAAACTTGTCAAAATCAACAATTATGAAATTAATGATAGACCATTCTGGCACTATTGAAATACCAGAATTGAGGCCCTGGCTGTCTACTGCTACATGAACTTTAGTAGAATTCAGTTACAAAATTAAATGAATTCATAAGCAAGTATGCATTTAAAACGGACCGCATGCAGCGTAATTCTCAGTGTAATGAGAATCAAAGACAATAGAACGGTAAAACTGTAAAAAAGGTTCGGAGCACCGTGCGTTTTAATACAGACATACTGAAATATTCAGGCCCATTCATAAATGTGCCTTTTGTGCTTACTTTGTACCAACGAATTGGATAACCTACCTACCTATACTTATGAGTACTTGTTAATAAGGATT
The DNA here is from genome assembly GCA_949316375.1 of Mythimna vitellina. NCBI lineage: Eukaryota > Metazoa > Arthropoda > Insecta > Lepidoptera > Noctuidae > Mythimna > Mythimna vitellina. Next base: position 9,654,458 of record OX438706.1, on the reverse strand, counting down.
TGCGGTTTTTTTTTTTCGTTTTAATGTTACATTTTTTATTATATGTTACTTATAGTTTAGTTAACATTTTTTATTTTTGTTTGTCCTGTGCAAGTCACAAATAAATTATTTATTTATTTATTTTACTTTTATGTACATACAAAAACCAGAAAAAGACAATACATAGTAGACAATAGTACAAAGGTACTGCTTATTTCCAAAGAATTTTTTTCCCGCACACCTGATAAATGTTTTTTTTTTCTTTCTTTATATAAAAGACAAAGTGTATACCTCATTCAAACTCTTAGACCTAGAACGCTAAAATTTTGCATAAAGGTTCCTTTTATTGTGTAAACAAAGAACAAGAAAGGGTTTTACAAAATTCACCCCATAAGGGTATGAAATAAGAGTTCAAAGTTTGTATGGAGGAACTTAATTTTACTCAGGTGTGGTAGAAGCTAGTATAATTGTATAAGTACATAAGATTATCATAAAAACGTTGTTTTATTTATATTATAGCTTAAGTTTATTATTGGGTACAAAGAACAGTATTTTTAGGGTTCCGTACCTCAAAAAGAAAAAACGGAACTCTTATAGGATCACTTTATTGTCCGTCCGTCTGTCTGTCTGTCTGTCAAGATCCTTTATCTCAAGAACGCGTAGAGGTACCGATTTGAAATTAAAACCATAAACTCAGGTCTGCGGTTCTTTGAAGCTGTGAAAAAATTAAACATTCTAAGTTAACGAAAAAAAAGATACGACCGTTTATGTCGCAAAAATCGTAAATTTGACACTCCTAAGTAAATCGAAATTCATAGGGTACTTCCCGTTGACCTAGAACCCTGAAATTTGGCATGAAGCAAGGTCTTATAGAGAGCAGTGGTGGCCAAGTGGTAACGGCCACGATTTAGAGTTGTAGGTCGCGGGTTCAAACCTAGCCAGGCGCATTACTTTGTGCAAATTATTTCATTACCACTGCTCTCAAAACATCGCGAGGAAACCGGCATGTCCTAAAACCAAAATTCGAAGACATGAGACATCTACCAACCCGCACTGGGCCCGCGTGGTGGATTACGGCCCATTTCCTCTCCTAGAGAGGAGGCTTGCGTCCCAGCAATGGGAACATTGTAAGGCTGATTGTGCTTGTGCTTAAGGTCTTATTGCACAAGTATAAGAATAAATCTAAAAACTGAAAATTTGTAGTAGTATACGTCACAAAAAAAAATGTTTTCTATTTGAAAAATTGTTTGAGACTCGATTCGGGAATTGAACTACTTACATAATTTAGTTTGTACGGAACCCTCAGTGTGCGAGTCCGACTCGCACTTGCTCAGTTTTTTTTTTACTCTTGTGGTATTCATTTTTTAAAGCACTATTCGCGCTCTAGCTGAGCGGTTGGCTTGGGTTAGTGACTGCGTGCCACGGGTGCGATTCCCGCACGGAATAAATATTGTAAGGTCTACAGATACTAGTTCCGGGTCTGGGAGTCATGTGTATCTACGAGAATTTACATGTTTGTGAGCGCACCCGCACACGGGAGTAATTCTTAGTGTGGGGCAATGTTTATTAAAACAAAAAATACCCAGTAAAATAACCTCAACATTGTGGAGCTTCCCCCTCCACCGCGGGCGGTGCGTCGCTGTCTTCACTAATCGTGCTGAATTCTGTCATCTTTTAGCCAACCAATGATGTATACAAATTTCAAATGGGGATGATAGATAAGTAACTACAACACCAAACTGTATCCCCCGATTATGTTATCATTCTTTTTTGTTTAATTGCCTTTCTCTTTTTGGATTGCGCAAGTATGATCATATTTCTGAATTTCGTACCAAGCTCAAGTGGCTGCCTATCCGCCTTCGCCGGAATGCTCATATTTTGTCTTTGCTTTACAGTGTTCTGTTTATTTCTACAACTCCCTCTTATCTTAAAGAACGTTTCAAGTTCCTTCATGACACACACTCTAGACACTTGAGATCATCGGAGAATTTGAAACTTTTAATGCCCTCGCATTCTACTAAGTTCAGTGACAGATCGTTCACGGTCCAAGCGGTGCGACTGTGGAACGCGTTGCCGCTGCCAATTAGGCAAGCCCAGTCACTAGCTTCTTTCAAAAAACTGGTTAAAAATCATTTCCTTTCACTCTAATTGCTATCCTGCCTCTACTGTTTTGTTCTGTTATTGTTCTTTTCTTTTTTTCCATATCTTTGTATGAAATTGTGTAACTTATAATATATATATATATATATATATAATATTTATATATTGTCTTTTATATGTAACAGCTATATTATTTCTATGTATAGTCTAGTATATAATTTAAATTTAATATTTACATTATTAATTTGCTGTACACCGCAGACTACCCCCCTTTGTTTCTATTTCAAATTCTTACATTCCACCCTAAGGTTGTCTGGTAGATATCGCTGTCAGCGATAAGACCGCCTTTGTACCCATAGATTTAAGTTAATGTAAAAGTTTTTGTTACTATTTTGGTGTACAATAAAGTTTATTCTATTCTATTCTCTATGAAAGCAATTTTTAAATAAAGACTTTTTCACGTCGAAATAAAAAGTGATCTATATCTTGGTCACTTGCATTTTTTTATACTGGCAAACACACTTTAAAAACTGTGTGTAAGTCTATACTTTCACACTGCTGGCCAAAGGTCATCCCCAAATCCTTTCAGGTATTTTATTTTATTCGGTTGTGCCATCCATCCCCAGGTACATCCGATGAAGGCTATTGCCCTGCTCCTACACACACCTACTCCGGAAAAACGTTTTCATAACAATGTGCTCAGAACAATAGCCATACCATCTCGTATTTGCAAATTATCAACATTAATAACGTGGGACGGTGAAGTTGGCAAATTATTTTTATACCTAAATCCCTTTATAAGCACGGACAAAAGACTTACAAATTAAATTCATGAAACCATAAAGTGTTCCGCTGTTCATAGCACAGAACCGCGAATGTTTTGTTCCTTCAAAGGTATGATTTTGGCTTCACTAATATTGTTATGCTTCTTTTTGATAGAAGTAATTGTTAAAGATTTTTTCGTTGGTTTTCTCTTTGAAAGAGCTCGAGCGAAACACTCAGTGCTTCAAAGGGAACTAATTTTAAACTCCATGATTAAAAACGATGTTCATTTTGTTTAAAGCCACTTGCCCGGATCGACGTGCTTGTCTCGAAATTGTAATTTAAAATAGCGCCCTTTTAGAGCTCCCTATAAAGAGACATTTGATACTTTCGTAGGACGAAAGGCTTTAAAAACGAGAGGAGCTGCGAGCAATTCGCTAACAAAAGATTCAACGGCCCTCTTTTATTTTCTTTCTAATGATTTGGGTACAATATAACGTGTCATTCGTGGATATCGTGCAGACGCGGGTTTCACTTATCTTTGTAAGGTTACCGATGAATAAAATTCAAAAAGATTTTATTCTTCATCAGTTTCTATGGAAATTATTTTTATAGGTACTTTTTAATTGAGGAAAATGTGGACTCTCCGTATTTACTAAACATCAATATAACTTTCATAACCTAATTTCCGCCTAAAATGAGGTACGCGTGAGAGATAGAATAGGTACGCATTTATAATTAATTTTTCCTGTAACAACGTATCTACACGTGTATCCAAAAAATTAAAGGACAAAAATAGGGGTAAAAATAGGTAATTCGAAAGTACTTATCGCTCCGATCGCGGGAGCTTTCGTAATCAAATCAGGTATTTACGTCGTTACGATGTACTTAGAGGGGCTTCAAATAAACGTTTTACGTAAATATTCTTAATTGCACGATAGAGAAGACCTCGGCCTCGACCCTATTGTATTGCTTATTGTATTATTTTGAAATAAGCAGAGAAGAAAATAACGTTAAAAATTCAAGATAATATCCATATTTTTTTTTATAGGTGGGTAACCATGTAATGACATCTCGCGCCCTTGGGCACTGCGGGAGGGCGTGTCAGACTGTTATTACTAAAACCTACTCGTTTGTTTCTTCTTTGCCTTGCGTTCCAGGGCCCTTGGGATTCAATTTCACTTAACCCGGTGCCTTGGGTAGTAGGCTTCGACCCTGCTGGGCCCCTACGATTTGTTGACATCTCCTTGAGGCGCGTGTGGAACACTACGCGCCGTCGGTGACTTGGGCTCGGTCTAGACGGTTACCAGACGACCGAACCACGTGTTACCCATTGCTTGCTGTTCGCAAGCTTGCGGCAGGAATTCTGGATCGGGATCCCGGTTGGCTGGTTCCCTCGCGCGTGCGGCCGCCTCTTTTGCTAGCATTAGTGTTTCGCAGAAGGAGGCATCCGCCTGCCATTGACAGGCCTGTTGGTCTAGTGGTTAGTGGCCCTGGCTGCTATGCCGGAGGGCGTGGGTTCGATTCCCACCCGGGACAAATGTTTGTGTGATGAGCACGATCATTTGTACTATGTCTGGGTGTAATTTATCTATAATATGTATGTATTTAGAAATATATAAGTATGTTTATCAGTTGTCTAGTTCTCATAACACAAGCTCTGCTTAGCTTGAGACTAGACGGCGTTGTGTGATAGTTGTGGAATATTATTATTATATTATTATTATTATTCCTCCTCGTTCCAGGCCATGGCCTGTACCAGGGCCCAGCGCGTGAGGTCGTTGCCGCCGATCGGCTCCAAGAGGACACGGCGATGCTCTGCCCAAGCAAGGCACACCTCTATCGTATGCTCCACCGTATCCTCCGGGCGATCCACACAATGGTGACACCGGGCGTTTCTTCCGTACGAATCCGGTGGAACCTTCCAAACTTATTATGTCCAGTTAGAACTAGCGTCATGCGGAAAATAAAGATTTCCAGTCACATCCAAAAAGGGGACTCACCGCCATAATTGTGGCGTGCCCAGTACTGGGTTGCAACAGTCGCTGTCGCCATTCCACCATGAGATCCCGCCGGAACTGCTTTAGGGCAGCCCTAGCCCGCTCCAGTTTGGGAGCCACACGTCGGAAGTGCTCCTCGAAATTCCACCGGCTGTTGAGGACGAGCCCCAAGTACTTCATCCTCGACTCGACGCCGATGTGAACTCTTCCTACCGTTATTTGGAACCCCAATGGTGGAGTGTTCCGAGGGCCGGGAAAACACATGGCCTCGGACTTGTGTAGTGCCACCTCGAGTCCCAACTGATGGATCCTCTCCACGACTGTCGCAACCCCGCGTTTCGCTAGTTCGACCGCTGCCTGGGAGAGTCGTACTCCCTGTGCCAGGAACAGCGTGTCTTCTGCGTAATAGACCACGCTGACCCCGTCAGGGAGGTCACCGCGCAGCACGTAGTCGTACCCGATGTTCCACAGGGGTGGTTCTAGTACCGATCCTTGCGGAACACCGCACGATATATCTCGCCGTTTCCACTCTCCCTGGTGACTTGGGTAGATGATGTACCTGTCCGTTAGGTAGGCCTCGATCACACGACAGAGGTAGTCGGGGACCTGGTAATACTGGATTGCTCTCCTAATGCTACTCCAGAGCAGGGAATTAAAGGCGTTGGCGATGTCCAGAGACACTGCCAAATCGAGCCTGCGCCCGGGGCAGGCTCGATCCCCCGTTGTGAGGGCTCGCACGCGCATGACAGCATCTACCGTAGAGCGAAAGCGAAAGCCGAACTGGTCGTCCGCAAGATCCGGCCCCAATAATATCCATAAGTTGCGTTACAGACCGACCAAGCCGAACGGCTGTTCAGCCACTATTAATGTAATTATTTCTGTCGTCAAGTAGAATACAGCTGTTTTCATACACAGCTGTTCATTATAGCTGTAAGGCTGGCAATTCAGAAATCCATTTTGTGTTCCGTCTCCATTCAAAAGGGAGTTACCACTACATCGAGGTATCGAGATTGCGACTGCTAAGCGTAGGGTTTTGGGTTTGATTTCCAGTTCGAGCAAGATGTGCTAATGGGTTTTCCTATTAGAAATTACTCTGTAGCTGCCCAGAGTTTGGATGTTGGTGGTTTGACACACCCGTGCTTCTGTGCACTCGTGTCCCCATTGGTCCTGCGACCCATTTCTCCCCAGTCATTTCGGGTTGCCTAAATATGAGAGTAAAATAGAGAAAGCAACTGTGGTTGCGCACATGCTGGAGCATTATAATATTTGTTACGTATATATGCTTGGCTAATCTCTGCTGAAATTGGCTGCCATGATCGATAATCAGTCGAGAAGATATCAGGTAATGTAGGTATAAACGGTAATAATTAACCAATTCCAATTAGTACCGACGGTAAAAACACACATATGTGAAAGTTTCTACGATACAAACCACTGAGTTAAAATCTCGTCGGTCAATCTTAAAAGTTAAACTAAAATCGATCAGTATTATTAAGTTAAAGGGGTTGCCCAATTATGTGTGATACATGTTCGTTAGTAATGTGATTACGAAGGGCTGCATGGGTAATGACGTCACTCACTCAATCCGCCTTAATTATCAAGTGGTACTTGATTGAACTAACTAAGTTCACAAATTGGCACAAATACTAGCGCACAGTTTGGCACGCCTGTTTGTGTTTATCTTATCTTCTAATCTAATATTATAAAGCTGAAGAGTTTGTTTGTTTGAACGCGCTAATCTGAGAAACTAAGTAATAGATTTATTTAAAACATATTTTAGTATTTTATAGCCCATTGATCGAGGAAGGTTATAGACTATCTCTGAAACTGCTGGGTCGATTTCGTTGGGACTTTCACTGGTAGATAGTCGATGTTATTAGGAGTCACTTAAGCTGCATTTATTGTGATAAAGAAATGGGGTTACACGGTTCCAAAAAACGCTTCTTAAAATAGTGACCAAATGACATTGAAAGAAAGAATCAAAAGAAAGAAAGGAAAATATTTTATTTGTACAACAACAATGTAGTAACAACATTTAGAAACAAAGAACACTGACACAATGTATGTCTCACGGTTGCACCAAATAGGTCCAGTTCAGAAAAAAGGCCAGACATCTATAAGATAGTTCCCTAACGCTGTTTTTCAATTGAACGTTGTGCTGATTTATGACTCTACAGGCACCAGTTACCTACTCAATAATAAAAATTAACTTTAACATTTTGTTTACCCCGGTAATCGACCGCCTGCTCTATTGTCCCACTCATCGTACTGACTTTCTTCACTATTCCTTCTTTATTCAAGCTATTTCTCTGTGGAATGCGCTCTCCCAGGAAAGCAGGATGGCAACAAGCCGATTATCATTCAAAACCAAAGTTCGCGAGCTAATTCGTAAAAAGTTGGCAGTAGTATCATAACAGCGTTAATGTTTTCCTATTGTCGATTTGGACCAATTGTTTAAGTATTTTAGTGTATGTATGTAGTGTATTAACTTGAGTATATAATGTATAATTGTATTATATTTATTTTATAGTCGATAAGTAAATCTATTCCTGTATTCTCCTTTTTCTCTCTCTTTTATTGCATTTACCACTACTTTTCTCTGCATCACCCAAAGGTTGACTGGTAGAAAATGCCTAAGGCATTAAGTCCGCCTTTGTACTTTTGTGTGCATAAAGCATTAAATAAATAATTAAATAAATCAATCAAAACCTGGGAAGGATCTCCTTTATATTAGTCTGTTGATTACCTATTGATACACATGAATTTATATGTATTGGTACCAATTCATCTCCATTGTCTCATGAGATCGTAAACGTTAGAGCTTATTGTGTAAATGTTCACGATGAAATATAACCGACATTGGGCACAATACTAAGCGGATTATCGCACAGATGAATGCCGACGCTTTTTGTATCTTTGTTTAATCTATAGGCTTATACAAAGTCAGTCTTAAGAATCACGCTGCGAGATTTTCGGCAAAGAATAGACTGTAGGCTTATCGTAGACAATACAAAACAACAACACTTATATTGTATGCCATATGTTGGTAAGGTATTATATTTTCCAGGTCGCATAGTTACTCATCTAAACAAAGGATACAAAAATAACGCTGAATAAAACACGGTTTACTAGCAGAAGTAGCCGTGGGCTTAAACTAGGCAAATCTTTGGTGGAATAATATTGTAGAATCTAAATATGGACCACAAAAACATTATGGTCACAAAAGAATAAACCTACAACATGTAGGTAGGTGAATTTTATGAAAGACTAACTTCTGACAGCGGCTTCGCCCGCTTAAAAGTAGAAAATACATATGTATATAGCCTAAGTCACTCAGTGATAAAGTAACATTGTACTGTGATAGAATTTCAAAAATCGGTCCAATAATTTTTGAGTTTATTCATTAGGTACAAATATACAAAAATATAAATCTTTTCTCTTTATAATATTATTAAAGTATAGATATAGTATGTTAGTATAGTATAGAAGTATAGATATAGACTAGCTTCTAGCAGCGGTTTCGCCCGCGTGAAAGTATAAAATTCTCCTAAGGAATCTCCCTGAGATAAAAACCAGATAAAAATATTCTATTCTAGAACATGCTCTGTCCATATGCCCAATTTCATCCATTCACCTGCTTAAGCACGAAGGAGTAACAAACATACACACACTCACACTTCTTCTTCTTCCTGACCTTATCCCATATTACTTGAGGTCGCCACGCAACACGTTTTTTTCGACCATTCTGTCCTGTCACCCGTCACACTATCACTGACTCCATTTTCTTTCATATCACTCCTCACACAATCCATCCATCTTTTCTTTGGCCTCCCTCTCCCTCTCCATCCATCTACATGTATACTCAGAACTTTTTAAGTAACATGCGTTTCATCCCTCTTCTTCACATGACCATACCAATACAAACGATTGCCTTTCAACTTTTCAGTCACTGGCGCCACTTTCTAACTTCCTCACATATACTCATTTCTCACTTTATCCATTCTCGTCACACCACGCATCCATCTCAACACATTTCCGCTACATACAATCTTTTTTCATCAAACTTTTTCTCACACACATACAGGCATACAAAATAAATTAATGAAGAAGTATTAAGTCATTGGATTCTCCCTTTTTAACGGAGGTTTACAGGGCTTTACACCCAGTTCCGCTTACCTCTGAAGCCATTCATCCGTGCCAGTATCTTCTCGACGGGCTGCACGTGCCGCTAGCCTCAGCCTCACGGGCGCCACTGCACGCTCGGTGGACGGTTTTATTATACACCAATATTTTTTAACTAAAAATAATGGGTTACTAATCATATTTGTGTAGTCAAAAGTAATAAAACCAAAATCATAAAATTGAACACAAAAATTAGACATTTTTGGTAAATTCATAATTGAATTAATAATTCATAACAATTGCTACAAAAAAATAATACGCACAGTGTTTCTCTATTTTGATCGCTATTAATTCATTCCCTGTACAATATTTCTATAAATTTAGTAGCATTTTGGAATATAAACAAACGCTAATAGCTTTGCTGTTTATTAATATTCTTTATTGAGACTTCATTTAAATAATAAAAAGGCCTTTTCTAATAAGTGGCGTTTAAGCGCGCAATTAGAGTTCTCTGCGCGATTTGAACATAAATATAACAACCCAAAATTATCTATAAGGCAGTTGCTGGATCAGACATAACACCCGTTCGGTCGGAGGATCCTCCCTTTTTAACCTTTCAAATACCGTAATTAGAGAAACAATAGAAAGACAATAAGAGAGCGAACGCCGGCGTTCGCTTTGGGTTTAAGAATTAACGGAGGTATGTGGGGCTTTACACCATGTTCCGCATACCTTTGAATATTTATCTGACCTCGTAAACTCCTACCGAACATAGCCCTGTTTTGAGGAGGAAAATCATCAAATGACTTCTTATGTTCTAGGGTCGAGAGGGTGTGTCAGACTTTACTGACTAACCAATCTGTATCCTACAGTTACCCTTTATTTTCTAGGGACACGGTAACTTTAAAAAAAAGTCCGTGGTTACTGAACATATCTACTGCCGATGCCATTTCGGTAGTGGTGTGCTCGCAATTGCAATATTGATACAGAAAGTTCGAGATGGCAGTTTCTACATTCTGATCTTCATCAACTACATTCTGATCACATCAAGCGCAAATAATAAGTTTGTCGTAGGTTATGTCACCTGCAGTGGAGTTTACTAAAGGGCGCTGCACATGGCTAAGATACTATAATATTTTATCTTAAGATACAATATCGCTCGCCATACATTTCAATGGACTATCACACACGACGAAGATAATAAATAATATTTCATATTTTCGTATCTCAAAAAACCTAATAAAACCATTTTCGACTTCTACGCGGACGAAGTCGCGGGCAAAAGCTAGTCTCTAATATGTATGTATTTAGAAATATATAAGTATGTTTATCAGTTGTCTAGTACTTATAACACAAGCTCTGCTTAGCTTGGGACTTGACGGCGTTGTGTGATAGTTGTGGAATATTATTATTATTATATATTTAAGCCTTCCTCATAAAATCGCGCGTCGACAATCTTGCGCCATCCCATCTTCTGAGTACGGCGGTCGACAACCTTGCGTCAATCTTCTGAGTACGGTGGGCTGTGCTGGGGCGGCTGCTGCAGGTGCAGAAAACTGCGTAAATATAAATACTAACCTTATCGGGAGTTATATGTTGGGATTGAAATACTAGGGTCATGGTGTGCGAGCGCTCATCGAGTTATGCAGGATATCAGCTAACAGGTCGACTCTTCGCGTGTCCAGATTGCTGGGCTTTTCTTCGGTCAAAGAATCAGTATTGCTATCCAACGTGTTAATGGTGCCGGTGTTCTGGCTACCTTCCCATTGACATCGATGTAGATGAATTTTTTTATGCCCATTAAGGTCTTTTTCTACCCTTCTGTAAATATTATTATTTTCGGTTTCTAAAAAAACTAAAAATTTCTAAAGATTTTATTAAACCTTCCTTATGAATCACTTTCTATTAGTAAATTCCACATGAAAATCTCTTCAGTAGTTTAAGAGTTTATCGCGAACAAACAGAGAGACGAGGTGGAGGACTTCGTTTTATGATAATATAAATATGTAAAGATGTAAGAAGAAGGATATGTAAAGATCTGTAAATTCTAAAGAGGACCACTAATAATATTATGAGATAGTATTTCGACACGTGCGAAAAGTTCTCTCAACTCATTTTAAATAGTGGCGTAAACACATTTTTTTCATTGCTATTCATTCCATTTTACGAACGATAATAGCGGGAGCGACGAATGAAACTGCGATTCCGATTGACAACTGATTTATTTCCACATACCCGCATATAACATTTATCTATATACCCTACACGTGTTGTTACAAACGCTAGGTACATAAGGAGACATATTGTGCTCGGGTCCTAGTATACAAACCCAACAAGCAAATAGGCATCGAAATTACAAAAATACAAAATCACAAAAAAGCGGCGAAAAGGCTAGTCGTCTCGAGTTCGAGAGGATTCAAATACAATTGGCTGGTACTCGAAACGACTTATTTGCGAGCGGGCGAATAGAAAACCCTTCGAGTTACATCACTACTTATGTTATTTTCTCGTTATTACTGAGCACTAGTGCTTTGGAAAGACATTCATTTTTATTGCCTTTTGTCATTTGCATGATAGAGCTACAGAGAAATGGAATAGAAAACATATGCTTCGGTTGTAAGAATTATTTGAATAATGGAAATAAAATGAAATATGTCTTCCAGAATCGGTACACACTACATTCGTGGAATTATTTGAAAGAGTTAGCGTGGCTTTGAACACAAAGGGCAAATGAAGGAACACAAGCGGATTTTAGTTATACAAAGCGAGAGAAGTTGTTTGATAATTATCCTCCTTGAGAGAGTCCTTTTTCACTCGTCTATCGTCAGCATCGAGCATGGTTTAAAAGAACGATATTTGACAAAAAGGCAACGCGATAAAAGAGAGATAATGCTTGAAAACTCTGTTAGCATTCGGTAACTCCGTGATTTACTCGAATATTTTACAAAACTTGTTCCAGGAGTGAAGTGTCAAAGTTCATGCAAAATAGCAGATATTCAGAGGTCTTTACTGAATTAGTTTTATACAAAATTATAAATTGATTTCAATAGACCAAGATTTCACCTACCATGTTATGTTTCTGCACCACCCTAAGGTCGACTGGTAGAAAATGCCTAAGGCATTAAGTCCGCCTTTGTACAGTGTTTATTACTAGTGTATAAAGTTTAAATAAATAAATAAATAGAAGCCCAGATAATATCCACAAGATATTGTGTTTCCAAAATTTTTATGAAAACTGTGTAATAATGTCATAATCACGTAAGAGCGGTTGTACAAAAAACAGTGAAAATGCATGTCGAGTTGCATCCCCTTAAAAAAAGATCAATAGTACCAATAACATAACTGAGTATTATAATAAAGGAACTCATAAACGTCATTAACCCATTGTTTATTGCAAGAAATACAATGTATTCGAATGCACACAACTCGATCATATATATCCATCAATAGTCTTTTATCCACTGAATCTAACGACACAAATCTATGTATCAAACTAAATCCAGTATCAAATACGAGTTGGTCCCTGGAACTCCACAATCCACATACATAAAACCGTCAGAAAATACCCGACATTTCACAACGCACCACTATAGGTACTCTAGGATTACGTCCCAGCTAAATGACACAGGACTGTGCCTCAATACACGTCGACACGCATAATACATCCCGCAGTGTGAACCCGCCTTTATTACCGACACGTGTGCACAAAGCACTTTGGCACATTATCAAGGAACCCTGTTCCAAGGTACTATTCTAAGCAGAGATCTGGCTGTCATCGGTAAATGGGAGACAATGCCGGGATTACCGCAACAGTAGCTCGTTACGCTAAGTACTACGATAAGCAACCGACCCAATTATAATTTACTTTGTTTGTTAACTGCACGATTACTGAGACATTGAACAATTAGTGCAGTAGAACTATGCAGTTATTTCTTATAAAACACAAAGTATTTTCGCAGTTTCCGTCTGCATAGGCGATCCTTGGCCACCATAGGCGCGGGCTTGCGGACGACGAGCGATGGGTACCTCGTTTTCCGGCTGTCCGATAAGGACCGCGACCAAGTTGTCGGCATGTCTCAAAGAGTTGAAATCTTACCGTTGGGACCCGGCAGAGAGTAGCGGGGAATTTCTGAAAGGGAATCCATGGTGCTATAACGCAAAGGACAACTGAAGGACACTGGTGTGGTTAGTCAGTAAAAGTCTGACATGCCCTCCCGCTACACCCTTGAGTGAGAGTAATCATTGGATGGTATCCCACCTCAAAAAAATCACTTATGTCTGCTTATAAAGAGAAGTAGAGGTCGCCCACTATTAACCTGGTGGTCTAACATCGAGAGAGACCTCAAGCAAACCCAATTGCCAAAACTGCGCATAATGTTCCACACGCTCTTCAAAGAGATGTCAGCAAAACCGTAGGGGCCCAGCAGGGCTGATGCCTGCTAGAACCAAGAGGATTTAAAAAAAGTTAGGTTAGTATATCAATAGTGTAAAATCACGTTTTCAGCTTTGAAAGATTTGTGATAAATGTGTAGTGATCGGAAAACCTCAAAATATAGTGGGGTGTAATACTAATTACTCCATACAAATTGTCTGTACTGCAAAAACAAAACACGACCAGGCTACAGTCAGTTATGAGAAAGGTATAAAGATTTTACGCTCCAGTAATTGCGTCAGCACAAAAATAATGGCGTCGAAGAATTAGCGGTAATAGAGTTCGTGGCTACGAAGATAGATAGAGATAAATAGAGCCTCGAGACTGTGGTAACAACTGGAATTAATCACGTGGAAACAAAAAGAATTTGTTGTTAGTTTAGTTTTGTAAAGTTAGTTATGAAGTTATGTCAGTCGACAGTAGGTAGGTGACTTGCGAAGTGGAAAACCCCAAACTGGTCTAAAGTCTCATTTGTATTACTCGATAACAAGGTTAAGAGTAGTGGTGATCACCCGCATGCGGCGAAACAATGAATGACAGATAATAATTAGTAATTATAATACGGCCGGTATACCATTTGTGGAGATGCCACGTAACAGGCGTAGTGACCAGTGAAATTCTTCGACTAGTATAAAAGTGAGACATGCGGTCTCTATCGAGAAATAAAGGTAACTAACTGCATGCTCTACGTTATGCGTAACAGAGATCTCCCGCACCCTGCATGCGAGCCCTATCAATCAATAAAAAAATGAGCCTTTTTTGAGGGTCATGAAATCATCGAATAATTTCTCTTGCTTTCGGTGTAGTGAGAGGGACTCAGATTTTTGGTGACCAAATCCCATCCGCGTTCTTTCATTTATTAGCCTTACCTGGCTCCATCAATTAAGCTGACTTGCCTTTAAAAATAAGCCTTGAAATCGCATTCGAGTTATGCAGTAACGATGTTCGAATTTAGGTCCCTTGCGCGTTGGAACACCCTAACAAAAACTTGTTTCACCGCATCACTGAACTCTTTATATCTACTGTTCTCACCGACCCCCCATGCCCCACCGTGCCCCGCCATGCCCCGCCACTTTATAATATTTTCACTGGAAATTCGCAATTCACCCTTCTTTTATTTGAATCGGAGAATGATTAATATATTACGCCATTTCCTGTTCTTGGAAATGTGCAGTGAATGTCGGAAACACAGTAGAATAAAAGTGAAAAAATAGTATCATTTTTGTATAACTCTGAGCCTTTTGCTGTGTAGCAAAGAATAATTAAGTAAGATAAAACTATATTAAATGTTAGCTAGATCATTCGTAATCCTACTGTAATCCTGGCTTAGTTAGAATAAACCAAACCAAAGGCGTAAAAGAGATTATATGAGGTCAGCACCCTAACCTAAGCACACTAACAAAAACATCGTCCTCTGTGAAGGTTTTTACAATTGGTTTTCATGTTTGTTACTAACACCAAAAATTTATCAATCTGACTAACAAAATCCTTTTAATTCTGTCAATAATATTTCGTACCTACACAGCTACACACAATGATCATGAGTTTTGTGTATTTCGATATTATTTTATTAGAATGCATACTCGTAGATATTAATCATGTTTTGCTTATTGCCGTTCATTTCAGGATTTTCCAATTAGCTTCAAACTCCTACGGAGGTTTTCACTTAAGATGTATCACTTGCCTCAAGTCGAACTCATCTGAATAACGTGAATATTAGTCAAATCAGAATGAAAAAACCGGGCAAGTGCGAGTCGGACTCGCGCACTGAGGTTTCCGTACAAACTTACCTATGAAAACATTTCAATTTCCGAATCGAGTCCCAAAGATTTTTACGAATCGCAATAAAGTTTTTTTTTGAGACGTACCTACAAATTTACAGTTTTCAGATTTTTTCCTATACTTATGCTATACGACTGCTTCATGCCAAATTTCAGGACAACGTGAACTCGGGAAGTACCCTATGAATTTTGATTCTATTCAGAGTGTCGAAATATACGTTTTTTTAAACATAAACGGCCGTTTTTTTTTTCGTCAACTTACAAGTTTGATTTTTTCACGGCTTCAAGGGACCGCAGGCCCGAGGATATGGTTTTAATATGAACTCGATACCACCACGCGTTCCTGAGATAAAGGGTCTTGACAGACAGACAGATGGATAGACAACGAAGTGATCCTATAAGGGTTCCGTTATTTCCTTTTGAGGTACGGAACCCTAAAAATGAACACAAATTAAAATAGAAACAGTTACGTACAAGCTATATTGACTGTCTACACTCGTAGGTAGTCGATATATTAGCTTGTGCGTAATTCTAAGATCGACACGGACAACAATACTAGTGCGGGTTTGTTCGAAAGAATTACCACGGCTTTGAAACACAAAGGGCGACTGAAGGAACTCAGGTGGGTTTTAGTCAGTAAAAGTCTGACATTACTCTCAAATCCTCCGCTCTGGGTGGAACTTAAGGAGTTTGATGATTCCCCACATCAAAAGAAGAAAAAAAACACCAATAATATCAAAGTTATACTCGAAACCGCCAATCCGATAGATCAAGACTATTTCTACATCAAAACTTTTTCCACAGAACGAAAACAACGAAGAAAAACTAATAAGTTATGAAAAATATTTCACACTAACACAATTATTAGTTGAAAATATTTTGCAGTCGTATTCGGCAGGGTGGTGGGAGGCGGGGTGGAGGGATGTTTGCTCCCAGTCTGGCGGCAATAAAACCGTTACAAGCCGTAGACAGATTCTGTGCCCCCTGGCCGTCTGGGAGTGTTACTGACTGATGCAATCATTTCACCGTAAACTGAATGGCTTCTGTGGGAGATAGATTAATAACTACATGATGTTAATAGGCAGAAGTTTATGGTAATAGAGTCCATTGCTTCACTGTGAAATATTTTGAATTTTTAATCTAAAACGATTCCTACAAACAACTGGCCTGTTGGTCTAGTGGTTAGTGGCCCTGACTGCTAAGCCGGAGGTCGTGGGTTCGATTCCCACCCAGGCCAAATGTTAGTGTGATGAGCACGATCATTTGTTCTGTGCCTGGGTGTAATTTATCTATATATGTATATATTTAGAAGTATATAAGTATGTTTATCAGTTGTCTAGTACCCATAACACAAGCTCTGCTTAGCTTGAGACTAGTTGGCGTTGTGTGATAGTTGTGGAATTCTGTGACGTATCACTGCAGTTTTTCGCAATATTCCAACTTCGGCTTAACATCGAAATTGAATTTTAAGCCTGTGTTTTAAAACAAAACTCCTATGTCAAACCATTTTGCAATAACAATGCTGAGTTATTCATGCTATCGTTTGTTTTCGATATTGGCTACTTGTTGGCACACTGATTATTTTCTCGTTATATATTATCATATAGAACTTTGCATCTTCCATCTCTGAATCTCTTAGGAATCTCATTTTAGTAACGGCTGTTGCCAAATGCTTGCTGATATGAGCAAAAAGCTCCGCAAAATGCATCCTTTTTATTATTTTCGGGTGTGTTTTTGCGACGGGCGGCGCCGGATAATTTAATACTGCAATATGAAAAGACCTTTACTCACAGTTGTTAGCCCTCGCTCACACGTTTTCAAATAAAATATTCACACCTCAACTCGGTTACCTCGATGAACTTTTGAATTTTCAGCTCGGATTTGCATTGCTCGGGTTAGTTCGCATCATATTTTCCTATACGGCTTATTGAAACTTTGTATTACCTGTTTGAAAATATAAGCAGAACAATTTAGGTACCGAGTAAATTAGGGTAACTTTGGCCTTGGGGTATAACTTTGGCTCAGCTTATTTACCAATAGAAACACAGTAAACACAGTTTCTCATGTTCCTATGGTTATAAGATTGCGTAAAGTTATACCCAGGGCCAAAGTAACCCCACTTTACGGTACATGTTTTCGGTAGTACTTCAAACTCCATTTATTGCCAACGAATACAGCCAACTATCCAAATAAGACGTAATCAAATAGTTTTTCCTAGTTTGTGTAACTCGTTAGCGGTTTCTAAGTCTCGGTCGAGCGCGCCGGCCAGACTGTATAGACATTAAATTAAAAGTTCGGTTAAGAGCACACGACACGGTTCATTGGATAATAAACGATTATTGCCGCCCACACGTTGGCAACACGTACAATATAGCCCACATTTTTTTTCGGGCAACATTTTTTCTGTTACAATGCTCGCGTTATTGGTAGTTAGACCTACAATATTAAATAATGGGTAGCAATATGTGGTCTAGTTTCATCAGACTGGATATAATGCTTGCTTTAATAATATTCACATCAAAAAACAGATCGAACTTGGAAAAACTGAGATTATATTTTTATGCTTTAACCATTCTCAATTTATTTTTAAGCTTTATTTAAAATGAAATGTCATTTAAAATAATCTTAACGAAACTGACAATACCATTAACTTAATCTCTTTTATTTTCATTTAAAAATAAAGTCAATGCTTTACGAAGCTTATTCTTGTTTCTGCCAGCATGATTTTATTCTGTGTATGTAACTAAGATATTATCATTAATTTTAATAAATCTTCTTTGGGTGGGAAATCATCTAATAACTTCTCCTGGGTGAAGTGAGAGGGAATGTCAAAATTTTACTGACTAAATCACACATATATGTTTACACTTTATTGAATCATATATTATATGTATTAATGGTATTAATGTTATGGTATTAATGTTTGTTCCCTTTCCTTATATCAGATTTTTTTTCACGTTACACAATGAGAGAAAACTGAGCAAGTGCAAGTCGGATTCGCGTACTGAGGGTTCCAACAAACTACAATTCCCAAATGTAGTCTCGAAGATTTTTCCGAATTGCAAAAAAGTGTTTTTTTTTTGACGTTGGTAATAAAAAATATAATGTTTTCAGAGTTATTCCTTTACCTGTGCTATAAGGCCTTGGTTTGTGCCAAATTACGGGATACTGGATCAACGGGAAGTACCTTATGAATACTCCTTAAAGAGTATCGAAATACACAATTTTTTGCGACATAAACGGCCGTATTTTTTGTATTCGTTGACTTAGACGTTTGATTTTTTAACAGTTTCAAGGGGCCGTAGACTTGAGTATGTGGTTTTAATTTCAACTCGATACATCCACGCGTTCCCGAGACAAAGGGACTTGACAGACAGACAGACCGGCAGACAAACAGACAAACAGACAGACAGACAGACCGACAGATAGACGGACAACGAAGTGATCCTATAAGGGTTCCGTTTTTTTCTTTTGAGGTACGAAACCCTAAAAATCACAAAAACATAAGAACTAAGTTGTCGTATCGTATCACAAGATCAACAACTCTGCCTAGTTACAAAGTAATCGTAAATAGAAGTCCACGGTTTTGTTTATTTTGTAAGCAAACAAAAAATATTTCAACTTATTATAAAAACAGAAACCTTATTCGTTGAAAGCTTGTTGAAAGTGATTTCTATAAAAGAATAATGTGTATACTTAACCTGATTGCTTCGTTAAGTGAGATTACAAACAAGAAACATAGAGAAGCACATTTTCACTAATAAATACCGTACCGAACTGTCGTTAACGTTTATTCTGCTCGTTGTAATTGCTTTTTGAATGGGCAGACAGGAGCCGAGCTTCTACATATTTGTTTGTGCTTTATTACACAAATGAAAGCTTGGACCTAGAGGTCCTTAAGTCAAGAGTGAATAGGTTAATTCTAGGCAAGCGTGCTCCATTTCGGCCACATCATCGCTTACCATCTGGTGAGATAGTGGTCAAACGCAAGCCTGTAAATAATAATAAAAAACAACAATCGCTCATGGTACAATGTCAGGATTATAGTTCAGTTTCTTACCTGATATGTGGATAACAGGTGAGAAATAGAACTATATAGGTACACACCTACGTGGGTAGGTGTAGGAGTCGAAACTGCAACTGCGGGAAATGGGTTCCTGGCTTTAATTCCCAAAACCAACTTTGTATATTTAATTATGGAGTTTAATTCTGAAATAAAAAGATTATAATTATATTATATATTGTTTATTAAAAATATTTATGATAATATATTTCTAAAAATGATATAACATGTAGTTTATACTACCACTGATCTATTAAAATCCTATTATATATATATTGATAATATATTAATATTTTTTCATTAGAAAAGAAAAGAACCTCTCCTGTAAAAAGTGCAAACTGTCACTTACGATGCTGTTCTTCCTGAAAAATATTAATATCATTATGTGACTAATAACTGTTTCCACTACAGAGGCCACGAGGTCTTAACGCGATCCGTCGAACTGAACTGTTAACGGGATGAAGCTATATAGGATGTATATCCCTTTTTCTCGCTTGCACGACTGACACGTCATCATATGGTCCCAGGGTCTCTCTTCTACTTTCAGTAGTCTAAAAATAACCCTTAATTGGACTTTTTTAGACCAGTTTTTATGGAGGGACCCAGCTTATCCCACCATCTCCGACTGCCATAGTCTACCATTACTTGGGCCTAAATATAACGTGCAAAATATAAGTTCAGTACACTCTCTCTGCCCGACCCTTCGGGGTATACACGCTGTTATGTTATTGCATGTTGAACGAGCAGACAGGAACAGAGCCTGTATCAATATCTAACTAATTAATTTTCCTTTACTGTGTGCTGATATGCGTATATGTAACTCACATTACAGATATATATTTTGCACACCAAGTTATAGGTATACTATGTATTTTATTTTAAATCCATAAGGTTATAAATGATGCGCTACATAGCCCTTTGACAAATCTTGAGTTTGAACTTTTTTTGTTCAGTAAGTGATCAAATTTTTGCGAGTTGCTGACGACTCGGGCACAATATATTCGGACAACGTGTCCGGATCAGTTAATTTTATTATAAATGTGTGGTCCATTAAACGTAGTAAAGCAATTGCTGAATTTTGTGTTAAAAAGAGTCGGTCTGTTACATATTATATCTTTCCTACGTTTTTGTAAGAGCGACGGGGCATATGTCTGTTTACTATGCTGCATGAGAGTAGTACTCAGAATAAATATTTACAGTATTTTATAGTCGGACAGTTAAAACCTCACAGAACTGGTAAAATGTTTTGGTAGGAAAAAGGCGAAACGGCTTAAAAGTACATACCTTTAATATTGCCCGTTGGGAGATCTCAACATGCTTTAGTAATGTTTTCAAAACGCCTCCCCAGGAAGACACGCAATACGTTTAGGGTGACTGACATAAGAGCATAATATATCCGCTTTAGCAGTTCAGGATCTGAGACGCACCTTAGTTTTTCAAAAATGTTTTTTAGTTTCTTAAGTCTACTGCATAGGAGTTTTATATGCTCTTTGAAGCTTAGATTAGTATCTAAAGTAATGCCAAGATATTATAATAGTATGCACAAGTTCCAGTTCGGGACATGTGCAGTTTTCTCCGGATTGACAAACGTGTGATATGATTTTTCTATAGTTACTGATGCTATTATTGTTTCTTATGCTAAAACAGATATACTTGGTCTTGTCTAAGTTTAGAGTGAGAATGTGGCTCTGAAGCCACTCTACCACCATACGAAAGCCCAACTGAGCAGCACTAAGAACCTCATCCCATGTATTGGCAGAGAAAAACAAGACAGTGTCATCTGCAAAAGATATTATTTCGCCCTGGGCAAGTTTTAGACTTGTAAGTTCGTTTATGTAAATGAGAAATAATGTAGGTCCCAGTATGCTGCCCTGCAGGACTCCGTGTGTAACCACTAGATAATTACTCTTAAAACCACCCACACGGACAGACTGAGAGCACTTGGTAAGATAACTTGCAAAAAGTTTTAACTGCATTCCTCAGGTTCCGAGCCTTTCAAGCTTTTCCAGTAAGTTGGAAACAAAATTCGTATCAAACGCTTTTATCAAGTCTAAAAATATAGCAACACACTTTTCCGCCTATCTAAGTATGTTGAAATATAGTCTATAAGTTTACTTACGTCTTGTTCTGTGGACTTGCTTTGCCGAAATTCGTACTGGTTCTGTTCCAGTATTTTTGATAAGGAGGGTAAGCTAGATATTGCCCGATAGTTTTCGACATTACTTCTGTTTCTACTTTTATGGATTGGACATATTTCTGCTTTTTTTAAGGAGTCAGGGAATACTCCTTTTTGCAAGAAGTCATTGAACATTTTCGTTAAGGGCTTTTTTTTAGGTGGGAAAATCATCTCATGACAAATCTCGCTCTTGTGCGGAGCGGGAGATAGTGTCAGACTTTTACTGACTAAAAACACACTCCTGTTCCTTCTTTGCCTTCATCCCGGGGCCCCGGGCTTCGCTTTCACACTACCCGTGGCCCCAGTAGGTTTCGACCCTACTGGGCCTTTACAGTTGCTGACATCTCCTTGAGGCGCGCGTGGAACAGTACGCGCCGTCGACGACTTGGGCTCGGTCCGGATGGTTACCGGACGGTCGGACGGCGAGCAACCCTTTACTCGCCGTCCGCAAGCCCGCGCCTACGGTGGCCGGAAATCGGGATCGGGGATTTTCGTTAAGGGTGGTACCAGAAATTTTTTATACCTTTTTACAAATTTTTAACTAATATTGTCACATATTTGATACTGAGAAATGTGTAGGATAGGCCATTTATCGAGAAATGCTATATATAGACTATATAACATCACACTATGACCCACAGGGGCGGAGCAGTAACTACACACACGGGTGAAACTACGGGAGACAGCTAGTGATTTAATATTTCGTGTAACTACAGATGAATCAATTAAATTGATGTCTAACTTCTCTGTGTAGATACTTGTGTAGTCTATTGAAGCTGCTAAATGTAGCTCAATTTAGGTAATTGAGACGTTTAGATACGATATTAATATTATGTTACATACTAATGTGTCACATACTATCTGACTACTACGAGTAAATGATAGAGATATCCAAGATTATCGACACAGCCCATCTGGTTGTTGGTGGCTCCAATAGGTTCTGGAGTGACGACCGTGTACTGGAAAATTCAGCGTTGGAAGGACTCTAAGGTGGACTGATGACATGATAAGGGTCGCGGAAATCTGACGGATGCGTGATGCACAGGCCCGTACGTTGTGGCGACAGTTGGGGGTGGTCCATGCCCAACAGTGAACGTCTTTCGGTTGAAATTATGTTGATAACTAAATGAAAAAGATACACACTGATCGATTTTATTTCCCTTACTCTGACTCTCGGACTCTGATGGTCGTAAGATCGACACGACATCAACATTTACTTCAAGTCGTTCACCAGCACGCACCAGCAACCTCTTCTGGTCGAAAGGTATCGTACATCGACGTTTCCGAGGACAGTTATGCAACACCACGCAGAGCAACAAGATGCCGACTACATTACCTGTATAATAATAGTTCTATAAGATTTGTTTTTATAATATGTATTAGTTTATTATTGTTTAAGATTATTTTATGTATTTTTTCTATGGGTCTCCAATGTCAGATTTTTTTAAATTACTCTTCAATCAACGAAGTTATTATTAAAATAAAACGTAGCGCATTATTTATAAAAGTCCCTGAACTGTATAGGAATTAATTATCAGATTCTAAATTCAAATTCTCTGTAGAACACTTCAAATAAACTGGCAACTGAAGTGCAGATTCAGTTTCAGTTTTACCGAGGCCTCGGGTAGTGTGAAAGCGAAGCCTGGGGCCCCGGGATGAAGGCAAAGAAGGAACAGGAGTGGGTTTTTAGTCAGTAAAAATCTGACACTATCTCCCGCTCCGCCCAAGAGCGGGATTTGTCATTAGATGATTTTCCCACCTAAAAAAAAAGCTTCAGTTTCAAAACTAAAAAAAAATTGTATATGTTTGTCCACATGTCATATCTAATGGAAAACAAAGTGAAAGAAAAAAAAACTAAATACTGCACAAACCGTGCGGAACCAAAAGATAGAAAAAAAGAAGTGATGATGCACTTATTTGTTTTATAACTTTACAACAAAAATATCTAGTAAAGTTAGTTCTTAAAGACTGATAGTCGAGTAGGACTAGCTCCAAAGCATTCACTGGCGCAGGTAAAGTTTTCAACTCGACTGATTAGTTCGGCTTCTTGTACGTCTTGCGAATTGATTCAGTTATAGCTTACATTAATTTCACATAATAAATTCAGGAGCCGCATTCATCTGAACCTTACTTAGCTGAATTTAGGATCCAAAGGATTAGTTTGCAGTTAGACGTACCAAAGGATTATTATTTCTTAGAAATTGAGCAGGATTGTTCTCCTTGAGTCCCAGCTGTGGGAACATTATAAGGTTAATTTTGCCATGATTATGCTATGCTATGAGTAGGATTGGTACAGCTGCGAAATGATGGAAACGCCTTTAGATTCGCATAGAATGTTAATTTTGCAACTTGCACTGCAGTTAATGCTAATATTAGTAAAGATTATTTTCAGTAACTTACCAGAGTACCGGTTCGAATACGAAAAATCTTTCATTCATTGAAAGCTACAGTATCGCTGACTGCTACTTTTTATCACTTAATTGGCACGGTTCCTGTAGGATCAACCACGAGAGCGAAATGAAACGAAAAAGCAAGTATTTTAAAAATGCTAACTTATCATAATATTTATATACGGCGCAAATACTGTAACCCTATTGGTAATTACAGTTTTGAGCCGTTTGGGGTCGAAACTCTTGGGTCATGGGGTCCGAGTGCTCGTCTCCTTTTCAAGGAAATATCACGCCGTCTGATCGACACTTTGCGTGACCTCGTTCTGCGCCCAATGAATTAGCATTGCTATTCAACAGGGTAATGCTGCTAGCCTTTTGAGCCCATGTTCCGATGACAGCGTTGTGGTGGAGTGTATTTTGTGTCTTTGTATTATATGTACATAGTTAGGTTTAGTAAAGTATTTATGGTTAATATTTAAGTCCTCACTATGACTATACAACAAAAATGGTTTAAGTGATTTAAAAGAAAAATACAATATAATAATAAACCAGTCGCTTTACTACACTTTTATTTTTTGGTAGCATAGCATCAAGGGACTCGTCCCACTTTGGGTGGAGCGAGAGAGTTTTTTTTAATTGTTTGTCATGTAGTTTTTGAGTTTATCGCGTTCATGCAGACAGACACGGTGGGGGGCCTTTTTTTGTGTTATATACTAGTGCTTGACTGCGATCCCACCTGATGGGAAGTAGTGATGTAATCGTTGTTGGTGAGGCGCACTAGTTTATTTTTAAGCGCCTATTCACTCTAGCCTTGAAGACACTTAAATTATAATCGGAGAATGTTAGACTTTTACTGATTAAAACCCATTTGTGTTTCTTCAGTTGCCCTTTGCGTTCCAGGTTGTATTGTCCCTATAATTACGTTTCATTTAATAAGCCAACTTCTATGTATGTACCTATTCAGAAATAATTTATTTCAAATAAACCTTTTTCAAATAACCAAATGAATTGTCAAAATATCGGTCAGTCAAAAAAGTGAAGCTATATTGTACGATCCAAAGCTTAGATCTCTCTTGAGAAGAATGTGCAAAATACTCCATAGACACTCTTTTAAAAATCATGTTATCATCAACATCATCATTTCAGCCGAAAGACTTCAACTGTTGGACATAGGCCTCCTTCAAATGTTGCCATAATGACCGACCCTGTGCGTCTCGCATCCATCGGATTCCGGCGAACCTCACCAGGTCATCGGCCCACTTTGTGGGAGGCCTTCCATCGCTGCGTCTTCCGGTACGTGGTCGCTATTCCAGATTACTTCGTCCCCATCGACCATCTGTTCTGCGAGCAATGTGCCCTGCCCACTGCCACTTAAGTTTGGCGATTCTTCGGGCTGTCTGTAACCTTGGTTCTCCTACGAATATCTACATTTCTGACGCGATCACGCGAGGGAATTCCGAGCATAGCCCTTTCCATTGCCCTTTGAGTGACTTTAAGCCTTCTAATGAGGTCCATTGTAAGCGACCACGTTTCGGTCATCAGATGGTGACAATCACACACAGTTATAAAAATCTTGGTTACATATTTCTTGTCTGTTCTATTATGTGAGTACAATTTAAATAAATAATGATAAGTGGCTTATTTCAATTTACATTTTTAATTAGTCTTTGCATTATTTAAATTGTTAAAATATTTAAATCTGAGTGATGTGTCAGCTTTGTTAAATCATTCTCTAAACACCAGCATATTGTTGTTATAAAACATTTTAAGTGCGTTAGTTAAACTGGTGTAAGTGAAGAGATATTGTTTCCAAATTCAGGGAACTTTAAGACGATGTGAGCACCTCAGCTTAACAATCTTGAACGACCCACATAGTTTCACAAGTTGAACTACTTACGACTATAGCCTGATACTAAACTTAAGTAATCTATGACAAAACTGGTAGGTGATAGAGACATACGTGATTATGTATTTCATTAGTTTTTCAGTATTTTTAGGGTTCCGTAGGTAACGGAACCCTACGATCACTTTGTTGTCTGTGTGTTAAGACCTTTATCTCGGGAATGCGTGGAGGTATCGAGTTGAAATTAAAAGCGTATACTCAGGTCTGCGGTCCCTTGAAGCTGCTTTAACGAAAAAAAAAAGATACGGCCGTTAATGTCTCAAAAAACGTATATTTCGATTTTGATGGAATCCATCCTTCAAATTCATAGGGTACTTCCCTTTGACCCAGAATCCTGAAATTTGGCATAAGGCAAGGTCTTATAGTAAATGTATAGTAATAAATTTGAAAAAAAAAATTGAGAAAATCTTTGAGACTCCATTCAATAATTGAACCATTAAGGGTTGCCGCACAGGGGCCACATGCCACAGTCACAAAGCCGCCACGAGAAGCTTCTCGTGGCGTGGCTTCTAGCTAGAAGCGGCCACTCAAACAGCTGAAGCGCACGACATTTCTGTGTCTGGTAGCTGCTGCTATTTTAACCCATACTCGTAGTATCATAATGGACTCTGACGAAAAAGATTTAAATGAGCGAGAGGCGTGTGGCGGCCTTTTGAATCGGCGTTTAGTGGCCAGTGCGGGCCATAAGAAGCGAGCAACGGCAATTTGTAGAGTGTGGCGGCCACCGGCGTCAACCGTGTGCGGCGAATCCATATAAAATGTATGAAAACTATAGGAAATAGCTGGAGCCTCATGTGCGGCGACCCTAAGTATACCTATACGTAGGTAATACATAGGTAAGTTTGTACGGAATTCTCAGTTTTTTATTTCCATTCTGAGTGTGAACCATAATAAGAGAAAAGGTTGAAACCACTCGGGATTGCACTAATAGCGAAGCACGAAATATCTCAATATTTCAAAATATTGCTGTGAAAATGTTGCAGCGAGAGAAATGAGTTTTCCCGGCAAGCCACAGCATTGTGTTATGGCAAATAAAAAAAGGAAACGCACCCGATTCACAGCAAAAGCGCGCAATATGTTATAAACTTGATAACGCCACACGAAACACTGTTGTGATAACACAATATCATGTTGCCGACAATACCCGCCCAGGGGACACTTGTTTTTCCCGGAACTTCTTTGTAGCAACATCGGTCGCCGCGAAGTGGAGCAAAAAACTATTTAAATACCCGGAAAACATATGTATTTTTTTTTAAATATACTAGCGGATACTCGTCGTGTCCAGCTACGCTAAAAAGAGAAATACATGTTGTTGTGAAAAAAAAAGGAAATTCGCTTTTTTTTATTGTATTGTTAATAGTCTAAAATCAACTTCGCCTAAATAGCCTTTCTGATGAAACCGGTTGGAAGGGCAAATTGGTTGGATGATAATAGGTATAATGAACATAGGATATTTTTATAATTTATATAAATAGATTGTTTTACATATTTCACAACAACCAATTTTAATAATAAAATACAGACTTTATTTGCAGTTTGATTTCTATGCCCAGAATTTTTAGAGTTCATACCCGAAAAACCAATGAAACTCTATTACTAAGCCTCAGCTATCCGTCCATCCGTATGTCCGTCTGTCTGTCAGCGGGCTGCCTCTCAAAAATCGTAACGGGTAGATGGTTAAAATTTTTAGATTGTGTATTTCTATTGCTGCTATAACAATAAATAATAAAAATCGTATTGAACATTTCGTATTCAAGTATAAATCTTTCTACCTGCACTACCCTGGGCGAGAAATCAGTTTCAAGTTTGATCTTATTCATCGTTTAACCACACTGTGGGCAGTAGATAAGTATGAACAAATAAAACTTTTCCGCATATATTTACATAAAACAGCCTCTTCAAACAGAACGGCCCTTTCTTCGCCAACTTATAATAAATCCTTCACCTTTTTGCTCCCACATGGCCAATAAAAAACGTGTGACGTAAGACAACACTGCACCATGTGCGGTCCCAGTTCAGGTCGGGTCAGGCAACACCGCATTGCAGCACCTGGCCACACACAATAATTACATTTTTAAATAGTAAATTGTTTTTATTGCAACACTGGACCTTAGAGCTCTGGCAATTGTGTTATTGTGTTTATAGCCATCGTTGAAATTGAACACGCTGTAGTTTTTAATTTTTACGTACGTGTCTTTGGAGTTCAAGTTTATTTGATTTTATTTTAATTGATTGGTGGCAGGCCATACATCCTATTATCCTAATCATAGTAAGCCCTATCAATTATGTTTATAAATAAAATCTAACCGTATGCTTAATTTAAATAACTACTGACTAAGTTAGATAAATCGCTCAGCTCTGCAACGTGGTCGCTTACAGTGGGCCATATCAGAAGACTTAAAGTCACCCAAAGGGCAATGGAAAGGGCTATGCTCGGAATTTCCTTACGTGATCGAATCAGGAATGAGGATATCCGCATGAGAATCAAGGTCACCGACATAGCACGAAGAATCGCCAAACTTAAGTGGCAATGGGCAGGACACATTGCTCCCAGAACGGATGGCCATTGGGGCCGAAAGGTTCTGGAATGGCGACCACGTACCGGAAGACGTAGCTTTGGAAGGCGTCCTACAAACTGTACCGATGACTTGGTAACGGTTGCGGGAGTCCGATGGATGCGAGACGCACAGGACCGTTCATTGTAGCGACACTTGGGGAGGCCTATGTCCAGCAGTGGACGTCTTTCGGCTGAAATTAACCAATGAATGAATGAAATTAGATAAGATTTATTTTTATATACAGGGTGTTTGGCAGAACGTTGAACATACGAAAATGGTGGATAGGTGGGGTCATATGCTATTTACTCAGCCCTAATTTATTTGGTTCTGGCCCACTGGATATTTAAAAAAAATTTTTTTCTTTCTTCTTGTTTCACCACTTTCTTAACTTTAAAGTGTAATTTTAATTAAAAATGGGTAAAACAGGCAATATTTAGTTTTTTTTTTTAAATCATTTAATTTTTACCAACCTTGCAGTATTAAATTTCGCAAAACATTTCACTTTCCGTAAAGGTAGAGTTTCGTCAAAAATGTCCTACTTCATAAAATTATGAAATAACTATTAAAGTTTTTTTTTTTTTATAAAAGCAAATTGCATACCATTAGAAAGCTCACACACTAGGAATGTTTTGCTAGAATTGGAACTCTTCAATCATTTTTTGTTCTTTTTTTTAATGCAAGTTGAAATTAAGATTTAAGTATTTTTTACACCTTTCTGTAAGTTTGAGGACTCATAACTTTTTTTCTAGCTAACATCTGAATAAAGCAATAATTTTATAAGAATCTGCCAACATAAAAGATTTAAAAAAAGACTAAATATTGCCTGTTTTACCCATTTTTAATTAAAATTACACTTTAAAGTTAAGAAAGTGGTGAAACAAGAAGAAAGAAAAAAACATTCTTTTTTTAAATATCCAGTGGGCCAGGACCAAATAAATTAGGGCTGAGTAAGTAGCAGATGACCCCACCTATCCACCATTTTCGTATGTTCAACGTTCTGCCAAACACCCTGTATAAGGCTATTATTATGTGTTGCATGGTCAATCACGCGTCAACGGCTGAACGGATTCGGCGACATGGCGAATAATAAGAACCTGGATTAAGATAAAGGATCCCATTGGGTTCCCGAATCAAAATAAACAAAATACAATTAAAAATATTTTTGGTCTATTGTAGTAACGAAATGATAATTATATATTAATATTTTTAAGACTAAATAAATTATACTTATTTCAAAAGAAATAGGACAAGGCTGGCCATCGATTCTAGATGCTCATCGATTTTATTAATAACACAGGACAGTCTACTGCAGTAAGTACTGCGCTTGCTTGCGGACGGCGAGCCTTGGGTAGCTCGCCGTCCGCCCGTCCGGTAACCGTCCAGACCGAGCCCAAGTCGTCGACAGCGCGTACTGTTTCACGCACGCCTCAAGGAGATGTCAGCAGGGTCGAAACCTACTGGGGCCAAGGGTCTGATTCTGAAAGGAAGACTCAGCCCCGGTACGAAAGGCAACGAAGGAACAGGAGTGGGTTTTTAGTCAGTAAAAGTCTGACACTATCTTGCGCTCCGTCCAAGAGCGGGGGATGTCATAAGATGATTTTCCCACCTACTGTTACCTAATACTTTATTCTCTTATGGCATTAATTCTCCGAACGAATGATGAACGCTTTATTACTTACATAGTTCTCAAAACAGGTGCGGGGATCAATACAGAAAAAATAATATCATACACTCTTGATGAAAGGAGGTCAACAATTTAGCCTAAGTGTACCTACATACTTTGCCTTACCAAGAACCGACATTAATCTCTTATCTATCGACAGAACTTCACGGGAATTCCGCTCTTATTGTTATTACACTAATTACACAAGAGGTTCTTTGATAAAAATAGTAACTTTGTTATTATAGCCAAGTGGAATTCGAGTCGCTTTCTACGCCTACATGAACTTGGCAATATGTTATACTTTCGTTATTATTTTAAGTGAGTACCTACTCACTTAAAATAATAAGTTCAAAGGAACATATACCTTAAAGACTATTACACTACGCGTTATTCAGCACACGATATTCCGACTGTCTTAATATCGCGTAGTGTAATAAGGGTAAGACTGTCTTACTGAATTCTGACGGCAAAATCGGAATCGACGAAGCTTAAGGGCCTATTACACTACGCGTTATTCAGACCGGCTTAGTCTATGTATTGCTATGTATCTCATCGTTCTATTTCATTCCTTTACACGATATTGGCGTAAGTTGCTCTTTTTCTTTTGTGACGCTTCCTAGACTAAGACTGTCTGAATAACACTTAGTGTAATAGGCCTTTAACACTAACGCGCGCTTACTCATTCGCACGCAAGACGTCGACGTTGGCGGTTGTCATCGCACCTGCACTTCCGAGGCCCCAAATGATTGCCGTAGCACTTACTGCAACCAGCTTGGCTGCTTATTTAAATTATATGTACCAGCTTTTGCCCGCGTACATAAAATATAGTTATTTCACTCAAGAATGAAGCAGCTTTTTGTTACTTTCAGAGAATATTAGAGGTTGACTGGTAGAGAATGCCTTGTTGCATTAACTCCGCCTATATACCACTACTGTACATGAAGTTTAAACAATTAATTAAGTAAGTAAAAAACCTCCTAAAGACAAAAAAAAAACACGCTTTACCTCCTTATAATATGTATATTATTAATGTAGATTTTAATTTATTTTTAAACGTCATTAAGGTCCCATTTTTATTGATTCTTTGGGGATTAAGTTTTATTCGAAGTATACAAAAAAATACTTCGAATAAAACTTAATCCCCAAAGAATTAAACCTTAAACCTTTTTTAAACCCTGTGAACGCAATTCTTTATTCAATTAAACTAGTGTGCCTCACCATCAATGATTGCATCACTACTTACCATCAGGTGGAATCGCAGTCAAGCATTGGTTTATATCAATTTAAAAAAAACTTTATGATTTTTTTGCATAAATATGGCACCTCGCGGTACTACTCTAGAACGCTTAATAATATTTATTTTTATTTACTGCAAGCTTTGAGGTAAAGGCAACGTAAACAAGATAAGGCCCATCGAATACGAATAAAACATATGTAACGCACGCACACGTCCCTACGGACGCGGACGCAGACTGAACGGTCTTAGTCTATGTAGCGTCACACAAGACAAAGAGCAACTTACGTCAATGTCGTCTAAAGAAATGAAACAGAACAATAAGATACATAGAAATACATAGACTAAGACTGTCTGAATAACGCGTAGCGTAATAGGCCCTTAACGCGTAGTGTAATAGGGCTTTTAGTCTGACAAAAAGTACAGTCAACCGCATATGACTCTCTATCCTTTTGAGGGTTCCGTGCCCAAAGGGTAAAAAGGGCCCCTGAAACTAACACTCCACTGTCCGTGCATCTGTCTATCCGTCTGTCACTAGGCTGTATCTCATGAACCGTGATAGTTAGACAGTTAAACTTTTCACAAATGATGTATTTCTGTTGCCACTATAACAACAAATAAAATAAATATAATGACAATAATTAAGGGGGCTCTTTTTTGCTCGATATTATAGATAATGGTACGGAACCATTCGTGCGCGAATCCGACTCGCACTTGGCTGGTTTTATTTGCTATTGTCGGTTTTTACTATTCTACCAGTGCATTTTAATACTAAAACATCAAGGCACCTTCAACATCAATATCTTACCACTAATGTGCGGTTGACTGTACTTACAAAATTCAAAAAGCCAAATAGGTTGAAAAACCGAAAATAGAATGCTAATAATAATTTGATTACCAATCGTGTTTTGTCTTCGCCTTACCCATATCACAATAACCCACGTTACAGACATAGATCGGAATCCATATTTCGTGTAAATTGGATTCCTGGTAGACACAACATATCGGTAGGTATCTGGTATCCAAGACGCCAATGCTGTGCTAACATTGAGTAGTAATTTGTAGGTATGTAATATATCCGTAGATATTCGGGGTTACCATGACGTTCAAATGCTTCCAAAGTAAGATTGTTTCATTCTTATTTTAGTGTGGGTAAGAGACAGAGCTATACAAGTTGTTTAGTGCCATCTCTTACCCACCCTGGAAATAAGAATGAAACAATCTTACTTTAAACGTCATGGTACAGGTCATTATCTCATGCAAGTAAGTATATGGATTTATGTAGGTGTTATCGGGAAAGTATAAAGTTCAAGCATTGTATAGAATGCCTAGTCATCCTGTAGAATGTCGAGATCGTCCAGACTTACTATTGTATGAAATATTTTGTCCATCGTTTATCATATCATTATATACCCTGCCTAGTTAAGACGTATAGTCCCTTGAACATCTGGCTGTAGTTAAATGCACACATACTAGTACTGCCGCCTGCGCTCGCATAGATCCCCACTGACTTTTTAAACCAATTTCATTTTTTTTTAAACCATTTCAATTTTTTTAAATCAATTTCATAAAGAATATAAAAAATAATTATTTCTTAGTAACTTGGCTAGCTCGTTTAATTGGGAGCTGGAGACGTTTTAGTGACTTTTAGTGATTTAGTGAGACGTTTTAGTGATTTATTGATTAATATTGATTGATTTACATATGCTATGTACATCCTGAAAAACATTTAACCTGCGATATTTTGTGTAAACATATTTCTAGAGATCAAAGTCGTTTGAAAGGAGTAGAGAAAAAATATCACGTCAATAGTTCTTTTTTTGTCTAATGTATTAGTTATACGAAAAAATCATAATATGTTGATAATGTTATTTATGAATTTATAATAAATATTTTATATTTTTCAAGTCCATTAATCCAGCCGTTACCGAGAAATTTACTCGTACTTCCGAAAGTCACTTATTTATGGCTCTAAATGAGAGCAAGGGCCTTAACGTAAACATTACCGAGGTGTTGTATGTAATGCTATATAGGGAATCAAAGATTACAATGGACAAATAAAACATATTTTACAAAAATAAAGATAGCATGAACTATGTGGGTGACCACTCGACCTCGACAACACCTGGAACTTAGTTTAAGAGCAAGCATAGTGAGATTGGGAACTTAGGGCATCCCGTCACGGACAGGGTAAGTTAAAAAGAAGATGTCATGGTGAGAGTAAGAGAGTAAAGCGAGCATACGAAACCCCGTCATTCCCTTCGTTGTAGGTTCCTTTGATCCTCAATCGTATAATTTTACTTAATACCTAGGAAAAGTACAAAATTAATAATATATTAATACATTGCCTCAACTTAACTCAAACTGATTGACTTGTATAGAGGCAAGGCACATATTATGCTATACAGTACCTAATATAGTTAATTATAGTTAAAGTAGCCTTTCGTAAACATATAAGTGCACCCGTAGTTTAGCTATAAAACATAAACAATATTGAGCCGACTTAACTTTCAGCTTTTATTACGTAGAAACTTAACGTGTAATGATTATTCTATTTCTGTCTCAGAGGTGACCTCGATTGGAAAGAATTATAAGGGTGCGTACGTACTGACGTATCACATGAAATAAAAAATAAACATGTAGTTTATTTTAGATTCTCTGTTATCGTTCTTTTTAGGGTTCCGTAGCCGAATGGAAAAAAACGGAACCCTTATTATTATAGATTCGTCATGTTTGTCTGTCTGTCCGTCCATATGACACAGCCACTTTTTTCTGAAACTATAAGAACTATACTGTTGAAACTTGGCAATTAGATGTATTCTGTGAACCGCATTAAAATTTTCAGACAAAAATAGAAAAAGAAAATTTGGGGGTTCCCCATACTTAGAACTGAAATTCAAAAAAAAATTTTCTTCAAACCCATACGTATGGGGTACCTATGGATAGGTCTTTAAAAATGATATTGAGGTTTTTAATATAATTTTTTTCTAAACTGAATAGTTTGCGCGACAGACACTTCCAAAGTGGTAAAATGTGTGTCCTCCCTGTAACTTCTAAAATAAGAGAATGATAAAACTAAAAAAAATATAAGATGTACATTACCATGCAAACTTTCACCGAAAATTTGTTTGAACGAGATGTAGTAAGTAGTTTTTTTTTAATAAGTCATATATCCTAAACCGCAATTTACCTTTTACAATAATATTTATCAAGAGAAACATTTACAAAAAAAAAGTTTGTAAAGCAAGAGTTTGTAAAATGAAACATTTGCAGAACGAATCGTTTGTGAATAGTATACGAGACATTGGTTATTAACTAAATATTTGTGAATGGAGTTTTGGTGAAACATTAGTGAATCCGTTTTTACCGCTGTGCGGGTGGATCACCTTCGGCTTGCTGGCCGGTTTCACCGCGGCGGCAGGCCTTCAAACCACATGCTTCTTAGCTCGCGGGCCGCCCTACCCCTACGCGCCTACGCGAGCTTGAATTACACTCTAGGGGTAAGGCAGACTAGACTGTGCGAAGTCGGTTTTGCAGTTTCTGTCGCTAAAATTTGTAGCACAATATATTGACTTTTTATGACACTTTCATAAAAGATCAATATGTTCATTTCTCCCTCCCCTATGTTGCCAAAGGACAGTTCGCCGTGACCCCACTTCTCGAGGCTTCTACTTC
Organism: Mythimna vitellina; assembly: GCA_949316375.1. Taxonomy (NCBI): domain Eukaryota; kingdom Metazoa; phylum Arthropoda; class Insecta; order Lepidoptera; family Noctuidae; genus Mythimna; species Mythimna vitellina. Next base: position 9,619,620 of record OX438706.1, on the reverse strand, counting down.
TGGGTGGTTTAAAAAAAAAAAACCACGAAGACGATTCTAACCTAACGTTTCCGAGTCGAGCCCCAAGTCCCGAGCTCACTTCGCTCGCTCTTGCATCTTAAGTTTTCTGTGTCTTTTTACTAAGTTGATGAGTGTCGGGATGATAGCGGCAGCGTTGATAAACATTGTATCACATGAGACAAAAAAAAACACGTGGTTCCGGATAGCCTACTAAAAATATGCAAAATATTAAAAATTCCAAACGTTGTTTTATGAGATAGAATGAATAAAAAATGAATCGTTTGTCAAATGAAACGTTATTAAACAGTATTAAGTTTATATGGTGATTTGTTTGTAAAGTAATGAAATGATGAGACATGTTTTTGCCAATCGTTGGTAGTGAAGTGAAATTTTTGTAAATCAATTTTTGGTGAACTGACAGGATAACGGTGAAACGGCCAGCCGTCCGCGTCCGTTCAAACTTTTTAAAGCAATATGTTGATGAAAATCTACGTTTTGACTTATAAGTCAAAGCTTAGCTTTTCGTCTTGTTCGCAATATTTACCAATTTTACGACATGAACAGATGAAAGATGTTTGTACGCAGCTGCAACTGCCGATCAAATAAACTTCGATGCAAGAAGAACCAACTAGTTGACTCATGTCAAATTACATTAGGTAAGTGTTTATTTCATTCAATAGTATACTTAAATATCGTATAACTATATTATTTCACACGGGTCTGTTTGTATAGTTTTTAACGTCCTCTCACAGACAATCTATATTATGTACAAACGATCGAGGTTATTATCGTGCATTCGTGAAGAGTACATATATTTCGAAATTTCAATTTTGTAACTGTCCTTTGAACTAAAGTTCCAAACAAAAATTATAGAATTTTTTACGTTTTAGCTGTGGTATCCCAAAAGTAAAATGAAATAGTGAACAAGCTCTATCGTAAAAAATGCCCACAGTTGTTCAATCCTCCTTTTTTTAAAAGTCAGTTAAAAATACTCGTACTGAATTTTTTTTGGTTTTATTGAACTATTATTAACCTATTGTTGGGCTTTGTAGATATTTTTTTTTCTCTTGTAAAACTCAAATATTCATACATACGAGTAAGTAAGGTAAAACCTGCATTAATATTAAACAAATTATATTCAAGTCTCGTCTATACTTCAATAGAAGACTCGGATAGCTCTCTTATGTCGGGAGACTGGATTAAATTCAAATTTAAACTGCGATCGCATTCGAGCAATTGAAGAAAAATGTCGCGCTGAAACCGTACGTTAATAATAAAAGTTGAAACATGTAAAGTGTTCTGAGAAAGCAATACGAGCGTCGTGTGCGACTTGAATTATTATACCTTGAAGGGAACACCGACAGATACTCCATTAAATGTTTATTGTTGTGTTGTTTTGAATACTTTGTATAACGATCATAGTTTTTATTGTTCAACAAAGTACTGTAAATCGTTTTACTATGTACTTACTTTTGACTAGACTTATTAAATAAACTCAAAAAAATTGCCATTTATTTTTTGCAAACAACATCAAGAATCTTAAACGTTTCGCCGAAACTCATTTGCTCATAGGTCGTCGAAATCCAAATATAGCGGAGAGAAAAATATTCGATTTCGAACACCGCATCATCCAATCAACAACTTAGCGGGTCTGAGTAAATACATTACCTTGTGATGTGTCGCATCCGCAGAAATCTGCCTCAGGGCCGTTCAGGGATCCTCGGGGGTGCTCGGGACCCTTCAGGGTGCTCATGGCTCCATACGCGCCCTTCTGATTGCCTTTTTTATTGCTTTGCTTTCATACCGTATTTCATCTTAACCTTTTTTCTACTTATAATTAAAATTCTGTTACTTTATTCGAATTTGATGTTATTGATTACGGTTTTACTTTGTTTTCGAGTATTTTAAGAATACCCTAACACTCTTAAAGAATATAACAAGAAATAGTTTATACTTACTTTACTTTTTGAGTTTAAACTTTTATGACACTGACGGTATATTCTTTATTTAATTGTTTTAGTGTGACTTCATGACCAATTGTTGTTTTTGAAGTGTTTTTTGGTGGAGTTTCTTGCACATTCTTCTCTATACAGATCTACGCTTTGAAACTTGCAATTTAGCTTAACTTTTTTGACTGAATGACATTTTAACAATTCAAAACTGCCTGTAATTGGTCTATTTGAAATAAACGTTTCTGATTTCTGAATTAGTTGTAAGTGAAGCCTGATTCCATCTGAAACTAAATTTGGGAGATATTAGGATGCATGGTCGACACAAAGCCTTAATCCCGAAATCCCCTTGACAGCCCTCACGACGTGCTTAATTTTGATATACATAGAGTACCTACGTAACATTTCTTATTCTACGAGTACCTTGAGGTCGTACAGCTGTTCAATTACCGGCTTAGGCAGCTACTTACTTATCATAAGTATTCTAGGTTCATGTAGATAGATACCTGTTTAAATACAAAATAGCTGGAGTCTCCACTTCTGTGAAATATTTACTTTATCTGTTTGAAACGTATGATTTAGTTAGGCCCACCTTAAAAGTTACGCCATTCACCCAAAACAATCTCAACACCTGGTATCTAAGTATCTAAATGTTACAATTTTCGAGTTGAAAGCTCTGCAGCAGTCTAGATTTTATTAAATATTTTTAATTTTATTTATTTACTTTATGCACACAAAAGTACAAAGGCGGACTTAATGCCTTAGGCATTTTCTACCAGTCAACTTTTGGGTGATGCAGATAACAGTAGTGGTAGGTGCAATAAAAGAGAGAGAAAAAGGAGAATACAGGAATAGATTTACTTATCGACCATAGAATAGATATACTAATAAACCATGGAATAAATATAATACAAATTTTATGATATGACGTTCAGAACAGATAGATACCTTAAAATATGTATATTAGTGAAAAATACTAAGTACTACATAGTACCGAAACACGTAGCGGTACCTCAAAAATATTGAATATCGAAAAAATATCTGTAAGGTATTCATATATTTATCAATCCAGCGATTTTTTGAACTTTTGCAGCATTTGTAGTGGACACACAGCCACAGTTTTATGGATAACATCCGGGGAAGATATTGTTTTAAGACCGTCATAAGAATTTTACAGTGCAATATTTTTCTATGTCCACAACATACTACCAAGGAACCAATATTCTGGGGTACTAGCTTCTGCCAACGGCTTCAGCCGCGTGATAGTAAAAAAATATCCCAAAGTTCCTTTGGGATATTTTTTATTTATAATTTAATGATAATTTAATTTATATTCTTCTTCAAAAGAACTATATGTACTTTTCCAAAACTAGATCTACCCGTTTTGTTTTTAGGTGGGAAAATCATCTAAAGACAAATGGCGCTCTTGGGCGGAGCGGGAGATAGTGTCAGACTTTTACTGACTAAAAAAAAAACTCCTGTTCCTTCTTTGCCTTCATACCGGGGCCCCGGGCTTCGCTTTCACACTACCCGTGGCCCCAGTAGGCTTCGACCCTGCTGGGCCCCTACAGTTGCTGAGCGACTCATCTCTTTGAGGCGCGCGTGGAACAATACGCGCCGTCGACGACTTGGGCTCGGTCCGGACAGTTACCGGACGGCGAGCCACCCATTACTCGCCGTCCGCAAGCCCGTGATCTACCCGTGTACCAAGTTTCGTCGAAATTGGTTAAACCATTCGAGCGCGAAGAAGTAACAAACATAAAAATAAACATACTCACAAATTTTTGCCTTTCTAATATTAATGTGATAATTATACAGTGTGACTGAACGAATAAAATACTTACATATTAACTATACGTTTCAATAACACAAATTCGATATCCTTAAAAGCATACTCGTAATAAAGCTCCTTTGTGCTAAAAAACGAACATTTTTTCGCAAAGAACAACTGTGACCGAACGCAAGGTTCCATACCACTTACGAAAACGAGAATCCAAGTGCGCCACTCGGTATTACGAACGTTCTTTCTAGAAGCTAACGACAATTCGAATGACCGCATTCCTACCAGTAAACTTATGGCAAGGAAATTAAAATGAACTTATAGAAACTCTCTGAATTCTTTATTCTTAAAGCGGCGCAAAAGGAAAGGAGCTGTATGTCGTAGCTCGGCATTCATTCGGTTTCACTTTGTGGTTCTATTAAATGGCTCCTATTATGTACGTACAGGACAGTCTATTGTTTGTAAGCACAGACTTGCAACCTGCAAATGACGAGGTATTGTACCCAGTTTCCAGGTCAGACAATAATTATTGTTTCGTTTTGTTTTTGATAAAAGTACAATAATTGGCACTCATCTTGAGATAAATCGCATCCAGCTCGAGCTTGACGTCGGAATATAAGTCGAATGTAATGAGACTTATGGTGCCTATTTTGTGTAAGTGGCACCCAATGTTGGATTTATGGCGCCCAACGTGGTACCCATAGCACCCGGTATGGGACTCACGGTGTATGACGTGGTATAAGTGGCATCAAACGAAGTACACCTAAAATCCAACGAGTGATTCATGGTATGGTTTTAGGATTCTTAAATGGACTGGTTACCAGGAACTATATTAAGACTATGGACCCTGCCTGAACAATGTTTTCAATTTCCATAGATAAAAAGGAAGGGGGTGTGGATAAGTATACCACAGCTATCAGGACAGTCCCGGAAGTGCGGTCAAGATCCCTACCAGCATCTTACTGGATTATACATCTTTCTCCCGAGCACGTTGCTCTGTCGAATCTCCACTCAAGCCAGCCAATAAAGGCAAGAGAGAGGTGGGAGCTCTGTTCCTCTTCAGTGTTCACTACGGCCGGCCAATAAAGGTAAGCCGGAGATGAAGAACAAGAATTCTCCCGGGAGATCGGGTCCTTGGCGTCACTAATGCCCAACAGTTCGCCACAAAACTGTCCAGCGTATTGTATCTCTCTTAGTCTGGCTCTTCACCCTAGGCATGTTACAGCAAAGCATACTCTATCGACACCGATCTAGGGTTTGTAGGAGCGCGCAAGCTCCACCACGACGTCAACGTAGAGATACGACGATGGGGTTATTACTATTATTATTATTATACAAAATGAATTGCCGTATAAAAAAATTTACAACAAAGGCAAATTCCTTATTTTTCTTCTTTTTATATCAAAAGTACATACAGATTAATAAAACTCAATCTATTTTTTTTTTTTTGTTGGGTAATGTCATTTAATCAACAAATCCTGCTCTTGGGAGAGATGGCGTCAGAATTTTACTGACTAAAAACCCACTCCTGTTCGTCCCGGGCTTCGCTTTCACACTACCCGTGGAATCTTAACTTACCAATCAATTGCTGCATCGATATTTTACAATACAAGTAAGGAGATTTAACAAAAAAGTAAAATGAACAAAGATATAGATAAAGCTAACCACTGACCAAAGCAAAAAAATATGTTAACATGAATAATTATGTCTACATACTCGTAATTTAAGTCTATGTACATTGCTTAGCAGAAAAATACAAAAAGAAAGGCATGTAAGTGATAAACTGCAACTCGACATCCTTTCGTGGAAAAATCCGCCAGCTATTTTAACGTGAGTAAAGTCGCCGGGAAAAGCTTGTATAAAAAGAAACAGGTGCCGAGCTAATGTTATTTTCACTACTATATACGTGATTACTGTAGAGCCTTTCCTGAAAAGTAAAAAACAACAGACGAGCCTGTTGTAAAATACTACTATTTGACCATGTTACTCAGATTTCTATATTTCTAGTAACATTTCGTAAGAGCACACGGAAAACTGCTCAATTTAAGACAATATTTAACAAATATGACGTCATCGCAAAATCAAGTAAAATACAACAGTGACAACACGTAGTACTATCGTTGAGACACACGGAGTGATAGTCACTTTAGCGATTTTGAAAATTATTCCTAAAAAGTTTCTTTTATAAACGTACTCTTACTCATACTGTACTTGACTGGCCTGTTGGTCTAGTGGTTAGTGGCCCTAACTGCTATGCCGGAGGTCGTGGTTTCGATTCCCACCCAGGACAAATGTTTGTGTGATGTGCACGATCATTTGTTCTGTGTCTGGGTGTAATTTGTCTATAATATGTATGTATTTAGAAATATATAAGTATGTTTATTAGTTCTCTAGTACCCATAACACAAGCTCTGCTTAGTTTGGGTCTAGATGGCGTTGTGTGATCGTTGTGGAATATTGTTATTATTACTTTCAGAATTTCGGCTGCCATTCCATTTTTAAAAGCTTCTTGGTGATCACATGTTTAATTACGCTATCTATCAAACATTCAGTCTGCAGCCACACAATGAGCCGCTAACAAAGACAGAGCGGGCAAATTTTCAATCTCATTAAGTTTTCATTTGATTGCTTTCGGTCGGGCTTCGTGATTCCAGTGGAAATGGATCTGTAACCGGCTCTTGTTAGGGGAAACATTTGACTTTGATGTTTGCGACGTGAGTACCGAGGACCTTCTATGGGAAACCTTGTTGTGATTTAATTGGAAATTGAAAAATCTCTAAAAACTTTCTTTTTGTGCCTGAATAAGTAGGATTGGTATTTATTTCTTATGAGGGTTCGTGATATATTTACCGGTAGATACTCCCGGGTGTCGCTACTTTGTGGACCACCCGGTGGACACGATGGAGCACACGGTGGAGGTGTGCCCCGCTTGGGAAGAGCAACACCGTGTCCTCGTGGGTGCGATCGGCGGCGGCGATCGATTTCCGGCCACCGTAGGCGCGGGCTTGCGGACGGCAAGCAATGGATGGCTCGCCGTCCGACCGTCCGGTAACCGTCCGGACCGAGCCCAAGTCGTCGACGCCGCGTACTGGTCCACGCGCGCCTCAAGGAGATGTCAGCAAATCGTAGGGGCCCAGCATGGTCGAAGCCTACTGGGGCCACGGGTAGTGTGAAAGCGAAACCCGGAGCCCTGGGACGAAGGCAAAGAAGGAACAGGAGTGGGTTTTTAGTCAGTAAAAGTCTGACACTATCTCCCGCTCCGCCCAAGAGCGGGATTTGACATAGATGATTTTCTAAAATTTCTCTTAAATTTTTTGCCGCATGGTTTTGTAATTGCTATAATGCGATCACAGATCATAACTCACAATCAACACAACTCTAAATCAGATACTTAGTATTAAACAATCATAGCCACATAAAACGGAATTCTTAAAAAATCTGAATTATAATCTTTTTTATATAATAATATAGAGAACAATGCACATTTAAAACTTTTTAAGACACTGAAGTCCATACTAGAATACCCTGTGTGACAGATCACTAGGCTCTCACCAAAAATTTATGCCGATGCTTAATTATTTGTGTTTCTAAACAAATGACTAAACAAAATTGTGATTAACAGATAAAAAAGTTTAGTCATGAAAACTGATGAGATATATACACCACTATTTTTTCACTTTTACAAAAAAAAATGGAGCTCTATCCGTACCAATTACTGATCATATTTTTTGTAGTCAAAAGTAAAAAAACGAAATCCCAAAATAGTCCACAAAATTTTTCATAATTATTAATTTATAATGGAATCAATTATTCATAACAATTACTACAAAAAAATACTACGCGCAGTGTTTTTCCCTTTTGATCGTCATTTATTCATTCATAATCAATAGCCTATACAATATTTCCATAAATTGATGGGCATTTTGGGATATAAACAAACGCTAATAACTTTTCTGTTTATGAATATTATTTATTAAGACTTTACTTAAATACCCTTTAAGTATTTGTATTAATAAAAAAATTGCGATGTATATTGTATCGTACAGATACCGGCACGGATCTTGAGCGCTGACTTCTACAGTTCTACTTGCGCAGAAGCACGCAGAAGTGAAATATCGGGTCTCTTTAGTGGTACGAAAAGAGATGGGTGGGGCGGGGAGTGCAATCCTTGTACAGTGATTGGCTCGCCGATGTGTATGATGCGCAAAGCGATCCCCTCTCTTTCACGGAACGCTCAAGACTCGTGCCGCTATCGATACTCTATTACTCCGCAACACGGTTTTTATGGAGCTTCGTAACCGTAACGGAAACTAGCGGAAATAAAAATAAAATTTGTAACTTTAACCGAATCCGAAACAAAAGTTTCGAATAAAGGTGGTATGTAAATGACAGGTTACGACAGGTTTTTGTTTGTTAACCCGGTCAAACAAATGATAATCTAGACTAGGAATAAAAGTCAAACCTAATATTAAATTTATAAAAGTAAAATACAAACAGCAGTTTGTATTTTACTTTTATAAATTTAATATTATAATATCCGTAACTGAAACTATCCGAAACTAGCGAACAATCCAAAACAAATTCATATCCGTAGCGGTATCTGTATCTAAATCCAATATTTTATATACGTAAAAATATTTTGCAAAATATCATTTTTCCATTACATAAATAAAATCATAAACAACTACAGGAGCTTTTAAATAAACGTTTTTACAAGACCATCAATCCTGCGTGAGAAGGGAATTTAATAAGTAAATGCGTGAACGTAACGCCATCTTTTCACATCAATCAGAGACCTCGCTCCAAGCTTACTGCAGCTATTGGCGCGAACCTCGCTCCAAGCTTACTCCGGTTAATATTAAATTAAATTCAACCACTCGTGTCGACTCTGTGACTGACATACGGTTTCTGTATAAACGCACGTCACGTCAGTGTAGGTAGGCACCACTAACCCAGTTAAATAAATAGAATTAATTTGGATATACAATTACTAAATAAACAATGTTTATTTCTGCTCGTTATTTATTTCAGGTAAAATGAATACATAAAATACTTAACTAATTAAAACTATATATACCCTAAAATCAAAATATACTAGCTAAAATATGGCGTCATAAAACTCCTCCGCATCGCTGTCGACTGGAAGTCTGCCCAAAAGGCTCGCGGCATTGCTACGTTGTATGGCAATGCTTAATCTGACCGAGGTAAAAGCCAGCCCTTGGGTCACGCGAAGTGTCTACTAAGCGTTTGCATAATTCTTTGAACAGCTTATGAGCACTCGGACCCCACGGCCCAAGAGTTTCACACCCAAAATTAAAATTATATTAAATGATTTTATTTTCAGAAATATACGATAAGAGCTGGGACCTTAAAATAACGTATTAATATATCAGGCGTGCGAGTGAGAAAGAGGGATAGAGCTATACACTTTATATAGCTCTATCCCATTAACAGTTCAGTTTAGGTTGTTAGATGGATCACGTCAAGAGCTCGAGGGCCTCAGGACAAATCTATCAAATAGTGCTCCATTTTAACCCGCGACTAAAATAATTACTGGTAGATTTGGGAGTCTGGAAGTCTGTTTGGAAACTTCATTTGTTAATATATGTTATAAAATAAGCTGCTGCCCGAACGAAAATAAACTATATGACTGAAAAAACAAATTACACACACACACACACATACTTACAAACTGCTGTTTATAATATTAGTGTGATGTCATGCCACCGGCAAAACACGAGTGCGTACCTAACGTTAGCCATAGCTCGATCTACCCACATTACGAACAGATTGTTCCAAATTGAAATAATAAACATTTATCTCTCATCCAAGCTTTTATTGTTGACTGTACCAAACATTATCATGGACCCGTAGGGATAGAAAATATCATCATCATCATCATCATTTCAGCCGAAAGACGTCCACTGCTGGGCATAGGCCTCCCCCAAGTGTCGCCACAATGACCGGTCCTGTGCGTCTCGCATCCATCGTACTCCCGCAACCGTTACCAGGTTATCGGTCCACCTTGCAGGAGGCCTTCCAACGCTACGTCTTCCGGTATGTGGTCGCCATTCCAGAACCTTTCGGCCCCAACGGCCATCCGTTCTGCGAGCAATGTGGGCCTGCCCATTGCCACTTAAGTTTAGCGATTCTTCGTGCTATGTCGGTGACCTTGGTTCTCCTGCGGATATCCTCATTCCTGATTCGATCACGCAAAGAAACTCCGAGCTTAGCCCTTTCCATTGCCCTTTGGGTGACTTTGAGTTTTCTGATGAGGCCCATTGTAAGCGACCACGTTTCAGAGCCATATGTCATTACTGGCAACACGCACTGGTCATAAGACTTTCGTCTTGAGACACTGTGGTATATTGGACGAGAAGATACCGCGCAGCTTCCCGAACGCTGCCCAGCCCAGTCGGATTCGACGATTGATCTCTTTCTCGAAGTTAGACTTTCCCAACTGGACCGTCTGTCCCAGGTAAACGTAGTCGTCCACAACTTCGAGTGTAGAGTCCCCGATCTTGATAGGAGTGGGTGCTACATGGCTGTTTACCATGACTTTGGTTTTGCAAAATAGAAAATATAAAATTATTTAATACTTTAAAATGTCATGGACCCGTTGGGAAGTAAATTATGAATTTTCATTTTTATAGAACAATAGACACGTGGACATCTAGGAACAACCCCTACGAACGGGTGAACTACTCTCAAATAAAACTATAACCAATTTGGTTTTAGAATAGAATAGAATAAACTTTATTGGCCTTTTTTATTTTGGCTTTATTTTTTGTTTGTTTGGGTTTTTAGCTTTTTTTACTTTTCTTCTTTTTTTTTGTTGGTTTTGTAATACAAAATTCTGTTACACATTGAAACTATTCAAAAGCGTATAAAATTTAATAAAAAAACAGATTCCACTGAATTAATAAATAATAACGCAACAAATATTGCAAGAGGAGGATGTGTAAATAAATCGCTACGTAAACGTTGAAAACTGGCAGAATGAAGTTAATTATGTGTGCTACCAATATGGGCTGTTATTATACGGAATCACTTCAAAAACAGTTTCTTTTAATTTAACTATGGTCGGTTGTTTTTTTGAGAGTATTTTTAGGCTTTAAAAGTCTGGAAATGTTAAATCATATAACACCGTTTAATTCCGGACCAGTTGTACGCGAGGAGGAACCTTCTGCGAAGCAGTAATGCTAGCGAAGGAGGCGGCTACGGACATCCTTACACATCAGCCGCAGGGTCCCCGACCCCGATTTTCAGCCACCGTAGGTGTGGGCTTGCAGACGACGAGTAATAGGTGGCTCGCCGTCCGGTCGTCCGGTAACCGTCTGGACCGAAGTGGAGTCGTCGATGGCGCGTAGTGTTCCACGCGCGCTATAAAGAAATGTCAGGAAAACCGTAAGGGCCCAGCAAGGCCAAAGCCTAGTGAGGCCATAATTATGTTGACTTCCGAAAGAGAAACCCTTGATGCTTGAACGCAAGGGCAAAGAAGGAACATAGGTGTGGTTTTAGTCAGTAAAAGTTTGACATGCCCTCTCGCTCTGCCCTAGAGAGGAAGAAGTCATTGGATGATTTCCCACCTTAAAAAAAAGTTGTATAGTTATAAAATCTTGTGTAATGCCAATGCCAGTTCTAAATTAATCTTCTCAAATGAGAGCTGTTTACTTTTAAAGTCTTGAAAAAACACAGCTTTAAATTAATTCAATAAGTATAAACTTGACGTAAAAACCTTTAGAAGCAATTCATAGGAATTTCTTACTTTCATCTCGTAAAACTGATAAATAACGCAATTAATTAATAAATCAGGACAATCTTCGCAAAATTTCCTACATTTTTCTTGAACAAATTCTTGAGCAAGCTGTAGGTACAGCTACATACAAAAATGTTATTATACCTTGAAACTATGATAACTTCTTGAGTTTGGTAAAACAAGATAACTTTTCTAATTTTCACGACACTAAACATGAAAAAGAGCAAATAGTACCGAGCAGTTCTCACGTACCTCCCTACGTGTAATCGCTGTAATAAGCTCAAACTAAATATGATAACGTACTTCACACCGACAATATTCTGATATAGTGATGTGACCCGGCGAACATGACCTTTCGAAGTACCCTTTCAATCGCAAGTTACGATATTAACATCCCAAATATTTCGGATTCTATTGGCAAACTGATTGTCACTTCTCGCAGATATATTGTGAACATTTCCGAAGAGGTTACCCTTTTTTGTGATAGCTCTCCCTCATCAGCGGCGTGACAGCCGAGGGATTCGAAACAATTCGGCAGCCAGAATTCGCTCATTACGATCGAGTGTGATAACGCGAGCAAACGTCGTGCCCTTTCGATTTATTGTACTTTAACAGATGAGCACGAACGAGCTTTTATGTATCTGTACGTTGGAATATAAGATTCATGTAATGATGTTAGATTTCCATAAGTAGGCAGTACATTACTGGTACTCGTAAGGTCGTAACGATAATGGTATCTACGAAGTTATATTGTAATCACTTAAGTCAGGACGTACAGAAATATGTGCTATTTGCTTATGTGTCCCACATAACATTTCAAGAACACATGCTCTTTATTACATAAATACACCAGAATGGGAAGGGTCGAATTAAGTAAAGAAGACCCATGGAATACAATTATTTACGTCCACAGTGAGTTTTCAAAGTAAAATTAATAAGGGAAGTGTTTAAAGACATAAATTCATTTTATTTAAGTTTACAAAACATTCCATTTAACATCGCAATCTTGAGACCAAAGAAAAATAGCAAGTGTCCAGGAAGTTATCACGCTAAAGTTGTGAAAGTTAAATGAGGGATGAGACTCTCCACGGAGCGTACCCGATGTGATAACAACTGTCATCTGTCAGTATGCGGGATTACTTTTACAGGAGTATGTATCTAACAACTTTTATACGAATATCAATATTTTAAAACTTTCGATTACACGGATTCTCATTTAGGGCAAAGTGAGTCTTGAACTGAGGGAACATTTGGAACAGTTATCATGGCCCTGGAATGCAAAAGGCAACTGAAAGGGACAGGTTGATTTTAATCAGTAAAAGTATGATAAGTCCTCTCACTCCACCCTAGAGTGGGAGAAGTCATTCGAGAAGCCATTTGGTGATATCCCACCACAAAAAAGAGGCAAAGTAAGTCTATTGTTAGAATGCTTAATAATTTATTGATTATATTATCTATTTAGTAATGGGACATTATAAAATTTCTATATTAATAATTTGGCCTTCCGCTTTCGTAATCTCGGTACAACTGACCTAAACGAAAAGAAAAGAAAATGCCTAACCATTTCCCACCTGTGGTCAAACAACCCCAAGGTCGGTTTCCAGTCAAACCAGATTTAGCTGGTAATCAGTATTTTACATGAAGCGCCTGCCTATCTGACCTTCAAAAGCCAGTAAATGGTGTCAGATTTCATAGCTTCTGACTATGTGTAACGACACTCAGTTAGGATTTACAAATGTCAGTCGAGACCAAGGCTTAGCGTGCTTCCGAAGTACAGAGGTATCTAAAGAAAAAGAAAGAAAGAAAAAAAAAATTTGGCATGCATGGATTGATTTGATTTTTTTGTTTTTTTTTATTTATTTTTTTTGATGGATTTCATTTGTTTATCTCAATATGTTAAGATAGTCACCCATCCCAAGTCCAACCCCGGCAAGCGTTGCTTATCCTTGGAACTCGTCCCTTGCGGCTGTACTCCTCCCGACCTAAAAGAAAAGAAAATAATCAAAATCTGCTGACTCTTCTGGCACATACATAGATTTCCCGGCGGTCGCTCGAGTAGAAACAGAACCTAGATACAGCACGTAAGTGGCGCTTCACATGAAAATTGTGCAACAACTGCACAGTCTGGGGTCAAAAGTGCAATTGCACACTACCACTGCTGAAGTGTCTAAAATTTCTTTGTACCAGAAGTTCAATGGTCTACAACTAGTTTATTCAAGAGATTCTATGCTACAAATAAAATCAGTCAAGAACCAGTGACCCTCTTCTTCCACACCATTTCATCATTTTTTATTAAGGATAGGATCTGGTTTGACCTGGGTCTGGACGATTTTTTTTTTAAGATGGGAAATCATCCATCGATTTCTCTTGCTCTGAAGCGAGGGCTTATCAGACTTTCACTGACTAAAACCACACCTTGCGTCTTTCAGCTTCCCTTTGCGTTCTAAGACTACGGGTTTCCTTCTCAGAAAATCCCTGCGGCCCTATCGGACATCGGCCCTACTGGGCCCATACGGTTTGCTGACATCTCTTTGAGGAGCGCGCAGATCACTACTCTCTGTTGACAATTTGGACTCGTACCGGTTGATTACCGGACGGCCGGACGGCGAGCTACACATTGCTCGACTTCCGCAAGCCCGCTTGTACCGTGGCTGGTAGTCTAGGTCGGGGTCTCGGCGGCTGGGGCGTGAGATTGTTCGTTTCCTAACGTATGCGACCTCATCTTTCGCTGGTTTTGTTGCTCCGCAAAAGGAGGCGACGCCTGCCATTCCTTCTAGCTCCGGACCAATGCCCGGCGCGAGAGGTCGCTGCTGCCGATTACCTCCACGAGGACACGGCGGTGCTCCGCACATGTGGATGGGCCTGACAATGGAGCACGCTTGCCTAGAAGTAACCTATTCACTCTTGACTTAAAGGTTGTAATTATCAAGAAACACTTACACTTCGGCAGATAATTCCACTCCTTAGCTTTACTTTTTTTAATGAATGTACTGGCTGCAGAGTGCAACTGCACTTTTGACTCCTGACTGTACATTTTATTATTACAACAGCAAAAATCTGTTGCTGAAAAATACATGAACAACAAACACGATGTTGAACACACATAGGTAATAATTCATTCACGTAAACATTCATGTAGGAACGGTATTAGGAGCTACCGGGGACCGCGCGCTGAAACACAACATAATTTATGGAATCCTCTCTGCGAAGCATTCATGGATAATAAACAAAGGTAGGAGATTCATTAATCGGGCGACAGCGACACTTTATAGGTTCTCAACTCGTGGTTTGCGGACCACTGGTGGTCCTTAAGAACTAAATGTTGAGCGCGAATCGTTTCAATTATTATCAAACTTTTCAACTCTAAATTATCATTGATGCAAACTAATTTATGGAGCGATTCTCACACGATGCCGCATACGGACGCTGCAGACAGCGATGCGGATCTCACGTTGGATTGGCTTGTATAAAATACATTGATGCCTTTTTTTAAGATAAGAAATCATCCAATGCGAATGGAAAGAACGTGTTAGACTTTTACTGACTAAAACCATACCTATGTTCCTTCTTTGCATAGCGTTCCAGGATTCCGGGTTTTCCTTTCTGAAGTCAGCCCATGGTCCCAATGCATTGTTGCCTATTGTTACATAGATACACCGTCCGGCCTTACCGCACGTTCAGGCGGGGCTTGGCATATGAGACATCGCACACCGCGCGAATCACTGCAATAAACTCTTACCCCAACACAAATGAGTTGCACTTTTTCGAAAATGAACTGCACATTAATCAAAATCTATGCGGATAGCCGCGCTCGCTAGCTCTCCGCGTGCAGTACTGACATAAAATTCCGCTTTCCGGGACGATGAGTGGCGTCGTGTGTAAACCACCTGAGTTTTTATCAGAACTGTTCTGTTTTCTATATAAAAAAAATACTTACTATTTTTTTTTTTAATTTAAAAACTAGTTCAGATTAGTTTATGATTGGAGTCTCCTTTTGAGCGTACCTGTATCCTAATACAGCGGAGTCTCCTAAAAGACTCCGCCTCACCAAACCTTTGGCTGTTTACTCAACATAAAAGTTATTTTATTAAACTCTAGTTTTTGCCTGTGGCTTCGCCAAAAAAATACAAACTGTGTGGATTAACAAATGTTTTTGAGTTATATTTTTTTTATTATAACTACACTAATATACTTTACAATGTAGATTACTTTTTTATGAACTGTGCTGTGAAATCAAAGTGGTCCCAGATAAAAAGGTTGAGAGCCACTGCTCTATAATGTTCTACATTATATTAATAGACTCGTCTATTGTGCTATAACATTATTAAGGAAATTCCTTCCGAAGCCATCGACTCAATTACACTATTATGTGAGATACCTTTGAGTAACGGTATAGTTTAAGTGGTAGATCTGTGTACAGTACTATATACTTCCCGTATTGGAATTTGCTAAATAATAATTTGGTATTCTGCAGGCAAGTTACGACGTATGTCTATGTATGACGTAGTGTAGTAAACGGTAACATAGATAACAATGTGATCGAGGGCTGCGAGATGGTTTCAAATTGTCATTAAAGCCCTGGAACGCAAAGGACAACTGAAGAAACACGGGTGGGTTTAAGTCAGTAAAAAATCGGACACACCGAACTTCTTGACAAACTGGAGCGTCTGCAGAATTTATCTATCCGCTTCATTTTGGGCCTTCGGAAGTATGACCATGTGTCGGAATTTCGAAGGCAATTTATAATAAATAAATAATAATAATAATATTCCACAACTATCACACAACCCCGTCTAGTCCCCAGCTAAGCAGAGCTTGTGTTATGAGTACTAGACAATTGTTAAACATGTTAAATATTTCTTAATATATACATAATATTATAGATAAATTACACCCAGACACAGACCAAATGAAAGTGCTCATCACCCAAACATTTGTCCTGGGTGGGAATCGAACCCACGACCTCCGGAATAGCAGTCAGGGCCCCTAACCTCTAGACTGGCAGGCCAATTGAAGTGGCTGACTATTCAACAACGTCGGGATTGCCACACTCTTTCTTTTCTATTCTCTGTTCTTCATAATCCCAACTCCCCCTTGTATCTTCGGGAACGCTTTGAGTATCTTGTTCCGAGAGGAAAACCTTGTCGCTCATCATCCTCTCTTCTCCTTCGTTTTCCTCCCCACTCTTCAAGTCGCTACAGTGGATTTTTGCCGTTCGTGCTGTGCGCGTCTGGAGTTCTCTTCTACATACATTGAGAGCTAGCCCTTCGTTAGAAGTTTTCAGGGGAAGAATTAAGGAACAGTTTTTGTCAACATGACCCATAGATATGTATGTTTATAGGTTTTTATTTATTGTATATATTATGTTTATGTATAATGTGCTGTATGTACACATATCTGTTTAGTGTATTTTTAGTTTTAGTTCATTAAACTCCGAGCGAATGCCGGCGTTCGCTCGGTCATTGTCTTTCTATTGTGTCTCTAATTACGCTACTCAAAAGGTTAAGTTAGATTTAATTTATGTGTTTAATTTTTTTTCTGTTGTACATTTAAAGTTCCTCAAATGTTAAATTTCTTTCTCCATCATATGGTTTGCTGTAAGAAAATCCAGTTGTGGGTTAATTTCGCCTATGTACATCAACTGTCCTATTTTTATTGTCTATTCTATTAATAAAGAATAAAGAACACACCCTGTCGCTCCACCCGGAGCGGGAAGAAAGAAAGAATATGTTACTAGCTGCTGAGCTGATGCCACCAGCTTCACTCTCGTGGTAATAGAAACTTCAATTCAATTCAGTTTATTTCCACAAATTAACAACAACCTTTGCCACCAAATCATATTTACATAGCTGAAACTTACTTATTTTCTAAAAATACACATACCTTATATACTTATCCCAAGGGAATATACTTTCGGAATAAAAAGTCAAGTTTCATCGAAATCCGATCAGCCGTTCGAGCGTGAAGGAATAACAAACACATACACTCAAAAACTCTCGACTTCATAATTTTAGTGTGATATTTTTTTTAAGGTAGGGGAAATCATCTAAAGACTTCATCTGCTCTAGGTAGTAACTAGTAATAATGACTAGAACCACAAATATGTTCCTAAAGTTTCCCTCTGCGTCCAAGCATCACGGGTAACCCGTTCAGAAATGTGATATAAAGTGATGATTGTTATTACAATAAATGATTATCCTTTATCTAATAAATGCATCAAACTCAAAGTCGACAGCCACACTTTGCTCATTTATCCTCGTACCAAACGTTTAGCACGTCCCGAAGTTAAAGACAGAGAGATATTTCAATATGCCGCTGAACCTTTGAAGAAAAAATTCTTGAATAATTTTTGTTTAGCCGTCGAAGGCCGACAAACTTTCCGGTCGTACCCCCCAAAATTCAAGTCATCGCAGTTCGGCAGCAACGCAATTTGCTTGGAAAAATAATCATTTTAAAACTTTTCTTTATTTAGATAACCTCGGTTATATTAACACAAAGTAGGCTTATGAAATTACTGAAAATTGTTTTGGCATCCTTTATTACGAAATTGTTTTGGCGTGAGACATAATAACCGGGGGAGAATATTATACTGATATTGTTTTCTTGTCGTCTGTTCGACACCATCGCCATCCGAAATTAGGACGAAATATTAATTAAAATGTAACAGTTTCATGACTTTATTCTTCTAAGATTGTTGGTTGTAACAGAATCTAAAGTTATGTAGTAGGTATGTATGTATTTATATGTTAGTTCTCTACATTACTTACTTTGTTTGCAACACATTTTTTTTTCCACAACTTTCACACAACGCCATCTATTCCCAATTTAAGCAAAGCTTGTCCTATGAGTACTAGATAAACTAATAAACATACTTATATATTTCTAAATACATACATACAAATAAGGTATAGATAAATTATACCCAGACATAGAAAATATGATCGTGCTTATCACACAAACCTTGGGTGGGAATTGAACCCACTAAAATAGCATAGCAGTGAGAGCCTCTAACCACTAGACCAACAGGCCAGTCAAATTCGGGCATCTTTCAGTTTATCTTTCATCTAAAATACAGTTTCAATATGATAAGTACAACAAAGCATTTATCCAAACCTGAATCTCCCACAAAAACACACTGCGTTTTTATTGATACTCTCAACTTCAACCAAACTGGGTCACAACCGTTTCATAGTGTAAACAATGAGAGTTATGACATAACTGGCCATCGCAATCGCGACCATCGCTATTATTGTGGACAAACAGGCGATGGCGATGACGCAGCGCGTTGGTAATCCAGCGGGCGGTCTCGCTGATTGCTGAATAAGTCATGCGTTCGGTGCCAGCGCACGATCGCAAACAGAAAACTGCGAGCGTTTATGTATTCCTGATAAAACTAGCCGTGTTGCACAGCGCACTAACACCCGACGAGCCCTCATATTTATTACCCACCTACTCTGATATTCATTTATCGCCCACTGGTTACCCATTTTATTCAGCGCTATTTTTTCAGAACATGTTTAGCTTTTGTTAGAACAAATATGTATGTTAGATTATCATAAAAATACAGTGTCAGATTTCCAAAGCAAAAAAGCCAATAAATGTCGAAATACGAATAAAAAACGAATGAGCATACAGACGCATGAATATTGAAACAGCAGCCTATTAATACAATTTGCGCGCTACATTCATTTCATTTGGGAAGCGAATTGTTTGTACATAACTCTTAGCAGCCAGCACTCGGCAATCTGTTCTACGAATTCATTAATATTAATCTTTTCTGATGTTATTACGAGGAATTGTACTAGAAGTGTTCTGAGGCGAGTTATGCCGGAGCAATTCCGCAAAAAGCCCGGCTGAATAAGTGAAGGCGGGGAGTTGGGTGCAGTGAAATATAGCCCTGCATTGCTCTGAGGTGGGCAAGGGGCTACGGCTGCCCGGAGCAGGTGTCCTGCACACAGATTAATCTGTCGACAAACAATAACCGGCACTAATAACGTTCGCAACCTTCATCGTCTCATCGGTGTCATCATCGAGCTATTCATTCGGAGATAATCGCATTTTCAATTAGAAATCGGTTTGATTGATGTTACGTTAATTTGAATGCTTTTGCTTGGTTTTTAATTAAAAATCAGCGTTTTATTTGTTAAATAGTTTATGTTTTAAATTAACACGACAATCATTATCGCGAAGTATAAAATATAATAAGGAATAAATTTAATACTTACAAAAAATATAACTATAGTTTAATGAAGAATTTTCCATAATTAATCTTTAATAATTTTATAATATAAACTACAAAGCGAAAAAACGTACTTCTTCTGGTGTGGAAAATTGTGATAAAAAGCGTTTTTCTGTAGAATACGCTTGCTTGTTTATTGAAAAGAAAATCGATATGACTACTCAGGATGCTTCTGTTATGTGATAGGTTGGAAACGCAATTAAAAGGCTTCTAGTTCAATTTACTATTATTATATTGTTAGGAGCACTCTTTGTTACTTTATTTCCCACCTATACGCACAAAACGTTTGGAAACACATTCATTGTGCGTACAGCTAAGGAGTGGAATTCCTTGCCAGAATCTGTGTTTCCTGATGGCTACAACTCGGGAATCTTCAAGTCAAGATTGAATAAGTTACTTCTAAGTAAGCGCATTCCATCGTCGACCGCATCGTCGCCTTCCATCAGGTGAGTTAGCGGTCAAGCGCGAATCTAACAAGAATAGAACAAAAAAATTATATAAAATATATCTTTTGCTTAGTCTTTTCTTATTTGACAATCTCTAATCAATCTATGTTTCAAATATCTACAACTATGCTTTTCTTACCATAAACTTTAAAAGTATATCTTACCAGTTTGCAAGTTAGTAGTATTAGCGTGGCCACCATGGTCGCCACAATATTAAACAGAGTTCTGGAGCCTTTTTAAAATAAACTTGATGAATAAGAGAATAAAATAGTAGATAGTAATCACATTTTGATAACAGCATAGTAACATGTTATCATCATCTGGATGACTGCTGAATTTAATATCCGGTTCGAGCTAAAAGATAATGGCGCTACGTTTAATATCTATTTTAAAATATGATTGTAAATATTTCAAGAAATACATCGAATATTTTTTTAATACGCATAATAAATAGACTGAAATAATAAATATTTTATAGATTGTTGATACCCAGTTAGTTTTAAAAAAGTAAAGGGTTTTCTTATTATTTGGTTTTAGTGTTATGATTATATAGATAAATAGCAAATCTTTAAATAAAAATATAACTCCTTCTATTAATAAATAGTTTCAATTAAAGTGTCCACAAAAATATGGAACGAGGCGGAACAATGAAGAGCACATGTCCCGGCCGCAACGAGCAACCATATTGTTATTAGACATTAACTGAAGATGTCGTCTAGAATTATGGGTCAATTGTACCGCAGTGGCGGTTACCAGCTGTTTGCGGCGGCATCTCTGCTCTTATTAAGTTTGACCCGTATAATACATAAACCACAGTGACGAAGCCCCACAAACACCCTTAATTTAAAGGCTCGTGCCGCTTCCACCGCTCTAGATGCCACACTAATCCCGCATAACATAGTAGCTGAAACATTCGCCAGATTTATTAACCAGCCTCTCATGTCGAGATAATGAATGAGTAGCTGCCGCGACGGCTAAACACGACACGAGGTGTTTTGTGTTTCGCTGTATTAGCGGACAGTCTCGTCCTCCACCCGGCACAGTCGGCAGTGCGGCTGTCGCATGCTGCGGTTTCAATATGCCGAGAGCACGTTGAATAATTTCGAATCTGATAAATGTTCAGAAATTCCGTTTGGATAGCAATCGATACGTGGCGCATCGGGTAACGAGTGTGATGAACCCGGAACACTGGTTCATTTATTTATACTCCTCTTCAGCTACATTTATTTAACTCGGTCTTCTCAATTTATTTTGTTGCCAAGAGACCTTTTTGAATAGGCAATGTGGCGTATAAATTTCTCTCGCCCCTCGAGGACCGTAGGCTCCGGTGACTCTTCGTTTAAAGGTGCTACGAATTAATTTTACCTGACATCAAGGACGCGACAACGGAATACGTTAGCTCATAATGAGATAGCTTGGTAAACATGTTCGGGCCGAAACAAAGTAAGTGCCTGTTTAAATATGCATATTGTATGTTGTCTATCTTATACTCATACATATCGTACATAAAATCTTGAAGTTGCTGTGAGAAAATTTCTCATCTTTTCGAATAACCTTTTAGGGGATTGAATCAACCTTGGGCCGGAATGCGTAAATATATTCGTTGGGAATGAGTTTTTGATTATGGTTTTTGATACGAGTAGATTAAGTGCTCGTACCTATAGCGTAGAATTTATTTTTCAAAGCGTTATTTGCAGTGTGCTTCTACTAAGAATAGCGTCGTTTAGCACTTTAGTTACATTACCCTATTCTTAGTTTTAACAGAACCTATAACGTACAATAATTAGTTCGAGTTATGCTCTTAAATACAATCAATCTTGTTGAATCAGAAGTACGTAGTCGTACCCGATATTCCACAAGAGCGGCCCTAGTCTCCACTCTCCCTGGTGACCAGAGTAGATGATCTACCTGTCCGACAGATAGGCCTCAACCACACGACAGTTACAGTTAGTCGGGCGTCCGGTAATACCGGAGTGCCCTCGCAATGCTACTCCAAGGCAGGAAATTAAAGGCGTTGGCGATGTCTCAAGACACACCTGCCTTGGGACACCGCATCCCCCGTCGTGAGAGCTGACGAGTGAGATGGCGTCCACCGTGGAGCACCTCCTGCGAAAGCCGGACTGGCTGTCTGCCAGATCCGGCCCGACCCGTGCTTAGTGCGTGACGAGGCGGTCTGCAATTACTCTTTCAAAGAGCTTGCCCACCTCGTCGAGCTGCACAATGAGCCGATACGTGGACGGAGAGTCCGCAGGGTGTTGAAGTGATCCTTCAGACAGAATATTCGCAGGTGGACATCCAGACCCCTTAGGCAGAAGTACCCAAGGGGAGTCGTTGGCCGCCTCGCAGGGTGCACCGTCCCGCAGACTTCACTTCGCCTTCACTCGGGACGTATCTACGAGGGAATTACAGCCCGGGCACTCGTGGAGGTTTTCTATCGTAGCACCCCTAAAAGAAAAGGTCTTGAAATATTGTACAGGCTATGATTATGAATCAATAAATCAAATTGGCGATCAAAATGAAAAAACAACTACTGTGCGTAGTATTTTTAACCAACTACAAAAAGTTTTTTTTTATGTTCACCGATTTCTCAGTCAATTGTGAACCACAATTGTTTTTTTTTATTTATTTATTGAAAGGTTATGCTTCCGAATTGGTCCCATAGAAATATTGTTATGATCCGATCAAGAACTTCGAAGATATGGAACAGAACTCCTCATAGGAACAAAGCAGAACCGTCATAATAAGTAAAATTGCTTTATTTCTACGTGTAGTCGATGACTGACTGAAAGAAGAGAGGGGATATATCGAACTGATCAGATGATGAAGCCTGAAGTTAGGCACTAGAACTTTGTAATAAATTAATGTAATCTAACCGTGTTTGGGATTATTAGAATTGTCATGAGATGCACTCTGGCTACAAGGTATTTAAGTTTGGCTGAGGGGTACTTTTTAGTGGTGGTACCATAACTAAAAAGTGTATTTTTTTTTTTTTACAAATAATAAAAATACAACCAACTTCAAAGTAAAAAAAAACACTGAAAAGTGCAAACATACATCGACTCCCAAAATTTAAGTTATTTTGCACTTTTCAGTGTTTTTTTTTGGTGAAAAGGTTTTTATCTAGTAGGAATTGTTATGAATTATTGATTAAATTATGACTTTACCAATTATGAAAAGTTTTCGTGGACTATTTGGATTTCGTTTTTTTTTTTTTGCTTTTGACTACACAAATATGATCAGTAACTGGTACGGTAGAGCCCCATTTTTTGTACTAATTAAAAAATAGTGGTGTTTATGTAAATAGTACACCACGGACTACCTGCATATCTTTTTCTCCTTCTCTGACAAATTCATCCAAAGGTTCTCTGTAAAAAATCGCTTTTAGCGATAAGATCGCTTATTATGACACCCCATTAATTTTGAGTTCCTAATACATTATTTTTATTATTTGTGTACAATAAAGAATATATCTATCTATCTATCTATCACCCTTCTAAATTGCTTTACAAGGAAAACCTTTTGAAATCAGCCGTCAGCTGTCAACAGGGTGACCCTCTTGGGCCAGTCATTTTCAGTTTGGCAATAAATCCAATCATTCGGCAGCTAAATTCTAAATTCCATGTTTGGTATTTGGATGACGGAACCCTAGGAGACGATGTAGACACAATTTTAAAAGATTTAGCTTTATTTGAAAAATAAATTTAGTTATATTGGACCACAGCTTTCTAAATGCGAAATTTACTTCCTCCAAACGTCTGACAGATATACGATTTTAGTAAAATTTAATACAATAGCACCAAATATCCAAATCACTGAATCAAAAATTCTCTTCACTTCCTGGGCTCCCCAATTTTCGATGAATCTTTTCCAAAACTTATTGAGCAAAAAATGCAAAATTTTAATTACGTCTCGGAAAGACTTTTTAAAATTAACATTCATTCGGCTTTTACACTCATTCGATACTGTTGTTTTGGGCCAAAATTTACATATAGCCTTCGCTCCTCCTATCTTTGGAAACATCCACCATTTTTGAAAATGTTGATCAAATCATTTGGAACTCATTATCTTCGATCCTATATTTGGCCTTGGACGACCGAGCGTGGCAGCAAACAACGCTTCCCATCCAGCTGGGTGGTCGGCGTCCGCAAAATTTCAAGTAAAAATTTACCAGCTTTCCTCTCCTCGGTGCACAGTATTAATACATTAACGAATGGGAAGGAATATTTTATCTTCCTCACTAGTTGATGTTGAGGTACTTGTTCGATGCGTTGAACGCTTGGAAAATGGCTTGTCCCAACACGGTTGTCGGGCAATCCCGACAACCTTCTGTGCACATTTCCGGAGGACAGCGATGTGTCCGGAGTATTTCGACGCCTGATCGTACTATGTGTTTTTGTATTATATTTTATATACATAATTAGGTTTTAGTTTAAATAGTTTAGTTAATATTAAGGTTTTTATTTAAGAGAGTGTTTAAAATTTGCAAAATAAAAAGTAAGATTTGACTTTTAATATGCCGAATCTAATAATTATATTTCAGAATTAATAATTAGAAATCTATACTATATACACGTAGTTTAAGTTCATCTTTATATTTCTACACCACCCTGGTCGATTGGTAGAAAATGTCTAAGGGCGACTTGCACATGCTAGCTAAATCTCGATTTAGTGTGATTTAAACTTAAGTCGAACTTAACTCATTGCACGACAACTGTTTAGAGCTAAGTTAGATTTAAAGAAGTGCCAAATTTAAACCAGTGTGGTGGGCAGTTTAAGTTGCTAAATCTCAATTTAGTGAAAGTGGAATGTTTGTTGTCGTCTTATTTACTGTGTAATATTATTGTTAAAATGGATATGTTTATTTATTTGAGTGATCCGAAGATTATCTACTACGTAACGATAATGAAGTGCTAATCCAATATTTGGATTCACCATTTTTGTTTTTTTTCCATTGCTAAACTTTTTTCGGTATCAATTTGTTTGTGGTTGCGTCATCTGTCTTTTCTTTTTAATTTTCTATGACACTTTCCCATTAATAAAAAATGAATGCATGATTTATCTGTAGCTGAAAATAGGCGCTCGTGATTAAATCATTTTTATAAGAAAATAAAACCATCACAACACAACGAAACTGGTATATTACAACACAAACAACGGTACAACTGCAAATAATAAAAGTAAACGTTAGTTTACGTCAGACTTTATATTTGACACTTGCCTTTTAAAAAAAAAAATTCTTGGAATGTCCTGCCAAACTGTTAACAACGGAACGATCCAAGAGACTGGAACGTGCTAAGCTAGGTTTAGTTAAGTCGGGTAGATTTTTACACTTTCAAGATGCGCCTAATAATAGTTTAATTTAAGAAGAGCTTAATGTGTAATGCCAGTTTAATAAAACCTAGTTTTAAGATCAGATGGTGGAAGCCGCCCTAAGGTATTAAGTCCACCATTGTGCAGTGTTCACTAGGGCATTAAGTTTTAATAAATAAAGAAATATTAATTTTATAAAGCTGAAAAGTTTATTTGGTTGGTTGAACACGCTAATCTTGGAACTTCTGGTTCGAATTGAAAAATTATTTTAGTGTTGTATAATCCATTTATCGAGAAAGCTAGTAACATCACGCTATGACTAATAGGAGCGGTGTAGTAGCCAAAGTTGCGTGTGAAATCGGGCTGGGCAGCTAGCATAGCATAGCATAGTCGGCCTTATAATGTTCACACTGTTGGGACTCAGGCCTCCGCCACTGTTGGCCCAAAGGTTGACAGAGAATTTCTTGTTGCATTAAGTCCTATATACATAAAGTTTAAATAAATAAAAACACATAAACACACACACACGAAACACCTGTGCTTCAGCATAGTCGTTCTATAACGCAAAAGCAAAAGCATCGACGTTTCTGCTCTTGTAATATGTAGATAAGGGAGCGGGTAGTCTGAAATTGTTTCAGTATCGGCTGCTTTGCAGTTCCGATGCGCTAACAGCACGGAAATAGCTGACGTGAGCTCAACAGTTTCTTGCATACGTTTACACGCAACGAATATAACTTTACTCATTAAAACTGATACAATCAGTTACATCAAAGCTTTGAGTAGCTCTTACTAATAACGTAAATCATATATGCTCTGAACGGAAATGTTACTTGCATCTATAAGTTTATGCTTGAATTGGAAATAGAGCAGAAATTCGAGCGATCCCCGCGCTGCCGTCCATTTTAGTCGATGTCCGAAGTAGAGCTTGTCGAAATAAAGCGATTTTCGCGCTTTACCACCGAGGGATTCAGAGCTACACCATTTGTATGTATGTTCGAATTTTATTTGGCTATAATAACGTCCGATTTAATATGGCTCACCTCGATTTTATCTGCAGTACCCTGACGTAAATATGGTACACCAGCCTCATCTAGTAAAAGTGATATCCTTATCCTTACTTAAAACAAAGTCACCCACCGCTTCTGTCTGTCTTTTCGGCATAAACTCAATAACTACTAAATGGATTTTCATGCTGAATTCACCAATAGATAGAGTGATTCATCAGGAAGGTTTGAAGTATTTTACATGCATCTTATTATAATTAGAGATCGGACTAGGTAGATTGAATTGAGGTCATTGATCCGAAACATATATATTAATATGGACATTCCACCGAAGAACCGGAACCGACCATAGAACCAAAGTATTAAAATGAGTAATATTATATTCTTCTTTTTTTTTCAACGGCACACTGTCACGATTTGACACAACCCAACGACCAATCAGAACAATTCCCGGAAAAAATAATTTTAAATTTAAATAAGAGACTTATCCATGTTATTCTTTCTGTGTGCATTTATGATACAAGTACCAAAAATCAATCTACATACTCCGGTCACTAATTAAAATAGAGAAAAGCCAATTATTTCAAAGATATGTAACACCCGTGCGAAGCCGGGGCGGGTCGCTAGTTATAGCTATAATGCGAAAGTTCACGAGTGTGTGTGCGTATATACACGCTGTGTTAGCTTCTACTCGCTTGAATGGCCGAACAGATTTGGATGAAACTTGGCGCACAGCTAGGCCATGTCCCGGAATAACACATAGGATACTTTTTATCCCGGGAATATGTTTCCTTACGCAGGTGAAGTAACTGGCAGTAGACAGTTTACAAAATAAATATTATTTATCGAGTTAAGATAAAGACTGGCTTTATAGAGCGCCTCGTCACATTGTCTTCACAAACCTATCTTTCTTTACTTCAAAAAGTTTTTCAAGAACTTGAAATGCCGTAAGCATTTATGCCCGGATATTAGAGATCAATGCGATTTTAACCTTTATTTGGCTTGCTCAATCTCTAAACGGTGTTATTAACTCATCTATAACCACAACAGCAGGTAAGATGACTAAAACCGTCCAAAATCATCAGTGATAAATGTTCAACGAATGTTCAACGGTTTACACGTGCTGGGTAATTAAGTTCATTTCGGGTTAGTAAACATACTTAGGTACTTCAAAATAATATTAGGATGTAGATTAATGTAATTTAACATGTATTTATGATTGTATGAGAATACGTAAATAAAGATACACGCTCATCTCATAACCGTCTTCTTCTATGTCCTACTCATCGCACTGAGTTCCTTCACTGTTCTTTCTTTGTTCAGGCGATTTCTCTGTGGAATGCGCTCTCTCAAGAGGTTAGTTACAAACCGATTTAGATTCAAGATTGAGGTTCGCGAGCATATTCGTAAGAAGTTGGCAGTAGTATCATCACAACGTTAATGTTTCTCTGTTTGTCGATATGGACCAATATTTGTTTTTTTTTTTTTTGAGTATATATATTTAGTTCATTATATTACCTTTTTTCCTCTTTTATTGCCACTATTTTTCTCTGCATCACCCAAAGGTTGACTGGTAGAAAATGACTAAGGCATTAAGTCCGCCTCTGTACCTTTATGTGCATGAAGTATGAAATATATATATAAATAAATACGTGGATTTAATTAGCGTTTTGTCTTAAGCGATTACTATCCACATTACTAAGGACCGATTTATCAGAGTGCCCAACCCGTGATATTCCCATACAATCTCCATATTCTTAAGTGATTATGACGTCATTACTCATTACACATCTTTTCCTAGATGTTTTACAAATAGAGATATCTTGTGAATATTATCCAGGATTATATTAAAATCAAAACATTTTGTGAAATAATTCACTAAAAACCTAAATAATGTACGGTAAGGTACCCATAAATTAAAAAGTAATGAAACCTTGCACATTTAATCGAGATTCTGAATGACGAAAACCTTTTAAGGTTTTTAAAAAAAAAACACCTATTTCCTGAAACAAGTTTTGTAAAATTTCGAGTGAGTGGCGGCAGTTACCGAATCCCAACGGAGCGTTCAGGCATTATCTCTCTTTTTCCACGTTGCCTCTTTAACAAACATTGCGTTGATGAAACACCAAGCTTTTAAACTATGCTCATGTTGACGATTGACGAATTGGGAAGGGCCCTCGAGGAATAAAAACGGTGGTTTGACAGCTTTTGTTCACATTAAAAAATACGTAAAATCAGTAGGTATTTATTCGTCAAGTAAAGACGAATGAACCTTATCAGTATTCTGGCTTGAGTATCTGATGTTCACGCTAAATCTACTAACTGTAAGTCATTTAGTGTTGTAGGTACATAAATACTAAAATCATTTGAATAGTTCACCAGTTGAACCTATTCGAAAAAACAGGTTTCATTACTTTGCGACAAATTAATCATTTTTTATCTTTTGCGGTGGCGATCGAAATGCGCATCCATCGACTTTTTTCATAGTGCGTAATTTTGACCGTGCGCACCAGACAGTAAGCATCTCATAGGGCCTATTTTGTATGACCCGGTATGAACATGTTAATCTGTAGGCTATCTATACAAATTCTGGGGATGGATTCAAATCCGGTTCAAAACATAGAAACTACAAATACAAAATTCGTATCGCGTATCAGTGTTCTACGTGCGATTAGAACATAATCGATCCATCGATTATTATGTATGTATGTTGCCTACACTAATGGATATTTGGTCAGTCTGTGGGTGGCGTCTCTGAGTGCGGCTATTTTGCGACTACATTTGTCATCTTGGGGATTCCTGTTAAAATAATTGTATGTGATTATAAATATATAAATAATTACAAAAGTCCAAAAAATATTATCGGGGCAGTAGCCCGGACCAGACACTTCAGACGTTTGGTCGGAGGACCCTGTTCCGCATACCTCTAAAAAAACCACAGTTACACGCTTTTAAAATTTATTGTCAATCCAACTGAAAGAATAAGACCTTTTATGATCTTAATAAACTAATATTATAATTTTTAATGTCGACGGCGCATAGTATTCCTCGCGCGCCTTCAGGAGATGTCAGCAAAATTGAAGCCTATTGGGGCCATAGGTTCACTTCTGAAAAAAAAGGAACATAGGCATGGGTTTCAGTCAGTAAAAGTCTGACACGCCCCCCCCCCCCCCGCCCTGCCCTAGAGCGGAAGAAGGCAACGAACGAATTACCAACAAAAAAAACATTTGTAAGTGCGTTACCTAGCAATTTACTTACAGACAAACTTTCACTTGACCGGTTTCCTTTGAAACAATCTAGCAATGAAAACTTTTGTATAGGACGCACTCAAGTCTATTATTGTATCTTATAAAAGTCGGTAATGGTCAACTCTATTCAGCTTAATTTCTCAAAGTAATGCCTAGTGAGATGGAACAGGAAAATTGAGCAAAAAGAAACAAGCAGAAAGTTTACTTATGAATTTATGACTAACTGCACAAGTCAATGAATTTCATTATTTTACAAAATTATAGGATATCGGAGGTACCTCGGTATATCTTTCTTTTACTCATTTTGTAATAATGTAATAATAATTATTATTTGACCTTGGTTCTCTTGCGGATATCCTCATTCCTGATTCGATCACGCAAGGAAACTCCGAGCATGGCCCTTTCCATTGCCTTTTGGGTGACTCCTACAAGGTGGGCCGATGACCTGGTGACGGTTGCGGGAGTCCGATGGATGCGAGACGCACAGGACCGTTCATTGTGGCGGCACTTGGGGAGGCCTATGTCGAGCAGTGGACGTCTTTCGGCTGAAATGATGATGATGAAGTATTATTTTGTATATGTAATTAAAATTCGATTATTTTAGGTATATTAATTGCTTTATTTGTTGCAGTATGTAAATAAAAGCTCTCAAAATGTATGATGTAAATGGAAGAAGTCACTGGCTCCTGAAATACAGGCACCTAACCTAGTTCAGTAGTTAGGGTTTCACTTATTTGTAACCCAGTATTGCGCTAATAAAGAATTTATTTATTATTATACAGGTACACGCAGCGATCGCTTAGTGCCCTACGTGTCCAGTATAACAATGGGTTTAGGATGTTATTAGGGTTACCCCAATTTTGTAATACCTCCTGTATGAATATGGAGGCCAGGTTTCTATGCCATGGTGTGCAAGTGGCTCGCTTCGTTATTAAGCAGAGTCCGGGGTAGCACTAATAGCATCCTACAGGTCATTCCGGATAAACAGGATTCAAATATCCTGAAATATTTATTCGTGCCCAAATTGTTTAGCTCCATTAACAACCAAGGACATGGTCTAAAATAAAGATTTATTATTATCATTAATCAAAACGCCGCACAACATGAAAATTCGTGGCTAAGAAATAACAGACACACGGGTCGATCTTCAAGGTTAAGCAGTACTTGCTGAGGTTGGTCCGTGGCTGGGTGACCATCCATTATATACCAGGACTCCTCCGAGCCTGACTGTTGGTCCCGGTTTTCATTTGGAAATCATTTGACAGTTGTCATGAATATTCAGAAGCCAAAAAATGTGACAACAAGGTATCGTGTCACCCAGTAAGGATTGTGGAGGTCAGCTAGTCAGTCGCTCCATATAAATACTGGTACTCGGTTACATACGATAAGACTAAAAGCCGACCCTAACATAATTGGGAAAAAACTGGGCATATGTAGGTACTTCTTCTTCTTTTCGTGTCAATGTACTCCAAAGAGTTTTATAATGTCTTTGATGTACTCTAACTAAAAATTTTCTTTCCTTTATATCTATAAAGGCTTCTTTTGAACTATTGACAAAAAAGGGAGGTGTGATTCGTTTTTTGAATGATTTATTACCTAAGTTTAGACCAATATTCGAGAATAAAGGGTATCTAAGTTTGGATGGAGTCTATTCATCAAGCCAGGAGGGTAGCTACTAATCTAGTCGGCCATTAATTTAGTGACTTCTGCACGCTCGAGGTGAGAACGTCTTTGATTAATAGAATTCAATCGCAGCCATTACTTTTAAAACGTTTTAGTTTAACTTGAATTTACAGGTTTTCTTTTAAATTAAAGCAAGAAATTGACCATTTCATGTAATACAGTTGTATTATTATATAATAATATAAAAACTGGGCAAGTGCGAATCGGACTCGCGCACTGAGGGTTCCGTACAAACTTGAAAGGTAAATTGCGGTTTACGATTTATGACAAATTAAAAACAAACTACTACTAGATCTCAATCAAACCAATTTTCGGTGGAAATTTGCATGGTAATGTACATCATATATTTTTTTAGTTTTATCATTCTGTAAAGTACAGGGGGGACACATTTTACCACTTTGGAAGTGTCTCTCGCGCAAACTATTCAGTTTAGAAAAAAAATATATAAGAAACCTCAATATCATTTTTGAAGACCTATCCATAGATACCCCACACGTGTGGTTTTGATGGAAAAAAAACATTTTTGAGTTTCAGTTCTAAGTATGGGTAACCCCCAAATTTTATTGTTTTTTTTCTAATTTAGTGTAAAAATCTTAATGCGGTTCACAGAATACATCTACTTACTAAGTTTCAACAGTATAGTTCTTATAGTTTCAGAAAAAAGTGGCTGTGACATACGGACGGACATACAGACAGACATGACGTATCTACTATATAAGAGTATCCGTTTTTTTACCATTTGGCTACGGAACCCTAAAAACGTTTATTTCGGAACTTTCCATACTTTGTTAGTAACAATTTAAACTTAGAACTAGTGGTAGTAACATAGGGTCAGTTTTTGAATTGAGTACTTTGATTTCATTTGTGAAAAGATTACTGAGAATGGTAGGTTGGTACTTAAGTATCCTAACTTATGACGGCTTTTTGAATGCTTTAAGTTTAAGAACGTCGCAAGCCCTAATTAAATGCCAAATTTTGACAGGTTTTTAGGCTTAAGTAGAGTTTGCAAGTTCAAATGCTTAAATCAGAAATCGGAGGTTAGAGAACAATCAGCTGAATAGATGGTGAGTCGTGGTGGTGGTAATATAAAAATTAAACGAAAACATTTTCTACTAGCCCGATTGAAAGAAAATTTACTCACGGAAACGTAGGTAGGTACTACCAGGTTAAATACTAGTTACCTTTCCTTTTTTGGAAGGTAATCATCTACTTGTGATCGTTTATTAGAAATCTGTGAAGTTGTTGAGGCGTGGGCGTTGATTCGATGCTTTCTACGAAAGGGAAGATACGCCTGGGTATTACCATTGTGCGGAACGCCTGAAGGACACGGTGGAGCATACGGAGAAGGTCTGCTTAGCTAAGCTTAGCGTCCACAGATACGGACAGCGGTGACGATCCGGGACGGGATATGTTGTAATGTTCGTTTATATGTAAGTAACCTGTTACACAGAAATCGGGCACGAAGCTTTCGCGCGGTTCCCGCCTCTGTGGGCGGTAACCTTTAGGCAAAGCACCTCTGTGTCCTCGTGGAGGTGATCGGCAGCGGCATCCGCTCTCGTCTGGCCCTAGTCCAGGCCATGGTACGAAGCGAAAGAAGTGGCGGAAAACGTGATGGAAAAGGAATCTTTATGCTCCGGCCGTCGCAGAAGACGGCCTGAGCGTCAGGAGTCTATATACAACTTTAACATTGGAATTCGGATTTCTAATTTATTCTAATGTAATTCCATTTTATTATTTTACTTTATTACAACTTTTTTATGTAATTCACTGTACAATAGCTGTGCTGTTTAAATAATAATCATTATTATTATTATTATGTGTACGCCTGTAAATGACAACATCACAATATTTTAACTAGGTACAATATTTTTTATTCATTTGCAAATTTTCTTTTTTTATAATGTTAAACCAGTGAATGAGTCGTTGATGTGTCATACATATATAAATAAAAATAAGTCGGCAGGCTGCGGGAACGTTTAAAAGAGTTACCGTGGCCTTAAATATGAAAAAACATAGGTAGGTTTTAGTCAGCAAAAGCCGATACGCCACTGCCCCCACCCAGAGCAGTAATTTAATATATAAATAAGATGCGGTGTTAAGTAACGAAGAAACAACATTTTACGAGGTTTTTTATAATAGACGCAGTCAAATTAAGGTAGAGCCGATTATCATCATCATCATCATTTCAGCCGAAAGACGTCCATCGATAATCGCCACAATGGCCGTTCCTGTACGCCGATGCCACAATAACTTTGCGTAAACGCCCTCAATAGCTGTATTTCAATCAAACTAACTGGAACTCCCGACTCCATTAGATACAAGTTTAAACTCTGTTATGGAACCAGTGTTCCGGAAACAGGCTTCCTACACCGCAGCCGGTAGTAACTCAGCTTGACCTAATTGATAAAATAATAAATACTATTTGCAAATCGAAACGTGACTTCTAGGGGAAGCTCGAGCAATAAGTGTTTAGGTTAAATGAGAGAGAAAAGCAGAGAAGTTTTTTTTTTTTTAAAGTGAGCCCAATCATCCAATGGTTCATATAAAAAAAAAACTACGCTAAATAGTCTATAATCTATTTTACCCAAAGATCAAATGGTGTATCTGTTTCGCCCCACCGCTATGCCCCAAGGTCAAGATTTATTAATCATCGCATTATGAACATTCTGCCAGAAATGTTAATTCTACCTTCACCGCTCTGGTCAAAAACATCTCCTAACCATAAGTGAGAAAGTGCATTGAAGCAGCGGCGACCTCTCGCGCCGGGCCCTGGTTCAGGACATGGTCCAGAACGAGATTGAATGGGATGAGGTCGCTTCAAATACTTGGGAAGGCGACAGCTAGGCGACTGCAAGAATGAGAGAACGTACATCCTCACGCTCCAGCCGCCGCGATAGGTGACGCCCCGGGAGTTAGCAGTCTCAGAGCAATCCCCAACTACCGTAGGGGTGCAAGCTTACGGACGACGTGTAATGGGTAGTTCACCTTCCGCCCATTCGAAAAGGAACAAGCCCAAGTCATAGACGGCGCGTAATGTCCCGAACGCGCCTCAAAGAGATATCAGCAAACCGTATAGGCCCAGCTGGGCCCCGCTAGGGGGGAATTTCTGTAAAGAAAACCCGTAATCCTAGACCAACTCAAAGGCAAAGTAAAGGAACAGGTGGTTTTAGTCAGTTAAATTCTGACACACACTTCCGCTCTATCCTACAGCGCGAGAAGTAAATAGATGACTATATATATCCACCAACATAAAATTACCACTCTGGTCAAAAACATCTCCTAACCAGAGTAGAAAAGGGCACTG
The DNA here is from genome assembly GCA_949316375.1 of Mythimna vitellina. Lineage (NCBI taxonomy): Eukaryota > Metazoa > Arthropoda > Insecta > Lepidoptera > Noctuidae > Mythimna > Mythimna vitellina. Next base: position 9,584,898 of record OX438706.1, on the reverse strand, counting down.
AATCATTCGAGGCGATCCCAAACATCGTAATCTTTTCAACAACATGGTGCTGACTGCATATTTTTTCAGAATAAAAATAGAATGAAACAAAATATACGTAAGTCAAGCTTAATTAACACTTTATTCATGTTTCACTTTGATGGACGCATTCGAAACTGCAAATGTAAAAAGTTAAATCAAACACAAAATAATTTGTGAACTATTTTAATTTCAGCGAACATTCCAGTTTTATTTAAACCGCGGTTGTGTTTACATCGATTCATGGTAATACGGGTACAATGGATGCTGTACAATGTATCCTTTAAAAATGGTCGGCTTGTTCATTGTAAATAATTTTATCACGGCACAATAAGCGGAATGTTTTAATTCATCCTTTCGCTATTCTTACTCTAAAATACGAACATTGCTTCCCGATTAATGCTTTATTACATTTTAAAACAACAGTGGAGAGTATTGTGAAATACTAATTAAAATTTATTTCATTGCTTCCGCGTGAGAGGTCCCGGAATGGCTCTTTCATTGCTGAAAAGATTACTGGGAGAGGTAGGTAGGTACTTAAGTATCCGCACTTATGACGGCTTTTTGAATTCTTGAAGTTTAAAATAAATTATGAACCTTCATAAATGGCGTTTATACTTGCAAAGGAAATACTTACATCATGAGACACACTTTTTTTGTGTGGGAAACATCAAATGAGTGCGCCCGCTCTGGATGAACCGAGAGGGAGTGAATCAGACTTACTGGCTAAAACCCACCGGTGTTCCTTTAATCGCCCTCTGCATTCCTAGGCCACAGTAATTCTTCCGAAAAATCCCGCAGAACATAGATACGCTTTTTATTTTTACGTGGAAAATCATAGAATGTCTTCTCTAGCTCTATGTGGAGCGAGAGGAAACTTTAGACATTTAATTATTAAAACCCACTTTGTTCCTTCAGTTACCCTTTGCTAAGGCAACGGTTATGACTCTTTCGAATAATTCCGCCGCCATGACAGAGAACATATCTTCACTGGTTCTGTTATTCATGCAGTGAAAACGTAAAGCACGTACATACACAACCTAATTTATGTATTAGAAACTAATATCTTCTCTAAATAGCTTTCCTAGCCCCTAACAAGCAGACACTAAAGCTATTCCCCTTAGCTCTAACTTCCTTGATTACAAGTACGAGCATGTAGAAGGTGACGGCTTCATAAATATCTTAGCATTCATCATACTCAGTTAAACTGAGTTTAAACTTGGTGTAACAATTTTAAATTGCGCGCGAACCCACACCCACCTCGCGGCTTGCGTGAATAATTCAATGAACGCGGTATCCGTAAACAAATCTAATCAGAACTCCTATCAAAATCACTTTATATGTATTCGCTGACGATAAAGTTATTGAGCAAGTTCTCGTTCCTTCGTAACAATGTTTCTATGTCATAACTAAATGGTCGACTGCTTAAACGTTGTGTAGGTATATTGTGGGAGGGAATAAATTAGGAAGGGAATAAAATTATCGTGTGGGAATAAACTATTATGGAAGCAGTTATTTATTTGCCGACATGTAAAACACTGGATATTAAGCATGCATAAAAATTTCATGACACAGTATTAAAGGTGTTTTTAATATCATGCGGTTTTGAACGCGCATTCCCCGAAAATTTCGTTTAAATACTGTAAGTATTTATTGTATTGGATATTCCACGCAATATAATAAAAAAAATGCAAAAAGTCGTTGTTTTTTTGTTTTTTGAAATTTTCTGCATTCGGAGCAAACCCGCATGCGTGATGAAATCCGCACGATATTAAAAGCACACATGCACCCCGTAAGGGCACTGCAAATATTACATATAAAATTATTAACCTTTCAACCTAACCGCCTGCGTTATAAAAAAAAAATAAAAAAAATAAAAAAACACCGCCTGCGTTGGATATATCTGACAAACACTCTCGTGCCTTTATTCCGCCAGGGTCGCACATCCACAACCAAATACTCCATCTCATCAGCTCAATGGGGATTTCCCAGACGCACACACCGGATCTTGGCGAGTAGGACACGAAAACACGTCGTACCAATCCGATGCAAGCGAATGAAGCGAATAAATTTCATTGTATTTATTATATTTTGTTTTTTTTTTTTTAATTATGCTAAACGTATATTTCCTCTGTTTTTAAGGAGTGTGCCAAAAAGGTCGAAGGCATGATTGGACTGATGCATGGACATAGTTCGCCGCTCATATTATTGGCCGAAATAAATGTGACGTTTGGAAACGCCATGCACGCTTTATATTAAAAATCAAAGCTGGTGAAACGTGGATTTACCTACCTACTACCTACATACACCTCTATCAAACCCTAAGCCAAACGTTATCTAACAGACTCGTCTCCACATACACTTCATTTCATTTAATCAACGTCTACAGACATAATTAAAAGTAATAAACGACGTAAAGAGACACAATACAACACCAGACAACAGGCAGGTGTTTAAAATGGGAGTCATGTGTATCAAATTAATAAAACGCCCACTTTAACAAGTGCTCCGGGTGCCTACCGAAAATTAAGCAAAAATTAATTTGACTACGGAATTTAATTCGAAGAGACGCGCTTCTACAGGAAGTTCGAGAAAATAGAAGTGGGAAAGACGCTATGAGTATTTAATATATTTAGTGGGAAAGAGACATTTAATATTCTGTTTTGTTAGTAGTTCGGTTCTCCTCACACACATGTCGTCATAACTATTGTATAATTATATAGTAAAGGGAGATATATTGGTGATATAAGTAATGTGGTGATATTTTTTTAAACACAAAACCAATCAAAAGATTCCTAACCATCATATGTTACTAGTGTGAAGATATTTATTCTCCTCACGCTCGTAACAACTCACTAGCGCTGTTTCATGAATGTGCTTGCTTGGAACTGCGTGGTATTCTGTTTTAAAAAAAATATCACCACATTACTTATATCACCAATATATCTCCCTTTACTATACTGTGTTAAATTGTTTTCCTACCACTATTCTTCGGCTTGCATGGGACTAATATTGTACTTCAATACTAACTAGCTGAAACGGCAAAAGTAGGTCTGCCATATATATTATATCAAAGAAAAAAATGGGAAGTTGAGGTAGCAGAGATAATATAAAAACCGGTCAAGCCGTTTCGAAAGAGTTCGATAACAAACACTGTGATACCAGGTTATATTTATTAGATGGTTATATTTGTTAGATACTAGCTATTGCCCGCGACTTCGTCCGCGTTAAATTTGTAAAACTGTACAATCATTCTGTGCTTGTAATTCATTCCAAAAGCACCGAAATTATTTATTCTACTTTAAAAAAAACAGTTAATTGTAAAAAAGCAAACTACTTTCAGGCAACATGTTATGTACAAATGTGTTACGTCCAGATGTTTGAACATCAATGAACTGAAAGATTATGTAAGGGTCGCAGCAGTTGGCGTTTCTGGCTACCCCATAAGAAAAAGCATTAGTTTATGTATGTTTCTGGTTTATGTTAATCTGGTTAATATTATAATTTTAAAATGATTTGCTCGCCAGAAAAAAAAATATTAACACGCAGTATACTTCTAGCAACACTAAATAAATACTTTTTTTTAAAAGTGTTCAGTGTTTCCCACTCTAAGCGGAGCATGTCAGAGTGTCAGAGTTTTACTGACTAAACCCACCTGTCTTCCTTTTGCGTTTTAGGTCCACAGTGAGCACGTCACAATCGCGGCGTTAATTCACGTTAATTTCTTTGAGGAGTGGCTACAGAGGCGCCACGGCGTCCTCTTTAGTGCAAAACTTACGGTTGTGCGTGTTTCGGGAGGTGCCTCGAGTTTCTGAACTCGATAAACTCGAACGATGATCTGGTTGATGATAGAGCACGCTTTCCTAGAAGTAACATATATTCACTCGGTCAGTAACTCCATGTGTTAATTTCTGGGCAATAGAGAGCCCAACCTTTGGCCAACAGGCGAGCTTTATGCCAAGCTACTTCTCAGAATATCCATTACAGTGAGACCCAAATAGACTGTTCGACCTCCGACCTGGGAATCAATTCCCAAGACGCTGTAATAAGATGCCTCGCTTGTTCGAATCAATATTAAACAGCCTTTTCTTAATATAATCTACTATGCAGCGCTTCCTACATCAACACAATATCTAAGTTTAAAACAACATTTACCTATCCAGTAAGATGGAGGGTAAACAGCAATATTGGAATGGAAATTTATTAATAATTCAGAGTCAGCAATCTGTGACTGACAAATCTTTGAATCTTTTATGTAAGTTAAGACGCTACACGCCACCTGATAGATCAAATATCGATACTTTACTACAGGGATGGTGAACCTTGCTATGGCACGCGGCTGAATCATTCGGGCTCGCCAGTGTAGGACATATAACATGAAGGTAATCTAAAACAACAGTATTCACGCTATGTTTCTCATTTATCTGTAAACATTACGATAAGTCACATACGAATTTCAGGTTGCATCTTAATTTGCAACCCGAAATTCGTAGGTTTTTTTTTTTTTTTCGGTGGGAAATTCATCCTATGACATCGTCGCTCTTTGGCGGGGCGTGAGGATGTATCAGACTTTTACTGACTACAAACCCACTCCTGTTTCCTTCGTTGCCTTTCATACCAGGGCCGAGTCTTCCTTTCAGAAGCAGACACTTGGTCTCAGTAGACTTCGACCCTGCTGGGCCCCTACGGTTTGCTGACATCTTATTGAGGCCGTCGACGACTTGGGCTCGGTCCGGACGGACCCCCGCGCCTACGGTGGCCGGAAATCGGGATCGGGATCCCGGTGGCTGGGCTAAGCTGACGGCCTGCCACTCCTCCTCGCTTCGAACCACGGCCTGTACCTAGGCCTGACGCGAGTGATCTTTGCCGCCGATCTTCCCCACGAGGACACGGCGGTGCTCTGCCCAAACGGGGCACATCTCTATCGTGTGCTCCACCGTGTTCTCCGGGCGGTCCACGCAATAGTGACACCTGGGCGTTACTTCCGCACGAATCCAGTGCAGGAACTGCCCGAACTGACCATGTTCGGTGTGAACCTGCGTCATGCGGAAGGTGAGGACGCAGTGAGGTCTTTCCAGCCACTCCTCACTCCTTTTCAAGCCATAATTATGGCGTGCCCAGCACTGGGTTGCGATAGTCACTATCGCTATTCCACGCGCAAATCGTGCATGCATGCAAGGACTGTTGCCTTCAGATCCCATGGTTGCAGGCTAGCAAGGAGGCTAAATAAAAAATATTTATTGTCTCATTAAATTTTTCACAAACGTAGATGAAGCCCTGAACCCCACACTAGGATTCCCTGTGTTGTGGGGTCCAGCCTCTTTCAATCCATATTATATGTTTAACAAAATTTCAGTAGTTTGGGTAGAGTGTGGTGTAGTGAATGTAGTATGGGAAGTGTAGAACGGTAGGTGTAATGAGTGTAGTTTTCTACAACACTACACTCACTACACCTACCGCTCTGTGTGGGTATGTGAGTGTATGTGAGAAGGGTAAGAGTGGTTGCAAGTGTTAGTGTAATACTTACTCGTATACCTGTGCGTTTATTGATATTACTTTGTTTTTAAAAAAAATATGACATTATTTTTAAGGCGTGTTTTCTTTCTTCTTCTTTCTTTATCCCGATATAGTTAGGAAAAAGCCGGGTAGATTGATTAAAATCTATCCCTATATATCTATTGGTACTTCCCACTAATTGCTAGACTATAAAAAATCAATGCCAAAGCCCGATTTTATTCCACTTTATTCCAAAAAGAATAAAGCGTTTTATAAATCTCATCTTATATGTAATTTGAAACTAATCGATTTTCATTCTCAGTGAAGCCAAAGAATATTTTTACCTCAACAATCAATTACGCGTTCGTTGGTAGGTATATTTACATTATATTAGGCAAGATATATTTTATTGCTTTCGTAATTTGATTAAGATTATGCAGGTTCAGGCATGTTTTTTTGAGGTGGGAAATTTTCCAATAACTTTTCCCGTTCTGGGTGGAGCGAGAGATGGGCGTGTCAGACTTTTACTGACTAAAATTCAGTTGTTTCTTTGTATTCCAGGGCCACGGTAAACCTTTTGAACATTCCCGAAGCCCTAACTGGCATTGTCTCTACTGGGCTCCTTCAGTTTTGCTGAGACATCTCTTTGTGGCGTGCATAGAACTTGATATTTACTGGACGGCTGGACGACGATCGACCTATTGCTCGTCGTCCGCAAGCCCGCGCCTACTGTGGCGAGAATTGCCTTGGGACTCCAACCCCCGGGGGTTCAACTGCGGCGACGGTTAGGGCGTGAGGATGTCCTCTCACTCATGGTTTCGGGTACCTCCTTCGAAAGTCAGAGATCACCTAGATTCACAAAATATGACGTATTCACGGATCAAAACTCTCTTAAATAATATTTTTCTCTGTTTCCTCGGTTATATAGTTTGACATAAACTAATGTGACGTTATCATGTTTTGAATGTAAGTTAATTTCTGAGGCTGCTGTATCTAGGGCGCTGCCGGCTGGCGGCAGACGGCAGGCGTAATCAGCGACATTGATTTGACGCGGCAGACAGGACCGAGCGAGAACCCGCCTCACTAATCCACTTAGACTAGCTTTTACACTGTAAATATTATCACAAATACACTTTATCTACCAAGAGAATATTGAAAATATTCTTTTCCTTTTTGGACCACTGACTCTAAATTATTCTAACGTAAATAATTCGATCGATGGGGTAAAGTGCACCCTTGCATGGCCTTAGAGCGAGCGGTCACCGTAAGAACAAGATATTTCTCGGCATATAGATAGAAAACTGCGATAACCTTGCCGGGGTGTTCGTTTAATTAAGAGATAATGATATTGAGCGAGGTCGTTTATTTTTGGGACAGGATATAATGAGATAAATCTGAAATCAAACGAAACAAAAGAGAGAAAAGATTCCTTTTTATCTCACCTTCGGAAAGGAGTTATTAATCTCTGCCTGTTTGACGCAGCCCAAACTTATCGGAGGAGTTGCCAACATTTATCAACGGGGACACTTGATTACTCTATATTTTTAAGTGATCCCCACGGATACTTTACATTTATTTACTTTGAAAGCTCTCTAAAAGTGGTAGTTTGTGGAATAAGTGCTTTTGAAACTGAAAGTACTCACATTCATAGTGCTCTCAACTGAGACAATTATTTGTTAGCAAACAATAATGTATTTGATATGGGTTGGTTTCATTTCTATTGTAACGTATTTCCAAGTAAAGCGTTACGGTATTTAAACTAGATCAAACAGAAATATCTTTTACTTAGAAACCCGAGTATTAATCGGCCTCCTGGCTCAAATAACATTACGTCGATTACGGTCACGGTGGCTATTTCTGTCTGTCTAACTTCATTTGATGGGTCTTAGATAATGCTAAAATATTATACCTCTTACGGTTTCTGAGTCCCTGGTAGGTGACGGATCATAATCCTTGTATTTAGGCGCTCACCCAAAGTTAAATGCCCTTTGTTTTAGCAAAACTTCCACTTACTGTAGTTCAATTTAGTTTCTGAATCCAGCAGAAACTTCGAGATAAACCAACGATTCAGTTACAAAGCCGGGCTCATGCTATACTTTTTGCCTCAACTCGCTACACACTGAAATATTCAGCTATACGAAAATGAGTCTATTATTCACACCCAATAATAATAACAAGTAAGTATGGATCGACTTTTACTGTGTGCTATAAACGCCTTGGCCCAATGGTCAAGAGACTTGGCCGAAACCTTATGAGGCGTTGAGCGGATAAATCAAAAGCCTCGTGCAGAAAATGGTGCTCTTTGATGCAAAACACATTGTAAGAAGTACATACCTCTTGACTCTTCAATCACCGGAAACTGCCTCTTTTTCCCGCGACGACGATTTTTTTTTTATGAATTGGCTCGCTTTTGACCACTATCTCACCCGATGGTAAGCGATGATGTGGCTGACTTTGAAATACGCCAGCCGCAATACGCAAAGTAACCTATTCACTTTTGACTGAAATAATCCTAGATCTTTGTTTTATGATTTTACAGCAGACCAAAAGGAAAGATTTTTTTTCAGCTATTTTATTTTTTGCAGCCTCTCACAATGTTCCTCTTTTTCACCCAAAAAATTACTGCGAATTCCTTGAGCCACAAGGCAATTAGTTAAGTCCGCTTATGTACCCACTATGTTTCTACAGGCTTACATAAAAAATCACAACAGGTAAAAAAGGAATGTAGTACTGCCCTTGGAAATATCCTCTATTAAAGTTGGTCCTTAAAGCCGTATACATGTCAACACACGTAAGCTTCAATGTTTTGCCACATAAGAGGTCCATTGAAGGAGTAATCCATCAAACGACGTGAAGTTTGTCCAACAGCGGCTATTGTGTGCCTTCAGTGATGGCTTCGACAAAGCAAGGGGCTTTATCATTATATGGGCAGCTATAACTTGATATACAGGTGTATCGATATTCGTCACACTCCGTCTTCGACGAAAATCAGGTTGTGCTCGCCAATCCGCTTACAATGTATGAGTTTTGCCGTGAGTTTTCCCTAAAGTTAACGTTAATTTATGTCACATATTTTTCTCAAAGGTAGTGGACGTTTATAGGAATCTGCAACTGTAATATTTAATTATAGATACTCAAGATTTAATCTACATTAATATTATAAAGAGGTAAAGTTTGTTTCTTTGTTTATAGGAGGTAATCTCTGAAAGTGCTGGTCCGATTGCAAAAATTTTTCATCGATAGAAAGCTGCTTTATTCCTGATATAGGCTATATTTTATGTACACGGGCGAAGCTGCAGGCAAAAGCTAGTAATTTATATTTCTGTTTTTATGTATTTTTAGGATCGTATCGAAGGACCTTCGCTAACGATTCCCTCTGTGTTGTAGTGGCGGTTCAATTATTTAAAACACTTTATTTACTTCAGCAGCCATACCTAGATGTATTAAGTAGGTAATAAATATTAAGCTTAGTCGCTATATAGCACTGAGTGGATAGAACATTATGACCTGCCATCACAGTAAGTTGTGTAGTGCAGTTAGTCTGTATTAAACATATTATCACCTACATTATCAGCTTGTTTGTAACTAAACATGCAGCAGTTACATCGCCATTACATCGCTACAAGCTAGAACACTACCTAAATATAAAACAACACCCATGCTAGTGAAGACGCCATCTTTAGAAAGCGACGTAATATACAAGCTGATAGTGTCATCATTATTATTTCAGACGAAAGACGCCCACAGTTGGACATATGCCTCCCCCAAAGTGTCGCCATAACGACCGGTCCTATGCGTCTCACATCCATCGAATTCCCGTGCCCCTTACCCGGTCCACCTTGTGGGAAGCCTTATAACGCTGCGTCTTGCGGTACGCGGTCGGTCATAATCTCTACCAATATTTTAAAGCAAAAGACAGGATTTTTATAAAACTTGGCGCACGGGTAGACCTTGTCCTGGAATAAGACTTAAGATATTATTTGTTTATGTTCCCTTGGGATAATTATCTACTTTCACGCAGGCAAAGCTGCTGGCAGAAACCAGTTTGATAAATGCTTTGCACTTTATGTATTCGTGGCGCTAGTTCGCGCGCCATCCCACAGATGGCGCCCTATCGCTTTCCAGACCATTGCACATGTTAGAATTTATTATAAGCTCGATTCTATTCTTGAAGGAAGAAAAATTATCTTGGCACCGATGAATGATATTCAGGGATATTCAGGTAAATCTTATTTACTCCTTTGCTGTAAAGGCCAAATATAGACGAATAGATTCTAACTAATTTTAGAAGATGTTATGACAATTTGGACCGAAATTTTTGTATCTAATGACCAACATTGGTATCCTTGGCCTCGAAATTTTGACATAACTTAAAAAGGAATTAGGAATATCTAAAAAAGCATATTGACCACCATAAAAGTACTAAAAACACTGAAAATAAACTGGAAATTTCTCTTATTCAAGAATAAACATGACTTCTTAGAAAATTAAAATTGTATTCTTTTTTTAAATACAATTAATTATATCATACTACATCACATGCTGCATCAGCCATTTGAATTTCGAATGTACGAAAGAACTAAATTTTATGATCGCGCCCACAAGTTACAATGCAATAATTCTGACCGTAGGCAACAATTGCCTATTACTTATATCACCCTAACCCTGCTAAGAAGGTCTTCCAATCGTGCAAAGACACCAGGAAATTATTTCATAGTGCTAGTAAGTTACTTAGGGATTATTTTCTCACATTACATCTAACACTAAACCTCTATTTATGATCTATCACTTTGTACACATTAATATATGCGTATAATTTTTTTTTTAATTGATATAAGCCAGTGCTTGACTGCGATCCCACCTGATGGTAAGCGGAGTTGCAATCATTGATGGTCAGGCGCACTAGTTTATTAAGAGCCTATTCACTCTACATACTTATATATATTTATTTATTTAATTCCTATGTAAAAAAAACTGATTTTCATCCGTACCTATACTCTAAGCTTCACGTTAGTGGTCTGGTATTATGCTGAACTGGACCTATTTGGCGTAGCCGTGAGACATATTGTTATTGTTAATTTTATTTCTCCATATTTTTTTTGTGGATAATTTTAGTTTGTAAATCAATTACTTATTGATTCCTAAATCATGATGTGCCAAACAAACATATTTTCTTTTCTTCTTCCTTTATTTTAAAAAGTACCTAAAAACTTAATTTAGTTCCATTTAGAATTCAAAAACTTCCATTTCCCACTTCCACGCTTGTCAAGCATCCACCAAAAAATCATAGAAACTCCAATCTGATCGCGTAGGATTTATTTTTCTAACTCCAAATTTGAAATGTAAAAGGTGGCCTCTATTGTATTTGCGCGAGGCCGCGGCACGTTCGCTGGCAACCCGCCAGCACCGGGCCACCGGGGTAATGTGCACCGCACCGAACTTGTGCTAATTACCGAGGTGGCGACTCCGCCGCAATATGTTACAAGGCGATTTCTTAAAGATTTATTATGGGAAAACAATATTTGTTAAAGATGTGATCGGTGTGGGAAAGTTTAAGTTCGCGCTGAGAGGTAATTACATTTTGGTCCTTTCACAAGCTAGAAGTTGCTTAAATTTTAGTTGGTTTTCTTCTCTAGTATAAGCAAATACCAGCTACTGGCAACTACTTGAATAGTTAGTCATTGTGATCTACGAAAATTTAGATTGATTAATTGCATGTAAAGAAAATTTTGGTCCTTGCGAATAACCACTTTAAAGGTTTTTGCAAGGACCAAAATTTTCTTTTATTTTTTTTACATGCAATTAACCAATCTAAATTTTAAGTTAACGGTTGTTAACTTCAAGACAAATCACAAAATGCAAAAGTGACATTGTACAAAATACAAAAGCATAAGAAAAAGGTAAATTTATTGGAAATGATTTCAGCTATAAAAATTCTGTGCTTTCGGCAACGTTACCTTACCTACAAATTTTTATAAAATAAGATACAAGATAATATCTGCAAAAACGCTCCATTTTATGTGCTGAGCAAAATTACAATGTTTTCTTTAGTATGAATGCGATCGCTAAGAAATATTGTAATGGTAAGCGGAAGCGACAAGCAGTGAGACGCTCGCGCCAATGAGCGGACGTCCTGCAGCGACGCGGGGAGGTTGAGGAGATTGGGAACAACGGGGAGAACGCAAAGATTGGATGCGGTGGAGAGTATGCTGTATCGAGGATGAGGCTGGTAATGCGGCTCGTGAGCCCAAGATCTTTAAGAGGGTATAAGAAACATGGTGTAAAGTCACACATACAGTATGGTCGACATAACTTGGCGTGGTCACTACAATTAGTCTGACTACTGAAATATAACTTTGTAATATTTACCTTAATAACATATTTAAAAATCAGACATGTAAAAATAAGTAAAATTCATTTATTTATTTCTTGAGCTTTAAAGTGTCTGACAGAAGTTTTAATCCATGAAAAGTGTCTGACACTTATGATACTACTTTAGAATAATATTCTACAAAACATCTATAAAAATGTAAGTTAAGTTACTCTTATTTTTAGTTCCCTTTCTCACCTGGTACCTGCCCAGGGGCTCCAAGGAGAAGCTCCACAAGTACACAGGTATTCAAAGCACATGAGATGCTACTGAGAACCTAAGGTTTCATCCATGGGAAAATAAGTTCTAATGTCAGACAGCTCTGGGATCTTGGTCTACAATTCTTACGTATGAGTGAGACATATATCTGCGTACCGAACATTACCGAATAAGCACGAAGCTTTAGAAGATCTCTAATACCGCGATGCAGGATTTTGAATTTTAGTTCGTATGTATCATCATCAATGTTGCCACACTACTATAACAAATTAAACAAATCTCAAATCTTTATTGCAAACCATAATGTAGTACATACTTATGTAATGTGGTATTATATAGAAACAAGTATTATGAACCTGTCAGGCACACGTTTTGTGAACACATTCATTCTGCACACAGGAATGGAATTCCCAACCGGAGTCTGTTTCCTGACAGCTACTGCTACCTGGGGTATTAGAGTTAATAGCTTACTCCGAGGCAAGCGTGCTTCAGCGTCCACCACATCACCTCTAACCATCAGGTGAGATAGTGGTCAAGCGTGATCGTATCAATAAATAAAAGAGTCATGAATACTTTCCTATCTCCTACGTTATAAAGGGTCTCATCGAAGATAATTTAGTTACGAAATTTAAAATCTTATAACGCGGGGATATTAACAGCTTTGAAAAATCGTGTTGGAGATGTTCTTATTTTAATAGTAATTGCTTAAATAATAAATTATGGTAGATGGAATTATATTTTTTATGAATTAGCTTCAAAATATTTTTTGAAATAGTACAAATCTAGTCAAGTTGCGTGTATAATAAATAATTCCAGCCATATAGCACTCGTACATAAATCTAGATAGTGTTACCGCAGCGCAAGATTGACCTGTAATCCAATTTCAACATAGCTGCATCAGAGCTATTTCGAACCTAAATTCTTCGACGTCCTGCAGATATTTCTAATAGATATTGGAGACTACTGGATCGTGACTTTTTACGTGTAAAAAGTTCTACCAAGAAATATTGAACTTAGGTTATGTATGAGTTTTATGATAGGTTGGTTTGTGTTTTAAGTTTATTCTCATAAAAGACTACAGTCACTTACATGAGAAACATGGCATGCAAACGGTGCTTCCATCGTCATCATCATCATCATTTCAGCCGAAAGACGTCCTCTGTTGGACTAGCCTCCCCATGTATTGCTACAACGACCGGTCCTGTGTCATCGACCATCTGTTCTGCGAGCAATTTGCCCTGACCACTGCCATGTAAGTTTGGCAATTCTTCGAGATATGTTGGTAACTTTGATTCTTCTGCAGATTTCTGATGTGATCACGCAAGGAAACTCCGAGCATAGCCCTTTCCATTGCTCAAACGGTGCTTATTATTAGTATTGTCGTCTTTCATATTTTATATATTTTTTGTATCTTAAAAATATTTACGTAAGTTTTTTTGAGGTGCGAAATCGTCCAATGACTTCTTGCGCCCTAAGGTGAAGCGAAAGGGCGTGTCAGACTTTTACTGACTAAAACTACACCAGTGTCGTCTGCAAACCCGCACCTTTGATGGCTGGGGATCGCCCTGCGACTCTCGACGCCCGGAGCGTCCAGGCACGAAAGGTTACCGTTGCCGTACGCCACCACGATAGTCATCCATCCAAGGACCGAACTCAGCAAACCTTCTTAACCTTGAAAATCGGCAAGTGCGGCTGTTATCATTTAGTCAAAAGTTCCTGGCTTATAGAATTTTATAATATACATATGTCGACATAATAAGCTAATAATAATAACAAATCAATCATAAAGTTTGTAAAATATTTTCAAAACTAGTTTGTAATAGCGTAGCAACATGTGTGCTACGTCGTAGCTAATGCGGGTTACGCCGTAGCACAGTGCGTAGCAAAGCGAGACCGGCGCCTCGGGCGCCGCCGCACTGCCAGATATATTTCCGCAGATTGTTGCAGCTTCCTGAATACTGAAAATAATGCATTATTTATAGTCTTGATAAATAATGTAGGAGAAAGCTGTACCAGACGATTCACTTAAGAGCAACCAACCCGACATACATTTTAACTGTTTTTCATACAACCGCTTTTACGCGATTATGACGTTATTACAAACGTGTGTAAAACTAATCCAGTAAAGACCTCTGAAAGTCTACTATTTGGCCATGAACTTTGGACCCTTCATAATGTACTAAAAAAATATAAAAATAAAAAAATTATAACAATAGAATGCTTGCAAATTCAATCAAGATCCTGAGTGACGAAATTTTTTATCAAATACTTTTACAGTTTAAAAAAAAACGTATACAACGAACAAGTTTTCTGAAACCGAGTGCCAGCAGAGCTTTCAGGTATTATCTCTCTGTTTTCGCATTGTCTTTTTATTAAACATTGCGTTGGATGAACCGGCAAGCTTTTAAACCATTCTCAGGTTGACGACAGACGAGTTGCGAAGGGCCCTCTTAAGGGAGAATCCTTGTGAGTCAAAGAGAAAAAAGACTGGAAGGTTCCTCGAGATAAATCTATTACTAAATCCTAATTATATTATAAATGCGAAAGTTTATATGTACAGATGTTTGTTACTCTTTCACGCAAAAACTACTTGACGAATTTCGATGAAACTTCATACACGGGTAGACCATGTTCTAGAATAGCACATAGGATACTTTTTATCCCAAGAGTATGTTCCCTTGGGATCATTTTCTACTAAAATGCGGGTGAAGCCGCTGGTAGCATCTAGTATATTATATTTACTAATAGATTTACAACCTAAACGAACTTTATAAACGGAAGTCGGAATTAGGTAGAGTTAAACATGTACTTACACTGATTTTACACAGCGAAAGAATAAAGTAGTAAATTTTAAAGAGCAAATTTTTTTTATGACACTATCAGAAATATAGCAGATAAAATTACTTCCTGCATTAATGACCAAGATGAGGAAGTGTATAAATTTGTTAACCTTACCTCAGTTGATGTAGAGTGATCTTTGTCAATGAAAAATACTAATAAAAATTGTATGATAATCATCTTTGTTTTAGTTGTCTTATGTATCTCTGAGGTTTTCATTATTATTTATTTGTAATATTGTTGGCCTCACGGGATTTTTCATTAGAAATCCCGGGAAGATCCATATTAATATCAACATTGCGATGCAAGTACATGAATAACTCTACCTAATTCCGATTCCAGGTTATCATCCATCATTATAATGTCATGGTGTAAAGAAACGTTTAAAAAAAAAATCAACCACAATCACATTCGTGCCCTCGGGAAAGCCACTCATTTCAATAAACACATGTACCACAATTTCGATACAAAATACAATTATCAATGCATTTGGGATTAAAGCAATCAGCCTCCACCGAGTGCGCACGTGCCAATTAATTAGTTCGTTGGTGAGAGGCCGACAACTGGATAACATATGATTATCGCCCAAGTGTGTTCTGGCTTATGTTTGTGCCTTACATTGTTTCACTGTCTGAACGAGTGTACGCTTGGCTTATGTCATTCTTGACATAATTGTGATGTGTGATTACGTAATATGGAACATGTTATAAATGTTTATTAGCATAAATCATCTTTACTATGATCTTTAAAATAGTAAGTTCGATTTTAAATATAAAATTATTTATTTGTTGTTGTACACTTGCCATAGTTTTGCCATCGTTTTTGACGACACCGCTGGCGCAGTGGTTGAGCGATAGGCTGCTGCGCGACGGGTCGCAGGTTCGATCCTCACACACAACAAATATTTGTATAGCGTACAGATTATTAGCCTATCTCTGGTCTCAGTGTCTTGTGTATATAAGTTTTTATGTTTGCGAGCGCACCCAACGATACAGGAATAATTAGTTAGTACAAACTTACTTAAGAAAATAATTCAATTCCCGAATGGAGTCTCGAAGATTTTTCCGAAACGCATTTATTCCTTTTGAGGTACGGAACCCTAAAATGTGGCCGAATCTAATAGTTTCTTGAAGCTACGCTTACACGCTTTGGAATGTGCAATTAGCACCATTTTTCTGACTGACTAACTTCTTGACATTTCAAAAGTGCCTGCAAGTGGTTTATTTTAAATAAATGCTTTAATTCTTAACTGATAGAGCTTTGTATTATTATATCCACCATGAACCAGTACTGTACATAAAGTTTAAATAAATAAATAACCTAGCCTATTTCGGTCACAGCGACTGCATTCGTTGACCTTCCATGGCGGATGAAAAGTTAGATCGGCTGCTCTTTTGTAGGGGGACTAGAACATCCAACTTTGGCCAAAAATCTTCGACCACAGAGTGGACATGTCATAACACTTTATATTAATGGATACGATAAGCTGTAGCTGGTGATGGTGTAGCTATAAAAAAATCGCGTTTTTGATCTAATTTTAAATAGACAACATCACGCGAGTATTTTCCAATGAGGCCAGTAGAGATGTACCCGGTACACCCTCTTACTTGGTGGTTTCTCTAGTTAAGTTTAGTCAGGGATGAGCATATTATGGCAATATGCTTTAATACGGGCACAAATCCGAACTCCGAGTTGATACTGATAAAATCCACATTAAAAACCTTATTACTGTTTGCCCGTCCCGGTAACCAAACCCAAACCTCATGCTTACCGTTGCCCTTCTGACACACTAGAATTTTAAAGATTGTAATTGGTTGAGCGATTTCTGTGATATGGTTTGCAGGTTCGATTTTAAAAGCTCGCCGTCCGATACGGACAAAACCCAGGTCGACGGCGCGTTGTGTTTCTCGCGCATTTCAAAGAGATGTTAGCATAATTGACAGGACCCGCTAGGGCCGATACCTGCCAGGGCTGAAGAATTCTTCGAAAGAGTCACGACAACTGAAAGAACATGGGTGTATTCTAATCAGTAAAAATCTGACACTTTGCTGACACCTTGCTCTACGAGCGGGAGTTGTATTTTGATGATTTGACACACAACTTGAGACGCAACTTTACACACAATGACACGTTAAGCTTCGGAAGAGCAAAGTGCCCCAACGCAGGCAATTTTTATCGAAAAGGTCACTTCAACCACTAGATTATTGGTATATATAAATATGATTGATAGTCCGAAAGGGAATCCCGGAGTCCTGGAACGCAAGCCAAAGAAGGAACATAGGTGTCTGACACGCCCTCTCGCTCCACCCTAGTCCGGTACGATAAATGTAATAAAAGCCCTCGGCTCCATAACACACTCGACTACGGCTCGTACGAATTCCGCCTCGGTCCCAATGACAAACTTTCTGCACTTGTATCAAAATGTACTTTGTATTTCTATTTCTCAAAAACAGTCAGAAAAAAGTTTTCTTACAATCACTTCTTTCGGTGAAATATAAATGCATGAACGAATGATAATGATAATTATACTGAAATATTTGCAGGATAATAATGAGGGTAAAACAAACTTCTTTACTTATTATATGTCTTCATGTGGTTTTCACGAATAGAAAGAGTCATTCATGAAAAAGATTTAGACGTACAAAACACGCCTATTATAATAGAGAAAAGCCAAGAGTTGCAAAGATTTATAACACCCGTGCGAAGAACAATTAAACACAAGACACGGTTGTTTTATTTCTCAGGATAATTCCTGTTCACGTAAATCAAGTAAGTTTTTTTAATTGACGTACTTTTTATTACAATTTTTTGGTGTAATTTTATTTTATGAGTAATAAAATATTATAAAACTTTCGTCATCTTGATGTCAATATGGCATGTGACCCTAAATTATGAATTAATTAATCTCATTCTTAAGGAAGTACCTACAGATTTTTAGATTTAGGCACTAAATAGCCTATATTTTAGGTATTTTTTTTTGGTAGTTGGTTTAGTTTAAATCGATATTCTACATCCGGCATTATGACTTTCATGCGCGAAGCAGGGAAGGTCGCTAGTATTGTTTAAAAGCATCGTCCAGCTTCCATTATAATGTTTCATAACACGACCTAACTTTCATCCAAATTGCATTTCGGAAATATAGCAACAAGTACGATGTAGTTTACCTTGCTTCCTAGTACAAAACAATACTGTTTTGTTTGAAGGATCAATGTTTAGTTTTAAAATGGAGCAGTGAGAAGGACAAGTGGAAGAATAGATCGCTCTAAATATGTCATATCGGGATATAACAGTACAATAGAGGGCTTGATCTGGAGCGCGAGCTGAACCTGGTGACAGCCGACAGGCTGAGCCATCGCAGATATTGTGTGAAATATTGATGGAATAAATGCTTCTTTGAATTTAGGAGAGATATAGTATGTTATTGTCTTATATAGTTATGATTCAAGCTATTTTTACTACCCTAATCTAAAATCGGATAATCGTTTGTCTACAGGGTTAAGTTTTAGTTTTAAAATGGAGTATGGTGACGTAACCTACGACAAACTTATTATTTGAGGTTCGTACAGTAATCGGGTCTAGGGATCGAACTGCAAAATTAAGTTTGTTTTGTATATATTTTTCCGGGATATTAAAGAATAATTATACCAAGTTTCATCGTAAACGAACCGGTAGTTTTTGCGCGATGCCTGAACAAACAGACAGACAAAAAAAATTTTTTAACACATTTTTGGGTTCAGTGTCGGTCTAGTAACACCCCCTGCCATTTATTTTTTTTATATTTTCAATGTACAGAATTTTCACTTCTACAGATTTATTATAAGTATAGATCACATTAACATAGATTGCTTGATCTGTAGAGATATTTATAGATAATGCTTTTCGGATGTAGAAGAGTTAAGATGACTTTTCTTTAAAACATTGCTACTTATTAAAATCAAAAGGATAACGCCCGTACATACATAACTTCAACAACCAGTCGCATACTGTGGCCCTGGAACGTCAAAGGCAGCTAAAGGAACACAGGTAGGTTTTAGACAGTAAAAGTCTAACAGTCCCTCTCGTTAAACCCAGACTGGGAGTAATTATTTGGTGATAACTCACCTCAAAAAAAAATGGCATCCAATCTCAGTCACTGTGTGTCAATGTCACCTCTTATTTTCCGAAACATTATCAGTGAAATGAGATTGTGATTTGAATTTTAAAGTTTTCATAGTACGGGAAAAATTGGCATATACTGATTGATGTTTCTATCTACAAGCCTCACAAACTATATTTTTGGCGAGAATTGAGCGTTTGTTCACACTCTCGGGTCAATTACTCAACCATCACTCCAACCGAGTCATCATTGTTGCTGACACCTTCATTAAAACCTCATTTGGCGCACTACATACTACATAACATACAAACTAGGTTCGTTTTTGCGAGACAGAAGAGGTCATTGACACAAATAAATTGTTTAAACGAAACTTACTCTTGCTAACGTCCTAAATTAGGATTTTTTGCGGGATTGTATCAAATGAAGTTCTAACTTTATTTGTGTTGTGATGTAAAATTGGTGTAGTTTTGTCTCTAAAATGTTCACAACTGAACTGTATGTGGAATCATTGAAACAGGCGCGATCTCGGTAAAGTGGAGCTGAGGATTTGATTGTAGTAGGTATTGTATACCTCAGTGAACCTTACCGAGAAGTCTGTCTGGATAAAACTGCCAAATACTGTAAATACATCAGAATATGTTACATCCGCATTGTGATGGAAGCCAAAGTGACTGTATTCTGTTGCAAAAATAATTACATTCTAAACTTGACACTTGCTAAATGTATAACCAAGTAAGTCCAATAAAAAAGCCCTTAGTCGGCATCAGTCGGTAATTCGTGATCTTTCACTTCTAGACTTTGCTAAAGAAAAATGTTGCATAGTTCATTGTTTGAGGGGTTTTTACCAAAAGGGCAATGACCGTTATTGCCATGCTAAAACGGAACAACTTTAGTATAGTTTATCACACTACACACTAATATTACAAATGTGAAAGTTTGTGAGGGTGTGTGCGTGTGTGTATGTTTGTTACTTCTCACGCTCGAACGACCCGTAGGATTTCTATGAAACTTGGTATACAGGGAATAGTCTCCCCTTGTGTCGCTTGGGTCGTTGGTCATCTTGGAATATAGTGCATAGAAAACTTTTATCCCCGGAGTATATTCCATTGGGATTATTCAGAGGCGAAAAAGAGCTCAATAAAGCTAGAACTACATTAGACCAAGGCACACGTGGATCACGCCTGATTTGTACGAGAACGATGTCGCGTGACGTCGCGTGGCGTGGACCTAATGTAGCTCTACAAGTCTCGTTACCATATGATCTGCGTACGTAGCACACGTGTGCGCAGTGTGGTTCTGCCTTAAAGGAAACGCACTTTTAATTAAAACCAAAACAAAATAAGAACGTATTTTACTGTCTCGTTAGTTTAGTATGTTTAGTGGTCGCAAGTACTACTACTGTGGATCCCGGGTCTAATTAAATGTTATTGTGTTTTTTGTAGCCTGAAATCTGGGTTCACCTGGTTGATGACATTATAATAGATCCCTCATCATCATTTGATCCCTTGTTTTCTTATTAATATTTTCTTTTTTTTTTATGCAGCTACCATGTTTTCTCTTCACTACCTTTGGTTGACTGGTAGAGAATACCTAAGGCATTAAGTCCGCCTTTGTACCTTTGTGTTGCATGAAGTTTTAATAAGTAAATAAATA
Organism: Mythimna vitellina; assembly: GCA_949316375.1. NCBI lineage: Eukaryota > Metazoa > Arthropoda > Insecta > Lepidoptera > Noctuidae > Mythimna > Mythimna vitellina. The sequence goes on along the minus strand of OX438706.1, from coordinate 9,564,208 downwards.
ATAGGCTCGACCTCTTTAAAATGGAACTCAAACCTAACTGGATGTATGAGGGTTTTCAGGAAAATGCACACCATCAGTTGGTGCCACTTAGCCCACAGGTCTTCTACTTTTGAAAACTTATACATGACGTTGACGTTAATTTAACTAATGTCATTAACATAGGCGTTTTGACAGGTGCCTGGACCTGACAACTCAGTGCCGCCACCTGGTGAACATCATTTTAGAAAATCCTCATTGTACACCTTGCTACAATCTTCTGGAATAGGCATGATGCTCCATCTTATCATATAAAGAAGGTATTCTCAAGTGTGTAAATCTTCGCCAAGTTAGTGAACGGTTTATGGCCCATCGTTCAGTCAGCCGCAGGGGGCCACTGGAGAAGGATTTAGTATTTTATTATCACCATTACTTGTTGTTTTCTTTAGTGATGGTGGCTCTAAAACTATAATCAATACTAGATAATGGAAAGAGCTTCCTACTTCTGAAATGTTTTGGTAATAATAGCCAGTCAGAAAACAAGAACATAAATACTATAGAACCTCTTTCATCACTACCTTTCTAAAGGATTTAGAACTAGAAAAGCTATACTTACTATTACAAAGCGAAACCGTTTGTTTGTTTGAATGTGCTGTTTCCAAGAAACTACTGGTTCGAAATGAAATATTAATAAAGGATTGGATAGCCCATTTCTCAAGGAAGCCTAGGTATAGGCTAATAGCCATTAGCCTATACCTAGGCTATATAACATCACCTTCTATTCCACGGGAGTGGAGCAGTAACTAAACATGCGGGTGAAATGGCCGAGTACAGTTAGATGTAAAATCTCAGATACATTATGGGACTAAATAACTCCTAACATGACGCGCAACGCAATCAAATTGCCTAACAACGTGTCCCGCATCACATGAATGCATGGCAAAATGTTTCGGGACACTGGATTTTTTTCTCTTCTAAACTTCTCCTGCTCTAGGGTGGAGCGAAAAGGTTTGTCAGACTTTTACTGACTAAAACTCACTCCTGTGTCCCTTCTTTACCTTGCGTTCCATGACCCCGGGTTTTCCTTTCAGAAGCCAACACATGGCCCCAATAGTTTCCTACGCCATCGACGACAGTTACCGGACGGCCGAACTGCGAGCTAGCGAGCTCCCCGTTGCTCGTCGTCCGCAAGCCCAAGCCTACGGTGACTGAAAATCAGGGTCCCTTACGATTGCGGGCGCCTCCTTCACTAACATTACTGCTTCGCAGAAGAAGGCGACCGCCGGCCATTCCTCCTCGCTCATGACCATTGCCTGTACCAGGGCCCGGCACGAGAGATCGCTGCCGCCGATCGCCCCTACGAGGACACGGTGGTACTCCGCCCAAGCGCCCACTAGGTAACGATGCAGTATCGCGCAGATTAAGTATTGTGAGTCTTTAATTTTATCTCTTAATGTATCTGACAATTTAATAGACAATAGATAAACAATAATTCGAGTTTTAAAACATATAAGATTGCCAGACGAGATTAGAGCGGCTGTCAAGCCGATAGGCGTGAGAAATCTTATATATTCAATGTAAATAAATAAATAAAATAAATAAGTAACTTGATAGGAATAAATCCTATGTTTTAACGCGCATCCTTTTCATTGTCTCTGGTCCTTACAATACAACGGCAACAACTACCAAAACTAAAACTAATTAGGGCTTCAGAGTTAGACAAATCGCTGCTCCAATATAGCCCCCCTCAGTCATGATGTGTTCAGCCTACTGATGTGTACCTACCTACCTTAATTCGTTTCGTTTGGTTTTATCTTTTTATTTTTATGTGAAATATTAATTTGTAAAATAATGTACCTATATTCCTATATGACTACTGTATGCCCCAAGGGCAGGACTTAGCTAATCTATTTAATTATTTAAGACCTGTATTATGTACAAACCTATGATCCACAACAAATATATTGAAACTAGCTGACCCGGCAAACGTTGTTTTGCTATGTATATAAAAAAAAATATATCTAAAATTGAAAAAAAAAAAAATTGGGTTGGATTACCCTTAACATTTAGGGGGATAAAAAATAGCTGTTGTCCGATTCTCAGACCTACCCAATATGCATACAAAATTTCATGAGAATCGAGAAAGCCGTTTCGGAGGAGTTTAACCACAAACACCGCGACACGAGAATTTTATATATTAGATTGAATTAAAAATTGAATTGAAGAGTATTTTGCTTTAGAAGTCAGTTTTCTTAGTAAAAAAAGTTTTTTTATGGGAAAAATTAAGGAAGTTATGTTAGGTAAGTTTTGAGACATATTTCCTACGGGAATGATTATCCTAAATACGTTGCACGCTACTGAGCTCGATACTAAGCCACTCTCACCCCATCCATCTATCTCCACCTTGCGACGATTTTCTCTCCTATTTTTTGATACACACTCGCTATCACGCTATTCATCAATTAGTGCTCCACCAGTTTCTATCTTCGTATTACAGACATGATGAGTCATCTCTTTCAGTAGTTAAGACATTCGAGGTTAAGATTGTAGTCTCAATATATAATTAACTAGCTGCAGCCAGCGGCTTCATCCGCGTGAAAATTGAAAATTGTCCCAAGGAAACATAATGCCGAGATAAAATGTATCCTATGTGCTATTCCAAGACATGGTTTACCCGTATGCCGAATTTCATCCAAATCCGTTCAGTCGTTCACACAGTATAAACATACATACAGTTTGTGAATGTGTGCATACACACACAAGTTTTCGCCTTTTGTATATTAGAGTGATTACTGGGAGTTTTTATACGAAGGTACTTTTTTTTTAGGTGGGTAAATCAGCAAATGACAAATCCTGCTCTTGGGCGGAGCGCAAAATAGTTTAAGACTTTTACTGACTAAAAACCCACTTCTGTTCCTTCGTTACCTTTCGTCGCTGGGCCGAGTCTTTCTTTCAGAATCAGACCTTTGGCCCCAGTAGACGTCGACCCTGCTGGACCCCTACGGTTTGCTGAAATCTCCATGACGCGCGTGGAACAACAGTACGCGCCGTCGACGACTTGGACGGACGGCGTTCTACGATGGCCGGAAATCGGGATCGGAATCCCGGCGGCTTTTGGGGCGTGAGGACCTGCGTCATGCGGAAGGTAAGGACGCCGTGAAGTCTTTTCAGCCACGCCTCAAACAGAGGACTTACCGCCACAACTATGGCATGCTAAGTTTATGAGTGTGTGCGTACATACACATACTCACAAATTTTCGCCTTTTGAATATTAGAGTGATTACTGGGGGTTTTCATACGTAAGTACTGAAGTAATATCAATCGCCAAAGAAGCAGTGGTCGAGCCGAAGCTTCAAATTCTTGAGCATCGACGCTGTGTTGCTATTATAGCCTGTCGGTTTTCTATCCATTACATTTAGAGGAATATGCGTCGGAATTGCATAGTCTAATTCCACCTAGCCCGTTCCATCATCGGACCACTAGATGTAAAGCAATGCGCCACCGGAACATGGTGGACATCCCACCCATACGCACAAACAAGACAATTCGGGAACATATTCATAGTGCGTACAGCTAAGGAGTGGACTTGGCTGCCGGATTCTGGGTTTCCTGATAGCTGCAACCTATCTATGTCAAGAGTGAATTAGATAATTTCTAAGTAAGCGTGCACTAATGTCAACTACATCATCGCTTACCATCAGGTGAGGTAGAGGTCAAACGCGGACCTATCAATCATTTTAATCTTATCGTTCACATATTAAGGTGATGGAATGCTAATAAGTTAGTATTTTCCTAGTGTCGTCATTTTCGAGAATAGTCCATGGAGGTATATCAGCTATTTTAATTTATTAAAAAGACTAGCTGACCCGGCGAACTTCGTACCGCCAACAGTAAGGATAACCCATCTACTGGCATTACCAGAACAGCATAATTCATTTTATAATGACATTTTAATTAGATATGGCGTTGTTATTTTTTTTTTCTGTATTTATCCAAATTTTTTTTACCGTTTAAACCTTCCCTGGACTATGTCGAATATTTCAAGACAAAAATTAGCCAAATCGGTCCAGCCGTTTTTGAGTTTAAGTCAGATTAACGTACAACTATTTATTTTTATATATAAGTATAGATAGTTAAATAGATAAGTCAGTACGATTAATAGCTCCCTACAACTTGTATAAGAAGTAAATTATTGAGAAATTATCTTCGACTAAAATCTAAAAGTTCCATATAAAATATTTTACATGGAACTAATAACCTATCTGACCTTCACAACCCAGCAGTGGCGGTTTCTTCATACATGCCGAGAAGCCCGGCATGCCTTACTAAAATGCTCGATAGAGAATCAATATCAAACCCGAACTATTTAAAAGTTCGCGTGCTTAATTCTTATCAAAATAACACAAAGTATCTACCTATGCCACACTACTACACATCGCGATTGTTCGCGCGCAGAGTTTCGTATTTGCAGCATCTACATATAGCTATCTCGCTTACACGCACCGGCTTTTGCCGGGCTTTCAAATACTATATCTGTCTCTTTCGCACCTATGGCGACGTGCCGTATAACGAGTTAGGACCTTTTGCGTCTACAAATCGTACAGTATGGAAGATTTAAGCCGGGCATTCGTATGAAGTTGCTCGCGTATGCGTGACCTCGTCACATTGCCAACTCTGCAGTGTTGCCGTTTTAGCAACGTTGTGAGATCTTGGAGATTTTGAACGAGTTTGGAAACTTTTTTTAAGATTTAGCAACAATAAAACTAGCGACTTTTTAAAACAATGAAATTAAATATTCAAGCAATATCTTAAAAATAAAAAATTTGCGACATCTTGCTAGATTTTTCATATACCTGGCGACTTTTTTTTGCCTGAATGACAACACTGCAACTCTGTTTGCAACTCACTTCAGTTTTATTTACTTGAGTGGAAAATAGATTTTTTGTTTTTTGTTGTTTGTTGTTTTTCGTGTTTTCTTAGATTTTCTCAGTGATACAGTTGTTTTGGTGACTTACCTGGACACAATAACAATAACAAATATACAACAATGGAGGCAATTGTACCTTGTGAGGATTTAAAATGCGTTCTAGTTTTGATTGGCGAAGATAAGGTAAAATCTTTAAACTTTGCTCAGAAAAAACAGTTAATTTCTTCATTAAAAACGACGCCTAATCTGTGTATTTCTCAGACTAGTAAATCGCATAAACGAAAAATAGATCAGTGTATAAAACTAGTTGGATTGTTGGCTGTTCGCACACTATTAAGTTGTATTGCTGGTGCTGCATATTTATTCAAGCTGTTAAAGTTAGCGTATCTTGTTGTAACTATTTTAACGTGCTTTTTCGTCTCTTAAACGTATCCATGAGAAATACACAAGGTCAAGAGCGTCTTTCCGAATTATCAATGATAGCTATTGAAAAACAGCTGTTGGTAGAATTAAAACGATCACCAACATTTTACTCTGATGTAATTAAATCATTTCTTAATAAAGATAGACGATTCCAATTAGAATATAAATAATTCATTTAAATTCCTTATTACATTTTATCTAGCTATTTTTTAACTTTCGTTTTGTAACTTTCTGTTTTGTTTTTGTCTGTAACCCGTTAGTCCTGTTACAAAGCAAGCAACTACTTACCATAACTTTGTTCCCTCAAGCAATGAAGCAAACCAAACGGCTTTTTTTAAAGCCACCGGAGGTATGCAATTGCAGAAATGTTTATTATATTCAATCTAGCACTAGCATGCTTTCAGTGAGCTTTGGTTACCACATTCACCGCACGACAAGCAAGAGTGAAATTGAAGAAGAGGAAAGAAGAAGATGGATGAATTCACTTTTAATTTATTGTACCTAACCAGTAGTTTATAAGAAAATTGCGATGATACATACGTAGGTACCTACATTCTCAGTCGAAAACTGAACTTTCTTTTTTTTAAATTGGTTAAAATTTTATTGGGCTTGCCTTATTTTGAAACCCTAGGCACGCCACTGCAACCCAGTAATTGTGTAACACGATACCTCTTGGCAAGACTGGTGCCAGATTTCCTGGCTTCTCCGTAACAACTGTCAAAGATCTACAATTAGAAATTTGAACCAACGGTAGATATGTTAGGATGGATACCCATCCGCAAACTGACCACGGCAACCGTTGCTTAACCTTTGAGACCGGTACGTGCGACTGTTTGACTTACTGGAAAATCCTCCTCCTTAGTCGTTCACTCTTGACAGAGTGATCGTAGTTGACAATGTTGCATTTTCTTCGGCGAGTGAGTCTCCCGCGATGCGTATCCAATTGTCACGGTTTACGGAGTCTTGGGAACTCTGGACTATGCAGGTTTGTGTTGCAGCTCTAATGAGGTCTGTGTAACGCGTAGGTGAGCGCCCGCGTGACCGCTTTCCGTCCACTTGTCCCTGGACAACGAGTGGCTTCACCACTTACTGGAAAATACCGATTAAAAATACCTAAACTCATATTCTAATTATAAGTCCTCACCTCTGCCAATTATAAGTTTTGTTTGACTTTAGATAGCTCCTGTAAATCTTATAATAATAAGGTAAAGTTTTGATTAAATTAACGCTATTATTAGATCATTTAACTTTATTAAGCATCCAGAATACCGTTTACCATTATATATAAATAAGAGTTCAATTTCAAAGCACATCATTTCGTTTTTAATCGACGTCTATTCTAGACAAAGTGATTTAAAGAGTATGTATCTAATGTCTTTGATTCTAGAGCTCTTGGCACTTATGACATTCTATAACCAACGACAGACAGTCCTAATGCATGAGATTAACAAGTTAAAATAAGAATTCTTTGTGGATTTTTTTCTAGTGTAGTTGAGAGTGACTGTTTTAATTATTTGCAAATCGATCCCTTGTGGATATTGTCATGAAAAAGAGGGGTTGTAGCTCAAATTCTCAAGTATCTACTCAACTGGAAAAATATGTGGAATCATTGAAAGAAGTGCGATCTCGGTAAAATGGAGAAGGAGCGAAACTTAGCGATCGAACCGACCGTTTGCTGGTAAATACTGCAAAAGTATGTGTTACATCCGCATTCTAATGGAAAACAAAACTGCATTCTGGCTAAACGCACAAAACGTGCGAAGTCGAAAGACAAAAAAGTGCAAAACGTCACGTTGTTAATGTCATACATATATAACATTTGACAGTCGTTAAAATAACTAATATGACACTGGCAGAATAAGAGAAAAAAGAAAGAAATAGAGCAGCTGGATATCAGATATCTTTTTTCTAGGCCTTATAGCATCTTTTTCAGCCCGTACCTAAACAGTCAGAGCATCATTACACGCAAATACAATATGTATGTTTATTATAATAACATTATTTATATGTGTACCATTTGGCTCACTTACCGCACTGTCCAACTGTCCGTACTTCCCGCAGCTACTTGTGCCAAAGGATTTGGGTTAGAATAATGCATAAGTCATAGATATTATCTCCGCATTCATCCGGAATCTTTTGGCGGTACGAAAATGTGGTTGCAACGTTTATGTGTACTTTATTATTTGTCTTGGCGAGGCCACTGCAATAACCTAGAAACCCAGAATCTTTACCTGGTTATATGGACCCGATTTTGGAAGAAAGAAAACTTATTCATTTTGTGTCTGAATACAGTATTGTTCTTCATGTTCACAAAAATGAAGCAAGTTTATAGGAACTTAAATAAAAAAAAAGCAACAACTCACCGTTTTTCAAAGTCAAAGTTTTCTATTTCACATTGGCCTACATGGGCACTTATAAAACGTCAGAAGCTAGTGCACGGTCCGTTGTGTCAAATAGAAAAACAAAAAAAGCAAAAAGAGAAAAAAAACAAAATTGAAAAGTAAGTTTTTCCGTTGCGCCAAATAGAAAAATAAAAAAAGCAAAAAGAGAAGAAAAACAGATTGAAAAGTAAGTTGTAACAAAAAACATTTAGAACACGCCTGTATTTCTGGAAGGATTAAGCAGCCGTGTATTTACATCGGAGTAGGAGCCGTGCTGACCTAGTGGTAACGGCCCCAACGGAAGTCACACTGTACCTGCAGCTCCCGACGCAAGTGTACGAGGAAACCGGGTACCGGTACTCCGGTTTTAGTCAATAAAAGTCTAGTAGACACCTCCGCCCATCCCAGAAAGGAGGACCATGAGGATTACCAACCCGAAAAAAAAAATTGGTATCAACTTACAAGTTATACTGTAGCAATTTCAAAACAAAAAAAGCTTATTACTTTGTGTAATTTATTTCATCACCGTTGCTCTAAAAAGGGTGAAGAAAAAAATTATAAGAATCATGTCATGAGCATGTCGTAGAACCAAAAAATAGAAGACATGTGAAATCTACCAACCTGAAAAGGGCCCTCACTTAATGAGGAGGCCTGAGTCCCAGCAGTAGATTTATTATAAGGATGCTTATACTTATATATATACGCTGTGGTTCTACATTTCACCAATTATGTTTGTCCATAATCATAGTAATAATAAGCGGCGGAGTACTGCCATGAATCAGGCACTAAATTCCAGGCTAGTACCTACTTGCGAAGCAGCAATGCGAGCGATGAGGCCGGAAGGAACCGTCATCCTTACGCTCCAGACGCGCGATTTCTGGTGCGTGCTTTTTTTTGGGTGGGAAAATCATTTAATGACATCCCCTGCTTTTGGGTGTAGCGCGAGGGCGTGTCAGACTTTTACTGACTAAAGACCTACTCCTGTTACTTCTTTGCCAATCTTCCAGGGCCCCGGGGACCTCCCGGTTCAAGCCCGAGTCGACGGCGCGTTGTGTTCCACGCGCGCATCAAAGAGGTGGCAGCAACAATGGAGGGGGCCAGTAGGGCCCATACCTGCTAGGGCTGAGGAAACCTTTGATGAATGACCATGGCCTTAGAATGTAAAGGGTAACTGAACGAAACAGGTGAGTTTTAGTCAATAAATTTCTGCCACACCCTTGCTCCACCCTAGAGCGAAAGAAATCATTCGATAATTTCTTACCTCTGGAAAATTCCAGATGAAAAATATAAAACCCTTTTGCCCAACCCAGGAATAGAACATACGACTTCTTGCTCAGCTATAGATCTTGCGACCAGTAAAGCAATCTATAATAATATGGTTATATTACTATAAAATAAAATTAAAAGGACCTTCAAACATCAAAACGAACTCGTCAAAAGCAATTACATTCACAAAAGAGTCCCGTGTGATGTGAACATGTAATTATGGAGACGTCATTCCACTTCTGTCAACATTATAATTTGTAAGTAAAGCAAGGACCACACGGATGTAATCTGGTGTCCCAACAGAGGTGACCTTGCTTGCTGCAATGCATGAACAGCAGATTTAATTCAAATTTTGATATGACCTTCAACGTCCTTAGATGGCGGGCGTTTTTCCAACCGTTTCGACCGCAGTGACTGATTTGCGAACGTGTTGGGGCGTGAATCAGGTCCGTGTAGCCGCAACACAATCCGTGGAGGCGAACCAAGCTCCCACCAACCAAGGTGACCTCTGTTGGAACGCTGGATTACATCCGTGTGGCCCATGCTTTATATACTTTAACGTGTAGTTTCGCTTTTCACTAAATAACTGCTGTAATTAACAACACGTTCATTAAATGTTACGGTTTGTTAGACACCCGTCCTGCCATCACTCATTCAAATCGTGGGTAATACATAGGGTTGCCAACTTTTATTGAAGAAATAGAGTATATCTCATTTCAAAGAAGATAAATAAAGAGTACGGACTTATAAAAAAGAGTATCATTTATTAAATTTTTGGTACTTTTTGCAGCACATAACAATTTTTCATTGTTTTTTAAATAATTGTGACTCGAAACATTCTAACTCTAATTTTATATAGATCAGAAGCTTATTTTTAATCAATTAAAATGAAGCTGTTCCTCTCTTTCCGCCACTTCACATTCATGAAAATAGTTAACTTTATTTGGTTACGATTATAGGTATGTATCATATATGTGTGACTGGCACTAGTATAGTAAAAACCATGTTATAAAATGTTCTTTTTTACATAACTTATTAAAGTAAAGTTATGTAAAAAAAGAGTATTTTAGCCTCTATTAGTGTTATAGATTATATAATCTATATCACTAATAGAGGAAGCTAAAATACTTTAGATTATAGAGTACACCTCTATAGGTGTACTCTATAATCTACAACGCTAATAGAGGACGCTACATGATATAGAGTACAATACTCTATTTTAGAGTATGGTAGGCAATCCTAGTTATACATGCGAATGTGATTCTGAAGTGAATCTGTCTATTAGTGTCATCAACATGGCTAAACCACTGAACTAATTTGTAATCAAATTATCAAGTGATAAGAAAAAAGTATAAATATTATTGTTTTATTCAATTAATTTATTATTTTATCAAAACTTCATGTAAGTAATACAAACAGATAAAGGCTTTCTTTACCAGTCAAACATTTCTCCCCTACCTATAGATAACATTACAAGGCAGGTACACGAAAAAAATAATTAAGAAAAACATGGGTACAAAAGTGTAAAGACAAAATATATTTAATATTATATAAAGTAATAAAAAAATATACAATAGTATATAGTTGTCTTACAATAGTTTTATTTAGAAAATAATACCACACCTTCCACTTAACTCATTAAATGCATACTGACTAATGCACATCTGGTGATGGTCGTAGTTACTAGTGAACAATTAGAAATAAACGCGAACAAAGTTGCGGCCAAAGCTCTAGCACATAAATAAATAATCAAGCATTCTCAACCCTATCATTGTAGGGTTAACTTCTAGTCTCAATTTAGCTGAATATTAGTATTTTAACAGGTCATGGACAAGACTACCGTCCGACGTCTGCAACCCGATTACCCACTGAGAATACCGACATTATTGGTCAGACTTATCAGTGTTTTGATATTCTAAATGTCCATCCGCTATAGACATTGATGTAACCACTTTGTCCGCCTGGGCGGTGGTTTGGCCAAAGTGGCGTAATGGTGTATAAAGTAGGGTCACCTGTCTATAAGTTGACAGCGGGTCCCGCAGATTTTTCGATCCGTACAGTTGCCATTAAGCCATTAATCGGCCGCTTAAAAGGTTCAGGTCGATAGGTACCGCTACAAAGGTCACCATCTAAATATAGACAGATAACAGAGGGGCTATACTCGTTCTTTTAAAGAATGTTTACTCTATAATTTTAGTCTCAATCATTCATAAAATATTTTCCTGCTTGTTCACATTGATTGCCGACGAAATGATATAGTAATTTAAATTTGAACGTTTTTTTAAGTAGGAGACGCTTTCTGTACAGTTTTTATTTAGCTTTTAATCTGTAGGTTGGTAAGGTTCACGTGGGCTCTGCTACAAAGGTCAATGTATAAATAAATAAATATTTTTTAGGTACCGAAAAGATGCATTTCAGACCCACGCTAACTCTTTCGGAAAATCTCACAGTCCATAAAACAAAAACGTGTTGCGCCGATCCCAAATAAGATGGGATAAGGGCAGGAAGATGATATATATATATATATTCCACAAGCATCACACAACGCCGTCTAGTCTCAAGCTAAGCAGAGCTTGTATTATGAGTACTAGACAACTGATAAACCTGCTTATATATTTCTAAATACATACATATTATAGATTATAAATAATAGATAAAGAAACGTAGTTCCATAATTGTTGAATTAAAACTATTCTCAGTTGATAGTATCTAACTGACAAACAAAAATACCGTTTCAATCGCAAGATAAATAATAGCAGAAGTTGTGCTGGGTATAAAGAGCCGACTACAGTACCGGCACCAGCTCAACGAATGATGGCAAGCAAAAGTTTTAACTGAACTTCACCTTAGATTATACGGTTAATTTGATCGCCTGTTTAATCCCCCTCGTAATAAGTTTAGATACCCTTCCGACACAAGGAATAATTTTCATTTATAGGTTTAATTACCAAGCCAGTTAATTGTAACTTTATGTGGGCCCGACTTGCGTATGGATGCGAGACTCAGGGGCGCCGTAATCTCTTATGGTATTTACTGAGTGGAGGATCACAGGGAATGGGGTCCGAACATCGACCGCTATCATTAATAATAATAAAATTGAATATTTTAGCATTATTTACAAGAAGAAATTTACAGATGAGGTGTCCATTTCAAGGATTTAATTATATGAAGCGTAATATCAATTTTTAAACTTCGTGATAGAAGCGTCTAAATAGGCACAGTGTTTATTTATTTCTTTAATTCTTTATGCACATAATGGTTGAGACTTCATACCGGCGCAGTCACTTTTGTATGCATCCGCTTTACTCAGTTTCAGCCCTAGAAAGCGACACCCGGGGCCATGGGACGAAGGCAAAGAAGGAACAGGAGTGGATTTTTAGTAAGTAAAACTCTGACACTATCTCCCACTCCGCCCAAGAGCGAGATTTGTCATAAGATGAATTTCATGATGCAGAAAAAAATTATGGTAAATCCCAATAAAAGAGAAAAAAGGTGAAAATAAAAAAGATATAAAAATGAAAATCTAATTAGCCATTAAAGTTTTGATTAAGCTTCTGCTTGATCTAATTTTGTCTATCTATTTAAAGATTTGAGAGATCAGATTGTTACTTTATGTTATCATAATTATATGCCCATTAATATAAGTAATGTAGATACTCAACCATCAGGACCTCTTAAGATGGTTTTTAAAATTAATGACACATAATAAATAATTGGTATTTAAAAAGAGAAATAAAAGAAGAGGATTGTTAGATCAATTTAGGACAGTGGTCAGGCACCAATAGGCGCAAAAGATTTTATAATAAAGTAAAAGTAATTAATAGGAAGAAACCATACAGTTATTATGGAATTAAAACTTGTTATAATCTCACTAGCTGTCTCCCGCAGTTTCACCAGCGTCTTTGGTTACTGCTCCGCTTCCGTAGCTTATAGCGTGACATTGTAAGCCTATATATAGCCTTCCTGAACAAATGGGCTATCGAACATTAAAACAATTTTCCAATTCGCATCAGTAGTTCCTGAGATTCCAAATCCGCTAGTTCGAACAAATAAAAGTATTAGCTTTATAATATTAAGATAATATAAGTATATATACCTATTTTTTTAATGCGTACAATGTAGGCTACTAGAAATACACTAACTTACATGTACGGTACGTCGTTAGTCGCATAGCACCTCTATAGTGCAGATCCTAAAAAGAATACTTGAAGACAAAGAAGTTTCTCTTAATACAAGACAGGGAACATGTCACTACGTGCACTATACGACCTTTAAATTTAATACGCCGCGCGTGGCGTACGTGGCAAGTCGGTGCGCCACGCCGCTACGCCACTACGAATAAAATACGAACGATACTACACGATAATAAAACCTATTTCCACACGTAACATAGTTTTCGTGTGGTAAGTAACTTATCGATGACGATCCAATATTCTGTTGCGAATAAAATAGAGGACTTGTGTTACTCGTGTCCGTTTAGAATGAATATCTTTTACGGACTTCGAAAGTATTTGGACAGAGAAAGTTCTTGTAGAATATTGTAAGCACAGGCAAACCGTCATGAACATCTAACTTTTGTCAACAGCTTCGTTTTTTTTTTTTTTATTCTTGGTAGGTTCGCGCTTGACCGCTATCTCACCTGATGGAAAGCGACGAAGCGGTCGACGATGGAGCGCGCTTACCTAGAAGTAACCATTCACTCTTGAATTAAAGATTCTCGGGTTGTAGCCATCAGGAAACACAGATTCTGGCAAGGAATTCCACTCCTTAGCTGTACGCACAATGAATGTGCTGCGCTTGCGTATGAGTAGAAAATTAACCCGAGGGAACATATTCCCGGGATAAAAAGTATCCTATTAACCCTTTTTCACGACATGGCCTAGTTTTTTGAGCGTAAAAAAGAAACAAACATCCACATTACACATACACACATAAATTACAAACTAAAAAAAAACAAAAGACAGAGTTATTTGAGTGATTATAAAAAGTGATTTAAACTCATCAAACGAAGTCCTAAATAGTGTATACACTTTTTAAAGCTTACTGTCAAGTGTTTACACGTACAGTCTGTGGACCAACTATGCTCAGCGGAATATCAGCGACCTGCGGGTCCAATATAATATTGGATTCAGGATGTTGATGGGGCTACCCTGGCACACGTCGATGGCTTCCACGCCATCGTCAGACAAAAATCTGCCTCTTTGTTGTCCACGGTGCGAGCTAGCTCCAACTCCATCCTTAAGAGCATATAAGCGTAGAGGTACTATTCTCCTCTGTTAGGTGATGCTCTTCGTTTATAAGTAAGTAAGTAATTTCGTTTTATAAGTGCCCATGTAGGCCTATGTGAAATAAAAAACTTTTGACTTGACTTCACAAATGTATAGTGAACAACAACCTTGTTTTAAAATAGATAGTATGTCTACTAACATAGGCTTTTTTTTCTTAATTGTTTACTAACCTATATGGACTAATTCGTTTATTTATAAACCTAGGTTAGGTAGGTGCCTTTGAAATGCATTGGTATTTATACCTTTAACCGATAGGTCACCTGTCAAAAGCAGTGGCCATGTTGTTACGTTAAAAAATTTGATAGACAGGCATTTTGTTATTATATGTAGACCAACTTAAACCTGAACACCTGTAGTGTATGAAAATAAACGTTGATAAAGGTACAACTATAGATGCTAGTCATACACGTGTCCATCTGGACACGGTTTAAGGTTAGTTTTGCGCTAGCTTCCGACGTTTTACAACTGCCCATATAGGCTTTCGTGAAATAAATAATTTTGAGTTTGAGTTTGAAAGGGTATGCGGAACGGGGTGTAAAGTCCTACATACCTCCGTTGAAAATGGAGGATCCTCTGACCAGACGGATCTTATGTCTGATCCGAGCAACTACTCAATAATATATTGTAGGCTGTTGTCTAATCGTGCGGAGACCTGTAATACCGTAATGTAGGATTTTGAATTTTTAGTACCTATGTGATGTCATAGATGTCGCTACAATGGTACAATTGGCGCAACAGTTGAGCAAGTCATTACTGCGCTGCTTGTCGCGGGTTCGATACCCGCACGGATCAAATATTTGTATAGTCTACAGATTATTCAAATTCCTGTAGTTTTGTGGGTCTTTAAAGTACTCTTTCTAAGTTAACATTGATCTAGTGTTTCACATAAATGTAGGTTATAATGAGCTGTCATTGTTGCATTACGACTAAAGCCTCTAAAACAAATAAAAGAAAAAAAAGTTAACATTGTCAGTTACTGGTCTGAGTATCTTGTGTACTCATATGTGAGTTCACATGTTTGAGAACGCATCCACGATACAGAATTCCTTCCTAGTGTGAAGCGAACATTTTATTTAAAAGATACATGGTTTTATATGTAGACCTCTTCCCCTCGTTCAAAACTGAGATCAAATGGCAAAGAAACACACATAGAAATACTCCAAGTCTGCAAATCTTTTGAAATGAGAGCCGTCAAAGAAAGACGGATGTCGAAATTTCCTTGATTCTCGAGATCTCACATTTCCTCGCGTCACTGCCAAATCGCGGATTTGAAGAACATATAATCATTTTATATCTAACTAGCTTTTGCCAACGACTTCACTCGCGTGATAGTAGGAAATATGCCTATGTCACTCAGTGATAAAGTAGCATTCTACTGGTAAAAGAATTTTCAAAATTGGTCCAGTAGTTTTTAGGGTTCCGAACCCAAACACAGACAGACAACAAAGTGACCCTATAAGAATCACTTTATTGTCCATCTGTCCGTCTTTCAAGACTCTTTTTCTCAGGAACGCGTGGAAGTAGGAAGCTGAAATTGATATCAAATACTCAGGTCTACTACCTGCAGCAGTGAACAAATTAAACTCCTCAATCAACGCCATCTAAAGATGAGGCAGTTTATGCTCCGTTTAAGAGCATATTTTGACACTCGCGAGGGAAATGAAAACCTATAATGTACTTCCTGTTGACTTAGAATCTTGAAATTTACCCTAAGCAAGGTTTCATAGCACAAGTATGAAAAAAAGTCTGAAAACTATAAATTTGTTGTTACGTCATAAAAAAAATATACTATTTTGCGTTTTGGAAAAAATTTCTAGACTCAATTCGGAAATTGAATTGACTATTTACATAGGTAAGTTTGCCACGAACCCTCGGTACGCTAGTCCGATACGCACTTAGCCGATTATTTAGAATTTATTCATAACAAGCAAAAATAAAAATCGTACCTCTTTATAATATTAGTATAGACTAGCGCCACTCCAGCTTCGCCCTGGTGCTACAAATTAATGAAATTTACGGCTTTCATCTGCTATACTATGCATGTATTAAGCTAGAACTACATTAGAACGACGTACACGTGTAACACGCCTGATTTGTACGTAGAACAACGTCGCGTGGTGTCGCGTGGCTTAGATTTAGTGCAGCTCTACAAGTCTATTTTCTATCACCTGAATAATAAATCACTTTGCCTATCGGTGAAAACCGAAAGAATATCTATTAAATAATTTTTAAGTTTATCCCGAACAGACCGATATACAGACAGTAGCAACAGGATTATGGTTTTTTACATCATGCTACGTTTAAATGACCGAATGAATACTTAGGTACTAACTATAGAGAAATTTTGTAATCATAATCATCATTTCAGCCGATAGACGTCCACTGCTGGACATAGGCCTCCCCCAAATGTCGCCACAAAGAACGGTCCTGTGCGTCTTGCATCCATCGGATTCCCGCAAAGTCATCGATCCACTTTGTAAGGGACCTTCCAACACTGCGTCTTCTGGTACGCGGTCGCCACTCCAGAACCTTTCGGTCCCAACGACCATCTGTTCTGCGGGCAATGTGCCCTGCCCATTGCGACTTAAGTTTGGCGATTCTTCGTACTATGTCGGCAACCTTGGTTCTCCTGCGGATACAACCGAACATAGCCCTTTCCATTGCGCTTTGAATGACTTTGAGCCTTCTGATGAGGCCAATTTTGTGATGACTATCTTTATTTATAAATTGTAGTACTTTTTTGGTGTACTATAAAGATTCTATTTTATTCTCGCTTACGATCCCTCACTAAATGAGACGACAAACTTAAACATCTTAAACCAATAAATAAAATTAAAGTGGATCGTTTTTGGCGGGATCTTTTCGAGTGAAGGCTGTTTTATTATTTTCAAACTGATTCCTGGTGAATATTGTGAATTTTTTTTTTTGTATGTTTAGTGATTGGAAAATTGATGTAGTTTTGTATCTTAAGTGTCTGCACAACTGGACAATATGTGGAATCATTGAAATTTTGATAACTTTATTGTAGTATAGACTACCACATGAAAGCTTTCCGAAAAGGTTGACAAATAAGATTGATTATACTACCAAGTAACTACTGCAAAAACCTTAGAACATGTTACATGTGTATTCTAATGAAACTCCTAATGACTGAGTCTAAAAAATACTTTTTGATTGACTAGATGCTTTTGCGAAGCCATAACAAAACAAAAAAAATGTGTTTATTTGTGTCGTCAAAACTAAAATTAACATTCTAAATTATAATCTATAACAAAAAAGAAGGTTTTTTTAAATGTTCATCGTGTCGGTCTGTTCCCGCTAATTTACGAAACGGCTGTACCAATTTTGACGGGACATTCTCTGACAGACAGCACATGTTACAAAAGTAGCCTAAGTGTCTCCAAATCACACTAATTTTAATTTAGGAAAAGAATGAAACTTACGGGATAAAAAAAAATTCAAGGAATGGTCATTTGTGCAAGTTTACAAGTTTGACGTGAACAAAGCCGCGGGCAATAGCTAGTTAATAAATAAACTACCTGGAGCATAACCGCTCTATGATACCTTTGAAACTCTATGAAAATATCAAATCGTGTCCGTATATCCTATGCTAGGTAAATTGCAGTGCAGTCCTGTGGTTTAATTTCGTGTGTGCCGGAGGCCATAGACAGTAGACAGATGCGCATATATATATGTTCCCGATGTTGGAATTATAATAGAAATGTCGCCTATTAGGTTGGTAATGCCTGGAATTTGCACAGGGAAATGTATTTTGAGTTAAGTTTATGATGTTGGCACGTAATGATGTGGTTACAAGTAGTACAAGGTTTTCGTAAAGGCTTGCGCACACTTGAGACAAGACTGTCTTAGACAGACTTGTCTGACTGTTTTGTCTACGACACGACACCCAAGATCAAGACAAAACAGTCTAGCGGCCAGTGCTGCCAACTTAGTGGATTTTCACTAAAACTGGTGGATTAAACCTCCCATTTAGTTGTGAAATATTGGTTTTAGTGGCTAGTAGATTTTTCTAGTGCTTTAGTAAAATTCAATTTCTTACTAAAAATGCAATCACTCGGGAGTAAATCAGCACCATAAAATCCAAAATTATCAATCTGATACCGGCGATGATGGTGCAAACAAAAATGATTCGTCTGAAGACGAATTAATACATAGCTGTTATTGAATAATTTGTATGTTGATTTACCTACTAATGTTAATGATTTGAATGATTAATGTTTATTACTTATTTTTAAAGAAAACTAATAACCTATATGCCTACTTATTTTTTTTCGTACAACACTCATTTTTTTAGTGGGAAATTTTTCGTTTCTGTGTGTGGGATAATTTTTATTAGTGGTTTTCTGGTGGTTTTAAAAGTTGACTCTAGTGGTAAGTTAGTGTAACTGTTGACAACACTGGACGTCTCAAAACAGTCGCAAACAAGTCTGCGGTGTCGTAGACAAGTCTGCGACGTCGTAAACAAGTCTGTCTAAGACAGTCTTGTCTCAAGTGTGCGCAGGCCCTAACAAGTGCTACTCTTGAAAATGTTACGTACTTAAATGGTAAATGGTTTTAAACATAATATTAACGTATAAAGAGCTGTTATTATTACTATACGTTGTAGATATTATTCAAGTCGTAGCTTGAAATTTATTAAAATGAAGAAACATACATGTGTCGAAATACTTTTTTTTAAACCTTTGAATCATCATTTATTTATTATGTAATAAATAAATTTAGAAGTAAATTAAAACGACATTATTTATAAATGTGTTATGTTTATGATATATAATTATAATATTTATTTTAAATACAAAAGTATGAGCGTCTAGAGACTCGTCGACCCCCGCAGTAAAACCATTGCAACGGATTTGTAGGGCTTAGTTTATAAGTTTACATACCAATTTCGAATAAAATAAATAACTGACATTTTACCACGCACAAGACGCTTCTTGTCAATTTGAATTGTTTTTCAAAATACAAAATAAACAAAATCCTTAGAATAACTACATAATGGTGTGCATTGAATGGATAAAACAAGATAAGAATTATACAAAGCTGCGCTAACATAACTACAACAAAGGAAATATTCTCTTCCTTTTCCTTGTTTTCCTGAAGATTGTTTCGTTACAATAGCCGCGTGACAGCTGTCAGTCGGGCCGCAACTATCAGACAATACGTTATCAAGAAGTCTCGATAAGGATATATTTTGTTTAGACACACTTTTCGGATACAATGATAGTAAGTAATACATTAAAACCGGGCAAGTTCGAGTCAATGGATCGTGGATTACATACAAACTTACCTATGTAAATAGTTCTATTCCCGAATGGAGTCTTGAAGACACTATATAAATATCTAGCAAAAAACGGCAAAAAAAACACATGTGTCTGTTTTTAGTATCTATTTGTTGTTAAAGCGACAAAAAAAATACATCATCTATAAAAAAATCATCTGTCTCATAATCACGGTTCATGAGATACAGCCTAGTGACAGATATGCTCTTTAGGTACGGAACCCTCAAAACAATTATGCCCAAAATAACAAATAATAGTATTTAAATACTATTAGTTATAGGTACTATTTTGATCGGTTATCAATAGAAAAGAACTTCTATCGACATCCAATCCGTACACAAAAATGTTATGGAGGCATTTTTCGTTTTCTATTGCGCAGATTTATAAAAAATATTATACGGTTGGTACGAATTCCCGCGACTCTCACCTTGTGGGGAGTCCTTCAAACGCTGCGTCTTCTGGTACGAGACTTACTTTTATTAATAAATTTAAAATAAAAGAAAACTGAGAAACTTAAAAATTTTAGCGTTAATACCATATTTATATTATTTTTGGAGGGGGGCAAGCGATTGTCGGTAATACATTTAGTGGGACATCCCACTTACCTAAACATCGATTGTATTTCCCGAAAAGTAAGAAAGGCATATTTACTGTTTAAAAGTTACTTACTTCATTATTTTTTTTTATTATTTGTCTATACATAAATAAAATACAGTGAAATTGAAGTGTCGTTTGTAATTATAAAATATTTTTTTTAACTATAATATTCGATGTCTACAAAAATATTGAAAATTTCTAAATTTTGTTCTGTCTGTTTGTTCTAGCTAATCTCCAAAACAGCTGGACCGATATCGACGAGATTTTCACTGATAGATAGCTGATGTTATAAGGAATAACATAAGCTATCTTGTCTTATAATATCTTGAAATTGTGACCAAATGCAATTGTACTATTTCCGAGTGTCGCGGACGAAGTCATGGTCGCAAGCTATTGTATAATATAACAAATTTATAGATATAAATAAGATAACTAACCCACAAATTTCTGAATTAATAATTTAAAATTGACTATTTCTACATTTTATATGTATTTTTTCTTACTTACACTTAGTAAGTGTCACTTAGTGTGTGTGTGTGAAGTGTGTGTGTCTTACACGTAGTAGTGTTGTATTAGTAAGACTCAAGTTTAGAAAGTATTTAAGTTTTTTAAACAGAATACAGACATTTTGTTTTCCATTAAAATGAAAATATCACACAAATTCTAAAGGTTTTGCATTAAGTATTTGACAGCAAATAGTCAACCTTCTCGGAAAGCATCACTGAGATAGTTAATACTTACTACAATAAAAAATAAGCAGTACCTTTGTACAATTTTTATCAGAATGTATCTTCTTTCTTTATGTCTCCATGTGTGTACATAAATTATAAAATAGATAAATAAATAAAATCCGCAGCTCCATTTTATCGATATCGCGTCTGTTTCAATAATTCCACATATTGTCCAGTTGTGTAGACACGTGAGATACAAAACCAACTTTGCGCAAATTTACTAACAAAATGAGCCAAAAACGCAGTTTTTCTAGGCCAAACCCTAGCTTAAAAACCTGTCAATATGGTATTGATATTAAAATAGGGTTCGACACATTCTTTCTCTGCTCAATTCAAAAACCGGCCCCGAATCAGCCTCTCACATCTTTCATTTATAAGAATGTGATTAAATGGGTACTTACCGGTCCCTAAAACTAAAATCGCGCAAGATCTAAGCGCTTTCAATCTTATAGAGAGCTTTGTAATGGTGACAAGATGATGGCGCAACAAATCTTGTTTGAATCACGTTTTTTTTTTTTTTTTTTAAATTGATATAATCCAGTGCTTGACTGCGATCCCACCTGATGGTAAGCGGAGATGCAATCATTGATGGTCAGGCGCACTAGTTTATTAAGAGCCTATTCACTCTAGCCTTGAACACTCCTAAATTATAGTTGGACGGGAAGACCGCAGCAGGCAAATTATTCCAGTCCTTCGATGTACGCGGTATAAACGACGAAGCGAAACGCTTAGTCCGGACCGTTGAAGTTTCAACAACGTAAGGGTGGATACTCGCCGTTCGTCGTTTTACACCAATTTTTAATCAATACTAGCTGCAGCCCGCGGCTATACCTCTATAAAATTAGTACTTTCCACCATTTTTATGACAAAGGTCATAACCAACCCAAAAACCATTTGAATGTTTTTTTTTTTGTTCGCTTTAATTGGGAAAGCCCTACTATAACGAACAAAAAAAAAATCATTCAAATGGTTTTTGGGTTCTAGCGAGACTAATAAACAGCAATTGAGTTTTTATCTAAACTAATATTGTAAGAGGGAAAAATTTGATATTTTGTTTGTTGGTTTGTATATTACGATTTAACTCAAAAACTACTGGACCAATTTTCAAAATTCTTTCACCAGTAGAAAGCTACTTTATCACTGAGTAACATAGGCCTATATTTTCTATTTTGCGTTTTATTTTACGTTGCTGGCAAAAGCTAGTATTCTAAAGAGTAGTATTATAAAGAGGAAAGATACGTATTTTTGTTGTTACTAGTAGAATGATACTTTATCACTGAGTGACATCGAAATATATTTTGTAGACTATAAAGTGCATATCTAGTGTACAATATAGATAGATTAAGTTCCATACTACTAACTTGTGCCAGTTACTTCGCCCGCTTGGATGTCGTTTATTTGGGATGCGAAGTCGAAGTCGAACCTAGACAAAATAAATAGCCTATATAATAACCTTAGCACTTAGGCTAATAGCCTTAGCGTTCATGCTTACGCTATGCCAAATTTCATCAAAATTGGTTCTGTATTAAACCGTAACATCGTAACAGACAAACATATTTACTTTCACATTTATAATATACAGTGAACCCGCGGCAATGCGGTGTCGGATTATCGAGTTTGCCGGACTATGGAGGACTGCTACCGACCCCTTGTAGTTCGGAACTTTTTTGAAAAAGAGCACCTTGAAATCCGTCAAATTACATACATACTTTACAAAAATAGTAATATTAACTCCATACATTTGTACTACATATTGTACGATAGACGTATTAACGCACTCGTAGAAATATAACTACCTAATCGTATTGAGGTCAATCAATAAATGTGATGGATTAAGAAAAGTGTCGGATTAGACAGGAACTGGATTACCGAGAGTTAACTGTTCATGAATTGCCCACCAACTTCTTATTTAAATTATAGGTTTCATACCTAATTTACTATCATCATACTCGCAGCTAATCTATTTCGATACTATTCGTATTAATAGGCCGGACTGTGAACACTATTCATTTAAAAAGGCTCTCCTGTTTTATTCATAAAGCTTTTAACCGAATACATATTAAACGCTTTAGTATTAACAACTAAACGTTTGAACTTTATATCAAAGAAAAAACTAGTTGGAAATTCATGTCGTCTAAAAGGTTACAAAATCCAACAAGACGTTGCAGAATTACCCGTTTGACTTCGACTTTGTAAAAGCATTCTCATTATTCATTTAATTCTGCCCTTTAAAATCATTCGAGCGTCGCTTATTCAAGTTGTAGAGCGTATAAAATAACACCTTTACATTTTATACCGTCGTGAAGTTCATTTGAGTAAAATGTAAAGCAACAAGACATTTCTGAAATATATATTAACTAGCTTCTGCCAGCGGCTCTGCCTACGTGAAAGTAAGTTTTCCATACAAATTTGGAGCCCGTTTCATCCCGTTAGAGCTTGGATTTTTGAAAATCATCTCTTAGTGCTCGCCTACGTCATGAAGGATGCTGCTCGCGCTGGCGGACTGGTGGGACTCTCTGATGCTAGCTCGCTGGATACCGCTGCAAGCAGTCGTATAGTGATTTTCCACCATCATCGGGAAGTCAACCCGGACTGGCCACTTATTGTTTAGCCATTAATATTTTTTTTTTACTAGCACTAGTTTGTAAACTCGCATTGTACTAACAAATATGGATGTAATCGCAAGATGAATCGGAAATAAATAATTTATTAATATTATTAAAGGAAGTCTAGTGCAAAATTCCACACTCCTAGTCCCAGTACTTTCAGCTGTGCATTGGTATGTCATTCAGTCGGTCATTCAGTCGGTCTCCTATTATATATAGAGATTTTATTGATGTTACTCTAAAATGGTTATTATTCTTAGTCATAAGTTGATAGCTGTTCCCCAACAAGGTAATGTACCATTACTCATTAAGTTAAGCGTTGAGCCGCGGGAAAATTAAATAATGTTGTGATATGATATTTATTGATATTACTGTAAAATTATTATTGTTCAAAGTCATAAGTTGATCTTCAACAACAAGATCAACTTATATTCGTCGTCGACAAGTCCACGTCTACCATGGCTGGTAGTCGTGGTTGGGGACTCGGCGCCTGGGACGTGAGGATGTCCATTCCCTCACGCGAGCGGGCGTCTCCTTAGCTAGCATTAGTGCTTCGCAGGAGGAGGCAAATGCCTGCCATTTCTCCACGCTCCAGATCATCGCATAATAAATACTTGTATAAAAATAAATAAGCCATTTATTCCGTATTTTTAATAATAATAACAAGTTTACTTTCAGACTTTACATCTGCCCATAGTTTTGTTGGTATTGTTGAAATAGTAACAATAGTGCTTAAATAATTTGGTTAATATTGTTAGAGCGCTTGTAGACGTCCGTTTTTTTCACCGGATAACGGACCGTGTTTTTTGCCGGATTCGCGGTGGTGTATGAATTATAATGAATGTGTGTACATGCACCGGACAACGGTCCGGCGAACAATTTACGCCGGATGCACCACCGCTTACCCTCGGCGCGACGGACACCGGTCCGGTGTAAGAAAGGGCGGTCATCCACGCCAGTGTATTGGTGCGTGTTGACGCTGCCGGATGTATTGCCTGTTTTCTGTTAATTGAGTGCCGTCTACCTGCGTTCTTTTAAAAATGGGTGATATTGACATGGAATTGTTAATAAATTTTGTAAATAATTGTAAAATTTAGTTTCATATTCTTCCAACTGCGTAAAAAGAGTTTGTAATGCACCATATTTTTCCCTTTCCAATAATATAAGATGCATCCACGATGAAATTTTACGTTTTTCTATTTCTTTTTGTTTCTTCTTGTACAAATAGTAGGCCAATACGAGTTTTTTTTTTCTTATTATTCGACATTTCACACGTGTGTAATCTCTAACTATCAGTTCAAAACTGACGCATATAGACGGCAGTCCATCCATCCGGTAAAAAAAATATGTATACAAGGATAGCCGTTTATTGACGGTCCGTTATCCGGTGAAAAAAACGGACGTCTACAAGCGCTCTTAGTTTTTAGTGTAAAAAAAACCCCAGTCTCGTTGGTCTTCCAACGTTTATTTTCCCTATTGGAATAGAATAGAATAAACTATATTGTACACCAAAATAGTAACAAAACTTTTACACAAACTTTTCTATCGTGTGGTTTCAATGGTCCTTGTCTTCATACCGTGAGTGAGATGTGTCCGACCCGATAAGATATATATTTAGTATGCTCTTACAATTTATCCACGCTTTTAATAAAACTAATACACTTTAGTATGATTTCAATTTTAATCTATAGCTGCATAAAATTGTATCAGCTCAATTCAAAACCATTTAAAATTAGTATAACATTATTCCCCGTTCAATTAATATTACAGTGATGCCAATTCCAGCCCCAGAGGCGTGATAACAATATTATCCAATCCATTTTCCGCTCTGCTCTCAATTCAACGCGGATTAAATTGATAATTACAACTCTGTTACAAAATTAAATACATTTTGTTCATTTTTCAATGTAAAATACGGAGCAAACCCATAATGGTATTCATAAATGATCCAATTTGTAGCAACCTTAATGGTTTTTCGCTTCAATACCGATTAATCTGATTGAAAATAAATACCCCTCATATAGAGGGTTGTGAAAAATTAATAAAACCTATATGTATTGAACGCGGTAGATTCGTGTAAGATACTATAAACAACTAAATTTGAAGAATAAACTAATTGCTGAAGATTTACAAGCACCTGTGTTAAGGTATTTCGTTGGATTGGTGACCAGACAAAAGCATTATTAATCCCAGAGGAGCAGAATGATTAAACACGGACATACAACTCATTGCCTGGAGGTTTTAATTAATGTTGTAAAGTAGTATGGTTATAATTACGGATACCGGCATGGATCTTGCGCTCTGACTTCCACTTGCGCACAAGTGAAATATCGGGTCTCTTTAGTGGTATGTAGTGAGACGCGGGTGCGGGGAGTGCAATCCTTGTACAGTGATTGCCTCGCCGAAGTGTACGATGCGCAAAGCGATCCCCACTCTTTCAACGAGCGCTCAAGATTCGTGCCGGTATCTGTACGGACGTACATATTTGTTTTTTCTTTACTAACCTTTGGACCTTTTTGTGTAGTCTTAATATAGAATGTGAATTGCAAGTAAACTCACGTGAAAATGTTGGCATACGAGTATCTCAAGGTTGGCTCAACACAATTTAAACTCTAAACTAAAAATTATTTTATTTAGGCCTACACTACTGCACTTATAAAACATCAGAGCTAGTGCACGGTTCGAAATGGTCGATTCCTATTGAGAAGAATCGACAAGAAACTCTATGGTAATATCTGATACATCAAAAAACGTCAACTCCTGCTTCTTCCTCAGCATCCACACGTCGAATAGCTTCATACTTTTCACGTATTCCCACGATCTTCACTAGGACATCTTCACCGGAGCACATAGTGAGCCGACCTCCACTGGATCAAAATAATCCACCATCATTTGCCAAGCCTACTCTCAACTCAATTCAATTCAAGTCATGTTATTTCACATAGGTCTACCTGGGCATTTATAAAAAGTCAGCAGCTAGTTCATGGTTTCAATTGGTGGTGAAGAACCGGCAAGAAACTTCGTGGCTAATCTTTTACAAAATATATATATATATAATGTATAAATAGGCTCACGTTTGACCACTATTTCATTTGATGGTAAGCGATGATATGGTCGACGATGGAACACACTTGCGTAGAAGTAAAGACAGAAAAGAAAGAAAGAAAAACATTCTATCTGGCGGAACAAGGCGAAAATTTAGGGCTAACAAATTACAAATATATATAATACTACTATATATACAATACATAATACTTTGTGAAAAATACGCGCCCATGCAAAACGGCCAAAAGCTCAACATAATAACCTATTGACTCTTGACTTAAAGACTCCTAGGTTGTAGCTATCAACAATACACAATCATATAACAATATTAATAGGTATAGGAGAACAGTGATGGCCCAGTGGATTATATTATACTTTGTGTAATTAATTTTTATCATCACTGCTCTTATAAACGATGAAGGAAACATCGCGACGAAACCGGCATATCCTAGAATCAAAAATTCGAAGACATGTGAAATCCACCAACCCGCAATTGGCCTGCATGGTGGATCACGGCCTATGCCTTCTCTTAGAGAGGAGGCCTGAGTCCCAGCAGTACATTATAAGGCTGATTATGCTTAATTATGCTGGGTGTGAGAGGAAAGTACAACTACTACGAACTAGTTCTAAACCCTCTCATAAGTCTTGAAGAGAGTCCG
Source organism: Mythimna vitellina (assembly GCA_949316375.1). Lineage (NCBI taxonomy): Eukaryota > Metazoa > Arthropoda > Insecta > Lepidoptera > Noctuidae > Mythimna > Mythimna vitellina. Next base: position 9,537,009 of record OX438706.1, on the reverse strand, counting down.
AAGAAAGAGGATATCTACAATATCTACATAATATAGATATCGTGGCCAGCCCCCCTAGCCAAGTTACAACCGTTTCGATTCGATTCTCTTTTCGTTGATCGCCTCGAGTCGGCCACGACTCCTATTCCTTTGTTCTGACCACGTGACTGAGCGTTGAGATGACGTCAGAATAAAGGAATCGGAGGCGTGGCTGACTCGAGGCGGTCGACGAAAAGAGATTCGAAACGAAACGGTTGTAACTTGGCTAGGGGGGCAGATCATAGAAATTGATCATTTCATGATATAACCGATAAAAACTGGCCAGATCATATAAACCTTAACATTTGATGATATGTCAATCCTCGTTTGGCCATGTTATTGATGTAAGATTTCTACGATAATGCAAAGTCTAAAATAAGTAGACCAGTCGAAGATTGACATATCAACAAAGTTTAACGTTTAAAATGATCTGGTCAGTATTACTTAGCCATATCATGAAGTGATCAATTTCTAAAATCCGGCCACGACATAGACATATACCCAAACTCTCGTCTTTTTCTTAAGGGTCTGAAGACAGCGACTACAAAACGCCACCTGCTCCATTATGTTCCTCACTTATTCCTTTTATTTCCTTTACGTTCACACACGTCTGTCTCGTTATCCGGATTACCTAATATATCTATTTAATAAATTATACAAATGCTTAGTAATTCTGCTACACGAATTAGTTCTGCCACTTCATTCAAATTATGTTGTTTGAAAACATATCACATCCTTTCACAAATAAAACAAGAGTTTTGGATCTACAAACCAGTTACTAGTGTGCATGCATACAATGAAAACATTGCATTTTTAGGGTATGCGGAAAAGGGTTTAAAGTCCTACATACATACCTCCGTTGACAAGGGAGGATCCTCCGACCAGACAGTTGTTATATCTGGTCCGGTCAACTGCCCGACATTTGATTTCGAACTGTTCTAAATATTCTTTTGACTGGTCTGTTGGTCTATTGGTCAGTGGGGTTCGATTCCCACGCAGGACAAATGTTTGTGTGATGAGTACGATCATTTGTTCTGTGTATGGGTGTAATTTATCTATAATATGTATGTATTTAGAAAAATATAAGTATGTTTATCAGTTGTCTAGTACTCATAACACAAGCTCTGGTTAGCTTGGGACTAGACGGCTTTGTGTGATAGTTGTGGAATATTATTATTAAAAATATAAAAAATAGTAGCACACCAGTATCGGGAACAGAGTCCAAACTACCGGCGGTCAGGGCTCCAGAGGGAGGAACCTCCTAACTATACACGCCGTATCCAGGAGTACCACTTTCTGAATCAAGCCCTTTATTATTATTAATCGAGTGGAGAACTCTAAGATCACAATGCAGGATTTTCAAGTTTTATTTCCTATGTTGGATAGATATCGCTACAGCAAAAATTCAAGGCAAGAATTTTGGCCTCCCTACACGCCAGGGACATGTAATCGAGTCTATTCTCTTACTTACTCTGTCTGTTTTGTTTTATTTTTGTCTGATTTTTTTAATTTTTTTTTCTTTCGTAACCTGTTTCTTTTATTGTCCTCTATTTTTCGTTTTGTGTCACAATTGTACAAAAAACTTAAGTTAGCAACTAAGCGGTAAACTGGCATGTACTGTAAATTTTGTATTTACCCGTAATTGGCATATATATTAGAACTGTACCTATGATTTGTTTTTATGTGTGTACATATGTGCTGTGGTAGAACCTAAATAAATATATATACAACAGAAATAGGTAAATATTGTACCATCATTCCTCATACATAAGACGTATCCATTCTAAATTTAAATCGAACTCCATACATATTAAAGTACCAATATGAGTCCATTCTAACTCTCCATGCATCCTCTGATTGTGTGCAGTGCCTACAAGGTCATGCGGCCGGACGGGCGCCGCTCCGGCTGCACGCGTCCTGCACTTACGGCTTCCGAGCCGGAAGTCGCTCCTTTGTCACGACTCACGTCATGCCGGCTACACTGCCCCCTACGTGTCAACACCATTATGATTCTGTTATGTGAGGGAGATGGAGCTATACAGGCGAATAGCACTATCTCTTTTTGACAACGAATTCATGATGGCAATTACACTGGGCCCGTACTTGTTTGCCGTCTTCGTAGGTTATGCCTGAAGGGTATGTATACGGAACTGCTCAACGTTCGTCTGTTGTTTGATCTTGCGATTGGTGATTGCATTTTTTATAGCATAGATGACGTTGTAGTACTGTCGATTGCAGCACAAATGTTGGCATTGAGTATGTACGGGAATCATTACGCAGCAGCGAGAATAAATAAACAATAAACAGGGGGACCTTTATTAAATAGTTTAATCACTTAAAAACAAAATACAAAAAAAAATTAATCCTTATAAAAGGAGAAACTGACTGATTAAGATATCAACGCACAGCCTAGGAGCATGAAATTTTCCACAAGGTTTCCTTTTATAACGTAGAATAGAATAGAATAAATTTTATTGTAGACCAAAAAAGTAACACATTTTATACATAAACTTAAATCTATGGGTACAATGGCGGTCTTATCGCTAACAGCGATATCTACCAGACAACATTAGGATGGATCGTGAGAACTTAAAATAATACAGAGGGTAGTCGTTAGTAGTAATGTAGACCAGCACTAAGAGAAGATTTACCAAAATTCACCCCCTAAGGGGATGACACGGGGGCCTAAAGTTTGTATAATAATAATAATAAAAATAATTTATTTCCAGAAAAATATTAAAAAGTTTGTCGTAATTATTAGCTAGTAGAAAACAATGGTTCAAATATATATAATAACATCCGCTGCCGATCTAGGTTAGGACCTGTATTTCAGCATACGGCGCCACTCCCCGTAGCATCAGAATTTAGACTAGCTTAATACTATTCTACACAAAATCATCAATCTAGAAAAAAATATACGTGAAATAAAAGGTGTGTGAGAGTGTGTATGTACCTATATTTGATTTTAGATTTTAAAAAAATAATATTTTGCAACAGTTATGTTATAGAAAACAAATTCCCAATTTCTGTTGCTATCCATACTTTCGAGCTGTAGAGCCTTGCTTAATACAAATGTTCACTTAAAAGTCAAGAAACTTGAATTATTAGTGACTAATTTAAATGACTTTTTATAAGTCTTCTGATGAGGTCCATTTTAAACGACCACGTTTCAGAGCTATATGTCATCACTGGCAACACACACTGGTAATAGACTTTCGTCTTGAGTTACTGTGGTATATTGGATGAGAAGATACCGCGCAGCTTCCCGAACACTGCCCAGCCGAGTTGGATTCGACGATTGATTTCGATTGACTTAAAGTTACCCAAAGGGCAATGGGAAGGGCTATGCTTGGAGTTTCCTTGCGTGATCGAATCAGGAATGAGGATATCCGCAGGAGAACCAAAGTCACAGACATAGCACGAAGAATCGCCAAACTTAAGTGGCAATGGGCACATTGCTCGTAGAACGGATTCGGCCGTTAGTGCCCATCATTTTGTCAAGTATACATGTTTGTTTATCCATCAGGCTTATCCAGTAATCACTACGGATTGAATCACTAAACGAATTAAACAAGACCTCTCAATACTATAATATGAAGCATCGATACGATAGGAATTGTAACGTTTTGACAGTTCATCAAATGATAGTTTTCAGTCCAAAACTAGCGTCACGCATCTACTACGTAGTTGTTTGGGACTTTGGTGAACTAGATTTAGCGCAGCCTTGAGACACACCAATAAATGAATGATTTTTTAAGTTCTACATATTTCTTTCTACATCGTGTGCGCCAAATAAACAGATCTATTATCTTTTCTTTCAAATTTTATAAAGGCATTTTTCAAGTGAAAACTAAACAAAATAAAAATACAATATTTCAAAGTTAAGTTATTTTTAAGCATAACATAACATAATTTTGTAAATCCAGGTAGGTGTAGATAAGATCTCTCTTTCATTAAGTCTCTTGTATCTTATAAAGAACACGTACTTAATCTCTAAGAGTTTAAACGCTTTCTATTCGAAGCCTTCAATCCCGCCTCAAAGATAACACAAATATTTAACCTGAGAAATCAAAACCAGATTTTAACCAGGTGATATATTTTTTAGCATTCTACTATCCGATATAAATGTTACAGAAAAAAACATCGGATTATTATAAACGCCGTAATTTTTTAAATAAAACTTTTAATATATTACGAGAAGGTCATAAAATGACCTTATCGTTTTATATTGACCTTTAAATGACCTTGGCGTTTTGAATTCCGTAATTAAAGACACATTATAAGACAATGAGAGAGCGAAATGCGTTCGCTTGGGGTTTAATGAATTAAACGGAATAAATCCCATTCATACTAGATAGTACAAAATATGTCTGCTTATTATTGAGAAAAAAATAATTTACAGCAGTGAGCGCGACGGGAGGCCTGGCAGCGCGTCAGGGTGCGCACATTGGTGCGCGAAGGGCGCTCCTCGAACATCACGCTGTGGAACCTATAGTATGGAGGCCTGAGTGAAGTGAGGAGTTCGGGCCGCTCAGGGCAAGGACAGCTTTATCTTCGTGTTGGATGTTCTACTTTTTACACCATCTGTGAGATAATTGAGAGACTAGCCTGAAAATACACTAAATCAAATTACATACAGCCGGGAACCAGAGTAGACATTCTGAATGATTGAAATGCTGATTTTTAAATTATTTATTGTAACTTAAATTATGTATTGTTTGTTGTTGCCACTTTATTTGGGTATATTTTATCACTGTTGTAATTTATAGGTATTTATTTGCATTTCCCTATTTCCGAGCGCTATATTTATTATTGTACTAAATGAGTTTGCCTTCATTTTTAACTTGTCCCCACTGCCCAGGATCTTCTCGATTTTTCTCTGCGCACGGGCTGAAGGTGCACATCGGACGCATGCACAAACATGCCCTACGTTCGGGTGCTGTTTCACAGGTCCCGCCGGTCGGCACAATTAACACCTCTTCGTCAGGACAGGTGACCCCGACGCATTCGCCGGCCCAGAGTCCCTTGGATAGGCTAGCTTCTTGCAAAGCAAGTGTTCCCGTTCTTCGGCATATACCTAAGGGTGCCCGGAATCAGGCGGCAGGGAAACTCTGCGACATTATAGACTCTTGTGTTGCTGGTAATGGGGTAGATGAGTGGAGTGCTCTTCTTTCATTTGCTTACACGTCTTTAAGAGTCCCAGCAAAAGAGTTGCCCGGTAATGTGACATCTAAAGTCAAAGCCAATATAATGTCACCTGGGCATTGTCATGACGGTGTAGTGGGCGCAAAAAGAAGGTCGGGTGACCGGTCTATAAAAAAAAGTATCGAAACAAAGGTCTTTGAGGGCGATTTAAGAGGGGCAGTACGACTATTGATGTCCGACGACTCGTTTGCTCGGGGGGATGCCGACACCCTTGCTGCGTTGAAACTTAAGCACCCCGATCCTTCACGTCCTCTCAGTTTTCCACCAGAGCCTGACCGTTCATTTACAGCATTGTCAGTCACAGAGGAGGACGTAGTATCGGCGCTTGGTTCTTTTTATACTGGATCAGCAGCGGGCTTGGACGGGATCCGGCCGGGGCACCTCAAGGAGTTGATTTCGGTGTCGGCGGGGGAAAGTGGAAGGCGCCTTGTGGGGGGTCTGACTGGGCTGGCAAATTTCTTGCTAAGTGGTCAGTTGAACCCATGCGTTTGTCCGTTCCTATACGGGGCATCACTCTTTGCACTGGAAAAAAAAGACGGCGGAGTAAGACCAATTGCAGTCGGTAGTGTCTTTCGCCGTCTTACTGCAAAATTGGCTTGTCGTGCAGTGAAAGAGGATATGTCCCGCTACTTGCAGCCTCATCAGTTGGGTTTTGGCACACGTCTGGGATGTGAAGCTGCCATCCACGCTACGCGAGCATTTGTGATGGATCCGCAGAACGAAGACTCGATACTGCTGAAGCTAGATATTCGCAACGCGTTCAATACTTTGGAAAGAGACGTTCTGTTGAGCGAGGTCAAGGAAAAAATCCCATCTTTATACCCCTTCCTTCATCAGGTTTATAGACTGCCTTCTAATCTTTTCTCCGATAACAGTCTTATTCTTTCAAAAGTGGGAGCCCAACAGGGGGACCCGCTCGGGCCACTCGTTTTCAGTTTGGCCATTCATAAGACGATTGTCGAGGTGAAATCTGGCCTAAATGTGTGGTACCTTGACGATGGCACTATCGGGGGCAGACCGGAAGATGTTTTTCAGGACTTAGAGGCTCTAGTCCCTCGCCTCAGAGACCTGGGTCTGGAGTTGAATCCCTCGAAGTGCGAATTTTTCCCCTGTAGTATTGAAGCTCGTACACACTTTTCTCGCTTTAACTCCTTTCTTCCTGGCCTCAGAGAACTTTCATGCTCCGACTTCTATCTCTTAGGATCCCCTATCTTCCTTAGTGCAGTTCCTGAAGCCATTACGTCTCGAACTCGGCTCCTCCTTTCTGCTCACGAGCGTCTTAAAGATCTTTCCGCGCACGTTGCGATTGTCCTATTGCGCATGTGCTTCGCTCTCCCAAAAATCACATATATGTTGCGGACCACCCCTACTTGGTTATGTCCCGAGGAAGTTTCCTCGTTTGACGATGCCTTGAAGGTGGTGGTGGAGTCTGTTCTCAATGTCTCCCTAGATGGGCCCCAGTGGAGGCAGGCAGCTCTACCTATCCGTTGTGGTGGTCTCGGGGTGCGGTGCGCACGGGATGTGGGTCTGCCGGCTTTCTTGGCGTCTGCGCATGGGGTTGCCAACCTAGTCACTGTATTACTCAATACTAATGGTGACGGGGGAAGCATGCCCTTTGCGTCAGATGCTGTCTCAGCTTGGTTGACCCTCAACTCGGGTGCGACAATCCCCGAATCAGAACATGTTCAGCGGGCGTGGGATGACATTGGGGTGAAGCTGCTTCAAGAGCAATTGTTAGAGGGTGCATTGGGAGTCGATAAGGCCAGACTACGAGCAGTGTCGCAACCCGAGTCCGGGGCGTGGTTACAGGCGATTCCTTCGCCTCATTTGGGCACTCTACTCGACAATGACTCTTTGCGTGTGGCGGTGGCTCTCCGCCTAGGCTGTAAGGTGTGCGAGCCTCATATATGCACCTGCGGTTCTTTGGTGGAGGCCGATGGCCATCACGCACTGAGCTGTCGGCGCTGCACAGGGAGGTTCCCGCGTCACCACGCCTTGAACGACATTGTCCGGAGAGCCCTTATATCGGCAAACATCCCCTGCGTGCTTGAGCCTCCAGGTCTTAGCAGGTCTGACGGTAAGAGGCCGGATGGGCTGACTCTGGTGCCGTGGAAGAACGGGAAGTGCCTGATCTGGGACGCAACTTGCGTCAGCACTGTCGCCGCCAGTCACCTGAGTCGCACCATGCACACTGCTTCTGCCGCCGCTGAAGACGCCTGCTTTAAAAAAAGGCTGAAGTACGCTTCCTTGGTGCAGCTTTACCATTTTGTGCCTGTTGCTGTGGAGACTCTGGGTAGTTGGAGTACGGAGGCAAAGCGTTTTGTGGGGGATTTAGGCCGTAGGCTCGGGGAGGCAACGGGTGACTCCCGGTCCGGGTCGTTCTTGGTGCAAAGGATGGCTATCCAGCGAGGTAATGCGGCCAGTATTATGGGCACTTTTGCACCGGGAACGATCAGGGGCGGGTTGTATATTGACGTGTGACGTTTTAGACATATGTTTTTGATTTAAGTGTATATATAGTTTTAATTAGTTAAGTGTTTTATGTATTCATTTACAGATTTAGTTTTTAGATTTTAATTCAATTTTATATTGGGTAAGCGGGAACCCCGAAGACGAACATAGGCTACATATTATCTGCCGCATCGATTTTGACTTGACATCAGCTATAACCGACATTTAAACAAACGAAGTCACGTGCATAAGCTAGTATTATATAATTTTATCTAGCAAGTAAAATAAAGTGAATCTATAGCCAGTCCTGACAATGGCCTTATTATTTCCTGTTACGTCTAGACGACATTCCATCCTACTAATATGCAGTGTGCGGGACTGACAGCATAACATGTGTGATTTATTCACCCTTGGCCAGTATGGCCACTTGAAAAAACCGGTCAATTCCGAGTCGGACTCACAAGCCCGAGTTCGTACGGCGTACGCACCCAGGGTTCCTTACAAACTTACTATGTAAATAATTAAATCCCCGAATCTAGTCTCGAAGATTTTTCCAAATCAAATAAAAGTATTTTTAGTGACGTAGTACAGTTACGGTTTTCAGACTTTTTCCTATATTTGTGTTTTGAGACCTTTTTTATGCTAAAATTCAGTATTATAGGCCAACGGGAAATATCCTCTAGGTTTTGATTTCCTTGCGAGGTCAAAATATGCGCCTAAACGGCGTATGCTGTTAATGCTCCGTTTATGCTCATAAAAATCAAACTTCTAAATCAACGCAATTAAAAAAAAAAGTTTTTTCTCTGTTCTAAGGAGTTGCAGATCTGAGTAATTGATATTATATTATTATTTAATAAGTTTCTGTGAAAACGGGTCTTGACAGACAGACAACAAACTGACCTAGAACGTTTCCGTTTTTCCCTATGAAGGTAGGAACGTTAAAAAACGCCACAATACACAAATCAGGTGACATTCAAGTGGTCACCACACATTGCGGTGACACGGGACGGATATGGATCGTTTTTATGCGCAAAATGTTCCGCTATTATTGGACAACCTATACTCCGGTACATCTATACCCTGAAAGGGTGGAAGTCAGTACATTACTCAGTGCTCGAGGCAGCTGTCTCTAATTTTGTTTTCTTGGCTTCAAATGGCTCCGCTGAATAATAAATGCCGAGACTTTGCAAATAACACGAGTACTGTTCCGGTATTAATAGTTCTTTTAGCTTTTAGTGAAGAATCTCTGTAGCCGGCATTTTAAGGATACCTTTTTACAACGCACTGTGGAGTCTGCTGTAGTTTGAAACTACGTTTACAAAAGTTGCGAAAGTGTGAAGTTCTTATGTTAAAGTAAACTTTTGTATGTCACAAAGGTGTCGTAGAACGTCCAAAAGAAAATGACAAAATAAATTGGATATGTCAATTTTCAACTCGAAAAGAGTTAAAAATTTCAAAGTCTTGAGATTTAGTAAGTCTAAAGTATAGAAGATTTGCCTAACCTTAGAAACTTTTATTTATTAAAACTTTATGCACTAGTAAGAAACACTGTACAAAGGCGGACTTAATGAAGTCATGCAGTTCCCGCGCACACTCTCCAAAATGTAACCTGTAAAATACCGATAGGCTGGCTACTCTGCGCCTGTGCTCGAGGCTTTGTAGATTGGACTTAACCAAATCTGGATCCCCAATTAGCCTCTTCGCACGCCTTTCCACTGAGTCCAAAGCTGCTAGATGGCATTTTGCAGCACCAGCCCATATGTGACTGCAGTACTCCACACACGATCGGACCTGTGCTTTGTATAACATTAGAAGCTGTCCCGGTGTGAAGTACCGTCGGACCTTTGCAAGAACGCCTAGTTTTCTAGCAGCTACCTTGGCTTTGGACTCAATGAACCGCCCGAAATTGAGATCTGAGGAAATTTCAACTCCTAAGAGTTGAAGGCGGTCGGTGCACTCCAGGGATACATTCTGAAAAACGGGAGCCAAGGTGAACGGGCTCCTCTTAGCGGTGAACAGACACGCTTGTGTTTTGGCGGCGTTGAATCTTACCAGATTGGTTTCGCCCCACTTGGAGACTGCCTGAAGTGAGACATTCGTACGCTCTACCATAGCCTCTCGTTCGGACCGAATTTGCTCCTTACTGGCCCGAGGACCTGGCAGGTACCTCTCTACAACTGTGCTATCGTCTGCATACCCATAGATACCGGGCATCAGCAGATCGTTAATATGCAGCAGGAAAAGAGTTGCAGAGAGAACTGACCCCTGAGGAACTCCGGCATTAGTCGTCATGGGCTCTGATGAGCATCCATCGACAACAACTCGGAGAGACCGTTCACTCAGAAAGTCTTTTACCCAGTTAATCAGGCCAGGGGAAATGCCGTACGCTGGAAGCTTACTCAAAAGGCTGGCGTGCCATACCCTGTCGAAGGCCTTCGAGACGTCCAAGGAGACAGCAATCGCTTCTCCATTCTTCTCGAGGGCCTCGCCCCACATGTGAGTGGTATACACTAGTAGGTCCCCAGTAGACCGATTTTGGCGAAACCCGTATTGTCGGTCACTGAGGAGATCGTTACCTTCCAGGTATGCCAGGAGGCGCGAGTTCAATACACGTTCCATAATCTTGCAGAGTATGGAGGTTACTGAAATCGGCCGATAGTTGGTAGGATCGGCACGACTGCCCTTTTTGGGCACGGGTTGCACGTTGGCAAGCTTCCAGGACTTGGGCACTATACCAGTCCTAAATGAGAGGCGATACAAGCGCGTCAATACAGGAGACAACTCGGGCGCACATGCCTTGAGAACTATTGCTGGTATACCATCTGGTCCACTAGCTTTATTCACGTCTAGACGACACAGTGCTCTCAAAACTTCTCTGTTCCTTATGCGAATATCGGGCATTGAGGTGTTGCAGTGAGGTGGAGTTGGTGGAGTAGCACTGCTAGTGTCAAGACGAGAATTGTGGGCGAAGAGAGCTGCAAAAAGACCTGCTTTCTCTCTCGCTGTGTGAGCCAGTGTTCCATCAGGTTTAACCAGCGGAGGCAATGTGGGCCTACAGAAGTTCGTTTCGACCGATTTGGCAAGGGACCAGAATGCTCTGCTACCGGACGGCTGTGCAGAGAGCTTTGCGCCAATATGTGTAATGCGGTCGAACCGAGCCTTCTTCAGTGCCTTTTTGTAGGACTTGGCAGCATGGTTGAAAGCTCTCTTCTTTGAGCTCAGATCCGGAGCTTTGCGATCACGAGCGTCAACCCATGCGAGAAACGCCGAATGCTTACGCTCTTCAGCTTGAGCGCAGTCGGCGTTGAACCATGGTTGAGCTGAGCCTCCGATGGGTACGTCTCTATAAGGGATGAAAAACTCCATAGCTTGACGTATCACATCGGATATAGCATCTGCACAGCTCGACGGACTTTCAGAAGAGAAGCAGACCTGCTGCCAAGGATAAGACGCAAAAAAGTGCCGCATCTCATCCCAATCTGCTGACCTGTAACGCCATATTCTCCGTTGACCACGTGAGTCGCAGTCAGGTGGGGAGAAGCACGAAACAGACTTCACCAGACAGTGATCTGAAGTTCCCAGTGGTGAGGAAACCGTTACAATACATCTGTCCGGATCGGTGGTCAGCAGAAGGTCCAAACAATTGGCAGTATGACCAACTACATCAGGCACCCTAGTCGCTTGCTTAACCAGCTGGGAAAGGCCCATCGACACTGCAAAGTTTCGCGCTTCTCTCCCAGCATGGTCGGTCTTCTGGTATGGGAAAAGCCAGTCTTGGTGGCAGGCGTTAAAGTCCCCCAGAGCGACGAGCTGCGCATCAGGGTGCCGATGCAGAGCCTTATCGGCGGCCTCACTGAGGTGGTCGAACAACCGAGTTGTCTCCTGATCACCGCTGTGCGATCGGTAGACACAGGCATAAACAATTTTGTCCATACCAGTGTCCACCAACAGCCATAGCGTGGATAAATTTGGGTCTTCAAGGTGACGGAGACGCTGACAGCAGATGTCATTACGGACGTACACACAGACCCCGGCACGCTGCAGGAAATGATGCTCCAGTGAGTATCCCGGGTAGTTTAGGTACGCCGTATCTGACGGACATCTAATTTGGGTCTCCGTCAAGAAAAGCAAGTGTGGCTTCTCAGTCTCAAGATGGTGGTGGACCGCATCAAGATTAGAGTGCAACCCTCTAATATTTGAGAGGTGCACTAGAAATGAGAGGTTTTTTGTAGTATTTCATTGTAATGTTTTTGTAGTACTTAGGTCATACTGAAAGTTTCTAGATTCTGATAAATAAGACTAGATACAAGACTAACGATACATTTATTGTTTTTCAAAGTATAATCCCTCGCAATTAATGCATTTTTGTAATCGCTGAAACCAGTGTACATAGCAGTTGTACCAGTCTTTTTTAGGGACCTCTTCAATGGCTTTATGGAACAGGGCTCGTAAAACGAGTGCCTCTAAGTTTGTCTTTAATTTTTGGAAACAAATAGAAGTCGCAGGTTACGAGATCCGGGCTGTAAGACGGATGGTTTATCAGTTCCATATTTGAAGCCTTCAAATAGTCTTCTGTTACGTTAGCGGAAAGTGAGGATGCGTTGTCGTGGTGGAGGAGTACATTGCTTCGAGGACGCTTTTCGTGAACTTTTTCTAAGACTTTGGGCGAGCAAGTATTGACGTACCAATCTGCAGTCACTGTCCTTTGATCTTAAAGCGATACTGTAGTGTAATGTCCTGATTTTCCGAAAAAAGAAGCAAACATTTTTTTTACCAACACTTCGACTTTTCTTAACTTCGTCGGCATATCTTCAAAGGGGAATTACCCACTCTGTTGACTAGCTTTTTCTTTCGGTTTCAAAGCAGTACACCCAGAATTCGTCACCTGTCACAATATTGTAGACAACCAATGACTGACGACCTCCATTAAACTTTTTTGTCATTTTACGACACCACTGAACATGCAGTTAATTCTGTTGCTCCATTAAGTCATGTGGTATCCATCGAGTGCAAAGATAAAGATGCACATGTAAAATGTTTGCACTTGGCTCGTTCCAATGCCTAACAAAGCACGAATTTGCTGGCAAGTAATTTTTTTGTCAGTTTCAATAGGTTGTCTTACGGTGTCAGTATTCGAGTCTGTAACCGCAGTCACCGGCCGACCTTCACGTACCTCGTTATAAAGATGATCACGTCCACGTCAAAATTATCCAAACCACGAATACACAAGATCACCGGGCTGGAAGCAGGTCATGTGATCCCACCTTTTTATTCCTATATATTCCCCGCCCATGGCTCCGCCACTAGCGGCGTTCGACGCGGACCTCGATGGTGACGACGACGACAATGCCCCAGAGGTGACTGAGGTAGAGATGAGAGTCATGAAGGTACGAAGGCTGAATGCCAAAAATACCTCCTTTTATGATATAGGCGAGCACTAAGAGAGGGTTTTTCAAAATTCACGCTCTAAGGGGATAAAACAGGGGTTCAAAGTTTGTATGGAGAAACTTGGGAGAAACTTACTTAGACGCGGGCGAAGCCGCTGGCAAAAGCTAGTAAGTAATAAATAGTAGAAGTTTTCGCTAAGATAGTCAATACTACAATTAAATTCTAATTATTGAGTTTGCGCCTATTTCAATGATTTCACATATTATCCAGTTGTGTAGATATTTTACATAACATTATCCACGAGGAATCAATTAACGAATAATTATGGCAGTTACTCAACTTCACTCGAAAAAATCCCACCAAAAACCTCCCACAGATTAAATAAACCTGGGTTCAACATTTATTTGTTTATTTATTAAAACTTCATGCAACACAACGGTACAAAGGCGGACTTAATGCCTTAGGCATTCTCTACCAGTGAACCAAGGACCAACCAACCAACATTTACCTACAAATTTTAAAAAAACATGTGTTTTCAAATCTATAGCTGGGTTCCACTCCGGACGGAGTGTAATTGGAGCGGAATGCATTACAGATGCATCCATGCAAATTCCAATTAGTTCTTGTTCATTTCATTTCGACTACGAATTGCACTCACATGAAAATAATATATTTTCACGTCTCACGAGGATCGCCATGCATGGATCTAGTAATGTGCGTTTGGTGCCAACTCCAATGCTTTTGTTGTAATTAATATGTTGTATGTAGGCTTTATGCGAGCTCGATTTATGTTCTGGACGAACAAATTATTATTTTATTATGCGCTATTAACTGCTTATTAAATGAAGCCCAAATTTTATTTGTATAACCGTAAAACATGAGGTCATATTATGATCAGCCAGGACCCCGACTCCAATTTCACCGTACCGCACCATAGGCGTGGGCTTGCGGACGACGAGCAATGGGTAACTCACAGTCCAGCAATCCGACTGAGCTCATAGTGTTCCACGCGCGCCTCAAAGAGATGTCAACAAAACTGTAGGGGCCCAACAGGGCCGAAGCCTACTGGGGCTATGGATTGATTTTCAAAAGGGATACTCGTGGTCCCGGAACGCAAAGTCACTAAAAGTCTGACACTTGACACTCTGCCCTAAAGCGGGAGAAGAAGAAAAATGTTTTTAGATTTTTCATTCACATAAATTAATTGAAAACTATATAATAATCCAAATTCGAATCAAATTCAAAGTCCCAGAAAGTTGATCTTGCACCCAATTCAATACTCTACACTACGCAGTTGGAATTGACAAATCCCAATTTAATTTACAAGAATAAACACATTGTCCCACACTGGTCTCGTAGAACAATATCTATCGAAGTGTGTAACCGCGTACAGTAGCGAAACAATTAATTTAAGCAACAACATGTCGCTCGTAAATCACTCTATAAGCGTGTTATTAAATTGAGCTCATCCTCATTATCCCTGAAGTGCGACAGTGTCTGTCAACAGCGCTCGTCCACCCACTACTTGCAACACTTGAGAATGAAGATGTACCTACTTAACCCGAGGTAAGTTCACGGCGAATTATTTTTAAAGCCAATGTTTTTGATGGGACAAGAGAATCTATCTGAAGTGTCAATTCGTCTGTCTATTAAACTCTTTTCCCATAATTCGTGTGTGTCGTCAATTCGTCATTGGGCAACAAGACAACCTGCCCCGATTTGGATAGGGTCTTCTTCTTTTCGATTCGTTGGTAAACTCGTCAAATTGTTTGAGCCCAATAAGTGGCTACATTAATAGCAGTATCGGTAGCACTCATCAAATCTACCAAAGTGCAGGTATATGGGCACTTGGGGTATTCTAATGTGTGGCTCATGTTTTGAACAGGGGCACCGCTCTCACATTGAGTATCCGACGGGTCTATAATCTTCCATTTTGCCAAGTGGTGTTTGCAGCGGCCTACCTGGGTGGATAGGGTTATTTTTCTAATTGTTTTTACAAAATCTTATAAACATGAATGGTAACGAACGTAAAACGTAGATGTAATCCTAAGGAGTTATATTTGGCTCATCAAGTTAAAGTTATTATATAAGTTATTAAAATTTCTATACACTTTGATTATTTCGATAACATAATCAGAATATATAGAAATAATCAGCATTTGACACCTCATGAGCTTAAACTCGAATGCCCCTGTAGAAAGATCAAAGAAAACAGTTTATTGCTTCATAGAAACATTGTATATAATTCAACAAATAATCAAAATGAACTGCTTACTCGTTCATAGCTCACTTCCCCTGTCACGTAAACACTAGGACTAGTCTACCCACTAGCCATAAACCAAGATACTGTAACACGTAGGCTATTATGTAACACGGAATGGTCACATTAGATAGCCGAGGATCTGCCCTATCGCGCCATACAATTGATTTAATATGCACCCTTTAAAGCCAAGGGTCGGTAAGTTTCGAACAACTCAAGCCTTAACACGACATTTATCACTGCTTCAGGGACATTGCAAAGTACGAGGAACTACGTATATTCAAATATCATACAATAACAGTATCTTGAAATATATTGCTGTGCTATATTATCGTATAAACGCCATACATTTAAAAGGCCACGTGTATTCAAAACTAGGTCTTAGAAAGAAAAAA
Organism: Mythimna vitellina; assembly: GCA_949316375.1. Taxonomy (NCBI): domain Eukaryota; kingdom Metazoa; phylum Arthropoda; class Insecta; order Lepidoptera; family Noctuidae; genus Mythimna; species Mythimna vitellina. The sequence continues at coordinate 9,521,292 of OX438706.1, read as the reverse complement.
CCGCGAAAAACAATAGGACCTTGGTATGTAAATCAGACAGAGCAAGAAAAGCAATTCAAGATTTACATAGATAGGTACAATTATAACGACGACGCGAGGGTCACTTATATTTATATCAGCCTGACAACAGGGTCACAAGGGGACTAAGTGGGCCACTGCAGTTATGGGCCACGGCGAGCGGCGTAAGTTCATGGCCAGTATAATCTGCCTCGTCTACACGCACTGGAGTGGCGTCGGGAACTTGGGTCTCGGGATCGGAAATCTCGCCACACTTCGCTTGATACTCCACCGCTATAAAATTCACACCATTAACGACGAAAAGGGCGAGCTAAGCCTCCCCTAAAAGGTATCGAGAGGTACCCTTCAAATTTTGATGAATGTTTTAGAACATTTCGTTGGGGTTCAAACAGAAATATAAGTTTTTGTTTCTTAATTTTATTATTTTATTTATAAGACTTTTCCGAAAACTTTACACATAAATAAAAATGCTTCATATATTTTAAGTTTTATAGTAAAACTTAAAAAACAGGTCAGCCAGAAAACCTTCTACTAAAAATAATTAAATTTGAGAGAACACCTAAAAATTCATCATAAAATTTACTGGATAAAGTTCTAAGCTGAAATAACATGTAACGGGAACATTTTTACAGAGTTTTCTCGTGATTTTTTTCAAACGAAATCCGTCGAGTGAAACTTTTACAGAAAGATTTATTTCAAGGGTCGCCAAGCGGGTGTTCCATCTTCATTTGATGGCGGCGAGAGCGGCGCGTCACCGGTGGCTGTCGGGTTACAGACGCGCGATAAATGACACTATTTGTACAGATTTGAGTCTGCGCTTACCACTGACAGATAACTAAGTTGGAGTAAATTCGTCCAGTTTAAAAAAATTTACATAACAGCTGCTATGATGTGGAATAAACTACTCTACATTTCAAGAAACTCTTGTATTGTGTTGATGTTACATAGCTACACATGCTGCATACAAATCCATCTAAATTCATCGCAGCTGCGGACTAGCTTCTCCTAGCTACGAACGTACACATACTCCCATATTTTATTCACCAATATTTAGAGAAGAGAATACACGATGCAATGACTCTTGAATGTCGCTCGGAGCGGTCCAACGTGTCGTTGCTATAAAAAATTCAGCAGAATGTTCGTTATGATGAGCGGTGGCGCCGCATTGCAGGCTGCACCGATGACCTACATCGCACAAAGCCGACCGAACTGCTCTTAAGATTAACTTACACAATACGTGAATGTTTAACACCCCTGCCGCAGGTTGTATATCTCTACTCAGATCATTCCACATCGATGAATTAAACGTGTTCATTCTAATGTACCTATAACCTATGTAATATATGATGGTGGATTAATTTTGTTTGTGTTTCATACGGTTCATATTATAATCTATATTCGTATATATCTAATACAGGTAGGTAAATACAAGCAAAAAAAAACTAAACAAAAAATATAAAAACAGAACTCTACTACCTTGAATTTTTAAATCTGAAAAAGATAGCAAAAATTTTCTATTTTCAGATGGACTTAAAACCGCTTCTAGAAAGTCCATCAGTACAGAATCTACATTTTGTGCTTTTATTTCTGTGCTCACCGAACTGAGTCGAGAATCGCTTGTCTATATCGAAAGGTCTGAGAAATGGGTAGAGAGAGGACTGACATCAGGACAGGTAGACACTTCGACAGACAGTGACTTGATAAGACCACACGTTCGGTAGTCACAATTTTACTACGGGAAACTATGTATAAGGGCAGGCACACATGTTCAGTGTACAAAAAAGCATTCATTCCATTGCTCTATAAAACATTTTCAAAGATGTGTGCAACATAACACCATAAAAATGCGGCTGAATAAAAGCAAGATAAGGCTGCAGCATCCGAGAGCTCGTTTTCACCCTTCTCACTTCGCCAGATAATATTTTACAGGGGGATATAGAGCAAAGCCCATTCAGCTTTCATTGAAATCTATACAACTTGAAAGCTGCTACTTTTTAATAACGTAATACAAGAAGACTTTATATAAAACTTGACAAATTATAACTACGAAACTAGAATAGCTTTGAACTGGTTTTGTTCGATTAAAAGACGGTTTAAGTAATAAATAATTGTACCCTACCAAGTAATAGCATGCTATAAGCGGTGAACAAGTTTTCAATCATCATTATTGATTGAAAGAGTTCATCACTGATTCAATTAATTCTAACATATCGTGCTATTTCTATAAAACTTTCCGAATTGTAATAAACACTTTCCCTTTAGGTAAGTAATCTATTTTCTTGAGTGTTTATTCATGCCTCAATTTATTGTCCCCGCTCGATCGTATTTTCTAAAGAGCGACCTTATTTTCTAAGAAGCTACTTTATGTCGGGGAAAACAACCGAGAAAATGGCTATGTCTTACAATAATATACGGGCTTCGCTCGATAAAATATAGGTTTTGTTGCTACACGCCGTCCAATCATAATCGCTGAAATAGTGAAGTTTCTGCACAACAAACAAGTGCTAATGTTACAAAGTTCTCAGACCAGAGCGAAATGGTTCCAGGATATTTTTATGTTACAAATAACTTTGAGGAACACTCTGAGGAATTTTCTCTTTATTTTCCTAAGTGTATTTCGACGTCAAATTAAAATGTCGTTCCTCCATTCAAGAAAAATATTTTTGTTTTCACAATTAAACTACTACGATAGCTGACACACATAGTCGAAGGTAAAACTAACAATTATTACCTCTAATTTTAAGCTCGGTGATGTAAGGACGTGTGTGAAAGTTGGTAACCTTCTGAATAATAAACCAAACAGAAATTAGGTTAAACAAAACTGAAAATCAACTTATAAATGCAACTTAATTACACGCAACAAACTATTATGTTATGAAAGAAAATAACGACAGTTTGTAATGATAGCAGCAGTTTAAATTAATAGACACGATTAAACCATCACATCAAAAGTACATTAGGCTTCATTAAGCCCGCGACACGCTACCAACAAAACGTTATCATGTATATGTGTGCCATGTTTGATTGCTACGATTAGTGTGACGTGTGTGTTCGGACCTTTACGTAGTCGCGTAGGCCTATGAAGAGCCGCGAGTCGCTACGAACTTGGAATAGTCGCCGCGTAGACGTTGCACACCTACACACGACTTCACTCGAACTGTGTCATTTTAACAAAAAAAAATAATTAAAAAGGTATTTTTTTTTTAATGGTTTTTTTTTTGTCTGTGGTAAAAATAATGATGTAATAAAACATAAAAGTTCTGAATTCAGATGCCGCCACCCGTAACAAAGTTCCTCCTCGCAAGGATTGTCGTGAGTGCGGTCTTCATCTCGCTATGTGGTGAGTACTCATACAGATTATTTCTCTAACTTTCGCATTTCTAATAAAGTGAAAACTTTCGCAATAAATGTTGAGTGTTGTTGTTCTAGATCGAGCTATTTCGTTTGTATTTGTCGGTAGCATGATGAGGCTGTGTCAACGTTTTACAGATATTTCTACGATCTATAGAGAAGCTTTTACGAACATTACCTTGAACTTTTTGTGGTGCGGCCATACGGCCAGTTTCTGATTTGAATACTTGCAGTAAATAGTATTAATTTTTTGATAAAAAAACATTTTTATGAATGATACTGTAGAAAAGATTACTGCATCGTTGCTAAGCGATGTTTATTTATTATTATTTTTTTTTGATATTACAATAAAAAAAAAATAATAACAAATACCCTACGCTAATCACAACTAACTAAAATATGGATAATCCACATTGCTGTCGACTGGTAATGTGCCCAAAAGACTGGCGACATGTAAATACATATGTAAAAAACAAAGTTCATAAATTTATTGCAAAACGTGATACATAAAAAGTAAGGCCTTATTGTATTCCTCGATCTCTTCCAGGCAGCCTGGCATAGACAGTAATTGTTAGGATATGAAATGGGGCTGTCATTGGTTTGGCAATAAGTACCAAACTAATTATTTTATAATAGACAGAGAGGTTTGGAAGGAAAAGGGGAGGCCTTTGCCCCGCCGTGGGACACAAAATACGCTATAAAAAATAAAAACTAATAGATACACAGATACATATGCTATAAGATAGATATATAATATAATAATTATTATTGGAATTTTTTGTTTAGGAATGCTAGATTTATGTCTTTCAAATGAATCCAAAGTGAGAACATTTCAATTTCTGCTTTAATGCTATGGCAGTACGCCTGAAAGCATGTCAGACTATGACTATGGTCTGACACGCTTTTAGGCGTAACAAACTTAAGTACAGTTTGAAAAAGTTAATTTATGTTTTATTAGTCTTTGCACAAAACGTTCGAAATCTAGTTAAAAAAAAACTATTTTAGCTTTGCACGTTTTGTGCATTTTGCCAGTGTCATGTTTAGAAAGTATTTAGTTTTTGCAGTCTCGAGCTACTTTGAGTTCCATTAAAATGCGGATGTAACAAATCACATAGATATGTATCAAGTCAGCCTTTTCGGCAGGCTTCGCTGAGGTATTCAATAGAAGAAGAAATTCTCGGGCCCTGGGACGAAGGCAACGAAGGAATAGGAGTGGGTTTTTAGTCAGTAAGAGTCTGACACTATCTCCCGATGTCATTAGGATGATTTTCCCACCCAATATAAAAAAAAGCTCGATTTTATTGAGATAGCGCATGTTTCAATGATTCCACGTAATTTGTTTACTTCAGATTCAATACAACACAAATTTTACAACACAATAACCATTTTATTTTACGTGGGAAATCGTCCAATGACTCCTCCCGCTCTAGGGTGCAGTCGAAAATCTTAAAATTTTTGATTCTGAAATCGGCAGATATGCATTAAAGCTAACGTTGTCTACTTGGGTCGTGGGGCACTTTGGACCGAGACCGCTGTCCCAACTATAAAAAAAATATTTTAGTTGTATTTTGGGACCACAATTAATATAATAGGTGCTCAAAAAAAAAATTATAGTTAGAAGTTCGGATCGCGGTCCCGATCCAAAGAGCCCCACGAGTGCCCACGACCGTCTATGTTACATATGTATCAATATTAAATTTGTAAATGAAAATTGAAACATATTTAACGTTATAGTATCTAATCGGACATTTTTCAAGTCATTCTAAAGAAAATATTGATCTTCCAATTAAATAAAAACACGTCATTGTAAACGTTCGGAATATTGAAAACAACATTGAAGTTATCGCCGTTTTGACGTACATCATAAGATATTCAGCGAGGCCTTCATGACATATGGCCAGCTCCCATAAACGTTTACGTTGCCATAGACAATGACAGGTGTTTTACAGACAATGACATTGCACTTTGAATCGATACCAAGAATTAAATTCTTTTGAAATTTCTGGAAGGATTTATTCGAGTACAGTTCAGTGACTGTTTAGTGGGTATTGTAATGAAAAATCGGTGTAGTCTTGTGACTCAAGTGTCTACACAACTGGAAAATATATTGAATCATTGAAACAGGCGCGATTACGGTAAAATGGAACTCGACCTTGTTCTGACCAACAAGACCTTGTTCATATAAATTAATTATCAAAGGAAAAAATAGTAGGTAAGGGTAGGAGGATAAAAATAGCTATTCTCAGACCTACCAATTATATACAAAAAAAAAACATAAAAATCAGCTAAACCGTTTCGGAGGAGTTCGATAACAAACACTGTGACACGGGATTTTTATATATTAGATTGACTACCTCAGCAAAGCTTGACGAGAAGGCTGACTCAGTGAATTTGCTGCTAAAAAATGTAAAAGCTTTAGAATGTGTGTAAAACATTGGCATTCTAATGGAAAAACTATACCTATTCTGTATCAAAAACTTGCAGCCTCCTCTATTGCAAAGAGGGCAGTTACCACCATGATTATGGCTTACCGAAACACAATACCCAATAGGAATCAATTTGCGAATAATTAATATAACTGTACTTCACTCGAAAATCTTAAAAATCTTGATACATTAAAGCTGCCGTTGTACTTTTTAAACTTGACACTGGCTATGTACTCGTACCTACAAACCATACGAAGCCAAAAGAAAAATAAATAAACTCTTTTGAACTCGGAATCAATCATTTCTTTTAAATCAAATAAACTTTGTTCGAAAAGCATCTAAATTATATGGATTCTTGCTTCGAAATATTCTGTCCTACATGGTAAATAGAATTTTTTCAAATAAATTTTTTGCGCATTTTTCCCCCATAAAGTTCAGCGAAACTTTGAAATAACAAAATTATTCACCTTACAAATACCTACCTGTCTCTAGATGGAACTTAATAATAATAATAATTTATTAAGAAAAAATTAGGTTACAGGAAGTGGGTAGTTCTACAGTATTTTGTTTTCATTATTTATTAACATAGCATGGTTTCCAAACTTGAGCACATTTTTGATCTCGTCATTAGCTAATTAACTACTTCAATATTCTAAACTGAACCCTACCATGAGCTCTTAACGCGATCCATTTGACGACCTAAACTGAACTGTTAAAGGGATGGATGCTCGCACGCTTGATATTTTAGCACGTCATGGTAAAACCCCTGATCTAATTAAAGAGTAATGAGTGGCAACTCACTATCATGCTGCCCACCATCACTATTAAACTATCCGTCTGTGGAGACGTTTTTTACTGGTCTAGTATTAAGTGGCCCTAACTGGTACGCCCAAGACAAATTATTGTGTAATAAGCACAATCATTTCGACTGTCCCTAGGTAAACTCTAAAATCGGAAAATTTGCATTTTTTTTTTGTTTCTGTTTTAAGTTTAATAAAAAATATTTTGGCCTAATGATTCTTAAACCTAACCTAAATATGAAACCAAGTTTGGGAGTATTTACAGATATAGTCATTAATGACAAAGTTACAATAAATTGAATCCATAAAATAAACTTCAAATAGCTCTCCTTTAAAGTAAGCTTTTTCACTTTCGATAGTTTACCTAGGGACAGTCGATTTGTCCTGTGTCTGGGTGTAATTTAACTATGGATGTATTTAGAAATATATATACATAAGTATGTTTTTCAGTTATCTAGTACTTATAGTACAAGCCCAGGCTACTTAGTTTGGGACTAGATGGCGTTATGTGATATTTGTGGACTATTATTATTATTCAAAATTTATCTCCACACACGGTTTGTTTAACTTGATCAAGCATATTTGATCAAGTCACACTGGAACAAGCGTCATAATGGTAAGTGGCCCGAATTATTGTGACGTAAAGTTAAGTTTTAATTTGTTACCTCATTGTGATTAGTAACCAGATAAAGTTCCCAAAACAACCCAAATATGTATTTCCAAGGAATGATTGACATTTGAAAAGCCATTAAAGGTAACAGCTGATGGAAATGAAAAAAATAATATTATTAAAAACGTGACCTTTTCAAATCATTATCATAAATATTTCTAAGTTATAGGTAAGTAATTGAAAAACCTATAAGTAGGTACCTAAGTATTGCTGTAGCCAAATAAATTATTGACGAATATTTTTAAAGTTCAACTTCAAAGGAAACCACACTATGAGCCTCTGACTGAATCGAATCTCATAGAATTTTCTCAGAAATATGACCTTAATATAGGTTAGTTTAAAAAAAAAACAAACTAGCATCTGCCAGCGGCCTCGCCCGCGTGTATGTTGATTTCTCTATACAAACATAGGACCTCCGTTTCATCCCCTTAGGAAGAAAATTTTGAAAAATTCTTTCTTATTCTTTGTATACATCATTAAAGGAACCTCTTCGCCAAATTTCAACATTTGAGGTTCAAGGCTGGGCGTTGATAAATTGATATGTCTGTGAACTTCAACTCTTCATTAATGGCATTTGTGGAAGAGACACCACAATTTTGTAAATAATACGTGCGAACTGTTAATAGACCATCAAACGCTGGAGAGTATTGTATTTGTATTTTCGGGCTGGTGTCCGCAACTTCTCGACGTATTTTGCGTACGGGTGGGACAAATGCGTCATTCAATCCACCCCAGCTCTTCCAGGAAGGTCAGCAGCGCCTTGGTGTTATTGACCATTTCGCGGAGGTTACCTTGATTCCCAAAGTATTTTGCCTGAATCCAGCGACAACTGGGCAGCTTAGAAGCAGATGTGCTCCGGTCTCGTCCTTCTCCATGCAGGCTCTGCACAGTGGGCTGTCTGTAACTCCTATGACAGAGAGGTGCTTATTAAAAGTCCCGTGGCCAGTTGTTACGGCCGTCACTTTACGCAACTGAGGTTTAGTCAGTCGTAGGGCCTTTTTCGTAAAGCGGTCATCGATGGAGGGAAGTTCCTCCTTGGCCTGCCTGCACTCACTATGGGCTATCCATAGTCTGTGATGTAGGTCTCTAGTTCGTTTCTTTATCAGATTGCGTAGGTATCCGAAGGGGAGCGGCACAATGGGCTCAGTTCCTATTACTGCCATATTCGATCCCCTTCTGGCGAGGTCGTCCGATGCATCGTTGCCTCGGGAATCGCTGTGTCCTTTGATCCATTGGATGGTTACTTGGTTGTATTGTCCCACCTGGTTGAGGCGTTGGTGATACTCGTAAATCAGCCCGGAATTAACTGTGTGGCAGTTCAGCGCTTGCAGTACAGACATGCTGTCCGAGAGTATGCGTATTGAGTGATACTTAACTTCCCTGGTTGCGACGGCTGAGGCTGCCAGGGAAATGCCTAAGCACTCATCTTGGAACACGTGTTATGAGTCCCCAATGGTGTGTCTATGTGAATGTTGAGATCCTCCGAGAAGACTCCCGTACCCGTGCCATTACCTATTTTGAATCCATTCGGGAAGATCCGCAGCTCTGTAGGGTACAGCCCTTCGCAGCTGTGATCCTCATGTAGTTGGATTTTGTATTTTTTATCAAAGATAAATGGCTTAGGTATCCGGTCATTGATTGCTTTCGTTATGGGAAGCTCATTATTGAATTCCGTGAGCACAGCGGTGCGTTGTGTTTCTAACTTACCCCAAAGATCCAGTGTTTTAGACTCATGCAGCTCGTAATGGCCATGCAGGCCAGGCTTTGCCTGTGTTGTATTTTGTTTACGGCTGTGGCTAACTTGGTGCAGGACCACCACACCACGGCCCCGTAAGTAATCATGGGCCGAATTACTGCGCTATACAGCCAGAGTATGATTTTGGGGATAGGTCCCACCTCCTACCTATCATTTTCCTGCATTGCCAGAAGGTGATGCAAGCCTTGTTTAATAATAATAATGGAGAGTTTTTAGCGTGAATTAACTGTAGTTTATTCACGACGAAAAACTCTCCTGACTCACTTACAAGTGAGTCAGGACTTTGCCTTTTATATACCTATACAAATAATAAATCACTGTGAGTAAAATTTTTTAGCAAAAACCTAAGCGGTCTTGAGATCACTTTCATCAAACATGAACGTCTAACCCTTAGGGAATAAGATATAGAAGTAGTTTACATGTTTACCACAGCATCTCTTCTGTAAGAACGACACGAGACTTTGAGAACCCGCGCTTTCATTCATCTAAAATATACTGGAACATCAAACTTGTATTCTTCGAAGTAGGTCATATAATAGGCAGCCAGTTCACAGAATATCCGGGAAGGTCGTGATTGCCACTACACCAACCGAGAATCCACTCAACCAAAACCAATCAGTTAAGGTATAGCATAAGTAAAAATAATAAGTGGTAAGTAGGCTGGCTCATTTTCATTGTTCGTTAGAACTCGCATTAGGGGTGCGGGAGATTTCTGTTCACGCTGTAATTGTTTTCATTAGCCTATTGGGCCCGCATGCGGGGTAAGGTAGACAAACAAAAAAAATCTACCGAACAATAAAATTGAGGCTTAAAAAAGGGTTTATCCCCTTACCTTAACTTCCCCTCCCTTATATATATGTCGTTGTTCCTCACTCAGTAGCGGATTTTCAATTATAGGCTATACAGTTTTTGCCGCCCTTGCCTCTACAATTGTCATCTCTTGCATTATTTTTACCATCCAAAAATTTCGTTGAAATTACACGTAAAATATTTTTTTTTAAATAAACTCTCGGAATGTGCAATGACAAAAGAGAGAGGAAAGTCATCAGCAAAATTTGTTGCAGACTTCTCTGTGAGACATCAGAAAACCGTCATGCAAAAATCTTTTTGATTTCTACGAGGCAGCAAAAAAAAAAATCGTTCCCAAAATTTGCCGCCCCAAAAATCTGCCACCCTAGGCTCAAGCCTACTCAACCTGCTGGTAAATCCGCCACAGTCCTCACTGCTAGTTATTATGCTCTGCATGATCAATAGCCACACACAGTCATAGCTACAACAGACAACAAACATTTACATTGGCAACACGAAGACTAATCAACACAGAGGGCAGCTGTAGCTGTAACGTATGAATTAATGATCATGTGCCATACACCGGTCGGCGGCTGAATTATATAGTAACGTGCTATTGGGCACAGCTCAGAGGAGAGACGGACATAAGTATATATTATGTAGCTGTAACAGGACGAACTTCGGTAAATACTAAGATTTGCCAGTCAAATCTGATTGGCCTAGGGTTACTGGTAAAAGTACTAAACGTTCTGTGAATACCATTTGGCATTTCGGACTATTACTGACACCCACTTGGTATATCTTTATTTATGTATAGTTGTTGCCCGTGATGCACTATGTCAATTGATCATATTTCAAGATTTTCTTTTTTTTCCGTGGAATCCTAATTATCTTTATTTCTTTTTCTAAAATGAATGCCTAAGCTACTCCTTATTGCATCAGCTTATTGCCAGTAAAAGCCCCGTCAAAATCGGTTCAACCATTTTGGAGATTGCAAAAATTAAAAAAAACTTACTTTTTTATTGATATCGAATATCAAAAAGATACTTCAATTTTATTTATATGCATATTTAGTTGTAGATGTACAGATCTACCTATAGACAGAGGTTTACATTGAATAACGAAAAGACAACAAAACATTTATGTCAATGTACCTACTACTTAAGGGCGGAATTCACCAATAAAACTAATCGCGTTTTAACGTTGACACTAGTGACAGCGGCTAAACGCGATTATGCGAGCCAACGTATAGCAGTCCAAAAAACAACTATCTCAGAACAGTTCAAAGTTTTACCATTCAGACTTTGTAGATCTTAGGTACTAGCAAATCATAGAATTAACCACAGATTGGGCCTTTACAGATTCTTGATTGAAGTTATACAATAGCAGACAACACAGGTACCTTCATTGTACATGTGGACATTTGGACATTTCACTGCGGTAACCTAATTTCCAATATCGATGTCCTAGTTTTCGGTAATAGGAACATTAATCTGTAAGTGTCCAGTGGGTTGTTATTTAATAATTCGTGTTTGGTAGGTTCGAAGGTACTGGTATATAATAGACAGGTTTATGAGCCCTTGTGTCGTTATATCGAGGTACAGACCAGTAGCTAAGGCTACATGTTCGTAAAAGGGAAGCCACGGTAGAAATTATCTTAAATACATAATCAGCCTAATAATGTACCCACTGCTGGGATTCAGGCCTCCTCACTGGGAGAGAAAAATATCCGTAACTCACCACACGGACCCAGTACGGGTTGGCGGATATCATGTCTCGATTTTTTAGTTCTAGGACCGGTTTTCTCACGATGTTTTCCTTCACCGTTTTGAGAGCAGTAGTGATGAAATAAATTACACAAAGTAATGCGCCTGGCTGGGTTTGTAATTTTTATAATAGGTGAATTTATTTTATGGCAATAGGTATACTTCAAGTCGAGTTGCCAGTATGCCTCATTTTTCCCTGAAAGACATGCAGACACGCCCTGATAGGTGTAAGGTAGGTTTCAACCACAACTTCGTCTTTAAAACGAATAACTGGCTAAGCTCGCGTGTAAAAAATTATCCTAAGGGATCACTTCCGGCATCAAAAGTACCCTTTGTCCTAATCCCTGGATTAGGAGAAAGGGTCTCGGGCTTGCGGACGGGACGAGAAATGGCTAGCTCGCCGTCTGACCGTCCAGTAACCTCCCGGACCAAGCCCAAGTCTTCGACGGCGCGTATGTTCCACGCAGGCTTCAAGGAGATGTCAGCAAACCGAAGGGCCCAGCAGGGTCGAGCCTACTGGGGCATGGGTTCGCTTCTGAAAGTAAAACCCAGCCCTGTTATGAAATGCAAAGAAGGAACAGGAGTGGGTTTTTAGTCAGTAAAAGTCTGACACACCCTTCCGATCCGCCCAAGAAATGTCATTGGACGATTTTCACACCCAAAAAGAAAGGACAAAAGGTACTTTCATGTCCTGACATGGTCTACCGGTGTGCCGAATACATATCATCTAAATCCGTTCAACCGTTTCAGCGCAAAGAAGTAACAGACACACATACTCATATTTTATTCATTTATTCTTCTTCTTTTTCTTAGCGCATCGGCAAAACTAGTTAAATTCCTTGCCTGGCCCGGTATTCGGCCAAGGCAATGCCGTCCGTTGATGATGTAATTAGGTCCCTACGTGAACAGGTAACAGGGCACGTGGTACAAACACTGCTTTACCGTGCTTCCGGTGACAGATCTCGGCGACAAGTGACAGTCCAGGAATATAAGGCCTGCTCTGTAAGGAATCCCGATGAGTTTCCTGAACACATAAGATGTCACAGTATATCTTGCGAGCTAATTCTGAGAGAAACCTTCGATTTTAAACGAGATTACACACAACTGTTCTGTCAGTAGACTGCTAGACCCTGATTTAATTTAATTTTATTACTATTATATTTCACAAACTTTCGCCTTTTTAATATAACTAGCTCCTGCCAGCGGCGTCGCCCGCGTGAGAGTAGAATATGATCCATAGAGAACATACTCCCGGGCTAAAAGCTTCATCATATCTACCAATCGTGTAAGTAGTTAGGTACTCCTATCATTTTTCCTTTTATATAAAATTATACAAAAGGAAAACTGAAGGATAAATGCAATTTCCCCACTGTGTATTTAATGAGGACTAAGTAAAGCTGTGATCAAAATAAAATGATATGAAAATCACACCCGGGAGTACACGGCACCGACCCACTTTAGAAAATTAAAAAGGGAGGACACAATTAAATGTTAATTAACAAACTTCGCACTCGACGAGGACCAAGTTGAAAGTGTGAGTAGGTATCTACTTAGGTAGGTATATGTAGGTACTACTGAATTGGACGGATGATTTCAGATTAGAACGTAACTGTCGGCTCCTTTAGACTACTGTGCTAAGTATGGTACTGCTACTGGACCATCTCTACATCGGGCTCTGGTCTTCTGTGGTCGGCCATTGGACGGATCACTTCGGACCTTTCTACTGCTTTTTATTGCTGAGCGTAAGGTCATAGGTTTCATCACCAGGAGAGGCTTTGAGAGTTGGAAGTCGCAGGGCGATTTCCAGCCTGTCCGACCGGACGGTAAGGACCAAATCCGACTCGATACGTTGTGTTTCGCGCGCCTTAAAGGAATGTCAGCAAATGAACGGGGCCTACCGGCTGTGGAATGTTCGAAAAAGTTACCGTGACCCAGGAACACAAAAGGTAACACAGGTTTCTAAAAACCCACCTATGTTCTTTCAGTTACTTTACAGTAAATTCTGACAGGCCTTAGGCCTTAGGCCGCCCCATGCAGTCTGGAAAAAGTTATAAAAAAAAGGTCCGCAGTGTTATTTAGTTTTTCTTTCTCTTAGCAGTTTGTATATATGTTGCAGTCAAAACTCTTAACCAGTCAAAAGTACTATTGACTAGCAAAATCAGTCAAAAGTACTTTTGACTGAACAGGTTGGTCAAAAGTGGTTTTGACTGAAAATTATTGGTTATTAGTACTTTTGACCGCAAATTTACGGTTAAAAGTACTTTTGACTGACGCTCTTCGTCAAAAGTAGTTTTAACTGCAATAAAGCATCAGTTGAAATCACTATTAACTCGTTAGATGTGAATAAAAAAAAAAAATTAAATGTGAAATCAATATAATACGAAAAATTTAACATTAAAATCAATACAAAGAAAACATACACTTAAAAATTTGTCATTAAAATAGGTAATCAGAAAATTCACAGGTTATAAAAACACAGTGAAAGTCTTCTTTATTGCAATCCACTTATAATTTCCAAAGGTAGATTAGATGTTGTTAGCCCCACTTTAGATTCCGTTCCAAACATTGCTTGATACGGAGACTGCTTTATCCCGGAGTGAAATGCTCTGTTCTTCATGAATTGAACAAAAGTCCATTCGACAAGTTAGTGGTTTTATTGTCTTCCATCCAAGATGCTAGCATTTTTTCAACATCTTGATTAGCCCTTTCCACGGAACCTTGACTTTGGTAGTTAACAAACTCTCTGCCATTATCTGAGCGCAAAATACATGGTGCTCTAAAGGTCGAAAAAATATCCATTAATTGATATGCAACTTTAGTAGCCCTTTTTGATGTCAGTGGTCGCAAAATTACAAATTTAGTCATATGATCCTGATAAACCATAATAAATGTATGCCCGCGATCTTCTTGCGATTGCATGTCAATAAGATCGACTTGGCAGCGGCTGTTCATTTCAATGTGCAGAATCGATTTCGAAACCAGAACCCTCATTTTCTTGCTTTTCTTCCTTTGGCATACTTTGCACAGTGATAAATATATATTAATCATTTCTTTTGTAATATTAGCGTACTTTGCCGTTTCATTCTTAAGTCTATCGCGACCACCATGCCCTATAGAAATATGAGCAGCATCAATAATGTCGTAGATTTCCTCAGCCGGCAAAAAGTATTTGACAGGTTCTGTGTTTGTAACAAATTTTTTTATACTACAAACTTCAATGATGTTAAAGTATTTTAGTCTACTGTACTGTAATGGGGTTTTCTTTTCATCAAATTTCGCGTCTTCCACATCCATTGCAAACTTTTCAAATTTTTCTTTTGTCATTATATTGAAATGACTATCTTTCATATCTTCTATCGCTAATTTTTTTTGCAAAAAGCATTCTTTCTTTTCGTAATCACTCATTTTTGTTCTAATATTAGCACATTCTTCACTAATAATGAGAAATATAAACGTTTATGTGTGCGTTTGTCGTTATTTTTATCGACCATCTTAACTTTTTAAGAGTTTTGACTGATACGACCAGTCAAAACCACTTTTGACGGAATCACTTAGTCAAAAGTACTTTTAACTGTTATTTTAGTCAAAAATATTATTGACCGAAGCATACGGTCAAAAGTACTTTTGACTGATTTTGCTAGTCAATAGTACTTTTGACTGGTTAAGAGTTTTGACTGCAACATATATACTACATAGGTATATGGAACTTTAACAGACATGGCATTATAATACTCCAAAAACTTTGGGGTTCCTGAAAATGTAAGTAAGGAATGCACCCGAGAGAGACAAACAGGGGATCGCGATCGAGCAAATATAACGGAGACGAGAAACACGATGTGGAATTTAACCAATGTAATTGGTTTAGTGGAAACGCACATTTTAAGTGGAAAATCATCAAATCGCTCCTCTCACTTTAGGGCGGGGAGGGAGTGTCAGACTTTTACTGATTAAAACCCACCTGTGTTTTTTCGGATTTGCGTTCTAGGGCCATGGTAACTCTTTCGAACAATCCCGCAGCTTATTGGGAACGCACCCTAAAAGCTTAAGCCAAACAGAGAAATCAAGTACCTATAGATATAGTTCAAAATATTTTGGCCACTCTGAAGTAAGGCGTTCGCAACTTCATCAACTGTCAAGATATTTCAGCCGTTCTTCAATAGGTACGTGTCATAAGTAAAAAAAGTTATGATACTAACCTCCTAATATTATAAGTACTTGTCTACTTGTTTGTTTATTTACTTCTGTTCTCTGTTCTTTTCTTAATATTAGTCCCCTCGGCGGCTGAAACCCGACGCTGCTACTGGTGCGGTCCTCTGGCTGATCAGGTGCATCGCAGCCAGCGAGCACCGCCGTGCAGCGCACCGCACACTCAGGTCACTGACTGCGACCCTGGCTTCCCATACTGCGCCATCGTGGCCACGGCTCCACGTAAGTATGAGTCGTTTTTAGAAATCATTCTTTCAACAGACAGCTGGACATAGGCCTTGCTCAAGAATCGACATAACGATCGATATATACCTAATCCTCACATCTAGCGGTATCCTGCGACAAGATCATCCGTACAGTCAAACGGGGTGAATAGGACTGCAGGGGTGAATAGGAACAAAAGTTTGAAGGGGATTTTCGCGTTAATTAACAATTTTTCCCAGCATTTAAGTACTCCAATTTGTTCATTAATTGTAATAAAAACGGATACTATGATAGAAATCAATTATTTAAATACATACCAATGAAAAAACTTAACCAAAGTTTTGTTCCTATTCACCCCTGCAGTCCTATTCACCCCGTTTGACGGTACCTAGAATTTGTGTAGGTTCCACCCAAGGTTTCGTAAACCGTCCGGACCGAGCCCAAGTTACCGACGGCGCGTATTGTTCCACGCGCGCCTCAAGGAGATGTCAGCAACTGTAGGGGCCCAGCAGGGTCGAAGCCTACTGGAGCCAAGGGTCTGATTCTGAAAGGAAGACTCGGCCCTGGTACGAAAAGTAACGAAGGAACAGAAGTGGGTTTTTAGTCAGTAGAAGTCTGACACTATCTCCCGCCCCGCCCAAGAGCGGGGGATGTCATAAGATGATTTTCCCACCGGAAAAAAATAAAATAACCACGGTTCCTAAGAATTACTCCTGATCCTGATGATTTAAAAACAAACCCTGAATACAAAATAAAACAGAATGCTGCCTATGTCTGATTTTAAAAGCTTGTAAGTGTGTGTGTTTTGCTGTCTAGAATATCTTGATTTAGGTCAGTTTTAAAAGTAGGTTATACCTAAAAAAATTGTAGATGACCCATATGTTGCTAGTTTAGGTATACCTATGGATGGTTTATATAACAGAACCAAATATATTACATAGTTGTTTAGAAATAAAAATATGTACCTACTTATAAATTCTATTTTGTATTTTACAGCTAACATAGAATCAAGATACTGTGTAAAGCTATACCAAGATGAATGTTACTTCCTATACTGTAACTCCACCAGGACTTGGCGCATGACGTGCCCGTGCCGAGGCGACCTCTGCAACGGTCCCAACACTGAGCGAGAACTCGACGCTTTCGCAGGACTAAACAAACTTGTCGCTAAGACCCTACACTCGAGAAACAGAAGAGCCCTTATGAACACTGCTGGGTTTATAAGCATGAACACCAACAAAAAGAATCAAATAGATAATACCACAGTTGAAGAAAATAAAAATATTGTAAGTAACTTAACAGAGAACCCAGATGAAGGCGATGTTAAAGCTAATGATGATCAAATAAACGATACTACTGTAGCTGCGGAAACTGATGCTAAAGACATAGAAAGTCATATCGATACAACAGCAGCTAGTATATTACAAGATAATAAAAGCGATGAAGCAGAAAAGGTTGAAACTACTACTCAAGCAAACGTAGAAGTTAAGAACACCGAAGTTACAACTAATAGTCCTATTGCCGAAGAAGTTATTAAAACCATCGATAATCATATGAACGAAACTAGCATACAAATAGATATTCCCAGTGCTACTATTGAAAGCAGCGATCTTAAAACTGAAATCATAGTAATGAGTAGCGAAATACCCAAAGTTTTAAATGATACAAAACTTCCTGGTGTTACAAGTACCAATGTTAATATCCCAGATGTTCTGACTACAGCAGAAACTGCTACCCAGGCGGTAGTGGAAAATAAAATCATGGCAGAAACGACCACTGAAGCAAAAAAATCTGCAAATGAAGTGAAGATGAATGAAAACAAAGTGAAACCAAGTGAACCGTCACCTACAATAAGAGCTATTCAACAAGACACAACTGTAGCTAAAACTACTCCTGCATTAAGTGCGACTACCACAGATAAACCACGAAATAACACTGCTACGCGAATCGATGCACATATATTTACATTAGCCATAGGTGTAGTCTTAAATTATGTATAAGATTTAAATATAAAATTTTGTCTAATACTTTTCGAATTATTCATTGTCAAAAGTTGATCTCTGTAAGTGAAGCTTTAATTGTTAGAAATTAAATGTAGTATAGTAGCGCCTATTCCATGTGATATTAGCATAGACAAATGTAAATATTTTCTGCAATATATTTCAAAATTATGTAGATGTGATTGGCATTGGCACAAGAAATAAATACGCACAGAAAAATTTAATTGTTTTATTTGTTTTTTTAGTCGAAGGTAAAATCATAATGCTTCGGCAACTGACGGCCACTTGACTTAGTTTCTAAACTTTTTGCTCCTTGGCTGTATGCTTCTCTTATATCAGACTCGAAAGGTTTTGCAAACTTGGTTTGCTTTATAGATGGACCATAATACTCAAAAGTAGGAGGTGGCGGTACTTCCACACTATCCGAATCGTGTTTCCTTTTTTCTCTTCTTGTATCATCTGCCACTGCATCTGTGTCTTCTAATTCATCAACTATAGGAGTTGGTTCTTGAGCCTTGACAAAATTTCTATATTTAAAGTTATTACTAGTACCATCATTTTTCTTAGATGATGAAAAATATAGTCCTTTATTTTGTGTAATGTCAGTAAGTTCGCCTATTTCGGGAGGGGGTGGGGTACTGATTCGAGGTCTGACATCGTCCCATGTTTTATTAGTGGCTACAGTCTCTTTACTACCCACCTTATTTCCTTTATCATCAAATATACTTGAGTTGCCTGAAGTGGAAGCTTGTGGTGGAGCAAATTCTTTTATCCTTTTATCCCTCTGTTGTTCTACATATTCTTCTTGAGTCATTTCTCTGAATTTCTTCACTTTTCCGTCGACTCCATCCTTGCCAATGTCCCATTCTCGGACATAGGCCTCGCGTAACTTTTGTCTCTCTTTTTCCTGTTCTTCTTTGAGTTTGTTTTCCTTTTCTTTCGCTTTGGCATCCGCTTCGTTCTTTTGCTGGGTCAAAAACTCTAGTAGACAGGTAGTGAAGTCTTTTTGGTTTTCTGAAATAGAAGGTAATTGTTACTGTCAAAAGTAGGTTGTTGTAGGTTGGTTAGTCTAGTAAAATGTATGTGTTCAGCCCCATTTCTAGAACGAAAATTAAGGTAAAATTTGTACAGCAAATCAAACGCGTGTTAGCTTGTTTTAATTCATTGGTTCTATAAATTTTCAATATCAAATCGGTTTGACTTGACATGCGTTCAATTTCTGTCGCGTTGATGTTTCCAGAAACTGCGTGAGTCCATGTAAATAGCTTACGAAAGTGAATAGAAATGACTCACCTTTTGGTTCCTCCGGCGGCAACCCCGCCCTGGCTCGCTGCCTCGCTCGCGCCGCCGCTACTCTCGCTGCAATCATCTCATCTCTCTTCTTGCGAACCTGCTCAGCCTCTTTCTGCGCTTTCAGTGTCTCTTCGCGCTGTTTCATCAGGGCTTCCATCTGCTTCTGGCGCTCCGTTTCGTCGGTACTGAATGAGAAGTAACCGACGCCGTGGATTCGAGCCTCTGAAAATGAAATTGTGTTAGTTTAGAAGCTTACCTAGGGAAAGTTAAGCAAACGTCATAAATTCGTCAAGGTTTTTACAAAAGGATTGATAAATGGAGTGTTTATTAAAAAACTTTAGCTAAACGCAAATCGAAAGGGCATCGCTCACACACTTAGGAACTGAGTGTTGAGATGCAGAAGACATTTTGATTAGAAAAAGAGAGAAAGGAAGCTGCCTTGACATTGCTTTTTAGGGTACTATACCCAAGGGATAACCAACGGAACCCTAAGCCTCCGCCGTCCGTCTATCTATCAGCGGGATTTATCTCATGAGATATAATAAATAGACGGTTGATATTTATAGTGTGCATTTCTTTTGCAGCTATAACAACAAATCAATCAATTTGCTTGCCTGTTCCAAACTAAGTTGGGGTCGGCTCCCAGTCTAACTGAGTGCAACTGAATAACAGTATTTTAAATGGTAACTGCTTTAAATAAATAAATAATATTCCACAACTATCACACAACGCCATCTAGTCCCAAGCTAAGCAGAGCTTTTAAGTTTGTATTTTATGTTTCTAAATACATACATATTATAGGTAAATTACACCCAGACACAGAACAATGATCGTCATCATCACACAAACATTTGCCCTGGGTGGGAATCGAACCCACGACCTCCGGTATAGCAGTCAGAGCCACTAACCACTAAACCAACAGGCCAGACAAAACTGCTATTTCTATCCAGGTTTAGGTTAGGTTCACAACCCAGAAATTGGGTAACACAATATCCTTTGGTAGATTCCTCGAAATTGACTCTCAGTAACAACTGCCAAATGTTAAAAGACAACCAGCACCAACGGCTTAAGATGCTATTTGTAGCACGAATGAATCATGTATATTTATTGATACATTGCGAATAGGTTGCCTATCTAAACGTGGTGCCAATGATGTTTAACTATAAAATAAATAAATTTGTTATTACATTTTTGTCATCAACAACCCTGATTTGTTATTTATGAAAGTCGAGCATCAACTGAAAGAATGTGCCCCAAGGAACTGAAAAAATATAGGTTGCCTACTTTTTCTCGTTGCAACTATGGAGTAACCAGGTTTAGAGAGGTAAGTAAATGTTTGTAATATTATGAATATGTCGGGCTTGCGGAGAACAATGGGTAGATCACCGTTCTGCCGTCCGTTACGGACCAAGCCCGAGTGGTATTGGAGTTCTCCACGCGATTAGAACATATTTGTATGTTCTCGATTCAGAATCAACCATCGGGCAGTTGACCGGATCAGACATAACACCCGTTTGGTCGGAGGATCCTCTCTTTTCTACAGAGGTATGTGGGACTTTACACCCTGTTTCGGATAGCTCTAAAACTGGTTAGTGCAATAAAAAAGAAAAAAAAGGCGAATACAAGGAAAAAACGAGAGAGATTTTGAATAAACATGGATTGGATAAAATAATAAATTATGATAAAAAGATAAATTGATCTAAAACATTTTTAAGTGTAATAACAATAATATAAAAATATTTTAAATGTTTGCATGACGAACAGTAAAATGTGGCTGAGCTATAATGTAATCTTAAGAACTATTATGTATTACCCATATTTGCAAAATAAAATTCTATTCTATTCTATTGGATACTATATCAAAGATTCGATAAAAAAAGAGGTACAAACCATCAAACAGCAAGTCTTGATAATGTATATCTTTATCTTTGGCCAGCAATTCCTTCTCCTTCTGTTCCCATTTGTCTCGTAACGATTGCAGATACTCATTTGTAGTTTGTACTAAGAGCGGTTTTTCCTTTTCTGCTGGAGGGGGCTCCTGTAAATAAAAAAAGGCAGAATTAAATAAACTTAAAAACTCTGGATGCAGGATCAGGTTGCAGGCAGGCACGGAGGCTTCCATAGCCTCAGTAGCCAGCTATACCAAAACAAAACCCTAACCAGAAGCCTTCTGCGACTGGATAAAAGCAGCCTGCACCTTGTGGTGAGACACTGCTCTGCTGCTAAATAAACACACAATTGGCATCACGGATATTCCTCCGTAATGTTCTGCACAGGGACACGGGGCACGAAGACGGAGAAAACAATTGCGCCCGTGCTTCTTGAATACACGGGCGTGACTAAAATACACATGCGAACCCTTGGATCACCGAATTCCCTCATAGAGGCCCTAAATAATCTACATTGAAGGCCTAATATGTTTCCGGATAGAGATGGGCTGGATATAATGAAGGTCGTAACAGCCTACGTATAATGGATGAACCATTATAAGTAGGCTGTGGCGCCATGAGGACTAAGTGAATGAACTCCAAAGATAAGAACTGAATCATGAAGACAATCATATTACTATTACTATAACAAAATTCCTGATAGGTCGTAAAGATGTACTAAGAATGAAAATAGCGAAAATCTGCCCCTAAGAACGGCAAAGGATTGAAGCTTTCTTACTGACTGTGTTTTTACTATCAAAATCTACGGATACATTTAGCATAATATGTATTTTTTTTCCATAGTATGTTGTAAACATCCTGAGACAGCAAAACTCATGTTTTTACTGTTTTATGAAATCACAGAACTGATTCTTGTAGTGTTAGATAGCCCACTTATCGAGAAAGGCTAAAGGCTATATAACACCACGCTATTGCCTACGGGAGCGGAGCAGTAACCAAAGATGCGCATGAAACCGCAACGGACACCCTTTTATGCATATATAGGGTAAAGCCGGGGCGAGCCGCTAATAGAGAATAAACTTAGCGATCCTAGTTCAAGTACGATGATGATGCATAGCATAACATAGCATAGTCGGCCTTATAATGTTCCCACTGTTGGGACGCAGGCCTCCTCCCTAGGAGTGGGAATGGGCCGTAATCCACCACGCAGACCCAGTGCGGATTGGTGGATGTCACATGTCTACGAATTTTTGATTCCACTGCTCGATCACCGCCGTATGCTGCTCTCACCTTCAATACGGTTTTCACCAAAATCGGTCCACTGGAGATCTTCTAACGTGTACAATCCACATCTGGAGCCATCCATCGAGAGACATAGGGAGGCGGCGCTTATCTTCTACATCTCACTCACTCGCGGTATTCTGTGCATAGATTGCTAACTTACGGAGTGATCGGTCTATCTAGCTTTGGGTCCCTGCCCGAACGCGAACGGAACGAACTACTGAAAATCGACCCATAAGTTAAGGGCATTAACTAACCAGAACTACTGCATTTTAATTGAAACTAACTCTATTTAACAATAGCTACATACTATTCACATATAAACCACTTAACTTTATAAAATACACTTGAACAAAAAAAATAAAATAAATGATTATGTTTAACTTATGAAAACATTCCGGTGACCCAAGGGCTGGCTTTATTGGACCAAAAATAAGCATTGCGTATGGCAATGCCGACAATCTATTGGGCACATTACCAGTTAACAGCGTCGCAAAGGAGTGTTTCAACACTACTGTAGCGACATATATATATTGTATCTGTATATTGGAATGTACTGTGTGGTCACCACATAGGAACTAAGTTACAAAAAAGTTCTCCGCGCGATTTGAACATAAACTGTGAACTCCAACTCAAACAGTCCAAAATCAACTATCAAGCAGTTGCCCGGACCAGACACAATACCTATCTGGTCGGAGGATAAAAATAAATAATTATAAATGAATGGATATTTCCTTTTCAACAGAGGCTTGCGGGACTAAAACTACAAAAAAAAAAAAAAAATATAATTAGATAATTATTTTTAAATAGATTCTTCTAAACAGAATTATAGTTTACCTCTGGTTTAACTTCAGGTTCTTCATTTGAAACTACTTTGTCTTTATTTATAGCCCTCATAAGGTCCATATCTCTTTTCAAGAACATTGCTATGTCAGATTTGTGACATTTTCGTGTTCTACCCAAGCAATCTGTAAATTCAGTCCTGAAACATCAATAATGTGTAATGTAGTTTATGTAACATTAAAAAATGAAATATACAGGATAAGTAACATTTAAAAGTCTAGATGTAACTGTCCACGACTTTTCAACCTTATAGCTAAAAAGCGAAACCGTTTGCGTTGAACGCCTCGAGTAGGCCACACCTCCGATTCCTTTGTTCTGACGTCATCTAAACGCTCAGTCACGTGGTCAGAACGGAAAGGAATCGGAGGCGTGGCCTAATCGAGGCGTTCAACGCAAACCAAACGATCGTAACTTAGCTAGTTAGTCGCCCAATCGTTGGTCGATTGGGAACATCTGAAGGTAAACAACATTACGCATTTTTCCTCAAAAGATTGAGCAAAGGTGTAAACTATAAGGTAGGTAAATTCTTTTCGTTGGTAATGGCAGAGGAGATAACATTTGTGTTATCTTTAGTTTATAGCTGTACACTTTTAGACATAGACCTCTCTCACAATTTACTTGTTTTCCTTTTTTTCCATCATTACTCTCCCAGCTGCACACAGACCTTCTCCAAGTCTAATTAACATAATTTTCGTAGACTTTGGATTTGGTTGGAGACTCGAATACCTGTAATCGGCACCTAACCAAAAAAAATCAAGGAATTACTGCGAGCGCCAATGACTTCAGTGCAGTCTTCGGCATAAAGGTCAGATACATAACGGATGGTCATCCATCCATGGAACGACCTCAGCAAGTGTAGCTTGCTTTAAGTCTAACAGTGCAGAAAACTAACATTACTATGTATTTTTAAATGGTTGAACTTTTTAAATGACCATTTCTTACCCATAGGAAACAACCAATTGGAACCATGCACTAGCTTCTGGCGTTTTATAAGTGCCTATATAGGCATAAGTAAAATACAACAATTTATATTTACCATTCATCACCATCATCTTCACTGCCATTGCTTTCGTTCTCATGCTGAATAGGTTCTTCCGGTTGTTTTTCAGCCTCCTGTTGCTTCTTAGTATTGAAATCAACCAAAAATCTGCTAGCTAACTGAGAGTTGCCCGCGCCATCTGCTAAATGTTCATATAGCTCTGCTTTCTTTTCCAATGCTACCCTGGAATATTGAGAAAATAAGTATTAGGTCTGGCCATGTTGCTAATTGGGTAAGTACTTGACTCATTTCTAACTTGACACTTTCGTAACTTTATCCAAAACCGCAAATAGAAAGAAATTTTCAAATCCGTTTACTAAGCAAGTTAGAAACTTTTCAAATCTAGCGGAAGGGGTAACTGTCAAGTAACGGAAAAGGATGCACATACTGCAATGTGACGTCACCGCCATTAGGTTACGCGCATAGAAAAGAGATAACGAGATACTCCCGCTACGCACCCACTCTTTCTCATACGAATATATGTAATTACTCCTTTTTTTACAACCAATTTTTATATGGTTTTAATATTAGTGTTATTTATTGTTTAGTACCTACTAGGTTTTGAAATCTTTTTAAAAGGACTCTTACGTACAACTCAGAATTTGTTGTTTGTTCCAAAATTTGATGATTATCTAGAATTCTCAATAAAATAACTTAAAATATAAATATCTCTTGCATATCATAAACAATCAAGGTCTATTTTTCTATATGATACTTAGCTAGTTTGAACCCTAGTGAAGTTTCAATTTACGGGAAGTTTTTATCAAAATTCGTAACATTTAATTTCACTGACCTCACATTAAATAATAATTAAACGTTAATATATCATCGT
Organism: Mythimna vitellina; assembly: GCA_949316375.1. Taxonomy (NCBI): domain Eukaryota; kingdom Metazoa; phylum Arthropoda; class Insecta; order Lepidoptera; family Noctuidae; genus Mythimna; species Mythimna vitellina. Next base: position 9,496,129 of record OX438706.1, on the reverse strand, counting down.
CATCATCATCATCTTTCGGGCCTTTTGCATGGGGTTGGAACAATATGGTTTTTTAATGTGAACAAAGTCTTCAAATCAAATTTTTATCAAATAATTATACAACACTAGTTTTAGTTTATGCGAAACCTGAAACATCTGTCTAGTATTTTTATGTAAAGAATCTATGTACAAAATTTCAAAACCATAACATGAAAAATCACAAAGTTATAGTCGTGTTGTAGTAGTGTAGTTAGTTAGTTGCTATGTTACCAGACTGTCTGCAGAAATACATGGTCACCACGAAGCGCGCACGCGCCGTCTAGCGGTCATTGATAATACTTTTTTAGTTTGTATTGTAATTAACTAGTCATAACATTTTCCATCAAACTTGCAGGCTTTGGTCTCACTACATTTTATCACTTACGCGGCTTTTACAAATAAAGTACGTAATAATATTTACCTAAACTTGACCATCCTGGTGTGTTTAAAAATGTTAATCATCGCTATTTACAATAATTAACTCACTCACTACTTACAATGTCTTACTAATCATAATCTCAATTACACGGCAGTTTTTACATACGATAATAGGTAAGTACCTACAAGATCAACCAACAAAAGTCAAAGCACTCGCGGCGCCTCAGCGGGCACGCGCTCGCGTAATGCAACCGAGACGAGAGTGCGACGCGTGCGCTTCGTCCTGTGGCATTTTGTCGACTGAGAGGTAGGAAAGAGAAGCGCCCGCTGCGCGCTCGCGTCGCTCCTGTGACCTGTGTTGCACATATGATTTACTGATAGGTATTTAATGTCACGCGGTGTCTAGCTCGTAGCCAATTTTAAATATTTTTGGGAAAAAATATAACACACACACATTTTAGACCATGTTATATTTTATAGTTACTGATTCTGAACAAACTCAGCTTTTCAACTATTCAGGCTTTGCATATACTAAAAATAAAGTTGTTTTCAAATAGTACTACTATTCTAGTCAAGTATAAAACATGTGTTCTTAATTATCTGTTTTATTGTTAGGTAATTAAGAACAAATTGTCGCACACTTATTTCTGGAATGGCAGAAGTTAAAACAGATAGAAAAGAGAGCAGGGTAGAGTAGAGTAAAGTAGGGCAGAGTAGGGTGGAGTAGGGTAGAGTGGGGTAGAGGAGGCTAGAGCAGTCAGTTGATAAGAGTGAAGCCGCGGGCAAAAGCTAGTAATTGATAAATCTAAGTATGATAAGCATACTTAGATACTCAAGACTCATTAATCTGATTCAAGTCTAGGGCTTGAAAACAAGTGAACAAAAGCCTCTTAAAACCATGACTTGGAAGGCAAGTCATAAACACAAGAAATATTGTATGTTCTGGGGAGAAAGCAGAGTTACATTATAACCAGAGGTCGGAATTAGGTAGACTTGAACATGTACTTACACCAATTTCATACAACGGAAGTATAAAATGGATAAGATGGAAAGAGCAAAATTTTTTTGTGACACTATCAGAAATATGGCAGAAAAAAATTCTTCCTGCATTAATGATGAGGAGGAGGAAGTGTATAAATTTGTTAACCTTACCTCAGTGGACGTAGAGAGATCTTTTTCAATGAAAAATACAAATAAAATTGTATGTTAATATTAATATTTGTAATATTGTTGGCCATACAGGATTTTCCACCCAGGAAGATTCATATCAACATAAACATTTTGATGCAAAGACATGAATAACTCTACCTAACTCCAACCCCTAACATTATATTTTTTGAATAAATTACTTACTTAGCTTTCCTACAAGCTTCTAACTCTTCAGTATCCACAGCTTTCAAACTGTCTTTAAATGTTTTTTTATATCCTTTTTTTGCATCTTTCTCAAGACTTTTATCCTTAGCTGGAGGTGGCTTGAAATTCTCAAGCTTGTGCTGCGGTTGTTGCCTCTTTTCATTAACCTCCTCTTGCTTCCTTAATAACTCAGCCTTTAAGCTGAAGAGCTGAAAATAAAATAAAAAAAAAATAGTTCCATTATCTATTTAAAAAAAAAAACATTATAGAATAGAATCATTAAGTTCATGTTTTGTTACTATTTTGGTATACAATAAAGTTTATTATTTATTTATAAATACACAAAAACACTTAAAATCGAAAAGAACAAATACAGATAGAAAAGTACAAAAGTGCTGCTTAAAATAAAATTTCTTCCAGCAGACCTGCAACAGGAGAGTTGGGTAAGAAATGTAGACACAGTGGAATGTATTATATTCTATTCATGAGTGTTAATTTTATATTTGTGAAGAAGAAGCTGCTATGCATACTGCACAAACCTCAAATGCATTGGGAAAAGGCAGGATAATGAATCTATTTAATATTATTATTCATTTTCCAAAAGAATTCATAAGCCCATATTAAGCCTATTTGTATTTACACCACTCAGCTCTGGTATTCAAGTTACTGTCACAATATTTGGGCAAAGTTGATGATTTGATAATGATTGCACATATTATTGTAATAACAATAAAAATGAGGTTCACCACTTTAGAGTTGAGAACCCTAAGACTTTTAGCGTGGTTTCACTATCCTAAGCAGATAATAAAAAAAATAAAACAATAAAAAAAGGATTACTAAAAATGTACAATATAAGAAATATGTACTCACTGTAGATTTGTTGAATAGAATCTTTTTCGTGCCACTATCGTTCATTTTCAGAAATAGTTACGAAAATTCCGTAACTAATAAATCCAATTATGTTATTACTTGCAATATGAGCAATTACCAGTGCAACATTATTATCTAAACAGGGGTGTATCAGTGTTTCGTCAGATAATTATTGAAAATAGTCCGAATTAAGCATTACTAAGCTTGTAAGCAATAGGTATACATTTCGTGGGAAAACGAAATTGTTATTTAATTGTTTACGAGTCTCATATCCAAGTTAATTTAGCAAAATTATCACAAATTCTATGATACACAAAGCAAGAAAATAAGCACATAAAAGTCTAACAGGAGTAAATGACAAATAAGTGACATTGACATTGGAACGACGGGGTAAGGTCCACCATAGATATTACACTAGATCCACGTAGGTACTCATAAAATAGTTTAATATACTGTAAATACACAACACGAGAAATTTATAAAAAATGAACGGTAACTGATTAAAACAAACTAAACTAGAAAACCAAAATATAGTGTCAAAAGGCTAAACTTCAAAGAATGTGGATCACCATTTTTTTTAATAAAAAGTTAGTTCGTTTGCGAGAATATCAACCGCAGTGAAGTTATACATAAATCAAAGTAGTGGATTTTGACATCTGTGTATTGACCACTTGCAGGGTTTTTTATTGCTAATTTCATGGTCATCTGACACCCATCTCGCTGGCCGTGACGACAGAAATTTCTACACAACGACAGAACGGAATCTTTTGTGTACAAGCTAAACCTACATAGTTTACGAATTATATCATATGAAAAGTTTCATACGAAAAACACATCGGAATCAGAAACGATACTTTTATCAAATTAGTGGTATAAGTGCTTGATACCAAAATGTCAACTCCAGCTAGAAGACGCCTGATGAGAGATTTCAAACGGTTTGTATCTAAATATTTCTCACGTTCTGCAAAACATCTATGACCCGTAATGGATTCTACGTACCCTAGTTGCCATGAACAACAAAATTTTCTTTGTGCGAAAGTGTAGTGCTGATTCATCAAATTACATCACAGTCAGTTTAATTGATTTCTATTCTGTTCTATATTTCGGATTTCATTGTAAACAGTGAAGTCGCTATTCGGTGGAGCTCTTTGTGTCGCACACAGAGTAGGATACGCTATAAGTAGACATAGCTACGTCACACTCGATGTATAACGTCGTTTGTTGCTAGTTTTTATTTAGGTTATCCAAATATTTCATTTGTTCGCAAAACGAAACGTTTAGTCATGGAGGAAAATTGCTCAGGAATCCTATCTTATCTGAATACTATTAGCTTGCATGAAACCTAAAAAGTCATCTCATGACCTTGATTATGTTATAGAGGTTTCCATGAGAACTTGAGAGCTTTGTTTGTAAATTGCAGTTCATAATATTCCTTTGTAAATTATCCATACTGATACAATTAGAAAATTTTACTATTCCAATAGGATTGAAACTAGTTTTGTTACTAAATATTTGTCTAGAACAACTTCATTCATAATTCAACACCACTAAAATAGAAAATAATGACTCACACTCTGCCTACAACCGCCCACAGCTTGCAAGAGGACCCACCTACTGGAGTCTCTGGTGCTCCTACTGACAACAATATCATGATCTGGAATGCTGTGATATTCGGACCCCATGACACTCCATTTGAAGATGGCACATTCAAGCTAACAATAGAATTCACAGAGGAATACCCAAACAAACCTCCAACAGTTCGGTTTGTCTCTAAAATGTTTCATCCCAATGTTTATGCTGATGGAGGAATCTGTTTAGACATTCTTCAAAACAGATGGAGCCCAACATATGATGTTTCAGCTATATTAACTTCTATACAGGTAAATATTACAGTTTTAAATCAAAATAATACAATTTGAAACAGGAAAACTTTTTTAATAGTTAATTTAATCATTAGAAAATAGGGATCTACACTAGCCATGTTTAATTTAATTCTTAAATTATAATGACACCACCAAAAAAAAAATTACACACTAAATGCAGCTGTATCTCTTCTTTTTGTTTTTAAGTGTTTGTAATATACATACACGCAGGTTTATTATTATAATAAGAGATAGCATGTTATAATAACAATGTCTACTGTTTTTGTGTGAATAATAACAATCTAGAATAGCATTAGCATTCTTAAGTATTTCATAACACTGTGCCACTTCTAAACACATAGTTTACATATATCAATATAGAGACTAATAAATTACAATTCATCTGAATCATCTTATAAATCGATTTCATTGATGTCTCATTAGTAATCTGAGCAACATCTGTAAAAAATTATGAAGATCTTATTCAAATCTTCTAAGTATATGTGGTATTTTGTTTTTGTATATATTTATGTAAATAGTTTTACTATAAATAGCTTGCTAATATTTAAGTTTCTTGTATTCATAATATTGTTACTTACTTAAATTAAATAATTAAATATACAGACTAAGGTTCTATCAAATCATAAAATTAATATATTTTTTTGTTTTACTTTCAGTCATTACTAAGCGACCCTAACCCCAATTCACCCGCGAACTCTATGGCAGCACAGCTTTATAAAGAGAACCGGCGAGAATATGAAAAACGGGTGAAAGCATGTGTAGAACAATCATTTATTGACTAGCAGGGGTCGGCCTGGATCTCAGTAAAATGTGGTGTACACAATACCTGCGTTGCCGAGCACCGGCCAATACCTCCTTATAAATTTCATTGGGACAACCATGTAAATTATAATTACATACAATATGATCATACACCAAGCTAATACTGCTAAAGTATACCAGATTAATAATAAGAATGGGTTTTGGTAAACTAATTTAATTCATATTGATAGGGAACCAAAATTTGAGTCAACAGGTAATAGATAGAAATAGCTCCACATTTATACAATTTAATAATTATCATGGACAATATTAAACCATATAACATACCAATAACTTTAAGAAAGTGACAGCATACACTCAAATATTATCATCTCATATTGTGTGAAATATTTTTCTCATAGTGATCTTTAATCCTTTGTAATCTGTATATGATTTATTATAACTGTAACAAATGAAACAATAGTTATATTGATAAATGAAAATATTTTTCAATAGAACTGTATTGTTTTAATTAATAAGATAATAAACATATATGAACTTTTATCAAGTAATAGCACATGATAGAAACTTAGCTTTGCTTGATTTAAATCTAGAATAATTAAAATGTCTTTGTGAGAATTACTAAAACATTTTTAAGATCTCGGCATTCACATAAAAACAACATTTTCTTTCTAATTTGATTGCTGCATTATCCTCAATAACTTCGGAATACTTGTATTTTTATTATTGATGAACTATACAATAATGTAATGTAGAAATTATAATTATTTGCTGAATTATTATAATTGTTAATTAAACACCCTAGTGGTATTATCAAGTGTTTACCTAAAATAGTACAAGTTTATTTTTAATTTTCAAAATTGTTATCTATTGACTCCAGTGGTTTTTACTAATACATAATATTATTCTTCTGCTGCACAAAATTAGGTCGAGTCTCATTTGTGTACTAAGTGTCCCAATGGATATTTTTGAAACGTGTAGCAGTTTTCTTGTTTTCTATTAAAGCTGAATGTTTGAAATGTCTCGTATTTCATGGACATTTTTAAGTATGTGTAATATTTCGTCTTCTAGTAAAATATTATTTTCGGTTTTACCAATGTCTTTTATTTTATATTTCTAATTTTATTATTCCAAGTATATTTTGCACCCTGATGTAGCGTTTTAACGCAATCTAGATGATGTAGTACTTGCATATTTCAAGTGATTGAGAAATTAAGGTTTTCCAACTACAACGTTAAGGTTCATTTTTGGATGCATGACATGCACTTGGCCCTAAACATCTTCATATGGGTATACCTGTCATGAATTCGTGACGGCTACAGATCGCATTATTAGGGTGCAAGATTAGTTTTTAGATGGGTCCACACTGAACTCCTCCCTCGTCGCAACCTTCTGACCAATATATACCTCGTATAAGTTACTAGAGGTAAATCTATACATACAAATAAAATTGAAGTATCTGTTGTCATTTTTTTCCCAGGTGCATATGACACCATATTACATACCTATAACAAAAATGCAGTTTACAACAAATTTGTTTGTTCTGGCTAATCTCCGAAACAGCTGGACCGATTTTGACGGGGTATTTACTGGTAGACAGTTGGTGTTATAAAGAAAAAATCTCGAAATTACGATTATAAGGCCTGCTGTTTTACAACCCTGATGCTGAAGGAGTCGTGGGCACCAGTTAATAGACAATAAAGATGTTGGAACATGGACCTATAGCAGTTCCATTACTTTTTTGACAAACTGCTGCCCCACTGCTGGGTCCGTGAATTAGTTCACCGGATCGCCCTACTTTACTTGTACTGCGGGTGTTGAGAAGAGCTTCGACGCCTCCACCGAGTACTATTATATTAAGGGACTTCTGTAAAATAAAACTAATGAGATAGAGAAAATAGTTTATACGAAATGTGAATTCTTACAAAAGTATATCTTAATATACTACACCATTATTGCAATATAATAACATCAAAATAAATCCAATAACTTAAAATATTTCGTCGATATATTTTTATATCCACAAGCGATAGTTCACGCGAGTAGACAACCTCAGTAGTGGGAATAATTTATCAATGTTTCTTTTTAAACTTTTTATATACTCCGTACAACTAGGTAGATCAATTTAATATAAGAAAGAAGAGTGAACAAAGCCCAATTTAGTCATTTTCATTTTCACCTTGTTTTAAGGTCTTCTTTTAATTTGTAATGTATCAATTCCATGCAGACTATAGCATCTTCTGCACTGTCGTGACCATCAACAGAATTTTGTATTATCTTCTTCAAATATTCAGATGATAAGTTTCGTAGTGCTCGTTTGTATGGAGGACCCATTTTATGTGGATACAGAACACTGGTGTCAATGACAGTTTCATGGATTAATTTAAGTACTTTAAAATCTGATTCTAAACTATGCCCTATTAATATAGTTTTACTATTAAACATTGTAAGAAGTGTGGCTTGGACATCCAATAGTGTTGTAGTTACTCCATACAAATGTTCTTCAGTTATTCCAGAATACCTAGTGTTGTAATCTACAATAGGGTGCAATGGTCTAATAAACGTCTCATACACTACTTTACATTCAGAATTTATCACTGTTACTCTAGTTAAGTCCAAACCATGAGTGGTATAACACATCTCACAATCCAGTGCATAAATGCCATAATCATCCATGTCAGTTTCTGGAGGTAGGGTCTGTACAAAGCCTTTTAAATTCTCAAAGTCAACATACTCATAAACATGACTGGGAGCAATACAACAGCCATCAGAAGTCCCATCTTGTCCGCAGCATTGGTACCTTGCTTCACCTCGAACTCGATATTTGTTATTAGGGTGGTAAATGCAATCCTCTTTTGTTGCTGCAAAGCCAACCTTATTCACCGTATATTCTTTCTTGCATCTACAACAGGTTCTGAAGAAGCCTTTTGGGGGCTTCTGTTTATTTTGACCATAAATAATAGCCCTACCTCTTTGTCCACTCTCATGAGGCCTAGGGAAACCATTTTCTTTAAGTTGTTCCTCAGTTAAAATCCATTTTGCAATATTATTATATAACTTTGCACCTACAAACTCTTTTGAATTATCTGCATTTTTTTTATTCTTACCTTCAATGCTCCAAGAGCCCATTGGTTTCCCAGGTGTATTTCCTGGCATTTTTTGTAATGTTAAGCAATCAGATGCTGATTTCTTTACACCTTTGCATTCTTGCAACTCTTTTCTTAAGCGACTAACTGCTAATACTGCAGAATTCTTGTATATTTGTACCGTAGAACATTTTTTACTAGTAGTCAATTCTTCATGCTGAGCTCGTGCATAGGCATCATGTGCAGTAAGATAAAGTTTTAAACACTCATCTATCATCATGTTTAAATATGTAGATCTTATATTTGCTGCAATTTTAGAACCAAGAGGTTCTAAAACACCTGGTCTATCAATAAATTTTTCATTTGGTACATGAGCAACTCTTTGAGCTCCTTTTTTAACGGTTTGTGTAATAGTAGAACTAGTGGAAGGCTCACTCCTGGCTGAAGTCTGACTGGGCGAAATAGTTTTTTTAGCATTTAATAAAGTAGAGGCATATGGCACATGTGCTATGCGGATCTTGGTGTTACCAGTAGCTGGAGGAGTGAAGTTATTTTTAGCAGGTGTATTTTCACTATTAGAAGGTACACTTGTATTTTTAGCACTATGAAATTCTCGAACTTTTGCTAACCTCTGCGCCATTGCTTGGGCTGCACTTACTTTAAAATCCGGTTTTAAAGGTGCCTTTGGTGCCACTTTTATTGGTTTGTCAGCTGCTCTGGATATTCTTTTCTTTCCTATGATAGTCTCCTCTTCATTAGTATCTTCTATCTTAGTTGCATCTTCAATAATTTTGGGCTTTTCTATGGGAACATATTCATCAAATATTTTCTTACATTCCAATGCAATGGCATCCTCATCAGATTCCATATCAAATTCTTCATCAAGCAATTCCTCAGTGTTGAAATCATCATTATCAGACATGTTATTGCTTTCATCATGCTTGCTAACCTCATGTTCTTTTTTAGATTCTCGGGAACTTTTATGGGAGCTCTTACGGTCCTTATCTTTTGTTTTAGATTTATGTTTAGAACTTGAACTATGCTTCTTTGTGTCATGTTTTTTGGATGAGCTATGTTTGGAGTCTTTTGAACTACTTCGTTTTGAGTCTTTTGAACTATGATCAGAACTTTTAGAACTGGAATGCTTTTTCTTGTCAGATGAGTGTGTCTCTTTTTTGTCCTTCTCTTTGTCTCTACTTGAACTTTTGTGTTTTGATTTATGTTCTGAATTCCTTGTTTTGTTTTCATGTTTACTTTTATCTTCAGACTTAGATTTATCTTTCTTATCTGAGCTACTTCTGTGGTTTGACTTACTGTTATGGTTTTTATCTGAACCACTTTTCTCCACTACTTTTTTATTGTCATTGTTATTACTTATGGTATTTTTAATATCAACCTTTTTTAAGCTATCTTTCCTTATTTTATCTTGTTCAGACTTTTCTTCATCTAATATTTGATCTAAAATATCAAATTCTGGCCCCAGGTCGTCCAACCCATAAAGGTCTGAAGATAATTTCCTTTTTTTAGTTTCAGGTTCTTCTTCATCACTGGAAAAACAAGGTGCAAGTGACCTTGGTGTCGGTTGATAGGTAACTAATGGAGTTTCACTTTTTGTGCTAACTTTGGCTGGTTTATATTCTAGTATTTTTTTCTTATTTGTATTTTTATCAGATGGAACATAATTAATTTTGCTAGAGGTATTAGAACCTTCATTAGGAACATATTTTTGTAATTCTGTCTCAGAACCAGGTAAGTACTTTTCAGTAGATACCGTTGATCCTGTCGGTGTATATTTGTCGCACTGCACATTTTCTGTGCTACCTGGTGTATACTTCACTGGGGGAGGAATGTAAATAAAAGGTTTGGAGGACCCGTTAGTTTCTATGGGTCGTTGAATAGGTAGTCCTGCGGGTTTTCTTGGAGTATATGGTACTGGAATATGTCTCTTTCTTTGTTCAAACACTTCTTCATTATTTTCCTCTGTGTCAGGATTGTTGATCTTTTTCAACTCGGATATAGGTGTAGGGTTGTATGTCGCTTTGGCAACATTAGGAACCGGATTTAATGAATTACTGTCTGGCTGTGTTGCGGGCGTTGCTATCGTAGCTTCAGAGGCTTCCTTTTGTTGAAGAACTTTTTGTACTGCTGCCGACACCAGTTTCTGTAATATCGCTCCACTTTCGATTCCTTCATTTGTAGAATTCTGAGATTCTTTTTTAACGTGTCGAAAATGACAGTAAGGTCTTTCGCATAGACCAGTATCATAAAAAGGGCAATTGTATCCTTTAAAATACCCTGTCGATGGAAGCATTCTTTATAATAAATTTATTTTTCAATCTACTAATAATACAGAGCGAACCAAAAACCAGCAAAATTCACTCCACTAGGTACAGATTATAAAACTTGTTTCTACTTGCACATTTGTGCCAAAAACAAATTCATGATTTTTTTATCACAGCAAGATAAAAAATAAAATATTATAATTTCTAAACCGTGTTTATTGAATTGGTAAATACTGCTTATTTGTAGTGTATTTTGCATGAAAACAAACGCAGAAGTAATTCTGTGAATACACATGTGTTTGACTAGCGATGTGCCGAGTATGGCTTGACTCGAGTCCGGCTCGATTTCTGCTTTGGACTTGCATACTCCAGTTCCAATTTATTTCGATTCGAGTTCCCCGGACTCGAAACCAGAACTCGAGTCAAGAAGAATCAATAATGTGTCTAACTCGATTTTACTATGGAATTCCAACTGACTTGAGCCTAGTATTCGAGATAGATTGACTCACTCGGGCTGTAGTACTACATTCGTAGTTTTAGTTTATTTACCTTTGGAAACCAAATATTTTAATGGCAATAAGTTGCGATAAAAAAATATGCTTATTTAATTGGTCTAGATGTGATGTTTGTACTAAATTAATAACTTGATTTATTTCCAGACTAGACTTATAGACACGAATTTCTAGACTCGAGTCAATATTCGAGTACCAAACAAAGGATTCAAGTATTAGACTATAACCGTGGAATCCAATCATGATTCGAATACTATACAAACCGAATCGAGTCGACTAAATCCACAAAAACAGTGACTCGGACATCACTAGCTTGACGGCACGCCATTCGCCGCGCCACTCGCATGAATGTGTTAATGCGATTTAAAGGCTTATACATATGATATTACACTATCCAATATTTAGAAAATCTATTTAGGAAATCGGCAGATGTAATCGCAGTTGGAACAGATTAGATCCGACTTAGAGTAAATTAAAGGTTCCAACCGCTCTACTTTCTAAATTGTTTACCATTTAGGACAGTGTAATCGCGACGCTACAATTTAAATCTACGCTACATCTAATAGATGTATATTACTACAATAATTAATTCCATGAATTGTTACTTTGTCGCCATTCTCTCTCCTAACTTTGCTGTGCCCGACAGGGTTCATATTGATCTTGACAATATTTCATACCACCAATGTACATAATATAGTACAATAAAGTATTGAGTGTTAAAACTATCTAAACCAACTAAATACTACTAAACCTTATTAAATAAAACGTTATTCAATGTTTAGAATTAAACCAAAGTGTTTATTGTTTTTACCCGTGCTTTTGAGTATTTACCCGGTAAAAAGCATGTTTATACCCAAATTGGGTATTTACCAGGTAAATACCCGATGAGTTTTTACCCACCACCTATCTCTACACTAAAAAAGTACTTGAAAGCATGAAGCTACTTTACTTTCAATTAATGTTTGCATGAATTATGCAAAACCGACATTCGATCGAATGATACAAAAGCCAACCAAACACCTTGTTTTTATTTTTAAGTAATGCTGGCAAGTGTGTGGGGCCGGCATTATGAATTTTCAAACATTGATCCAATGTTACAATACCTAAAAAATCTTACGTAGCTGCTTAGTTTTAGCGGGGGCAAATTAAATAATATTTCGCTTGTTTTAATTTTTAACAGTCTATAAAAGAAATTCCATACTTTTTAAAATACTCTTTAGAAAAATAATAATTATGAAACTGACCATAAAAGGAGCATTAGAAAAACAAAACAAATTCAACATTGGTACACCTTTGAAAAAATTATGTCAGGGTTGCGAATACGGTACCAAGATGAGAGGTGGGAAATTCAAGGCAAAGTATTTACTTATTTCTCAACACCTCGCTATAATGGACGTTTTCTGTCGCTGTGAATCGCGTATTATCGTATAAGTGCAAGTTTTATTATGGAGTTATTTTTAAAAGTTGTACGTTGGTGTCCGTCGTCGTTTAGAGGGTTATCAAAACTTGTGTCAGATTTCGTAGATAGGCTAGTGAGTGTCATTGAATATTTGTATCCAGATTTCGAAGGAAAAGCTGCTTCTTCCCCGTAATTGCAAGATGTTGGACGAGTTGGTGAAAGATTACTCTGCGTACTTGAAGTTAGACGTGTTAAATGGTTTCCAAACTGTGCAGGATGTTGTGGATAATATGCTGACGAGACTTGAAGAATTAACTAGTGTGTTGCAAATGGTTAAGCTGAAGAACAGTGATTGTGGCTCAGCTGTTTCAGAAGATATTAGTAGATACCGCAGTGAAATAACAGCACTTTCTAAGAAAATAACCACACTTATTCATGTTACACAGAAGCTTCAAAACAATGTAGATCAACTTGAAAAACAAGTGGACAAGGCAGAAAGTGATTTTGGTGTGAACAATGATAACAAGATTAAAAGCTTCCTTAAACCATTTCTCAAAAGGAATAAAGAAATCGTTCCCACAAATACTCCAGCACAGCCTTATGAGAAATTGGTTTTTGAAACAGTTTTAGACAATTTTGAAGAAGGGAAACCTTAAAAAAAAATTAGGTTATAATTCTGTATTTTTATACACATGGAATTTAAATTCCAGTTTCACCCTGTAAATACTAATCTTGTGTATGTAGTAAGCTAATTATAGTCTATCATTTTTTAAAGTAATCTCAAGGGTTAATAAGGTGCTTGTAAGCTATAAAAATGTGTTATTTATAAATATATAGTATAAATTTCTTTTGTATTAGAGGATACTTTTAATGCAAAGTGGAAGTATTTTTTTAATCCAGTTGTTATAACCATATTACAGTTTGAATAGTGGGTTTTAAAAACTTAAACAATGAATTTTAAAATACCAACTTTATTAAATGCAACAAAAACTTACAAAATGAACTCTTAAAACAATATAGTATCTAAGCAGATTCAAAAGATCAATACCTATTTCTGTCCACAGCTCTAAGAAATTCTTATCTGTGCTAAAAAACAAAACTTAATCATTAAACTATTCAGGTTACTCAAGGAACTATTTTAGAACCAAACTATTCACTATGTGCATATCGTGCAATACAAATAACATGCCTATTGCTAATTTTCAAGCAGCTTGAATTGTAAAACTTATAGTTAAATAGGTAGCTTAAAGATTACACCTTCCATAAAACCATAATCTTAATAGTACAAACTTTAATTGTAATGGAACAAATGGTCTGTTTGTTGACATTCCTTATTATACACATATTTTAATTCTTATTCTATGTTATTATTAAATCTTATGTTATCAATTTTTTATTTTTATTTTCCTGTTGAACCAAACCCTCCTTCAGCCCGCTTAGTTTCTGACAAATTTGTGACTTCTTTGAGGACCGGGTAATAGATTCTTTCACAAATCAGTTGGGCAATTCTATCACCCTTCTTGACTTCAAAGTCTTTATCAGAATGGTTAAAGATAACAACACCTACATTTCCTCTATAATCTTCATCAATGACACCAGCTGTAACAAAAATCATCATGAATTAATACCATCATGGTTATAAAAATTCCTACATATATGTATAAGTTTTTGATAGCTAGAATGTAATTTACATAATTTTTGTATCTCAAGGTTATGGTGACCTATACAATACAGGTTATATCTTCATTAAAAATACCAGATATATGAATATCTTTTAAAATACCTGTATATTTGAATACATACATAAACTCAAGCCCATGTCAAATGAGGGGTATGCAGAAACTACAGAAAACCCTTAGGGCCAACGCTGAGTTAAGCGGGCGCTCTTTTGTATGGGACCGCGCACGCGCCCGCTTTCCGCAGCGTCGACCCTTATTACTTTTAAAATAATTACCAAAAAACTGAAAGTCCTTAAATAATATTATTAGTACGCAAATGTATCAAGCACTATAATAGTAACCTTTGTTGCCGTACTTCGTGCGCGCAATATGGTTATTGCGCGCCCACGATTGACGGCAAGAAATCCCGATGGGTTTTGACGCAACCTTGTACCCTTCCCTCCATTGAAAAGTCTCGGGAGTTCAACAAACCTACTTTCATTTGACTTCTCGAAAGCATTTGATTCAGTGAAATGGGCTAAACTTTGAGATAACTTGTTGTGAATGGTACCCCGAAACACTTAGTGCAAATTTTGAGACGCCTGTGTAAAGATGACACTGCGTCAGTAAGGAGTATTATCAGATAGCTTCTATCTCAGCGCTGGAGTTCGACAAGGTTGCATAATATTCCCACTTCTGTTCAACACATACAGAACTCAGTATGCGCATTACCTTTAAAGACTGGACAGATGGTGTTACGACAGGTGGGCAAAAAAATTCCAATCTACGTTACGATTAACCGAAGTAAGGCCAAGACAATTATTATTTCAGATCTCGACCGCGCCAGTCTAACAGACCCCGGCGGACGGCGACGACGGCGGACGTCCGCCGAATGCGGAGGCCTGAGAGGCGGAGCTGTAATGGGATACAGAGCGGCAAAACGCACCCAACGAGCGGCGATAAAGCGGGCCAAACTAGAGGCCCGCAATGCGTGGCTGGGGACTCTGAACGGAGACCCGTGGGGACGCTCCTACAAGGTGGTGCGGGACAAACTCCGCCCCTGGGGTCCTCCCCCGCTGTCTCCAGCCCCAGCCCCAGCCCCCAGCTTGTGGAGGGTGTGGTTGAGCGCTCTATTACCCACTCGTGGGGAACACTCTTCTCCGCCTATGGCTCCGCCACCTGCGGTGTCCAACGTGGACCACGACGGCGACGACGATGACAATTCTCCAGTGACCGAGGTAAAGATGAGAGTGGTGGTACGTAGGCTTAGTGCCAAGAATACCTCCATTCTCCATCGAACGCCTTGTCATACAAGAAAAGGTGGACAGGACGAAGCCGCGTGGCAGATCACCCATGCGATGGCCAGACCAGATCAAAGCGGCTGTGGCCCATTGAACGAGTGCGCTCGGATGACTGCCGGCAGACAAAAGTGGCGAAAAGTCGCACCCCGTACCCTGATAGTTTCCAGAGAGCCACCTTTGTCATACTTCGTCGTCAGACTCGTACCTGAAGCGAACCCACCCTCCAAAATGAAGAGTGCCGCACCGTCCAAGAGCACCAACAGCTGTTGATGCTGCGATGTGACTAGACTGACCTTTCGCGGCAGTCCATATTCTGAAACTTGGTCTGATTTCTCACTTAAGGCCTTCTGGCATGAGCAACTCTACCGGCAAAGGCCTCAAGATCATTGAAACGCACAATCCCCACCCTGACGACAACGATGTGAGAACACAGATCGTTAGACGTGATTTCTCAAAGTTCGATTTAATCTCCATTTTATTACAACAGGAAGGGTAATTTCCTGATCCGACCATTGCTGGTTAAAATTTTTCGCCTATAGAATATTTATCTACATTTTCACAATATTAAGGTATTTTGTGTCAAGCAAATATCGCGCGTCGCCGTACGATAATCTTGCGCTGTGATACGTCAGCTGACGAGCAGGAGCTACATTCACGAATGTTCAAGACTCGGAACTGGTCCAGCACTGTGATCCGGGCACTTTAACCGAACGTCGTCACGCGAGGCTACACGTAGTTTTAAAATAGGACTTGATGTGTCAGTATGAGTTGAACCTTACTACTAAAACTAGTTTTAGGCATGAGTCTGAAGATGGCCCACCTCGATGGTGATTACTGCAATCAATACAACTACAATA
Organism: Mythimna vitellina; assembly: GCA_949316375.1. Lineage (NCBI taxonomy): Eukaryota > Metazoa > Arthropoda > Insecta > Lepidoptera > Noctuidae > Mythimna > Mythimna vitellina. Next base: position 9,479,770 of record OX438706.1, on the reverse strand, counting down.
CTAAAAGACGTAGGTAGTTAATGACTTTGTCACTTGTGTGCTATCTTTCCCTGGCACTTAAACCTCATAATATATTTAAATCATTTTATAGCTGCTTATCATCAGATTACAAAAATGGTGATAGGCATTGACATTGTGATGATTATATTTTTCCAATTTAATCCAAAACCTCGATAAGATAATTATATGCATAAAGGAAAGTGCAATAAGTATTTTAGAACCAGTTTCTTGCAAATAATAATAAAATACTGCCTCTATTAAATACAGATGACTATTTTTTTTTGTAATAATTGATATTAATAAAGTGACTTGATATTATTCTGCAAGGCATTTTCCATAATTCTTAGTAAACAAGTAACTTTGTTGAGTTTAGTTTATATTTTCATATGAACAGAAAGTAAGTCCTGCTGTAATAAGCTGTAAGTCCCTCAAGCTTTAATAAATAAATATTTAAAATGTGTAGATTTGTAAAGAATCGCGCATCTGGGGTTAAATGATTTAGAAGAACATTAGGAGTTTTTGGCGGGATATCTTCAAGTGAAGTTCAGTGGCTCTTTTTATTATTCGCACATTGATTCCTAGTGGATATTGCGATGTAAAAGTAGTGTAGTTTTATATCTGAAGTGTTTACATAGTCAAGCAAGTGTCAATCAATTCCATCAATCATCATGAATGATGTTTGAATGACGGAATTTTATCGCCATTATGTTTTCGTTATGCAAACATCAATCATCGCATTAAACGGTAGATTTTCGTCAATCAAAACATGTACTGTGGCAAAAGTGACAGCAAAACCTATTGTGTAATGGATGCCTAAATCATCCCGCCACCTCTTTCTATGTCTCGGCAGCGCTTTCCATTTGCAGGAACCTATGCGTTTTGCGCATTCAATCAGTGATAACTGGGGATGTGGCGACCACATCCCCAGTTATCACTGATTGAATCTCATTTGAGCCTGGCAGCCTTTTTGCTCTAGTCTATTATGCCTGTTTTGGAGCAAAACATGTTATTCTGAGCTCAGGCTGTTCTTTTTACACCCTGAATCCATAGCTCTATGGTAAACAAAAGGTGCATTTTTTGCATTTCAGTCAGTTGGTCAGTCACCCAGTCTGAGTACAATTGGTTAGGATGAGCAGAATACACATTTCAATGAGTATACTCTTTAGGGGGATCAACAGATCACCCTTCATTAGTGTCTTCATGGACCTTTAGCTTTTTCAGGTGTGCTGGATATAATTATGGTGATAGATTTCCTACCCATCAACAATGTATTTCCTGCCCATCGACCTTGTCCCTATTTTTGATGCTGGTGGTTTTAGATTTTGATTTTAGATCAATTCATTGAGATTCCCACCTTAAGGCTAACCATACTCAATTTGTGAAGCATTGTTTGTAGTTCCTGAGCGGGGTTAGTGAAAAGGACTATGTCATTGGCAAATTTGGATTTTTTTTATTGCCAAAATCAATGCTTATTATTATTTCCTCCAATTTGTTTGAAAACAATTTGATAAAGAGTGGGTCACTTTGACACATCTTTGAATCTTAAAAGAGACCATCTTTTTCTAGTAGATATTTCATTTAAGGTTTGCTGAGCTATTGCAGTAAATGTTCTGAAGCAAGAATATTGTTTGTCAAGGTCATCTTTTTTTTTCCTTTCCTGACTGACAACAAAGGTTGTTTGTAAAAGATTGCCCTTGTGCGATAAGACCACCTCTAGAACTTACACTTATTTTATAAATGTCTGTTCTATGTTAATTGGTATGCAAAAAAGTATATAATTATAATGATATGTTCTCTGGAGATAATAATAAACTATTTACGAGGACGAAGCCCGTTGCAAAGGCTACCATTATCTATAAAAGTTTCTAGAGCATCTAAAAAAAGGCTTTATTAGCTCTAGTTAGCACTTTATAACCTATCTACCGAAAACTGTCTTAGGCCAACAAGACTCACCTCCTACATCAATGAAATTCTTGACAGCTAGTCCTGATCTAGGCGCCACTCTGCCATAGCAACCAGATGGTAGTTCGATTTGTAGATCCGTCTTCACTAGTTCCTTACCGCGTGCTGGTACTACGTAGTCATAAGCACTGAAACAAAAATAACCTTAGAAATAGGGAACACAGTAAACATACGGTGACTAAATTGATGATATCCACCTCTTCAGATCAAATCCTGCAGCTTTTTCAGAACCTTTTACTGGTGGAAAAGCATTGTCACTCAGACGGGTGAATTTCAGTTCAGTTTCTAAACCTGAAGACATTTTGGATAAAGTGAATAGAATCCGCTGAATAAACCGTGAAATCTTGAAAACTCTGATACTTCACGAGCAATTAGAAGATACTTAGAATTGAGAGGAAATAATGAGAAGTGTCGCGTCGTGTGCGATAAACTACAAAAAAGAGCCGATAAATTGTCCCGTTTATTGGCGCGAAAACCAAACAAATGTCAATATCAAACCACAGAACACTAATACAACTCAGGGACACCGTAGACGAAGGATCAAGTAATCTGTGGAAACGTCGTGAATTGTACATTTACCCATAGAAACGTCACACCATATTTAATTTAATACATATTGTATATTTTTTTTTGTTTTCCCCAAATAAAATAAAAAATAATAAATAACGATTTTAATTAGCGTAGTATTTAACTATTCCTCAAATTATTTCCGTTTTTTTTTAAACAACAATTATATGGCCAAACGTGGATCAAAATATCATCAAACGTTTACGTTTAAACGATCAGCCCCCCTAGCCATGTTACAACCGTTTCGTTTTGATTCTTTTTTCGTCGATCGCCTCGAGTAGGCCACGCCTCCGATTCCTTTTTTCTGACGTCATCTCAACGCTCAGTCACGTGGTCAGAACAAAGGAATAGGAGGCGTATTCGACTCGAGGTGATCAACGAAAAGAGAATCGAAACGAAAAGGTTGTAACTTGGCTAAGGGGACTGGCCAGCTTTAGTTGGCCATATAATTAAATGCAACCATTTCATAATATGGCCGCTCACATCATGAAGTTATTAATTCTAAGATTTGGCCGACTTAAAGTAGAACTACACTGCGCACACATGTGCCACATACGCCGATCTGGGCGTGTCGGTCTCCATACATTTTTTAAGGAAACTAGACTTATAGAGCTACACTTGATCCACGCTACCCGACGCCACGCGACGTCGTTCTACGCACAAATCAGGTGTGTTACACGTGTACGTCGATTTAATGTAATTCTAGCTTTATAGATCACCTGAAGAGCGGCTTCGCAAACACGGATCTAGAAATCTCAGAGCGAATTCGGAAAGCTGACTGCCTGACTAAATTCTTATATTGCTTATATCTACGCAATAGTGTGAGCTTGGTTTGAAATCCAAGCAAATCAGGACCGCCCTTCATTGCACACACTCAGCATTGTTTACGTCCTTGATCATAAATCCTTTCAGTCATCGTTAGCTTCTGGCAATGCTAATATTACCTATACGTACGCCGAAGACACACAAGAAGCAAAGGATTTGGGTGCTCTCTCTTTTGTGAGACTGATGCTTAAAAGAAGCTTCGCAGAAGGATGCGACCGCATTCCATTCTCTCTCGCTCCGGACCATGGTGCTTCCAGCTAAACAATATCTAGGCGAGGCTCTGACAACCAAAAAAAGCGATGGCGGAATAATTTTCTATTCCTTAACACTTCTCATTTACATGGCGCAGCCGCGCAGGTGCAGACTAATAACGGACAGCAAGCAGATTCAACTGAGCAATGTTTCACCAGTTCGAGAAACTTTGATTTGCGTTCACTTAACCGCGTGACCCATTAAGGAGTAAAGCTTTAAATATGATTAGCCAAAATCAAACACAGCCACGATTTCCAGGCCTCCTTGATATTTTTGTTTTGGTGGCGGTCATGCACGGTTAGTTACGGCAAACTCTGAGGAACTTACGTTTAGAATGACAACTGACCTTTGCGACTTAATGAACAAACAAATAGTGTGTGTTGGTAGCTTGGCGAACACCTTATGCAACTCGAAGAGCCAAACCCTGGCATTAAGACGAAAAAGAAATTGACCCATCAAAACAAATAAAAAGCATATTTTCAGGGATGTCTTTCACACAGAACACCTATTTTTAACCGAATTCCAAAAAAGGAGAAAGTTCTCAAGTCAGCAGTCAGATTTTTTTTTTGTTTGGTTAGTGATGTCTTCACAACAATAATTTTTTGGTCCGAAGAGTTTGTCTGCCAGGTGGTCCCATTTAAATTGGTAAAGATCTGATGAAGAACTTGGGAGATAGACCATGGAATACTTAAATAAATAATAGGAAATCTTTTGAGATTTCTGCAATTGTAAGTCTGTTTATTGTAACACCATTTCATAAAATAACATATCGACAGTACGCTCTGTAAGGATACTGCAAATGTGTAAAGTTCACACTGCTAAACACTCATTTCTTTTATAAATTATATCCTTTAAAAATCCTATTATTGGGGTTATTATTCGCATCACAACTTCATACACACATCATAACTTTTTAGTGTATGGACCGATCGCGATCTTGATGATATTTTGTGTTGGATTAAACTATGACTCTGTAGTAATCCCATTACTGAAAGAACATAAGTGGAGTTTAGTCAGTAAAAGTCTGACATTCCCTCTCGCCCACCTAGAGCAGGAGATGTAGTTTAATGATTTCCAACCACTAAAAATCAGGCAAGTGCGAGTCGGACTCGCGCCTTGTGGGTTCCGTACAAATTTACCTATGGAAATAATTCAATTCCGGAATGGAGTCTCGGAAGATTTTTCCAAATCGCAAAAAAAAAATAGTGACGTAACAACAAATTTACAGTTTTCAGATTTATTCCTATACATGTGCTAAAAGACCTTTATGGCAAATTTCAGGATTCTGGGTCAACGGGTACTTCCTGTTGACCTATGAATTTTGATTTCCTCGAGAGTGTCAGAATGTACGTTTTTTGCCACATAAACCGAAGTATCTTTTTTTCTCGTTAACTTACAAGTTTGATTTTCTTACAGCTTCAAGAGTCCGCAGACTTGAATATATGGTTTTAATTTCAATACGATACCTCCACGCGTTCTAGAGATAAAGGGTCTTGACAGACCGACAGACAGACGGTCGGACGGACAACAAAGTGATCCTATATGGGTTCTGTTTTTTTCCTTTTGAGGTACGGAACCCTAAAAACGGTATGTATCTTACTAGAGAACTTGCTTGTTATTTAGTTTTACTATGGAATACCAAAACTAAAAAATCTTTTACAAAAAAAAAAAAATCAGAACCGAAGCTATTGTTGGGTTGTATTTTTTTTTAAAGTTTTTTTAAGGTGAATGTCGTATAATAAGCTTGAGTGAACTCGTTACTCGTTTGGTGATTGTTGGCTCCGTCAAAATATGCTCCTAACTACATTAAAGGTCCAAGGAGTCAAGAGTGAATAGGTTACTTCTAGGTAAGCGCGTTCCATCGTCGACCGCCTCATCGCTTTCCACCAGGTGAGATGGCGGTCAAGCGCGAACCTATCCAGAATAAAAAAAAAAAAAAAAAGGAGTTCCCTTCAGACCTGGCCAACCGATCCGTTCCCGTGGAAACCACAAATCAGGCGCATAACCATACGGATTTGGTAAAGGCAATGTCTGAGTAAGAAGTCCAAACTTTTGAAAGTTTTATGATAGAATGATGTGAAAACACACTTAGACTTGATAAATGAGCACTCAACAAAAAGTATTAAACTGGTACGAGGTGGCTAGGACCTCCACAGAGAAAGCGATTCAGTCGAAATTTTGATAAACGGTGCTCCAAAGTGTTCATAGGTTCATTTGGGGAGTAGGGGACTAGACAAAGAAGAAGTTATAATAATAATAGTTTATTTCAGAAAAATACACATAGAAAATACAATTGATAAAAAGCATATAATAATTGGTAAATACAGAAAAGGAGTTTCGTCGGTACCTGTACTAATGAAAAACATTGTATCACAGGCACCAGCATCTTTCATTTCTTTCATGATAAAGGATAACTTTAGCTTTAAAACAGTCCAGAAACGATTTATACAATAACATTACTTATAGTAAATATTTAAGATTCAAAGAATAAATATAAAGATTATAATGTAATCATTTCAAAAACCATCTAATAATAATATTGAATAAATAATATTTTTGAGAATCACATTAACTATATTTAATGGTGGTCATTTTTGTGTGCGCACATGATAGGGCGCGGGTGTGTGACTGTGTGTCTGTGTAGTGTAATGAATGGTGTGTGTGAGTGAAAATTAACGTCGTATGAACTAACGGGTTGGTCTGAGGAGGTCTTCAGTCTCCTGGTAACTTAATTTCAGTAGTAGATTCCGAATTTCATTTTTACATTTAATTTTCGTTAGATTGTAGATGTATGTTATTTTGTTAATGCGGTTGTATAAACGAGAGCTAACAATAAGAAAGCTTCTACTGGCGAGGCCAGATCTATGCGGTAGAATATTGCATATTAAGTCCTTCCTGCGCTTATTATTGGACTTATAAGGAATTGCAATGTGTTTTCTCATGACGGTCTGTAGTACAAAGAGCTGTCTAACTGTAAGTACAGAACACTGTTGGTACAAAGTTGTAGTCGGGTATCGGATAGACTTCTCCAGAAGCACTTTTAGGACCACTCTTTGCGCTCTCTCCACTTGCATCATACTTGTAGCATGTGCACCACCCCACGCCGGTATGCAGTACATAAGTACCGATTGAGCTAAAGAAAAATACACAAGTTTTAATGTCTTTAAGTCAGCAGAAGATCTAAGATTTTTAATAACGTATAGAAGGTTCCTTGTGCGGGTAACTATATTATTTATATTCCTGTCCCAATTAAGTCGGCTGTCAATTTGTACTCCTAGGTATTTGATAGCAGATGTGCGTAAGAGAGGTAAGCAGTTGCAAGTGGGCCTAGTGCGCTGACAGATGTAGCCTCTATTTTTAGATTATTTGGCGGCTGGGATGCGGAAGTAGGAGAAAATGCAATAAATTTTGTTTTATCAGTATTTATTGTAAGTAGGTTAGCATTAAGCCAAGAAATCACAATAGAGAGGGCTTTCTCGGTTTCATTACAGGCTAGCTGCCAGTCTTTAGTTTGGACAATCAATGCCGTGTCATCTGCATAAGTAATAATTCTGCAGTTATTGATTGACAATTGACATAGGTCGTTGATATATACTAAAAATAATGTAGGCCCAAGCACACTGCCCTGCGGTACTGAGATTTCCAATCTTCACACACTGTCTACGCTCAACGAGGTAACTACGAAGCAGCTTTAAGACCATGCCCCTTACGCCTATTTCTTCCAGCTTTCTTAGCAGAATGGGAACAGAAACTGTGTCGAAAGCCTTTCGTAGGTCTAAAAATACTGCAATGGCTTTTTGCTTATTGTCTAATGATTGAATCACAGTACTTGTCAAGTCGATTACAGCGTCTTCAGTTGATTTACCTTTAATTAATCCATATTGGTTTCTGGAAATCAAATTATGCTTGACTAAATCCATTGGGGATATCGGGAGTCGAAAATTAAACTGAGGATACTAAATAAAGTGGAGAATTCCATCATTAATAACGCTAATAGCATAACATAATGAGCAAAGAAAAGATAAATAAGAATGCCAAGAAAATAAATGAAAGAATGAGGAGAAAGAAAAGAAAGAAGAAAAAGAAACAAGAGAAAGAAAAGCAAGAAAAAAGAAAAGAAAGAAAAGAAAGAAAAGAAAGAAAAGAAAGAAAAGAAAGAAAAGAAAGAAAAGAAAGAAAAGAAAGAAAAGAAAGAAAAGAAAGAAAAGAAGGAAAAGAAGGAAAAGAAAGAAAAGAAAGAAAAGAAAGAAAAGAAAGAAAAGAAAGAAAAGAAAGAAAAGAAAGAAAAGAAAGAAAAGAAAGAAAAGAAAGAAAAGAAAGAAAAGAAAGAAAAGAAAGAAAAGAAAGAAAAGAAAGAAAAGAAAGAAAAGAAAGAAAAGAAAGAAAAGAAAGAAAAGAAAGAAAAGAAAGAAAAGAAAGAAAAGAAAGAAAAGAAAAAAAAGAAAGAAAAGAAAGAAAAGAAAGAAAAGAAAGAAAAGAAAAAAAGAAAAAAGAAAGAAAAGAAAAAAAAGAAAAAAAGGAAAGAAAAGAAAGAAAAGATAGAAAAGAAATAAAGAAAAGAAAAAGGAATAGAAAGAAAGAAAAGAAAGAAAGAAAATGAAGAAAAGAAAAGGAAGACAAAAATAAATATGCGAATAAAGGCGACGATCTTTTCTAGGTGTCATGCAGCAGTTGGAATCGAGATAAACGTACGATTGGAGAGGTCCAGCTGTCCACAGTTGAACATAGGCCACTGATAGCGGTCCACTGCTGCAGGCTGTTGATGACTAACTTTGTACTATTACACTCACTAATACTTAGTGCTGACTGCTGCTGCTGGCTAGCAATAAGTAGGTACCTACTTTCCTAGAATATTTCATAAAAATCAATATATTGTAGTTATTTCTCTACACAAGGCTGCAAGCCGATTGCAAATTTATGATATGCATACTACTACTTATGTTGGTACTAATTATACATATGTACCAACCTCATCATTACCAACCAAATCATACATTACCTACGGATTAAGCCGACACTGATATAAAGCCAGTTTATCGATTCACAATTTGCATACACTTGGGTACATACATAGTACATAGAGTACTACGAATTAGAACTTAGTCTAGCGGGAGTCCCGTAATATACTTACTTAATAATAATAAAAAAAAATTAAGTTCATATCATTTTTCATAAAGCACCTAATCAATGCAATGATACCTCTAATACATCTATTTACTATCTTGGAAAAATATTTAACTGAATACACATGATACTCTATCGAATACTTGTTAGTTTCAGAAAACCAGGTTCCTTATTAGTTATTATTATTCCATTAGGTACATAAAAGACCCAAGGTAATAATAAGTATTTAAACTTTAAAATAATCCCAAAAAATCTTAACTGATTAAAGGTCAATCACCTCGATCAAACCCAACTCAACAAAATCGGCCATTGCATTAGCGTCTATCCTACATTATCGTTTAGGTTGAATACCTACCAATAAGCTCGCCAAACAATATCATTGGACGAGTCGGCTTCATATTAACCTGTACAAATAACTTCAAGCCAACTCATGAGTCATTTTTTACCTACTCTTAATTCCTTAGTATGCGACCCAAATAATACAAAAAATTCTACCTGCTACAAAAGAGGTCTCTGATTTGGGCACAATACGAATAGCAAGCGGGTGATCTACAGCGATTATCTCTTCCCAAAGCTGGCCCTTTGAAAATGTCGAGCAACCACGGCGGGAGTCGCGTCGATCAATATTTTGTTATATGCTACACGGAAGTTTGCATTATAATTCGATACCGCTTAAATTTGAATCACCTCCGGAGCATTTCCGGCGATAATCGTGATATACAATACCGCAAAGATGAAAAACGTCCTCTAAAAAAAAACGTCCCGAGTGCGTGTGAGATTTGTGATTTACTGTGATTCATTCGGTGAGCCCCCAAGAAGGGGAGTTTGTCCATTTTTATATTTCCAGCGTGTCCCTCGCGACATGCGCGTCGTCTCCGCCAGTCTCGCTACTACAGTTTCACGCACGTACACCAGCGCAATGAAACTGATGTAAATATTGCTCCTACCATAATATTTACACGCGGATTGTTATTTTCAAAACATCAACAAATAGTGAAAGTGTTGTTAATATGAATTCAAGTGAAAAAAAGTGAGTTTTAAGTGAAAATTACTGAGAATTGTGACTGTGAATTGTTTCGCTTCGATCCAAGTCCGAGGAAATGCCGCCCGTACTCAATGTGCCTATTTCAGGAAGCATTTCAGCAAGGAACTTTTCGTTCACATAACTTACGCTAGAGGTCAGTATTAAACTTAGCCGCTAAAAGTAAAAGTTTTTCAGTCATATTTTATTTAAAATCCATACGCTCATGTGTAGCTATAAGTATAGCAATCTATCTAGGGTTCAAACACCGACAAGCTTCCCTCTTTATCAGCCCTTCTCCGCCCTTTACGCATGATCGACCGGTAGTTTTGGGGTTCACGTTCGGTGTAGGGTAGGGTGCGGGTACTATGGGTATACGCGTACGTATATTTTGTATAGTCACCCATAGCTATAATGCGATAGCACAATGCGCCATTCAACTATTGAAAATTGAAATATTATGGAGGAAGTCAATGTGCATGTTGATATTTTATCATATTAATAAAACTCTTGACTAGTGGTTGTTGTGAAAAGGTAACTAAATTATCTTATTAAACATTAATTAAGCACTAGTCAAAACATAAATTAATTCATTAAATCGGTCAAATATTAGTTAGATTGTGTTGTCAGGTGTAAGAGTTAAATTGATAGTTTCGTAGTTGGTACCAGGTTCAATTCTGATTAGTAAAAAATAAACTGTAGTACCTACTGCTAAAAACATATAATTTTGACATACTTATTCTACCTATATAAAGTAGATATATAGTTGAATAGAGAATACTAGCTTAGGCCTCAGCATAGGTTTATAAAATGTGTTATTTATTTTATCTCCGACTGCGATTGGGAACTATAAAAAAATCGGCAATATGTTTATGACAACAGAACCTGTTTTGGGTTCGTAGCTTCATTCATAAAAAAAAAATGGTCGGTAAAACCATTAACAAAGAACTGTCTTCGAATTGTTCTACAATACTTACTTTCCGACAACAATACATTATAGGTACAAATTCAACATAAAACACTGCGGTTATTTAATAAAATGTCCTTTCCGTAAAATCCAATTAACTCTACTACACCTACATTAAACTAAGAACAACGCTACATAATCTAGTTATTACCATTACGTTCGACCACAACGAATTGATTTTAGTAAATATGAAAGACGAACGCTTGAAGCAATTATGATGGGACTCTATACGGCTTGAATTAAAATGATGCAATCAAAAAGCCCCAGAAGGCAGATGTTTCCATTCTAAATGCTCTATAAGCTCGCTCTTTGTAAGTACATAAGCTCGGGATGACACAAAACCCGCCAATCATCATTGTATGTAACATCAATGATCTTAAGATTCTGTAGGAATATTAACAATTTTAATCGATTCCGTTTATAATAATCAATTGAAACCAGTACCTAACATTGGAAAAGAGAAATGCCACCGTTGTGTTCCGACCCGTAAGCGCAGTTTATAATAGATCATAAGTCGTAAGCAGAACATAACTTTTTTATTGACGAAAAATGAGTGAAACGCCTCTATGTATAGATAGAGTAGCGAGGTAACGAGTGTACTGTAGCGAGCGACATGTTTGTTTTCATACCGGTCCGAATTAACGTCGCGATTGGTTCAAAATCCATAACTGGCCTCCGAGAGCCAGGTGTCGTTCACACCGCGGCCTCGCGCCTCGTCTCGTTAATCACTCGTGTACGCTATTGTTAAAGCGCGGCGAACAGCCATCTTTGTCAAATTACGGCGATTCAATTTTAATAATTAAATTTGTTTAGTGATAATATAAATAATCAAATGGAACAAAAAGTAGTGATACCGACGCGTAGTGTTGTAGAATCGGGAGTATCGTTACATTCTCTTTTGTTTCACTAGTAGCTGACGCTTAGTTGAATGGAAGCGATACGACTACGGCGTTAACAACCAGTCGACCATTAAAAATGATGGATGATGTCGTCTTTTGCAAAAAACAGTGTTAAGTGATGGTTTTAGTGAATAATGTGAAGGGTGATGTTAGTGTTTATGTTTGAGCGTACATGCGATGAGAACTGCGTCGTAATTTGTTATACACATTGCATAAATGAGTGAAATGGCGTTGCGGAGCGCGCGGGCCCGAGCATGCGCGCCAGTTTCCTCGCAATCGCTAGGAACGCACTGAGTGTTCTTCGTTTACGTGCACATCAAAATGGGAAGGTCGAGATTCCCAGGGAAACCACTCAAATTCCAAAACAGAAAACGTATTAGTGTTCTATCGGGAGCTGTTTACCATGAGACTGCTCCAGAGAATCACCCGCCAGCGCGCGGCTCTACGGCCAATGATTTTGCTGGGGACCAAGAGGTAAAGCTTATTTGCAGTGATTTCTCCATGTTTTCACGTATGTTTCATTAAAATATGAGTGTACACACGGATATGTTGTGTTTACGTAATAACTAGTAGCATTCGAGGCGATAATCGCATAGGTAGAGCGTCAAATATGTCTCTACGTACTTTGACATTTGCGTGTTCCATTTCATGTCAACAAAATGTAAAATGTACGAGCTTAGAATTTGTTTCATTTACATTTATGTTTGTTGTTACGAGCATTACTTACACTGCTGAAACATATTCGATATTATTTACAAACAAACTGTAAACATTTGATGGGCTACATACATAACCTTCACTGCTATAGAACACACTTAATCTCTACAACACAGCTTGCAACAATGATTTGTCATTTGTATGATGTTTTACAGCTACAGTTTAACATTCGTTTTCAACATCAATATGATAAAAATGGAGAGTATAAAGAAATTCATTAATTTATGTACTAGTAGAGCCTGTTAACCATTGTGTATACTACATGAAGTCGGATAACATTTTGTTAATTTTACTATTCCACCTTATATAACTTGTGTAAGCTTGATACAATAATAAAAATAGGGCTATACTGTGTCTATAGGTTATGTTTTGCTCATATTTGTTAATGTTTGATGAAAACAAAAAGATTCTAAAATGTATTTTTCAAGGTTACCTATCACTCGGATTCTGCTACACAGCATGGTGTGCAAATACATTATACAATATTGTAAACCTCTTTGTTAGGATATGTCAAAGGTGCATAAGTCAAAAAGTCACTATGTGAGTCAGGTCTCAATAAATAAAAAAGAAAGTAGATTCTTTAATTGCACTTTAACATGTTTCAGGAGGAAGAAAAGAAAGAAAACAATAATGAGAAGGAGACAGACACAACTAGCCAAAATAAAGTGACTGAAATAATAAAGAATAAAACAGAAATCCAAGACAAAAACAATAGCGATTTGTCTAAATCACCAGTTAGGACCAGGTCTCAGAACAAAATGGAACCAGTAAAAGGGGAAAAACCTAAACCTGTGAAAAAAACAGTTACTTTTGGCACTGTGGAAAGTTGTGAAGATATATTTTTCCCGCTAAAAAAGATCCCACTAAAACACCATGCTCCTCTTGTACCCATCATAAAGAAGAAATCATCTCTCAAACAAACAGAATACTCTACATTCAACAGTATTCTCAAACCAGCTAAGTTGACAGATTTAAGCTCAAAATCGAGTTTAGAACACCATGAGGGTTATTTAAGAAAGAACTTGAACCCTTTATCAAAGCCTATGAACAAATTTTCTCAATTTAGTGAAAGCCGGTGCATGTCACCACCTCCACGGAATGCTTCACCAATTGAAAAAGAGAGTGGAAGTTCTGCAAAGTTTGTCTTGCCTGTTAGAAGTGCACATTCATCAAGAGTAATTAAGCCTAACAAGAAGTTCATAGATGGTGAGGAGCAAACAACAACAAGCACAGCCTCAAATAAAGTACTCAAAAAACCTAAATTGAAGAGATTAGTGTTTAACAACATGCACAATGATGATGACACACCTGATGAGGAAGACACTGACAAAACAAACCAAAATGAAAAAACTAAAGATACACAATTACAACCATTGAAATCGTCAAATCTTTTCAAGGACAAAACATCAAATTCATTCTCAAGTCTCAATGTAGGCCCTAGAAAGGTACATGATTTATTCTCCTATGATAAAGAGCCATCTCAGGATGAAAACTCGAATGTGGAGACTGTAGAGAAGTTAAAATCTCCAGAACCTCCCAAGGAAGACAGAACAGGGCATGCAATGAGGAAACTCATGGACATATCAGATGCAAGTAGCTCCAGTAGCACTAGCAGCGGCTCGGAGTCTGAAGATAGCTGGGACAGTGCCAGTCCAACACCAAGTGGAGATGAAGAAGAAAAAGCACCACCAGCCAGCCCAGAGAAAGACAAGTCATCAGCATCTCAGCTGTTAAGGGGCAAAATTATTCTTAGAGAAGCAAGATTGCAACTGAATCCACCAACACAGTCCACTTCAGCTTTGGACGGTCCATTCTCTACTGTAACATCTTCATCATGTATGTATTCATATCTTAATTGATTTGTTTCTCACTTGTGTGTTAATGGCATTTAATCATTTCTCTTTGTGTTTTTCAGCTCCAGTACCACCAACAACAGTGACTTGTGGAGTTTGTGGTGCTGTTAGATTTTATAGGTTTGTGAAACAAGCAAGGAAATTTGGAATATACTCATGTGAGTCATGTCGCAAATTCATATCCAAAATGTTGAAGAAGGAAAAGCTATCTCAAAAGACTGGTCAAGTTGTTATGCAGTGTTTGAAAGGCGAAGGTCAGTAGAGTGGATTGTTACAGTTATAAATAAGTGTTTATGTATGAAGTAGAATGTCTAATAAAAAATCTATTTTCAGGTAACTGTCATGTTCCACCGATAGTCCGTTCACAACAGTGGAAGCTACTACGGTGCACAAACAAGGCTCGATGTCCAGCATGCTGGCTCAAGATGTGCCTTAAGGCTTTCCAGGTACCACCTAGCATTAGAGCTGGCCTCACCGCAATGTTGCCTCCATTTATGAGGTCAGCTGTTAAAACGCCTGGTTGTTTGACACAGGCAAGCCCATTGAGAATAGCAAGCAACACTACTACAAACCAGCCAGTGTTTGCAATAACTAATACTGAAAATGACAATAGTAAAATCTTCGGTACTCTAAAACCAAGTAAGAAGATTGAAGAAATTGAAAAAGTAGAGGTATGTGTTACTAATGTGTATTTTTTTATTTATTAACTTTTTGATTTCCATTTTTTTAGTTACACTAATTGCTTGATAATTCCTTGTTTAATGTATGAACTTTCATGTGGTTAAATTTTACAAAATTCTTTTGTATTTTAGGAAAAAGCGCCTAAAGACCGTCCAGTCACTGGTGAAACAGTTGAAGAAATTAACGCAAGTAGAAAGCGCCAGTTGACAAGGGTGAAGGTTAGGAAAAAAGATAAAACAGATGCCAAACAAACAGAGGATCCTAAAAGACAAAAGGTGGAACTCAAAGGACCAAGAGTCAAACATGTTTGTAGAAGTGCATCTATTGTCTTGGGTCAGCCTATTGCTACATTCCCTACACAAGATGAGAAAGAGAAACAGGAGAAGAACCTTCCCCTCGATGAAGAGGGTGCTCTATGTATTGTGGAGAAGGATAGAGAGACACCTGACTTGTCCAGCTGTGAATCTGAGTTGGATTCAGAGAATAAAGCTCCTCAGATTGTTCCAGAAGCGATGGTTACGAAAGATAGTGATGTAGAAACACAGATAGAGACTAAAAAACGTAAGATAGAGCAACCAGTGCCTATCAAAGCACAAAGCAAGGCTGAATCTAGTGAAGATGAAACTATTATGGATCTTGTACCTAAGAAGACATTCATGAAGCCTCTAACCAACATTACTAACGTAAGTTTTTTCGTGTGGTAGAATTATTAAGAGTACATTACATATAAATAATTTACCGTCACCGCATAAGTCAATATTGGGAACTTTTCAAGAGAGCAAATGAACTTTTAGTAGCATGTAACTTTTTAGAAAAATCTAACTTACGCACTGTCGCTATGGGAGTACAATAAAATTGAGCTAAGCAGTTTTACTGTAACTTTTCTGTTATCACTGACATAGATAATCAATACTGGATTAAAATTCTCAGACCCATTTTGCTGAAATCGCGCCTGTTTCAGTGATTCCATTGTCCAGCTGTGTATTACACTAATTGTACATCAAAATATCCATAAGTAATCAATTTGCGAATAATTAAAAAACCCACAACATCACTCGAAAAAATCCCGCCAAAAATACGTCATACATACTAAAATGATGCGTCACCATTGGTTCAAATTCTCGTGTTTTTTTTTAATTTTTGTGGCATGGTTTTCTGGCCTTTGTGCCATCAAATCCTCCATTTTGATTCGTCAATCGCTAGAGTTGAATCCGATATCATGTCAAATGTAAAAATTCATTGATACTGGAACGACTGTTGCCGCACTAAGGCGTCCATTACTCGTTAGGTTTTGCTATCAGTTTTGCCACAGTCAATATTATTGACGACCAACCTACCGTTTAATGCGATGATTGACGTTTGCATGACGAAAACGTAATGGCGATAAAATTCCGTCACTCAAAAATCATGATTGATGGAATTGATTGACACTTGCATCACCGTGTACTAACATCGAAAATATCGTATTTCGGAACGCGGGGTAAAATAACTGTAAAGATAATTTCACTAAACTGTTGCATGATCATTTCGGCCACAGAGCAAGTAATCACTCGTCATTGAAGTGACACAATCATGTTACTTCAATCATGATAAAATCATTAATGATTTTTTCACTGTCCCCGTCATTGCTATTTTAAAAAATCATCACTGAGCCCATCTCTAAAAATTCTCTAGAATGACATGGATATACCATGTCATTCAACAGACCGTATTTTGTCAAAAAATGACATATGTGGTGTGAGTGTTTATGTTTGTTTGAATGCATTAATCTCTGGAACTATTGATTAAAGAAATTGTTTGTTATATAGCCTGATTCATGAGAAATTTATAATGCTATTTAACTTCACGCTACGACCCACGGAAGCGGAGCAGTCCAAAGACGCGGGTGGAATTGTATGAGACGTCTACTTTTATATATTTGTTATAGGTACCATTGGTAATTGTTTGGTATATTTTCAGGTGCGCAGTCGTTCACAAAAATGTGGACAAAATAGACCAGAATTAATCTGTGTCGATTTCTGGGAGAGTTATGACCCTGATGAAGTCTGCAGCTCAGGCTTTGGACTTATTGGTACTGGGTCATTCACTGTTGCTAGACTGTGCTTCCTATGCGGTAGTGCTGGGAAGGAAAAGGTAATTAAATTGTACTCATAAGTCATGAAGATATTACAACAAATCTTTTATGGAGTAATATTATTTGTTAGTTTATTTGCCCACATTAGGTCTTATAAGTAACTATTTGGCTTGGTGATTATGCTCCTTAAAAATTTAATCAACTTGTGGCATGTAGTCAGGTATTTATATTAATTATTGTTGCTTATACATTTTAAATGACTAGGTGCCCGCTAGAGAAAAGTTTGAGCTGATAATAATACATAATCAAAAATTGTTTAGTAGTCAAAGATATACAGTATTGAACGTTAGGGCAGGGATGTGGGCCAGAAGACTATAGCCTGTATAAAATAGAGTGAACTTGGAGCTATCTAATTTAAGCAGAATTACGCGTGTCTTAAATTTATGACACAGTGTACATTTAACATTCCAATTGCGCTAGTTCCACACAGCATTATCGTGGGATTAGGCCATCGCCACGCCGTCACTTGATGCGTCTCTTAGGCTGTTAGATGTAAGGCAACAGTAATTGGGTTGGTGTCCGCAACTCCACGTCCAAGCGCGTATTTTGCGCACGGGATAAGTTGGTAATTCGATCCATTCATTCATTCCCCTTCAAGGAAGGCCAGCAAAAGTAGTAAGGTCTTATGTGATGTTTGATTTGTGCGTGCAGATGTTGGTGTGTTCGTCGTGCTGCGAGTGGTACCACAGCTGGTGCGCGGAGGAGGCAGCGGGCGGCGGCGGCTGGACGTGCGCGCGCTGCGTGTCGTGCGCGGCGTGCGCGCGCCCGGCCGCCCGCCTGCGCTGCCGCGCGTGCGCCCTGCACTACCACGCCGCGTGCCTGCCCGCGCCGCCGCCTGACCATCGCAGCGACTGGCCACAGGTATGTACTATTGTACTAAACTGCGCTAGGTTCTAACAAGACTGTCACAGGATAGATGTGCTCTGTGTTTGAATAGTTAAGCCTTGGATTTAACTTTGCTTTTGTTTCTTTTTCAATAGCTAATAATCTAATATCACTGGTAACTTATTAATTCAGTACTATTCGAAATGTCATGGAAATATTTTGGCGGAAACTGAACTTAAAGGTGAACGCGTCGAACCAATCGAAAGAAAAGAATTTTAGAATTCTTCATACGACGATTCGATGCGTTGAAATGTGTGTTCACCTCTATATGTAGATTATAAAATTGTTTTTCAAAATTCACATAAATTCTAAACAATGAATGCAGTTTGCAAGAGATAGTTCTGAAATTCTAACGATATTTCCAGATATGCAGTGCCTGCTTGAAGTGCAAGAGTTGCGACAGCAGCCGCGTGAGCAAGTTCGTGGGAAGCCTGCCGTTCTGCGGGCCGTGCTTCAAGCTGCGCCAGAAGGGCAACTACTGCCCGCTGTGCCAGGCCTGCTATCGGGATAATGACTTTGACAGCAAGGTGTGTGATTACAATGCGTTTTATCAACTTTGTGCTCTTAGACAAACTGTTTGCTAAATCTCTAGAAAAGCATAGAATTTCTCTTAAATCATTAATTTATAAAAATACTACTTAACCTGATGAACTTCGTACCACTTAACAATCAATTAATGTAGTGGTACTTTTTATTTTTTTTTCATGGTTCTCCGATTTTTTAATAGTTAGTCTGCTATTCGGGCAGGACTCGAATCTAACAAATCAGAAATCATCAAAATCGGTCCAGCCGTTCTTGAGTTATGTGGTGTAACAAACCCGAATTTGTTTTATTTTTATAGATTAGTAAAACTTACGATTAAGTTAGTAGAATATTTTATAAAAAGTATTATACGATGCTATAACCCATTCGATAAGTCGCCTTTGGGCAGAAAGGCGACTTACAATGACACCATGAATGATATCCAATTTAAGCCATTTTCAAAAATACTGAAAGTTTATTTCTTTGATTTCTTCCAGATGATGGAGTGCGGTTGGTGCGGCAGATGGGTGCACGCTAGTTGCGAAGGCCTGACCGGCGAAGGATATCAATTGCTATCAGCATTGCCACCCTCAATCGAGTACATTTGCTGCAAGTGCATGCCACTAGATCCCCCATGGCGGAAAATGCTCACTGATCACCTCAAGGGGCGACTTCTCCATCTACTCAAATTACTCGCCAAGAATAAGAAAGCATGCGCATTACTGAAGTTGACGCCACATAAAAATACCCCTGTACCGAACAAACCTTATCGGTTAATGTCACCACAAGCTATCAGGAAACTACACTTCGATGTAGTTGATGTCTCGATGAAGACCTCAGAAACTAAAGTGTACAGAAACACTTCAAGGGGACGAAGAAACAATAATTTCGCGCAAAACAAATTCGACGAGACGCACACTCCTCATGTGTGGCAGTGTTCATCCCTGTTACAAGATGTGGACATGGAGAAAGAGGCAATACCGCACACATCCCATAAAGTGGTGAACCTACAAGAACCACTAATGCAGAATAAGGAAATATGTTTCTCAACAGGTCTTTATGGCACTAAAACAGAATTTGAAGCGTCTTGTGTTGAGGTCCACGAAAATTATCCTCCACAAGCGAAATCAGAAAAAGCAACTACAATGTTGCCGACAACTGTACATGATGACAAATACGAGGCCATATCCGATGATGATGAGCCTATGAAGAGTTTCCCGCAAGCTCGCAGCGAGCAGGACTTGAGTCCAGTCGTTCTGCGACAGTCAACCGAAATGGACAATACTGGTGATGATGACGACAGAATAATTTCGCCGTCACTACTAGACATCAAGAAAAGAGTAAACACTGATGGCTACGTCTCACTCAAAGACTTCAATCACGACATGAAAGAAGTCATCCAAAGAACAACAAGTGATGATCTAACATCAATATACAAGGACTTATTCTCAGAGACATTCCCTTGGTTTGATTGTGAAAACAATTGCCTTCAACCTAACTTAGAAGTGGAAGGTGAACAGGAAGATACTGAATCCATGAAGGACCTTGCAATAGCTGACAACAAGATCAAGGCAGCGGTGCAATCTATTGAACGCCCAATGGACCAAATAGTACCTAAATTGGAAGCTGATAGTGTGAAATTAGAAGAAGATTTATTAGAGTTTTATTCAGTAGTGGATTCAAGAGTGTGTGTGCTTTGTAAAGTTGTTGGTGATGGTTCACCATCATTGGAGGGGCGTCTCCTCTACTGCGGACAAAATGACTGGATCCATTCCAACTGTGCATTGTGGTCTGCTGAGGTATTCGAAGAAATCGATGGATCTCTCCAGAATGTCCACTCTGCCATTTCCAGAGGAAAGATGATAAAATGTGCCGCATGTGAAGTGAAAGGCGCTAGTGTTGGCTGCTGTGCTAAGAACTGCAGTGAGACATATCACTACACTTGTGCGAGGAAGGCGAGCTGCGCTTTCATGGACGATAAGAGAGTGTTCTGTCCATCTCACGGCAAAGACGTGCCCAAGAAGAGTTTGCAAAAGGATGCGGATTTCGAGCTCACTAGACCAGTCTATGTAGAACTTGACAAGAAAAAGAAGAGATACAGTGAAATTACCAAAGTGCAATTCATACTAGGCTCACTTACAGTTCACAGCCTTGGAAAAATAGTTCCATCAGTTTCAGATTATGAAGAGTTCCTAATGCCAGTAGACTTCTCTTGTACTCGACTGTTTTGGTCTTGCAAAAAACCTACAAAAATAGTGAGATACACCATTAAGACTAAACTAATACTAGCTGAACCACTACCAGGATTCGATTTTGGAGTGAATATAACAGTTGATCATACTTTAGATGTGCATGTAGTGGAAAGAGTCATGGCTGAAATTGGAGCCTGGCATGAGAGCATAGAAACTGGCACTGGCAAGTCTGTGTTGATGTTGAGTCATGACAAGTCGCCTATCAAGTTTGGAAATACAGTAACCTTAGAAGATTTAGCTGTAAAACAAGTGCTGGAATATTTACTAGACAATGTGTGCAAACAAGAGCAGCAAGATGAGGAAGAACCACAGAACACAGCAGATCTGTTGCCTCCTGAAGTCAAGGATGCTATATTCGAAGACTTGAACCATGATCTTTTGGATGGCATTTCAATGCAAGACATATTCCAAGACCTGAAAAATGAGTTCTATTGTGCAATGGGGCAATCAGATGATAAAAGCAATGACAAATCTGATTTCCGTTCGACAGACTTCATAGATGAACTCTTGAACTCAAGATTCGAAACAGGAAGCAAGGAACTGAAGAGGAGCAAATCTGAAATGCTTTTACAGAGCCATAATCTGAAAACTTTAACGACAGGCCGCGGGCAGCAAAGGTCTAGTAGTTGGAATAATAAGTTTGACACGAGTCTTCTATCATCTACCATAAAAAGATGCAAAATGGGAAAATCATCCACTGTGACTGGAAAACTGAGTCCAGTCCTCCAAAGAGTACCACTGACAGAAAGCCCAATAGATTCTATAAAGGAACCTGAAAACAATACAGATAAGAAAGTTAAAGTAGAGACATGCACTAGTGGCGCCATCTGCGAAGAGGCGGCTCATTCGTCGGGTATTACGTACAGAACAACCTCGCCAAAAGAAAAAGATGAATCTAACAATACCAAGACAGATAAGAACGAAGGATATTACACTGATGTGATAGACTTTTATACAAAAATTCAGTGCAGCCCCATCTCACAGTTAGACGGTGCGGCAGACTGGTCTGGTTCGGAGAGCACGTGCAGTTCCCGGCCGGGCAGTCCTCGCGACGACAATGATTTCACGCCGATACAACAACTAGATGGCGCTGAAGATAATCATCACGGTAATGACAACATGCAAAGAGGGCAAACCAATCAGTTCATGTACCGAGCTAGTGGAACTGAGAGCTATACAGTAACTTTTGCAGGTAATTCTCTAAGCGGCCAACCAGAACTTGTGATGAGGCCCTTAGATGACGGCTCAGGCAATTCCAATCACATGGAACAACCAGTGAGGTGTGATAGATGCCAATGTACTTACAGGAATAAGGAATCTTACGACAGACATGTGCCGTCGTGCGACATGATGTCGACGAGCGAAAGTGAGAGTGAGAATCCAAAATCACCGGAAAATAGAACATTGACGACGCTGCAGAATGCCTTCCAGGGCGCGTTTGCGCAACCGATGATAATACACGCTGGCGTTGTCAGTGGCACTGAGAACACTGTCAAGGCAGAAGGCATAGCAGCTAGAAGGACGTCTATTAACACCAGACAAATCACAATAAATGGAACCATCGTTGAAACGCCATCTCCAGGTCCTTCAAATGAAATGACTATGACCATAACAGAACAGATGAAATCAGGAACAGTGATTTTCGATCAAAGTAAGACTACGAATGTTCAAGTGTCTGCTAATCAACAAATGATGTCCTCACCACAAATAGTTGTGACTCCACAGATGTTATTACCTCCTAAAACGAGTTCTGCAGGCGGCCAGAAGATAATGACTCCGCAAATTATAACACAACCTAACATTCTGCCCTACAACATCTGTGTAAAACCAGGCAATGGAAATGGAAATATTCAACAAATTCAAGGTAATGACATGACACAGTTGCTGTCAGGACCAGGCGGTATTCAAGTTATATCATCAAATTCGAACCAAGTTCTAACCATTCCTCAAAATCAACAAGGTCAGATGATCCAAGGCCAGATGATCCAAAGTAAAAACCATTTCCCCAATATGGCAAGTGCATCCTCAATCGCATTGCCGGTAAATTCGATACAAGGGATGCCCAATGCGTCTATTATTCAAAATATACAACCAATGATTCGTCCTAATATGCAAGGGAATACTATTGTTGTCCCTGCGATGACAGCACAAAGGTTGTCATCACCTAATACGCAAAAACAACAACTGATATTGCCAGGAAATACTCAAAAGTCACCCAAGAAACAACCGCAGCAGGTGCAACCCAAGCCAATATTCCAGGCGACGAACCGAGGAAGAGGTCGTCCTATTCCTAAACCTACCACAATCAAGAGACAGACCAAAATGGAGAAGACTTATACAACTATCAACCAGTCACCATTGGGACCTGGTAACACTGTAATACAGCTGCAAACTAATAATCAGACAGGTCAGCCGTCGATTATAGTCCAGCCGGTTTCAAACCAAAACATAATGTCTGCGTATGTAGAGGCGTTATCACAACAGCAGAATCAGAACATGCAGTATATCGCGACGATTTCACCACAAGGAGACTTCAAGACTGGACCCACCCAGTTTATCTCGCAAAGTGGTCTAGTACCTCAAACATTCCAAATCCAACAGACAGAATCGGGAGGACTGGTCGCCGTACCAAGCGGCGGAATACCTGTGTTGCTACCACAGGGAAATATGGGAATATTGCCCCAAGCGCTGCAACAGGGAGCTACGATTCTACCTCAAGGAGCAATCCAAACACAAGGCATTATTTCGCAGGGCCCTAATGGACCCACAATTTTACCCCAAGCAATACATACGCAAAATGGTACCACAATAATACCGCAAGGAACATTACAAGGGTTGACAAATGGAAACACATTGCAAACAGCAGGAGCAACAGTTGTACCGCAAAGCGGTATTGGCAATGGTCAAACGACTATAATACCGAATACACTACAAACGCAAGGCAATACGCTGATCTCATCAGGTCCGGGAGGTACCACTATTTTACCGCAAGGCACTCTATTGCCGCAATTCTGTAACGACCAAGTGCTTCTAGGTTCAACACCGACTCTAGAAATGGTCACAGATCCGTCTGGCTGCATGTACCTAACGACAACACAGCCTGTTTATTACGGCTTGGAGACAATTGTCCAGAACACTGTGATGTCATCGCAGCAGTTCGTTTCTACAGCAATGCAGGGAGTCCTTGCACAGAACAGTAGCTTCTCGGCTACGACGACACAAGTGTTCCAAGCAAGCAAGATAGAGCCCATAGTAGAAGTGCCTACAGGATATGTTGTGGTTAACAATGTGGGCGACAGTGTTGCAGTATCGTCGACACCTAATGTGGTCACTGCACAAACTGTACAGTCATCGCCGCAAATGAAGAATGTGAAGGCAAATGTCCCTAATCTGACTCTCCAGCCGCTTCCTGACAAATCAAATAACAGCAACCGACAGACACCCAAAGTGATTCAAATGAGCCCATCACCACTAACTGTTGGATCACAATCGGGCCACGGTACTATTATTTCGGGCAGACAAACCATTAATCCGATCACTTCTCAGATACATGGCATGACTATCTCTAGCTCACCACAGATGCAAAGAGGAAATATGTCTAAACCAACCATTGTGTCGATGTCTCCGAATGTAACACTTGTGTCGTCGATCGGGCACCCCGTAATGGCGATCTCTCAGTCCATACCGGCGACCTCGTTCCCCATGCAGTCGATTCCACTGACACAGCCGATAGTTTCGAGCTCCATTGCGCCGCCTGCCAAGGGTAATAATTACAAGATCGAGAATTCTCATGTCATTGAAATTAGTGGAAACTTGCATGATAACTCAAACAGTGCAAATATGCCTACCATAAGTGTAACTCAGAGCATAAAGTCGCCTACGCCGTGGAGGCAAATTAATCAGCCCATCAACACTTCTATGGACAATAAGATAGAACATCAAAACGTAACGGTGAAACCAAGTACTGTGAACACCAGTTCAATGAACATTCAAAGCAATGTTATGGCGGGAAGATCTCATATAAACAACGATCATGAGAAAATGAATCAGAACTGTTTGATACAAATGCCTAACAACTCTATGTCTGGAATGAACATGCATTCTCACCAGTTTGAGCAGAGCCTCAATGTGAGCCACCACTCGACATCACATACAACATCAAACAATGTTATTCAAATTACTGCTGGAAACATATACCCACCTTCTTCGGTCATGAACAGCAACTTTGACGCAGACACTTCCTTAAAATTAAGCAAAATTAATGCTCTATCAAAAGCTGAGGGTGGTCTGTTGAATTTCTCGCAAGAAATAATGGCGTCTCATTCACAGCAACATGCAAGCAATGACAAAAGTTTCCAGAACATGGGAACTGCTGACAATAAACATAATAACGACAATATGTCCAGTCAGGTGAATAGTCATAAACTGAGCAACTGCCAGATGAGCGGAAATATCAGTAATTCGCCAGCGATCAGTATCATACCGCACAACGCGATGCGACCGCAGTTGCAGAACAATCAGAATACTATCTCTGTTCCTAACAACCAAAATCAAATGTGTTCGATTCCTAGCAGCAACTCACATGGACAAGTCCAGATATTAAGTTCTGGAAACAATTCCATGCAAAATATGAACATGTCATGTCAAGAAAGTACAAACAATAGAATTAACATCTCAGTATCAAGTGACAATGGCATGCAATCAAACCAGCAGCATGAAATGTCCACATCGATGAATTCATCAAATATGTCTCACAGCAGTAACATACAGATGATGTCACACGAGAATAATCAAATACCGGCACCTAACCAGATCCACATTATGAATGGACAGATTCAACATAATCGCCAAGTTGAAAACAGCCAGTTACAGCAACTAAATCAACAAACGCAAAACACCAGTAGGAATTTCCACGAAACTTTGATGAATTCACAACAAAATCATAATCAGGCAAATATGCTTTCTAACCGAAGTACTCCTGACAACACCAATATTATGAATCAGTCCATGAATATGCATAATTTGGGAGCCAATAACCACAGTATAAACCGATCAGATTTGGGCGATCTCAACTCTCATATGCATATGCAACAGCCAATGACAAGCATGAACATGCAAAATAATAGGATGATGATTGACAACATGCAGCCTCACAGCATGGGCAATATGAGCCACAACATGCACCCCAACAGATCTATAGATAACATGCATAATTCTCAGTTGCATAACATGCAGCAGATGAATCATCACGCGACTAATAACACGCGAGGACAAATAGACAATAATATGCATGTGAACCAACAAATGTCGATGCAACAGAACAGACAAATGGAAAATGTTGGCCTTCACCACCAACACCAAATGTCTAACGTTATGCAGATCCAAAACAATCGTCAACCCCACGTCGATAACAACATAATGAATATGCACCAACACGTACCCAATCAAATGCACAACAGACAGCAGATGGATAACAGCATACACATGCATCATATGTCAGGAAGTGCCCCAAATATTAATCTAGGCAACCAGATGGACAACTCTGGCTCTATGCCAAATATTCACGGGAATAGATACGATAGTAACTCAATCTCCTTGCAAAATATCAATGCTATGAATCAAATTCAGAACAACAGGAGTTCGATGGAACATTCTTCAATGATGCAACATCAGATGAATTCCATGAATAATATGAATATGCACACAAATCTCAACAGTACCATGCAAATCGTCAATACTAATCATCAGTCGATGAACAGTTCCATGATGCATATGCCAAACATTCCCGACATCAAGAATGACATACAAAGTTCGTGCAGTGGCAGCTGTTCCAATAACAGCACACAGTTCACCAACAATCAGAACTCGATGGAGATATGCTCGAACATGAACTCAAATCAGAACAACATGAATATGGGCACAGGAAATATGTTGCACGGCATGAACGTGAATAACTCGAGTATGTCAAACAATATGATGATGAATAATGTGAACAACAGTAACATGTATGGATCTGGCGCCCAGAATAATATGACGGGACACGAAATGTTGATGAGTTGCTCCAATTCTACCGATCACAATGTCAACAACCTTATGTCCGGAACTTCTAACCACATGATGTTAAACAATTCACAAACACACGCTGTGAACAATCAAAATCAAATGATCAGCAGCCAGGTGTCTAACACCGCGCAAATGAATATAAACAGCTGCAGCATGAGCAGCAATAATACATCACAAAGCCAAAGTATTACTAACATGGACAATCAAATGAATAGGAATACTATACCAGTGCCAGATCCGCCTAAGTTCACACAAGATACTTTAAGAGGCAAGAATATAATGGGTCCTCCACCAACAAACAACTTACCCATGCCTAACATACCTAATAACAAAGACTGTTCTAAAGTAAACATGGTGAGCAATGAGAAACCAAATCATACCATCTCTGTGAGCAACCAAATCGGATATATGCAAATGAACCCCCAGAATAATAACAGAGTTATCAATTTACCAGAGAGAGCACGAATGAATAATGCAAATCTGGAGAACAATATTAACCAGCATGTGCCACAGCAGCATAATATCCGCGTGGTCACTAACAACACCAACAACAACGTACCCGGCATCACGACTGATCCTCTCGCTTTCCAACCAAATAACGACAACAGTGGGACCATGATCAATGTACCATTCCAGGCGATACCGAACAGCGCTCCCATGAACATTAATGTTAACTCGAGCAATAACACCGTCAACATCACGGTTCAGAACAATCTTGTTGATCCCAAAATCGCTTCCAAAGCGGCAGCTGATATAAACTTCCCGCTTCAGACAAACGCCAACTTACTTCAAAATCAGAACAACGCCAACAACCTGATGTGCATACCTGTGGCGAACAATACGATCAATTTACCGACGCAAACTAGTTCTAGCATATCATTACCAAAGGCTCCTCCTACCCAACAATCTGGGATTCCTACTAATGTCGTTAATCCTATGTCTATGAGACCTATGAACAGAGTACTGCCACTACATAGAGATGGGCAAAGCAAGTCATCGACAAAGACCACCAAGACTGCCACAGTACCTAAACAGAGACCAGTGAGTCATGATATGCCAGACTTGAACATAAAAGATGACACTATTGACAGTGATCTAGAAAAGGCGATTGCAGAGTCCAAGCGTATGATGGAACTGGAAAAAGCTAAAAAGGAAAAAGAAGAAAGGGATGCTGCTCAGGCCATACAGTTATCAGCCGAGATTCACCAGGCTAACACAAGCACGGCAGCGTCGACCATGGATACTGGTAGAATCATCGAGCCAATTGAAACCACTTCAAAGATGTCATTACCAAACCTGGATGCAGAGATGATTGAAGTTGAACCTCCCAAAGTACTAACAGAGAAAGACACCAATAGAGCTCCTGTTGCAACTAAAATACCTAATGCTTCTACTAAAGTTATGAAGAGACCTTTAGGGGATAGGAAAACGGAGGTAGAACCAGTTGTTACGAAGAAGCAGAATAAAATATCAAAAGAGAACAAACCTACTGTACCCAAGCCTGCCCCTGAGCCGGCGAAGGACGACGGACCTAAACTGATTTACGAAGTGACATCGGAAGATGGTTTCAACTATACATCTTCCTCACTGACTGACCTATGGGCCAAAGTCGTGGAGGCTGTGCAAAATGCTCGGAAACAATCGGGATTACCGCCGATTCAGTACAATCTGCCGGCTAGTTTATCAGGAGCACATATTCTGGGACTGAACAACAATGCTTTGAGATACCTCGTCGAACAATTACCTGGGGTAAGGGCACTCACTATTCATGAACATTAAATTTACGTCACCATTTATTGTACATTTCTAATGATTTTTGTTTTTAAATTACAGGCTAGTCGTTGCACAAAATACAAGACTCGCCAAGGCCGTCAGTTAAGCAGCTGGGACAATGACCTGGACTTGAGCGAGGGCTTCAAGGAGAGTGTTTGGGGCAGCGCGCGCACGGGGCCCGTCGCCAGGAAGCAGAACCACGACATGTTCAGCTGGATGGCCTCGCCTTTCAGAGAGGAGCCACCTCCATTTGGAGGACAAGAGGGAGAGAGCTCTATTTCTAGGTTAGTAACAGTATCTTACTACCTATGCAAAAAAACATCCAAGGTCTCTGAATTGAGAATATTTGAGGTTGAGTATTTGTCAAACTATACTTTTATCTGAAAACCTGTTAACTAACTTACCGGCCCTAACAGATTGTCAGACTAAACCTCAAATTCTTCATTCAGAGTCAGAAGTAATTAAACTAGATTCTATAAAAATCACGATACTTATAGATAGTGGCACGAATCTTGAGCACTCAGCGAAAGAGCGGGGATCGCTTTGCGCATCGTACACATCGGCGAGCCAATCACTGTACAAGGATTGCACTCCCCGCCCCCGCATCTCTTTTCATACCACTAAAGAGACCCGATATTTCACTTCTGCGTGCTTCTGCGCAAGAACTGTAACCGACTTCACAGATATATTACATGTATATATGCTTAGATCATTATCTCTGACGTACCTGTATTTACTTTACTGTTCGTCGTTTTCAGGCGCTTGGCAACTTTACCGCCGGCCATGAGATTCAGACAACTGAAAGAGACATCTAAAGCGTCCGTGGGCGTCTACAGATCACACATACATGGACGCGGACTATTCTGCAAACGAGATATTGAAGAAGGTAAGTTGTTATAACTATTTCCATCGCTGATCGCGGTCGGCCTCTGTTCTATATCGACACTTGAAAGGCAAAAATTACTAAACGACATTGAGTAAACTTTACAAGAGAAATAAGCGGCATTGAGAACTTTATGAAATTATACTATAAAGTAGATTAACTGGGTTTATCAAAACGAGATTAAGAACGAACTTGGTGGCTGAAGTTTCGCAACTTATCAATTATCACTTTTTGCCACTGAACTATCTAAATGGAATTTAGAATGTTTCTTTATCAATCTGCGACTCAGTGCGCAGAGATAAGAAATTTAAAAAATTTAAACATCAAGCGTATTTTCTCAGAAAGGTTTAGCAGAGGTGTCCTAACAGTATCTGCAGTTGCAAGTAGTAGTTTTTGTAGAGCTACCACTAATACATATATCATCGACAGGAGTTTACATGTTTTGGAGGTATGCGAAACAAAGTGTAGTCTCGTAAACTCCGTTGAAAAGGGGGGATCTTCTGAGGGTCTTGTGTCTGGTCCGTGCAACTGCCCGCTAGTTGATAGCGGGCTGTTGTATATTATGTTCTAATCGCGCGGAGACCTAATATCGCAATGCATAATTTTGAATTTTAGTTCCTATGTGACTCATAAATGTCGCTACATGTTTATAAACCCACCTACGATACAAGAGTAATTTCTAGTGTTACGCTTTTTTTTTAATTAAAAATAATTATAAATGCGTTTCTTCCAGGTGACATGGTAATAGAATACGCAGGAGAAGTGATCCGCGCCGTGCTGGCCGACCAGCGCGAGAAGCGCTACGAAGCGATGAGCGGGCGCCGCGGCGTGGGCGGCTGCTACATGTTCCGCATCGACGACAACCTCGTCGTCGACGCCACGCTCAAGGGCAACGCCGCCAGGTTCATCAACCACTCCTGTGATGTGAGTTATGTTGACACGATACAACACTGACTATAAAAGCTCGTAAATATGGCACAAGTTTTAATACACACGAGCGGCATGTTGCCAACGGTAGAGCTGCAGCTGTCGTTTTATTGTAACACTTGACACACACGACGGCTGCCGCTGCCGCAGTTCTTAATGTAATTGTTATATAATGTGCCATATTTAACGGCTGGGGACAGTAAATAAGTGGCTTATACTCTAGTTGTTATAATTTTTTTAGCGATAGAGCATGTTTGTGAAGAGAAAGCATTCTTAATACAAGCTTTTATTTAACTTGCATTGTTTGTATGTGTTTGTTTAAGGCAAATCTTGCAATTGGATTTTGAAACAGTGCTTCGATAGAGCTGAAATACCCATGTAATTTGAATGGTACTGATGATGGAGTCGGATAGTGGCCGTAGGGACTACCTACTGAGCACAAAACGATAACCCCATCGCGTTAGAGCTCTTTCGAATGATCTTTATGAGTCTTTACCGCGCTTTAAAAGCTTGTTATGAAAAAATGATTTTCATTTTAAACTATTTTTTTTTTATTTACGTGCTGTCAATAAGTTGTCATATCATACTTATTGAGTTTTTTTTTATCTTCTAGCCCAACTGTTATTCGCGCGTAGTGGACATCCACGGCCATAAACACATCCTCATCTTCGCCCTCCGACGTATAACCATCGGCGAAGAACTCACCTACGACTACAAGTTCCCCTTCGAGGAAGTCAAGATACCGTGCACTTGTGGCGCCAAGAAGTGCCGCAAGTACCTCAACTAACTATAAACAAGTATGGAGTGAGTGATTTGATTGTGTCAATTATGCTTGTGTTGATCTATGATCAAAGAGGTTTAAAATGCTGTAAAACCGAACAAAAATACTGCAAAATAAATCGAACATGGAATCTACGATAGTTGTGCCGTATTTTTGATCCGTAAACTTTTCAGCCTCACAGGTTTTACTTAACGAATAGCATAATTCTAGAAGTACATAACTGATTTAGACGTAATTTAGTAATAACGTGAGACGTGGGTGTCATGTAATTTGGACAGACTTTTTAGCGGTACGCCGCCTAATATAAATCGATGGATCTCGTGAGAGTTCTAAGTAAGCCTATATAGAATGTAGCTTGCGGAAATGTATGCTTGATGATGGAATACTGGGTCGAGCACAATTATTACGTGTACATAATTATGTATGTAAGACAATAAGTCAAATTTCACATATCGCGTTACTCCCACCTCGTATCTTGACACTAGACTTACTGGAGCCTACCTAATCGGACAGATAAAACAATTTTACATGAATCTTAATATGATCTCTTTCTTGAATCTACCCAGTGTTAGAGTTGATGGATTTTATAATAATTTTGAATTAGATTTATTTGAAAAATCGTATTTTGAGATAGGTTTATACATTTTGTAAATATATTTTAGTTATGTTGAGTTTTTTTAAGAAGGATAGTTGACTCGCGAACGGCTTAAGTGTGTGCACTTAACTTTGATGTGATATGTCTAGCCCCGGATGCTCGGGTACGAGATGGTTAGTGTGTAGCTAGTGTATATTTGTTCCTCATTATGTTCTTATATTTTCTCTTCACTTGTGATCAGTTAAGTCTCGACTAACATAGCGCGTATGTGTACATATATCGAGGGATCTTTAGGCATAAATAATAATAAAATTAGTACATTCAAAGGAGGGTAGCAAAGTTACAAGTACAATGTTACTTTTTAGTAATTACATTTATCGTGTATTGTATAGTAAAATTGTAAATAAGAGGAATTATCTGTCATAATAATGAGTTAAACGACAAATCGTTTTATTGTAGTCATAGTGGTAGGTTGTACTTTATATAGTATATTTTACGGTGTATATAATAAGTTATTTAGTGTGCGGAGAGGCCCGCGTGGCGAGGGGCGGGCCGGGAGGGCGCGAAGTGACGCATAATGATCGGCATGTGTACAGTTGAATGACTCCCAGTTACGAAGCACGGTTTATTATAAAAATGCACATTTGTTAGCTTTAATACTACTTCAGCAAAGCTTAATTGGTTTTAATTTAGAAAATATATATTTTTAATGTTCTAATCGATTGCCTGTGTGTTGTTTTAATTGGCAAATATAATTTTTATAGCATTTTTTTTCCTAAGCATTTATAGACTGAATTTTAATGCATCACACAATACCAGTCATCACACGAATCAGTCAAATTGCTAATAAATCTGCTTTACAATTTTATTGTTTTAGTAGTAGAATTAGATGCAGAAACAAAGACAGTAATAAAGTTTTGGATACCATGCCATATGCAAACAGATGAATTATGTATTATTTGTTACTGCATCTAACAATAGCAGTATTAAAATAACTTGTATGTGTCCCCAAGTATTTTATAGATAAATTCAATAGGACAGACTAACGTAGGCCCGCATTAAGAGGTAACTATTAGTACTTTTTAAAATTTATACGTTAGAACAAGATGCACATAAATAATGATAAATATTCCGTATTTCTGATAATAATGGGTCAGACATTTTCAATGTATAAGAATCATGAAACTAAGTATACAATAGCTAAGGTAATTTTTTGGTGTTATAATAAGCTGTGCATACAATTGAATTTTGAATGTTTATGTGCTATTTTGTTATATACAGGTATCTTGTTTTTAGCGAAAAATCAATGGATAGTTGCATATTTGTCAATCAGAGCCCTTGTTTTGTTAATATAGGCAGTTTGTCTACCTTGTAGAATATAATTTTAAAATTGTTTTCGTGAACTGTGTTATTTATTAGATTATGATTAATTCACATTATATGTGATCTCTTGTACAGCCATCAGATGTAAGCTAGACAGCAGTCACAATATACATTTATTAAGTGAATCGGATCTTAATACTTTAGTGTTATTTAATTGTTACTAGAAAAAAATACAAATTCCAAAGCGGGATTTATCTTTTTTGATCGACATATCTAGTAGTTTCTATTGCATAATAATTGAGCCACTTTAGTAGACAAACAGCCTGAACTTGAAAAGTAATCACAAACAAATCAATGATAATAACATTCTGTTGTATGAGAACTGTGTTGACTGTGTTCCCATCAATGTTTTAAATTGATATTATCCAGTCAGTCTGGAAATGTCTGTAGACTAGTCCTATCGGTTATAGAACTGAAATGATGCGAACGTAGCCATAACGGTTTGTAAACCATTCTTTTTATAAAAAAGGTTGTTATATTTTGTTTACATTTGATACGAAAGTTAGTCGAAGTTATAGCCTACATCGAGTTATGATAATAATAAAAGTACAGGTAATTTTAATCACTTTCGATTATTAAGATTAACACAATATTTTTAAAGATTTAGTTTTTATTATTTTGACATAAGATTAACACGCGTTTCTTTTCCTCTTTCCTCAAACATTTCTTTTGTTATGTTATTTTACAGGCGTAACCAAATGGTAATGTCGATTTAACAATTTGCGGACTTTATCAATTGTAAATGGTTTATAATAAAGTTGACTTGTTTGGTAGACTCACGAATGCTTTAAAATTATGTACGTGTGCATTTTGTTAGTCTTGTAATGAGTTGGGGCGCGAGACAGGGGTTGGCTTAGGGGAGCTTGTAAAGGTTTCAATGTAAGCTTTTCAATTCCAATATAAAATCAAAATGTTACAATCAACTGCAGGCTCCCCGAGACAGTCCTCTAATATCCTACTGGCAATCGCGCTGCTACTCTATGTAATATGTTACCGTTATTGTGCTGGTTAGCAGGAACAACTCATTAGTCAAAGATCTTCGATTGACTAGACGTGAGATCCGCTCAAGTGCGTAGACGTAGTTTGTCTAATTAATTCAAAACTTACAAAAACCAAAGTACCTAACTAATTTCTGATTCTCGTTTAGATCCAAATGCATGTCAGTATGGAATCGTTAGATACGAGGCCTCAGACCACTTTTTTATTTGGTCTGAGTACGAAGCGTCCAAATTATCTTTCCGCACTTTAGCGGGTTGTCATTTGTTTTTGCGTAAGTTTTCCAAAAATTTACAATAGGGAAAAACGGATTTTTAAATGAAATTCAGTACTCTAACTGGGTATTCCACGTAATCTAAATACAAGCGCGGTAAAGGCTTCTTACTTTAACGGTAACATATATGTGAATAAATTAATTAGAAATCAAAAGACCAAAATCACCAAGTGATGAATCATTTTGCGTTAATTATTAAGTGTATTGCATCTGCCCTTGATATTATTTGTGTTAAAAAATAATGCTTTTATTTTTAAATGTACACAATGCCATTTTGCCTAATGTTATTATAAATTATAATGAAATTGCTTTAAAAGCACCAATTTTTACAATGCATAGTTCTATGACCTGTCTATACATTTTATTACTTTATTTATTTCTATCATTATTTTGTATTGTGGTAAATTTTACCAAAAATAAAAATACTAAAATGTGCTTTATATTTTGTTTTATTTACTTGTGTCTGTGATGTTTTAACCCACCATGTTATTTCATATACTTATGAATATTGCTGTCTGGAATATATCAATAAGTATCGAGAATAAGGAAAGAAGGCATGCCAGAGGCGCCTTTAAAAAAAAAGCTGATGACAAACACCACACATATGGCCCATTCACCAAAAAAAGATACTGCCTTTGTTAAAAAAATATTACAAGTTGTACCATTTTGCCACTTGAACCAGGAAGTTGAAACAAAACAAAAAGTGAAGGTCTGCCTAACATAATACAGGGACGAACAAAAAATAGCTGTCCCTTTTTTTACAAACCTGCAGGAACTACTTCAATCTATAATGATGTTACAGTCATGAAGAAGGACCGATGACCACCGCGCACGTTTGCATTTGAGTCTTGTAGATTTGATTATATCAATAGATCGACGCGTCGATGTGGACATGTCGTAAATATGCGTAAGCTCAACCAAAGAATACTTAGCTTTACGTATAGCTAATTAGGTGGGACTTGTGTAGAAAAAATAAAAAACGGCATGTGCGAGTCGGACTTGCATCCTGAGGGTTCCGTACAAACTTACCTATGTAAATAGTTTAATTCCGAAAAGCAAAAAAAAAAATTCACAGAAATGAAGAAAAGAAATTCATTCTTATTTAACTAATTTACAGTTTTCAGATTTATTCCTATACTTGTGCCATAAGACCTTGCTTTGTGCCAAATTTCAGGTTTCTGGGTCAACGGGAAGTACCCTATGAATTTTGATTTCCTTGAGAGTATCGAAATATACGTTTTTTTGCGATATAAACCGAAGTATATTTTTTCTCGTTAACTTACAAGTTTGATTTTTTTACAGCTTCAGGAATCCGCAGACCTGAGTATATGGTTTTAATTTCAACTCGATACCTCCATGCATTCCCGAGATAAAGGGTCTTGACAGACAGATGGACGGACAACAAAGTGATCCTATTTTTTTTTATTGGGTGGGAAAATCATCTTATGACAACTCCCGCTCTTGGGCGGAGCGGGAGATAGTGTCAGACTTTTACTGACTAAAAACCCACTCCTGTTCCTTCTTTGTATTTATCCCAGGGCCATAAGGGTTCCGTTTTTTCCTTTTGAAGTACGGAACCCTAACAATGATGTATGAAATGCCTTGAGCGCTACATTAACGC
Organism: Mythimna vitellina; assembly: GCA_949316375.1. Lineage (NCBI taxonomy): Eukaryota > Metazoa > Arthropoda > Insecta > Lepidoptera > Noctuidae > Mythimna > Mythimna vitellina. The sequence goes on along the minus strand of OX438706.1, from coordinate 9,443,813 downwards.
TAAAAGAGCAGGAATGTTGATGGTGAACGAGGTGCTCATCTCAGGGTTTGGCAATAGTCTTGTTCATCATATATGCTAGCAATATCATTGTTTTATCATCGACATCCTGAAGCTACATGAGTTCCCGCAACAGACCGTTAGCTTTACATACACTTTGCAACAGACGACCAGCCGGACCGTTGCTTTGGGGATGGCAACACAAAGTACTTTGGATGTCTATCTGAGATCGATATTAGTCGACGAATCGATTTTATACGTAAAATTGAATTTTTAAATTAGGTACCTACACAATGGATCGATTCTGTGAATCGATCTGAAAAACTTGAAATCGAGGTTAGATTTTTTTCCTGCGGATTGCAACCATTTTATAATTTAAAAACATTATCCTCAAGCTAATTTTAATGTAAATGTTGTACACTGATTACTAAACGGTTTTATGTCAAATGTCATGTGCACGGTAGGAGTATGTAAAGTCACCGGCACGGTAACCAACCATATAGCATTTTGCCAAAGACATTAAATATTTGTATCTCTTTAAATCTCTGCATTTTGCTCTAAGTAACCAACGGATCAATCTTTACAAAATCATTCTTTTAAAACTCGATATTTTATTGAATCGATTCTTTAGACCAATTGAAATCGATTAAAAATCGTTGTTCCGGCCAGACCACTGATTTGGTACGGAGCGAACCATATCTGTAGCGGACCTAGACGAACTCGAATAATAATAAATTATTGTCTCCGGACTACTTTATAGATGGACTGGTTTGGAAACAAGTCCGTAATTCTTCTGTGTATTACTGTACTGTTTTATGTAGTGACTAGAAGGAGAAAAGTATAGGGATACCTAAACAAAAGAACTATACAACGTAAAATCTATTTATTTAAATCTGCAGGGCTAGTCCCCAAATATTGACAATGCAATACATGTACTTGTTCTCCCAGCGTACGGTGCAAGTGCCGTCGGTAGCGGTGTCCCAGTAATAAGCGGCGGCTGTGTGTAATCCCGCTCCGTTCTTCTGGGTTATGGTGATTCGCACTGAGGGTAGAAAAATATATTATTATTTACCTAATTTTTACTAATGTTTAGCATTGTTGTATGCTCAAAAATCAACTCTATGTCGATGTAAAGCCGCTGGTTTTCAACTCTGCTTGAAAAGCAACCAAAGGTAGGGTAATAAAAGCATATTATGCTCTCTTTTACCATCATGGACGAGATGAAAATCCATATTATACATCGCATTATCAACATAATCAGATGAGATAGGCTAGTGTTGACAAACATGAACCTGGGTTTGTAGACATAGCGTATTTTCTAATATTTACTCGACTTCGAAATAGCAAAAAGACAGGGTTATGTTTTTATCTTCTTTATTGTGTTCCACATATACTTACTGATGTATTTGAAAGGTTTATTCATTTTATTTAATCTTGTGAGAGTTTTATCTGTAATAATAGAGATCCATTGCGGGGTCCGAGAATGGCTGTACGTGTTACCTCCCAAACTCATCTCTATGTTATCTCTCACAATTTTCTGTACCTCCTCGACATTGAACGCAATATCCTGAAAAAAATAATATTACAACCAATATTAGCCCGTACTGAATGTATAATTCATTGAACCCCGTCTTTGTCTTTCTATTGTGTCTCTTATTACGCTACTCAAAAGGATAAGGTGATCTGTGCTGGGCAAAGGCCATTTTCGATTAAGTATTTTAACAATCACGATTTTTCGCCTCCTCTTTTTAATTCATAAGGAGGACTTATGGTCTTGGCGCCATGTCCTTTGTTGCTTGCTGCGGTTTCGTGTCACTATATCAGGCTAACAATAGTGTCAGGCTGCAGGTAAGCGGACTTGAACTACCCAGGACCATTTAAGGTAAGTAGCTATTAAGACAAATTAACAAGTAATATAAATGATATAAAAATAATCAACACTGCATAAAGCTGTAAAAAAACGTGTTGCGCCGACCCCAAATAAGATGGGACAAGGGCAGGAAGATGATGATGATAAAGCTGTAAACAGCATGTCATGGCATAAGCCTGTCCCAAGTTGTGCTATAATATTTGGCTCTCGTTTAGATGTACATAGTGACTAAGTTCACTGTCTTAAACATAGGTCTAAGTGACGTAATCTTATCCAAATCAGCTGAGCAACGGTACACAATGCGAATAAATATTAATGCCAGCATAGGTGCATCAATGAAATCATTTTACACATAAATAATTGCAGCTAAAATATAGATTGAAGTAGTTGTTGTTAATTGAGGTATAGTTACCTACATCGTCATCATCATCAGCTGCTGCAGGCGTTGACATAATTAATTAGGGAAATCCTTTAAAACCGTATCGCTTCAACAGTAATAATCAATATTTGGTTCTGCAGTAGGTAATGCAGTTCAAGACCAAACAACGACGTCGAACATAAAAAAATGTCAGAGTTCACCTTGCCAGTACGTATAAAACAAAGAGTATAGTAAATAGAAATCACCACTCTAATATGAATAAATACAAAGAAGAAGTAAAAGCAAGGAGAGTTTACTCAGATTCAGTCAATGACATATCGACTCTTCATAATTCTTTTCCAAAATGTTCTTAAAGTTGAAAATTAGGATTCTGTAAGGCATTAGAACAGTCTTCTTTACATTTACTTTTGAATTTACCGCTTCCATTTGGTTTACAGTGGCCAATATACGTAAAGCTGAGTTGTACGACACATGCATATCCCATGTCCATCGTAGGAGTGGATTTGCGGAGGGCGAGCTACCCTTTGGTCGCCATCCGCAAACCAAATGCATGTCCCATGTCCATCACAGGAGTGGGTTTGCGGCCGGCGACCAAAGAGAAGCTCGCCGTCCAGCCATCCGGTAATCGTCAGGATCGAGCCCGAGTCGTCAACGATGCGTATCTCAAGGAATCATTGAAACAGGCGCGATCTCGGTAAAATAGAACTGAGAATTTTACTAACTCAGCATACGTAGTATTACTCCGGAGTCTGTGAACTCAGAGAGGTTTCCAAGAAGGCTGACTCGATACCCTTGCTGTCAAAAACTGCAAAAACATTAGAATGTCTTACACCGAAGTAATTTCTATACCATCTTTACTGCAATACTAAATTGCAACAGATTCTTGTCTTATTTTTGTCCTTTCATTTGTCAAAAATAAATATGAACTTAATTGCAATAAAATAGGGTACACTTTAGAACTTGTAATATTGCTTCATGTCGTTTTCGTAATCATTCCAGCAGTAGGGTATACAAATTCCTTGGTTACACCCGTATTCTAGTGTCATTACGAAAGACATTATCGTTAAAAAGTTATCACTCAAAAATAATAATAATAAAAAGTCACGCAAAAAAGCATGGAAGTGAGACAAGGTAAAATCGGTCGTAAGACTATAGCCTTCCCTTAGGCGAAAATAAAAAAAAGAAATGAAATCAAAGCTGTCGCCTGTGGGACATGTCCACGTTAGTCACTCTCTTTATCTGACTTTTAGGGACACATTTTGTACTGTCGCCTGTGGAGTTTTTGGCGGGATTTCTTTGAGTGAAGTTTAGTGGCTGTTTTAATTATTTGAAAATTGATTCCTACTGGCTATTGTGATGTAAAATTGGTGTAGTTTTCTCATCTCAAGATTCTGCGCAACTGGACAATATGAGGAATCATTAAAATAGGCGCGTCTCGATAAAATAGAACTGACCATTTAATTGTAGTTTTGGCTACCTCAGTTAAGTTTACTGAGAAGGCTAAATCGAAACATTTACTGCCAAATACTACCAAAACATTAGAATGTGTTACACCCGCATTCTTTTGTAAAACAAAACGAAACAACTATGATATTCGAATAAGTAAGACTTATAAAGCAAGAAAACATGGACGAAATACGAGGTGATATGGTCGCACGACTATAGCCTTCCCTAAGGGGTAAACAAAAAAAAGGAAACAGAAAAAAAAATGCTGTCGCCTGTCATGCTTATGTCAGCGACGTGTTTCTAAACGAAAATTTCTCATAACCCACTTGGAGCTTTATTTTCTTTATTGTGTTTTTGGTATGTTTGTGTTGCGTTTTAGCTCATATTGTGTGAGGAAAAAGTCTCACGCAGGCTGAATAAGTGATAAAATGACATCTTAGGTGAATATGTGGTTTGTGAGTTGATTGTGAATAGTGTAAAATTAATGGAGCTGAAGGTCTGGGTCGAGGGAATACAAAGGATTGTTTGTGGGGTTACAGAGACTACAACCTGCCAGGTCAGTTACAGAATTTCTATTCTCATGATTATGCCACTGACACGGTTAGAATGCTATGTGTATTAATTTTCACTTTTATTAACTTTCGATGTTTGACAATATCATTTTATTTTTGCATAGGATGTAGTCTTCGCGCTAGCTCATGCCACTGGCAAAGTGGGCAGATTCACACTAATAGAGCGGTGGCGAAATAATGAACGACTGCTGGCGCCCCAGGAGTATCCCCTCAAGGTATCAAGTTCTATTAATAAGTCAATGAATTGCACAAATACTGAAGAGAATGTGGTTTATTTTTGTGGAAATTCCTGTGCCTATAATTGGCAGCTGTTTGACAAAATAACAATTATCATAGCAATAACAACTCAATTACGGTTAATGTAAGAACTTTAAATAGAAATGTAGGTTTGTTTTTTATTTTACCTAAATCCTTCATTGGCTTTTTCCCATTTTTATAGCAATAAATGTGTTTTCAGATCTTAATGAAATGGGGTGAATACTCTAATGATATACAGTTCATACTGAGACGGTCAGACTCTGGCAATAACCAGAAACCTCAGGCTACTAACAGTTCCAGATCTCCAATAGGAAATGGGTGAGTTATAGGGAAATATTTTATTAATTTACTTGTGATTTCAAAATTCTAATAATTGTGATTGTAATTCTAAAATTATGATGTCATTGACAATTTCAATTAATAGTGACTTAACATCTTCAGTACTAGGAGCATAAAATAATTCAATTGTGGGCCAACAACCCGTCTCCCGAGTTGTTTTTATATAGCTATTGTTGACTAGTGTTTGTCTCTAACTAGCAAGTCCAAGTCTACTTAGATTTTTCAATTATTGTACTTAACATGTCTCCCAGATCTATGGCACTAAATGTGTTAAAAACTAAGTATTGCTGAACTTGAGAGAGTTTGAATTTTGACATTACATTAACTGACATATAAAACTTTCACAGTTGTCTAACATTTAAAATGGACAATAAACCTACTATCTTATTATACTAACAACCATTTTCTCCTTTTAGTGGCCACATCACTTCTAATGCCAATATGTTGGACTCCCAGAACTCGCCCAATAGAATGTCGACCACCCCAACATACAGCAATAACAATGTGACTAACACTTCTCCTGGCAACCCTGTGGGAGTGGTGAAGGGTGTACAGCAAGCCAAAACTCCAGAGTCTGACAGCCCTGTGCTAAAAGATGTCCCACCGTACAGGTAATGACTTAATCTCCTGTTTTAATCTAATATTAACCCTTTCACAAATGTTGACCTACTAAAGGTTGTGGGAATTTTCCAAATGCTGGGTTTTGGGGCCTACTCCAAAACTACAAAACCTATTTATAGGGTAAATAGCAATGCAGTGGTGAATAGAATGACTGGGCCTACTAGAGTGGATGCCTGCTAGAGCTGCAGGAATGTTCAAGAGAGTTCCTTCAATTTAAATCTAAATTAATTTGACCTATAACAAAAACTTGCATGTCATTGTGTAATGATTAAATGTGATAAGCTACTATTATATTGAAACCATTGTATGAACTTTTGTAACCATATTTACTTGTTAATAAATCTTTGAAATTCCTCAAGACACAGGAAAGCAAAGGGTGACTGAAGGAACAAAGGCGGGTATAAGTCAGTAAAAGTCTGTCCCTCCACTTCACCCAGAGCGAAAGAAGTTATTTAATGATTTTCCATCACAAAAATAGGGGTGAATAGAAACAATTTATTAGGTTCGTTGATTAGGACATTATACCATATTATTGGCATAAAATACCAGAAAGGACCCTTCTATTCAAGGAAAAAGTATAGTTAAAAGATTGATGATCCATGGCAAATGAAGCTATGTTAGCATTATTATTATAATTTAGAATTTGTATTAAATACATGACTCATCGCATTGACATTTACTATCCCTGACCCAACTGTCCTATGATTCATAAAAACTATAAACTATGACATTAAGAACTTAGAACATTCAGGTAGCCAAAAGATCATATTTAATTGAGAAGGTCATAAGATTTATTTTTTTTCTACTATACATAAAACTTTATGGTTACAACATTTACTCACATGTCCTACTTTTTTTTAATTGCCTCTGAACAATTTATAGCCAGCCTATCATATTACCACCAACAGTTACATGGAATGGAATAGACCTATTAACACTGTATAATTTAAATATTGTTAAACCTTTTCTAGTCATAAAGAACATCATCTAGTACCATTTAGTGAATGTAGGAAATGAAGAGAGTTGATATTCTAATATCGATATAATTTGTCCGGTAACCGTCCGGACCGAGCCCAAGTCGTCGACGGCGTGTACTGTTTCACGCGCGCGTCAAGGAGATGTCAGTAACTGTAAGGGTCTAGCAGGGTCGAAGCCTACTGGGGCCAAGGGTCTGATTCTGTAAGGAAGACTCGGCCCCGGTACGAAAGGCAACGAAGGTTAGTCAGTAAAAGTCTGACACTATCTCCCGCTCAGCCCAAGAGCGGGGGATGTCATAAGATGATTTTGCTACCGAAAAAAATAAATTAAAAAATCGATATAATTAATAAACTTACATTTGAGCACTAATTTATTTTGGTTCATAGAGCGCTTCTAACCTATACACAAAAATATACTCGTTCACGATCGTGTTGCACGCCCCAGAGTTTATTTTTCCGTATAGCATATATGCACTCAGTTAACCAAAATAAATTAGTACTCACATAAAATTTTATTAAAAGTGGTATCATTGTGATTCAAAATGAATATGGTTCATGCAGCGCTTGTTTCAGAGATAATAATAACTTAAATTAAAAAAGGAGAAAAAAAAAACAGTGAAACACTCTGTTTGGGCAATAATTGCTTGGACTTACTTATTATTTATCACGTAAATGTCACTGAATAAAAAAATATAAATCTTTAACTATATAAATGCATTTAAAAATAGTTGGAAACAGAAACTTTTAATTTTTGAGTGTGTGATGGGCGAAAAATGCTTCATGCCACCTTCCTCCTTTATAGTCGCTTTATAGCACTCAGGGATATTGCAGCTACTTAATAGTGTAAGAGTTTTCAGAATAGATTCAATAATTTCAAAGATTACATACAAAATTACAATTTGTATTGCTTTATAAAATTAGTTTAGGTACTTTCTCAAGTGATGTACCCTCATTCATCATCATTTCAACCAAAAGATATCCACTGTTGGATATAGGTCTCCCCCAGTGATGTACACTGAACTACAAAAAAAAAATTCACCTTTTTTTCTTTGAGTACATAACAGTGGGCAAGTCTATTACCATCAACTGAGATAAACCTAGCATCTGGGCTGCTCCTGAGAAATTTCGGAACAAAACATCAAGATTCAACACCCAGTGTTGAATATCGGACCTCATGCTCTGCAGTAGTATTTACGACTACTAAGCCAAAGAGACATTCGTAATAAAAAATGATCTCTGTTTCAAATAAATCAATTTTGTCACAGAGAACCACCTCCTCCATACCGTTCTCCACCGCCGCCCTCACAAGCCGTCAGAAAGTCTCCAAATCGCATGCGCTCCAACCGGCCTCAACACATGTCGCCCGTCAACCTTCCTGAAGAGAACCAGGACAACAGGAGTCCTGAGGCAGTTAGCTATAACAGCCAGTACAGGGAACTGGTCTCATTGGTGAATTATCAGAGGGAGAAGTTGTCCAGTCAGCAGGTGGATCTTATAAAGGTAAGAGTTTTAATTCTAATCTAGGTTCTTTTAATAGATTAAAGTTTTCAGTTAGATTTCTTGGGAGATCGTGAATTTATTTAAAATTTATGTACAGAAGTGGGGCTTAATACAACAAGAGTAGTAGGATTCAATAAATTGAAATAAGTGTAAGCGTCAGAGCCTTCGATCAACAAAGTACTTGTTGATCGAAAATCAGTGCATATGCGGTCAAAATATGTTGCCCGCTCTGGGGCCTTACCATGACGAGTTAAAATGTTAGAAATGTCGGGATGGAGCTATACACCCTATATATCTCCATCTCTTTCAACAGTTTAGGTCGTAAAATGGATTGTGTTGAGAACTCGTGGGTAGTAGGGTCTCTGAAGTTGGCATTCCGCACTATTGCGCATACTCGAAAAAATACGCAATACGCATTCGCCTTATGATTCTTAAAAAGAGTTACTGCGTAAGCAATCGTTCGAAGTTCAGAGCGGTCTAGATATTTCGGCCGTACCGTCTTTTGGTGACAATAGTACACGGAAGCATCCACGAGATTGTTCAAGCGCAACTCGCAACTCGCGAGGTTCCTCAAACGCTCCGATGCATTCGACTAATTTACTCGAGCATGCTCGATCAGTTTCCGCCCTGCCTCTGCTGACCCTTAGGGCGCTTGTACACGTTAAGAAATTTCACCGTGTCTGCGACAGATAGGACCAACTCATCATGTACAAGATAAGAATTTTGTCGGATCTAGGCACAAAAGGTACCCGCTCACCTACCGCACCACAGCAACTTCACGCGATGTGCTTAGCACAGACAAGATTTTTTCTTAATAAGTTTCGTTTCGACACACGAACTGTGTGCACTGCTTTAGTGCACACAGTTCGTGTGTCGAAACGACATGAATTCTTGCATAGACCCGGCGACTTTTCTTAACGTTTGCGGTCTTATTATTACGATGGCGATGATTTGATTGAAGGCTACTTTATATTTCCCCGAGGCAAAATACATATTCCAATGTTATTCATTTATAAAAATCCCTTACCATTTTACAGTATGACGCAGAAATCGGATTCTGGGAAAACAAAGGGCGGGAACAGGAACGTCAAGTAGAACTGTTGCAGCAACAAATTGGTTCAGCGGACAATCAACTGCGAATCAGTACTGAACAGGTAATAATTGGTACAATGTAGTGTCTGGCCGTAGGGCACTTTCTGGCCGAAACTGATGGATAGGCTATCTCAAAGGCCGAAAGCCGAAACTATAAAAATTAAATAGACTGAGTTCAAGATTGCATAGCATAAATGTGCAAGATTGGCGAAAAGATAAAAATAAAAACAGTTTTTTTTTTGCGCGTTTGTACACTATATTTCACAAGATTGCCTGATATAAGCGATGATGAGGTCGAAATTGGAGTACGCTTGCGTTATTCTATTCATTCTTGACTTAGAGTGGGTATCCGAAATGAATATTTTGAGTTTAGAACCTGCTAAACCATACTTTGATAAAAAAATTGACAGATTTTTAGGTTTAAGTCATACACAATTATTATAATAGGTTATTTCTAGGCAGGCGTGCTCTATCGTCGGCCACATCATCGCTTGCCATCAGGTGAGATAGTGGTCAAACGCGAGTCTATCAATAATAAAAAAAAGTAGAATTTGTGAACTTTTTAACTTCAAATGTTTAATTCAGAAATAGGGGTGAAATACCTAAAGACGAAATGCTTCAAAAATTATGTCAATTTATAGCCGAAGTTAGCCGAAACCGAAGCTTCGGTCAGACACTATTTAATTGGTGCAATGGAACTCTCTCACAAGATCGCACAAAGCAATCATCTGTTGGCACATAATTAGGTGCTAACAAAACATTGTTTTATCACGACTTGAGAGCAATCTCAGTCCCACGGTTTCTTTATTTTCTTTCGCGTCCGTAAAGCTTAGGTGGAAAGATTTATTGTTATGGAAGTAGATTGATTAAGAGTTGTTGAATTAAAGGCTTAATTTAGGCGTCATTTATCTTTAAATTATATAAATAAATCGCAAAAAATGTTTATACCTTTGTCTACCTATGACCGTTATAGACTTTGAAACCATCCAACTAAAGTGCGTTGATGGTTTTAGACCATTAATACATGCAATTTTTTTTCCAACCAATAAATAAAATTTATTTTATTTTATTTAGTTTTTTTAAGCTAAATAAAGATATTAATTTTACACACACGCCAGGTATCCGCTAGTTTTCTTTAAATTATAATTACTTAAAAATCAATATTTTAAGTTATTTTTCCATATTTAGTTTTGTTATAGTATGACTATATGAGGGTTCTCTATCGATATTTTATTGATTGATGCTAATAAGTCAGAGTAGACTCCTACATCTATTTAGGGTCCCGTACCCGAAGGGTGCCAACGGGACCCTAATACTAAGCCGCCGCCGTCTGTTCGTTCGTCTGTAAGCGGGCTGTATCTCATAAACTGTAAGAGGTAGAGAATTACAATTTTCACAGAATGTGTATTTCTATTGCCGCTACAACAAAAAATAATAAAATTAAAATAAAGTTAAAAATTAAAGGGGGTTCCATACAAGAAACATTATTTTATCGTCGTTTTTTACTTGAATTTAATATTAATATTGTAGTAAGTACGGAACCCTCCGTGTGTGAGTCCGACACGCACTTGACCAGTTTTTTTCATAAGATAACATACTTGGGGCGTGTTGTGTTATTTGATTTTAAAACATCATTGCTTGGTACAGGTGCAATCACTAAACTATGTTGAGGAGGAAAGTGAAATAGTGAAACAGAATGAGAAGACCATAAAGTCGGAGATAGTGCTGGTGCGCTCGAAGCTGGCCAATTGTGAAACGGAACTGTTACAGTGCAAGAACAAGATCAGGAAGCTGATGGAGGAGATTCACAATGAACAGAGACTTATTAACAGTCGCCAGCAGGAAAATAGGTGAGTTCTCTATAGTTTGAAAGGGTTCCGTACTTCAAAAGGAAAAACGGATCCCTTATAGGATCTCTTTGTTGTCCGTCCGTCTGTCTGTCAAGACCTTTTATCTCAGGAACGCGTGGAGGTATCGAGTTGAAATTAAAACCATATACTCAAGTCTGCGGTCTCTTAAAGCTGCAAAAAAGACGACACAGTCGAGGGAATCAAAATTCATAGGGTACTTCCCACAGCTCCCCCTAAACAGCTTGATCGATTTGGATAAAATTTATGTGTATATTTGAATGGGTCCCTGGATGCTTTGAAAATATAACTGAACCTGGTGGGTGGCGCTGCAACCGGGAATTCAACTTTTTTTTTTTTACGAAATCCCGCATTTGGACAGGACAGCGTCTGTCGGGACCGCTAGTATACGGTTTTTCATTTAGAGCGCTCGAACTTTGAAATTAAATAAAACGACCTGTTTAAGTGATATTACCGCAATTTTCATAAAATTTTAAAGGTAACAACTCTGCTGTAGATGTTGTATTCTGATACCAATTTTGGATATCTTCACATAAATGGAACTCAATTTCACGAATAACGCGAGTTATGTTGGCCTTTAAAACAGCAATTGACTGTGGTTTGTCTGCATAGACTAAAGATTTAACGTAGCCCCACAGAAAGTAATCGGGCGGTTGACCAGTCGATGTCGCATGATTCGACGTTAGGCGAATAGTGCACTGATAATCTCATGCCAAATTTGAGAACTATTGCTTTACCAAGATAGTCGCTATCAAAGTTCGAGCGTCCCTATTGAAAAACCCTATAATAGTACAGGGGCCCAAGTCTGCTATTTTTATAAATTCGTCATTCCAACACGATCCCATTGTCATTTTGTTAAAAGTTCGTAATCTGATAATACATAATGGTCGATCATTGATCGATCAATGATCTTGTGGTAGAATGACAATATCGAGTTGTCTCGAAACAAATTAAAAGCAATGATTGCAATATGACGTTCTAATGGTAGGTCACTGATCAAAGGAACTGTCAAAATTTCAGCAGATTACCACATACGTCAGATATTCATTTGTCATTATGTACGAGATTACCATTCTATGCATTCTTTCAATGGATTGTTAGTGGTTAACCATTGGAAAGTCATAATGACGCCATTATATTAGTAGATTACCAAACTTGGTCAAAATCAACAATTATGAAGTCAATGATAGACCATTCTGACACTATTGTAATAGTAGGCTTGAGGCCCAGATGACGAGTGTGATCAGTGATCAACTGGGCTACTTGTCAACTGAAGTGGAAAGAAATTTTCTTACATAAACACTATTATAGCTGAAAGATGCTATATGGTATTCGCTAGCTTATGCTAAAATATAGTTACCTAATATTGCATAATGTAATTTGCGTTGAGTTTTCTCTTTTTGTTACTGAGCATAGAATTAGAATTTGTGTGTATTCTTGACTGAAAATTATAATCACCTTGAATGTAAATGTTTATTTGGCGTAATATTTATTTCCGTTGAATTCGTAGTTATTCAAATTACAGCACGTAAAAAGTGACTCTGTTCTGTGTTATCTCATTTTTGATCACGAATTCACAACTTGTAATTTTAAGTTCGTCTTGAAAACGTGTAATTACAGTAACAATTACAAGTGGTTACCTACAATAATAAGTACTTGTGTGAGAATATAAATTAGATTGTTGTTTTGATAGTCGTAATGAGAATTAACAGACCTTGATCTTTTGTTTGTTTAGATTCCATCTAAACTTTTTATTATATTATTTTAACCTTCATAACATCACTTCTCTGTTTTCTCAAAGAGAATAAGCAGCAGTATAATAATCCCAAATTGCCAGTACGAACGTTATGGGATATATCGATATGATTGTATGATATACATATATCATATGATGGCAAAAATATTAGTCAATCTAATCCAACCCTTAGGACACAAAAACATTTCATCAACTGAAAAATAAAATCGAAAACTCGTGAAAATTCGAACGCCCCAAAATGACGGTACGTCGCGTCGTCGCCGACCACGCCTATTGTGGAACTTGTGCTGTGTCGTACCAAATATGCTACATTTTCGATATTTACGACGTTTACTATACGAGGTACATAATTAACGGGGCCGGTTAGGATTGATGCCTGCCAGGGCTGAGGGATTGTTTGAAAGAGTTGTAGAGGAACACAGGTCGGTTTTAGTCAGAAAAAGTCTGCCACTCCCTCTCGCTGTTACTAGAGTAGGAGTTATTATTTAACGATTTTACACTAAAAAAAACCTGCTTGTCCTAAACTTTACGAATAATAATTATAGTACGGTACTTTACCGCCAATGTCCAATATTTGAACTTATCATCTTTTTAAATGCAGAGTGTTACTATTTTATAAATAAACAAACTAAATTAAATATTAATTCCTTATATGGATTGAACTGATGATGATTTTCTTCTCATAACAGACAAGCGCTGGAGCGATCAATGCTCGCTGAAATGGAGAGTTTACAAAGTCAGATACAGCAAGCCAAACACGCAACTGAGATTAATAATCTCACCGCCGAGAATTTGAAGAGAGAGGTATGTCGCATTTTCTACTATAGGCATTTGTTTTATGTAAAATTCTAGTTTTTTAAATTCATAATTGTTATAAATCTTTTTTTGAGATATATTCATGTTTTATTTAGTTGTTAGCAATGGCGGAGGGTAGATACGGAAAAGGGAGATTGTCTCACTTCTGGGTAAAGGTAGGCCTTTGTCCAGCAGCGTTACATAATTTAGATTCAATTTTGGAGTTTACTCACGTGTTTAGGCAGGAGTAATCGCGGCTACTTTCGAGGTCGTTCGTATGGCTGTATTGGTCAATACGCAGCGATATCACGAGTTGAATACTTTCTATGAAATTCGTATGTGAGCCAACCCGAAATAGTCATAAGTGAAAACAGTAATTTAAAAAAAATATTAGTGTGAACACGACTTGTCATCTTATATTTTTGAATCCTTCATATCTATCAATATTTTAGAGTTTATTCTCGTATATTGAGTCAAGTTTAAGCTACATTGCCCGCAGGTGGGAGTGCTAGAGAATGCCATAATGGAGAAGAAGCGCCAAGTGGAGCGGCTGGTGCAGGAGATGAAGGAAGCCAACCTGCAGAGCCTGACCGGTAGCGTGGATGAGCTGCGGCATCCTTTGGATGGTATGTATATTTTATTAATGTAATGAACATTGTAAAACAAAATGGTTCCATGAATCAAATATTTTACTAGATGTAAGGCTATCTTAGTTGACTTTCATTGTTAATTTATTTAATTGATGATATGATATAAGTTTTTGTCCTCGTATTAGACTGTTAGGTACGTTTCGAAATGATGGCTAAGGCATTTCTTTGACTGTTCAACTACTTTTAAATTCTAGAGCTTTCTGTAGCGACATCTGTGTCGCCACATAGGAACTATCCTGCATAAAAGTTCTCAACGCGATTAGAAATTAACTATAGAGTAGTTGTCAGGAAAAGACACAATCCGTCTATAGTCTCACGACCTGCCTGCCTTTTCAATGGAGGTATGTGGGACTACACCCAGTTCCGCATTCCTCTTAATTTCTATAGGTCGTAGGCATCGTCGCATCATCCTACGGGATTATAAAAAAAAAAAACTGATAAAACAGTCCATAAAAGTTGTTAGTAACAAGAAATTAACTTATAGCTAATGTTAGTAATACCCCAGAACTATAAATTTTAGAGACACTATTTACCCCTGCACCCCCCCCCCCCTATTTACCCTTTATTATACGGCGCAAGTTTTTTTTTTACAAATTTCCCTTTTATCCGCAGGGTTGTGCAAAGCGGGTAGCGCCCGCAGGATCATAGGGTCTCCGAGACAGCTGGAAAATGCAGCACCCACCAACAAGAATCCTCACGGTGTATGGGTATAATGTTCAACGACACATTACTATAAGAGCGGCCATTCAAGTTCCCCCTATTACGCGACGGCCTAATTTAAGTAGCGAAGAAATGTTTAGATCAAACTAGATATAATTTTGGCTAGGTTTCTAAATCAGATTGGATGGAATCTCGAATGTATGTGGGTGGCATTTTACATAGTTTGTAATTGCAAACTTTTCATCTAGGAGTGTACTTTCTTATCTTTTTTTAGTGTATGACTTCATTGTAACCATCACAATTTTATTAAAAATTTACCACTAATGGTGTAGATGTCAGCAAATCGTAGGGGCCCAGCAGGGTCGAAGCCTACTTGGGCCATGGGTAGTGTGAAAACGAAACCCGGGGCCCTGGGACGAAGCCAACGAAGGAACAGGAGTGGGTTTTTAGTCAGTAAAAGTCTAACACTATCTCTCGCTCCGCCCAAGACCGGGATTTGTCATAAGATGATTTTCCCACCCAATAAAAAAAAAAAACCACTAATGGGGTGATCTGAAAATACGGCTTTACTTATCTGAATCTTTACTTAGTTAACTGATTCTTGATTTAGAAACCTAGTGCCCGTGCTGCTATAAAATGTGCACGATATTAATTTGTGGTACTTATAAAGCCTATGGTAGCGGTTAATTTATTCGTATTTGTGTTCAAATTAGTGTCATATTTATAATTATTATTTTGTCACAAATTAATCGTTTTAAGTGTGTATTGGAAACTTAAATGGAGTGTACTTAAAAGTATCGGCTCGATATTTTTACCTTACACTAGAAGTATTATTGTGTCTTGCCGTATAGTTAACGTTTTTTTGATATTGATTGATATTGGAATTAGATGGAACAAGTGCATTCAAATTATTAACGATTTTATTTAGTATATTTTTGTGTGTTGTGTGATGACTTTTTATGAATTAATATAACAAAAAAAAAAAAAACAATCGTAGATTGAAACTAACAACACAGTTTAGACTTTAGGAAATTGTATTCAGTTATCCATTTGACTTTCTAGTTCCGTAATTTTATCCCATCTATTATTGTGTTCGGTTTATGATTGACCAAGTGTTGCTTGAGAATGTTGAGTGCTGAGTAAATACGCCATTTTTGGACAGTAGAGTAAGCTTGTGGAACGACTGAGTTCTTAAGTATTATCGCGCCATTGGTGTATGAGTTTAGTGAACATGACGACTTAATTTACCATTTCAATCTCTTTACACACTATTTATAAGTATGATACTTGACTATGTTAGAATCTCTACGAACTATACTACTGTTAAAGATCATGTTTAAAGTATTTACACTACGATTAATTTGCAATATAGAGATACTTAATTATAATAATAAATCTAGTCGAAAGTTTAAGCCATTGCAATATTTTATAAACAAATATTAACCTTGATTTTAGAAGCATTTTAAATATAATAATGGCATTTATGACAAATTATTAATATTATAGCGTAATAGATGTAGTATGTGTGGATTATGTATTTAGAAGTTCTATGAGACTTATTTGAAGAATATACTGTTTTGTTTCCTGCATGGTAACTAATGTAACTAGACGATTTGTGTATAATTCATATATGAAATAAAGGACATAATGTATACTGAATTAGTGTCTTATTTTTGCCAATTATGTAGGCACCAATATGCCCAGAATACTATGAACGAACGCGATGATTAGATCTAATATAGAGCTGTTAGAATCATGGAAGTACTTGCCTATTTTGTATTACTTAATATGATTTATCTCTTTATATATATCATTCTTTCTATCGGGTTCTCAATTTTTTTTATCAGACGAAACCTGGCAGATAGGACATCGTCTGTCCGGACTTCTAAATTCTATATAACTTTACAACACATAATGAAACTTTTGAGTAACAAACAACGATCAAAAAATTATAGTACTGTAATAGACTAGGTTTTCCTCCTTTTTTTTCCTTTTGAGGTACGGAACCCTTAAAAACAACGTCAGCTACTCTATTAAGACAAGAGAGGCAAAACCTAGTCTATTATAGTACTATAATTTTTTGATCGTCATCACTTTGTTGTCCGTCTGACTGTTAAGATCCTTTATCTCGGGAACGCGTGGCGGTATCAAGATGAAATTAAAAGCATATACTCAAGTTTCCGGTCTCTCTAATGACTAAATTATCGAGAAAAAAGGTATGGTCGTTTATGTCGCAAAAAACGTATTGCAAATCAAATCCGGTCAATACTAAGTAAGTTCGAAAGGCTCCAAACCATTCAAATCTGATGGAAGGGGAAAAATTCGAGACAGAATAAGGATGCACACATTGCCACTGACATCACCTCCATTACGTGGCTGAGTGTAAAAGAGATAGCAAGATGTGCCCACCATCCATGTTTTGATTTGACCA
The DNA here is from genome assembly GCA_949316375.1 of Mythimna vitellina. Classification (NCBI taxonomy): domain Eukaryota; kingdom Metazoa; phylum Arthropoda; class Insecta; order Lepidoptera; family Noctuidae; genus Mythimna; species Mythimna vitellina. The sequence goes on along the minus strand of OX438706.1, from coordinate 9,426,602 downwards.
ATTTTGATTACTAGGGCCACGGGTAGTGTGAAAGTGAAACCCGGGGTCCTGGGACGAAGGCAAAGAAGGAACAGGAGTGGGTTTTTAGTCAGTAAAAGTCTGACACTATCTCGCGCTCCGCCCAAGAGCGAGATTTGTCATTAGACGATTTTTCTACCTAAAAAAAAACAATTATGATTGTTTTCAGAAAAATACCTCTTTTTAGTATTATTCGTTATGTAATATTGTCCGATTGGCGGGCTGTTTGAAAACAGTATATATGTTGAGGACATTGTGTAATATGTTAAGGCTTTATCAGCGATAGGTGAGAGTTACTTGTGCCCAAATCATATTTATCTTATCTGGACATATAACTAATCGACAAATTTTGGTGATCCTAACTAAATCCGACGCAGTTCCCATACAAACATTGTCATACGATGAAAAAATAAAGATACGGCCGTTTATGTCGCAAAAAACGTATATTACAACACTCGATGAAATCAAAATTCATAGTATACTTCTCGTTGACCTAGAATCCTGAAATTTGGCATGTAGCAAGGCCCTCATAGCACAAGTATAGGAAAAAATCTGAAGTGTAAATTTGTAGTTACGTCACAAAAAAAAACGTTTTTTTTCGATTCGAAAAAATCTTCGTAACTCAATTCGGGAATTGAACTTTTTTAATAGGTAAGTTTGTACGGATACGGAACCCTCGGTGCGCGAGTCCGACTCGCACTTGCCCGTTTATTTTTTATTAAAGTCCCGCTAAGTGCAATCTGTGATTATAAAACATATAATATATAATCATTAATTTTATATAATACTCATGTATTTATTACGAGACGCACAGAATCGGTCGTTGTGAAGACGCTTGGGGGATGCTTATGTCGAACAGCGGACGTCTTTCGGTTGAAATAATGATTTACTAGCGGAATTTAGATTTTTTTAATCTTTCCATTGTTGTCTTTCCAATGAAACTAGTTAGGGGCACATCGGTTGGACGGTTCCAGACTATAATACACATAGGTAGAAGAGAGAGGTAGTTGTTTTATATAAATACTAGCGGTCCCGGCAGACGTTGTCCTGCCCAAAGCTGGCTTTTCGTCAGACAAATAACTGAGAACCCGATTGCAGCGCCACCTACCGGGTTCAATTGTATTTTCAACCATTCAGGGACCCACTCAAATGTACACACTTTCATCCGTATCGGTCTAGTCGTTTAGGAGGAGTTAGGTGACAAACACACGTACAGAAGAATTATATATGTATACAAAGATATTTATTATATACCTAATACATATGTAGTTATTATTGAAGAATAATAAAACATAAAACCACAGATCACATAAGACTTGAGCTTTATCCAATTATAATATGATGCAGTTTTGATATGAGTTTTAGGGAATATTAAATTAAAACTATTAAAATTAAACAACTATGCATTATTTATTAATCCTTATATTCAATATAACTTATTTAATGTAAGAAATTAAATCTGTTCGCAACAACCTCTAATAAAGAATGCACTTCTCTATTCAATAGATGCCGTATCGCGTAACTAAAGTTATGCCGTACTGTACTTAAAGTTCCGAGTTTGACCGTAACACTAATATATTTACAACATTTCGTCAAATCGCGGAGTCAAATTAACAACATAGATTCGATGACTTCTAGCCTGTGTTGTTGGGGAGATTCAACTAACCGTATGTCAAATAATTCTCGTAACTTCCCGTCACTACCACTCGACACAGTAGAAAGAACTGAACATTCATAAAATTTAAATCACATTTCAATACTTGAAAGTGTTCAAGGCAAACTTTGTCCCTTTATATGGACTGGAAACAAGTGAATACCGTATAATATATAAAATTGAGCTGGTACTTGGTTTTTTCAATGTTGGTTTGCTCCTTCTATTTAAATAGAAGAGCTTCTTCGTTCATGGGTGTACCCAGCATTCGCTTAAGGGGCAGAAGAAAGTAAACTATATTAATAATAGGAATTTATGTAGTAGATTCAGAATTTCGAGGATTCGGCGCCAAAACACCCATCTCGGCACGCAGAAAACCTTTAGTAAAGCTCGCAAAGCAAAATCGAAAATTTGAGTTTTTAGGTTTTTTTTTATGATTCATAGGCGTATCGAGAAAAGCGAGGATACAGAAGCGAGTTTAAAATTAGCATCTTGTCACATTATGCAGAAAAGTTTGACAATGAAGAGATTATAGGATGCAAGAGCGTGTGCAGCGGACTCGAAAAATTTATAAAATTATTTTGTGTAACAATATCAGTCAATAATACAAATCAGGGTAAACAAAGGCAAATGACAGACCATAGGTGAGTTTTAGTCAGTAAAAATCTGACACATCCTATTACCCCACTCTGGAAATCATTTGATAATTACCCACCACAAAAAAAAGGGGACTCTGGCACATTGTGGGTACACCCAGGGCTCCATGTAAAATATGTACTTTAGCTACCACAAGCACCATCATAAATTGCAGATGTATTCACTAATTTCAAATCCACATGAACCTTAATGCTACTGTCCCAGTAAAGACTATGCTTTCTCTTCTTTCTCCCTGTTATACCGTTCTAGTTCTTTTAAGAATTGTCCTTTAGGTTTCATGACGTTGGGTCTGTCTCCACGACACTTGGGACAGAACCATTTGCCTTTTGGCTTGGTTGTTAGTGAGACACAAGAGAAATGGAACCACTCGATGGGACAGAGATCGTTGTCGCAGAGGATCATCTCGCCGAACGATATCTGGTCGCACAGGCAGTAGCGAGGCTCGTCGGGATCGATGGCATCTGTTTCTTCTGGCGGCGTTTCTGAACGTTGTGCTGCTTGGCGTGCTTTGCGTTTTTTCTTTTTGCCTATACCTGAAAAGAAAAAAAAGAGACATTATAATTTAAAAGAACTTAAGATATAAGAATTATGACGATGACCAAACTAAAGTTGAGAGGACTTCAAATAGTAGTATGTTATTTGGGGTCTTCAATAAATATACATACCTTTCTTGTGGGTAGTGTTGTGGGCATGCCTCTCACTATCCCGTTCGCTGGAGTCTGCACCATCTGTGGCGGCGCCGGCTGTTGTCCGTGATCGTCTCGCGCGCTTCGACCACCGCTCACCTTGGAGAAACATTGTTTTAGTATTTATTATTTACAACAAAAATGAGTTGTGACCATAGGATGATGCAGGGCAGAATTAAATGAAGACATAGAGTGGAGAAGACAAAGAATAAGATAAAATAGTAGAAGGGGGTTTCTTACTAAAGTGAGGAAGAGAGAGTTGTTAGTTGAATAAAAAAAAATTTATTAACCCTTTGACTGCCTCATCAAAAAAGCAAACGCATTCTCTGAACACCAAGCTGCTGAAGCAGCTTATGATAATATGGATGAAATAAATAGTAAGCTGTTAACATAATATAAATTGGGATAAGTCTAACATAATAACAATAACAATATTCCACAACTATCACACAACGCTGTCTAGTCCCAAGGTAAGCAGAGAACAAATGATCATACTCATCACACAAACTTTTGTCCTGGGTGGGAATCGAACCCACAACCTCCGGCATAAATGATATTTATTTTGTAAGTAGGTTTAAAAAAACACTTTTACACATCAATTTTTTTTTTGTCATTTTAAACTAGATGAGGCCGGTGTTTCCTAGCTGACTACCCTGAGAAGAAACACCGAAACAAACTCAGGGGTCAAAGTCTCTTTTAAAGTCCATACAGTTAACATGTAATGGTCAAATCACATGAGAACAGTGCAGATTTGTCTGAGGTGGTCTTTTGAAGAAAGAACCATACAGATTTGAGTGGACCTGTCCAGGTAGTGGCATAGCAGTCAGGGCCTCTAAACACTAGACCAACAGGCCAGTCAAATGATCCAAATAATCGCCTTGGTCATTAACGCATTAATAAATAAATAAATAAACAATAGGATTTTGGAGTGTATTATTTTTTTGTAGTCCAGATGTATCATGCATCTTTTTATACTTTCTTAAATTGGTTCTCAACAAATTTTTATATTTGCAGATCTTAAAGATAATACAATAGGCAATGAGTCTTAAGAGGAAACTATTTCAACTGGGAGGACTGTATTAAGATAAACTCAAACTGTTTACTTAGTTTTATTAATTATGTTAAGAACAAACAACTAGGTAATACTTCACAACCGTTACATTACTCAGAACGAATATTCTAGTATAACTGTAACTCTATGGTTGGTAAAAGTATGTGAGATATTAAAATCATTGTAATTACAGGACACATTTTAATTTCTTGTTATTCATGTCCAGTATACAGTTTTGTGAATGGTATGATAAATGTTAGAAAATAATTAATGTTGTTTTTTTCAATTAACACTTACACATCAAAAATCAAAGGCTTTGATGGTTTTACACCCGGAAATCAATTGCTCAGCGTCGTTACTGAACAGATGGCTGGGCAACATGTGTTCTTTTTGTTTTGGAATGACAATGGCTCACAATTTACTGAGTTTGTAGTTCTTTCATTGGTCAATAAGAAAAAGGCGGGGCTAGGCACGATGGATAAATTTTGAAAATGATCAACCGAACAATTTGCTGACCATGCATACTTATAAAAAATGACACAACTAAGTTGAAATACAGCTTACCTCCAGACTTATCTCTACTATCCACTTTTTCTTTCTCCTTCTCATTGCTGCGCTCAGGAGGTGGAGGAGGAGGTGCATGCTGCGGTGTGACTACTGGTGCTGGCACCTCCTTCTCAGCAGCTCGGACAGTCTCCGGAGCTGGTGCTGGCTCTTCCTTAACTGTTCCATTTGTCTTAACCTCCAGGCAAGATACTGTAAATAAATATAGAGTGAGCATGTTGTTTACAGTTTTGTGGATTATTTTTGGGATTTTGCCAACAAGTGATTTAAAAAAAAAAGAAAATTATTTAACAACATACACTAATATTGTTGTGTTTATTTGTTTTCTTATGATAATAAGTTGTAATTTTTTTTAGTCAAAAAAAATCTTTTGTTTCAAATTCAGTGTTATTTGTTCATGATTAAGTTCTACCTTTTGTTTTAAGCATTTAGCAAACTATATTTTCCAAATAGTTTTTGATGAAATACTCACTTAATTTTTTGTGATCTGCATCAAGTGATCGCTGTTTATTGTCAATGAGGTCTTGCAGTATCTGCACAACTTGTAGTTTCTCATCACCTATCTCCTGAGCAGCCACCAGGACCGTCTGTAGCCGCAAAGCGGCTCTGCTGCGGCGACGCTCTTCTGTGTTGGTTCCTATGCATACAGCCAGGTGCTTCTCAGCTTCACGAAGACATTCTGTTAACAAACGAAATAAATCTTAACACATAGCAACACAAAAGCAGATAGGTTATATCTGGTGTTTTTTCCACATAAAACAAGACACAAACATCAACTTAAATGTAGTCGAAATGAAATCTTTTTATAACCATCTTTAGAAGTAACAGCAGACCAGTGGTTTTTGTGTTATTTTGGTCCACTTGTACTTGCGAGTCGTAATCTATACATAGGTATGCATACGTAATGAGGTTGAAAGGCGAACGTCAACAATATAATTACAAGCTGTTGTATCAAATAAAAATAACTTATACAACTGCTAATACTTAGTAAGAGCAATTATGGCCTAAAGGACATGTAGAAATCGGAAAATTACCTCTGTATGTTACGTCAAGCTCTCGCATACGCGATAAATGTCTTTGCAGGTCATTCGGAAGATTTTCAACACAATCTAAGTAATTTTCGACGTAACTCGCTGAAAGCAATGCTTCAGTGGATGTTTGATTCAACATGGTTAAAGTACGAACACAGTATTCATAGTGATAAAACAAGAGAAATGAATAAAATCACTTTGAAAGCGAATAACAAGTCCGCTGCATTCAACAGCCGTCCCGTCAAGCATCATTTTTCGTTCAGAACTTCAGAAACGCAGTGACTTTTGTTTTGTTGTTTTATATTTTTTTACTTGGCATTTTGTTGTGTCTAAAAAAATAACTTTAAATATTTTAGCAGCTGTTTATTAGATTTATCTTTAATTAAAATAACTACTTTAATGGAAATAATTTCAAAATATGCGACGTAATGTGATACCACACTCTGTCGGGTTTTAGTAAGTTCAAGTCATATCTCTTTGTAGTCTGTGGTCACAGAGTACTTTTATATATTCTGTGGTTTAGGTTCTTATTATCTGGAATGGTCGAATCAAGCGGGCTATGTACTAGAAAAAGAATAAAAAATAATATTAATTATAATAATATTTTGTTAATATTATTTTGTCTATTACAAGCCATCATTCTTTTTTGATAATGTGATTTTTGTAGAGTAATATGGTTTATGGAGTTTGCCTAAGTGGTGAAGATGTAACTTGAATTATAAAGCATAGATGGCGCTGCGATAGTCGCTTAGCTAAGCACCGGCAAAAAAAAAAAATCTACACAGAGGGCGCCTGAGATGGCACCGATAAGGCAGACCCAGAAAAAATGGCGATGTGACCTAGAAGCGTAGGTATCATAGTGTCTGGTTCATCATCATCATCATCATTTCAGCCGATAGACGTCCACTGCTGGGCATAGGCTTCCTCCAAATGTCGCCACAAAGAACGGTCCTGTGCGTCTCGCATCCATAGGATTCCCGCAACCTTCACCAGGTCATCGGTCCACCTTGTAGGGGGCCTTGAAACGCTGCGTCTTCCGGTACGCGGTCGCTACTCCAGAACCTATCGGCCCCAACAGCCATCTGTTCTGCGATCAATGTGCCCTGCCCATTGCCACTTAAGTTTGGCGATTCTTCATGCTATTTATCTGGTTCAAGGTGATTCAAAAAAGGTTAGCAAGAAGGAGCCCTATGATCAGCAGTGGGGTAGTACTGGCTGGGTGGCATACATTAAGAGTTTTTTTTTATGATTTATTTTTCTATATTTCAATCGATCGGATAAGATTGAAAAATACACTTGACACTTGGGAAAGAGTGAAGTAGAGGTTCTTAAACGTTCCACCTTAACTATTTAAGGTTATACTGAAAATTAAACTCTAACACTATTACATTTTTTTTTTTACTTTTCTCGTCTATATACACAGGACATCTTAATTAACCAAATTGTAGTTTTATATGTTCGAAATTTTAATATGTTCTTCTTACCCCGTCAAATTTCGATGGGTAAAGTGGGAAAATTCTAATAAATCCAAAAATACGAAAAATTGCCACATTTAGGCGCGATAACTCTACTAAGAATTAAAAATAATGAATAGGTATTTCAATAAAATGCAAGTACTTGCCTCATAAGTAAAGTTATAAGACACGGGGTAAGATTAAACAGTCGGTTAATTTGCGGAAAAGTCACTGCGCAGAAATTTGCATTTTTCACACAACCACTCACTTAAATAAAACAGCAAACGCTGACTATGGTATGTGACCTAACAAAATTAAGGTCTTAACAATGTTGCCATCACTGCAAAAACTGCACTAAATCTGTCGTTAAGGATGGTTTTTTATAGTACCCCGTTTTTCGTCTTCCCCCACTCACCTTAATAAAATTATGTCAAAGTGTAATAAAAATGATTGGCTAAATTGAGACCCGGAGAGAATTTCAAAGTTCACCATTCTCTTCTCGAAATTTCGAGAAGACTGTCAAGATGTTGAAAACTTGAGACTGAGTAGGTATGAGGTCTTGGGGTTGATTTCCGGGTCGGGTAAAGTGATGAATAAGGAATTTTCGAGTAGCAGCCTGGAACTCCGACTCTAATTGCTCGATGCATTTCGTATTTTTTAGTTCATAGAAGTCATATGACATATATGTCACCACATACCTATAGCCTTGTTCGATAAATGGGCTATCCAGCACCAAAAGAATTTTTCAGTTTGCACTAATAGTTCCTGAGATTAAATAAACTATATATATTTCTATTATAATAATATTAGCTTCTGCCAGCAGTTGCGTCCGCGTGAATCTCAGTTATTACGGACTCGAAGTCGAAGCTATTAAGTTGCCTATGTCCTTCCTTGGAGTTGAAGTTTACTCCATACCAAATTTCATTAAAATCCTTTCAGCAGTTTATACGTAAAAGCGTAACAGACAGACAGACCGATTTACTTTCACATTTTAATATTAAGTATTGATCTTCTCTTCTATATCTATATACAAATTCAATGCCACTTTTCGTTGTAATTTTATAATTCAAGAACGGGCTCACCTATCCAAACCAAATGTTAAGCCTTGGTTCGGACTATTTAGTAGATGGTTTATGTGAAGTTTGCACAAAATCGGTCGAGCGGTTCTTCATTTATCACATTATTAGGCGGTACGAAGTTCGCCGAGTCAGCTAGTACAGTATATAATAGATATACCTATGAGTAAACATTGAAAAGTAACACAAATATCCGTATTAATATAACTGTTCTAATAAAATAAGAAGCATGTACTTAATCAAATTAATATGAGCTTTGCAGAACATCGGTCCTTGAACTAAAAAGTTCAAAAATGTATTAATGCAACGCAACCGAGGGCGTACTTAGGAGCAGTGGCGGCCGAGTGGTAACGGCCCCGACTTGCGAGTTGTAGGTTGCGGATTCAAACCCAGCTAGGCGCATTACTTTGTGTAATTTATTTCATCATAACTGCTCTCGAAACGGTGAAGGAAAAAATCGTGAGGAAACCTGTCCTAGAACCAAAAAATTCAAAGATATGTTATATTCACCAACCCGCACTGGGCCCGCGTGGTGGATTAAGGCCCATTCCTTCTTCTAGAGAGGAGGCCTGAGTCCCAACAGTGGGAACATTGTAAGGCCGACTATGCTATGCTATAACCGAGGGAAAGTGGGAAATTGGAAAACTTAATACTTTTCCGAGAAATTTGGTTTAAAGCCTGGTAAAAAAAACATGTTATCCACCGAACACTACGATGGAAATTGTTTAGAAAATGACTGTTATTTTCACTCTAACATTTAAGATACAAAACGTTTACGCCGGGACTGAATTGTTTTCTATGCACCTGTCACTTATTTATGAAATTTGCATTTCATACCTACCTATTAGAAATAAGTAGGTATAGTTACCTACTTTCGATTCGAATACAGAAAATAATAGAATAAAAAAAGCACAGAAAAATAAAAAAGGCGATAAAAGAAGAGAGAAGAAGAGTAGGTATATCTATTTATCTAAATTACAAAAAGCACTTGAGCCTCATAAAGATCTGATGGCCGGGCCCTCGCAAGGCCGCCGCTGATGGTCATCATTTATTGCAGACGGGACTTTAGAATCACAGTCGCTCAGAGTGGGGTTTTTTTGTTTAATGATATATATACCAGTGCTTAACTGCGATCTCACCTGATGGTAAGCAGTGATGCAATCGTCGATGGTGAGGAGCACTAACTTAATAAGATTTCACACTAGCTTTGAAGACACCTAAATTATAATCGGATGGAAAGACTGCAGCAAGCAAATTATTCTAATCCTTCGATGTAGATACGTAGTATAAATGACGAGGTGAATCGCTTAGTCCGGACCGTAGAGGTGTTAACAACGTAAGGGTGGACACTCGCTGTACGTCCGTCAGCTCGATTTTGAACGTCAACTGAATGATTCCGGGGAAGACTCAGGGGTGATTCGTTTACAGTTTCGTCAGGGATGAGCCCCAACAGGTATTCCGGAGTGGTGTTTTAAGAGGTAACGGGGTGATCATCAGGGTGGAAAGAATCCAGTCAGGAAGCAGGCAGGGTGAAAAGTCCAGGCGCTTTTTGAAGATTTCCCCCTTTAAGGGTTGTTGTTTATATAAAATATTAAAGGTTAATAGAACCGATTAAAATAAGTTCGGCCTGAGATCATTCTTCTAGAAAAGGAAATGTTATTATGCTTTAATATCATGCAAGAGTCGAGGTCGATTTCCACCTACAGTCCTCACCCACGTCTACTTTGTCATAAAACCTAAATTCAAAACGACAGTGTGCCGCACAAACTCGCCAGTACTGGCTAGATATTCTAAAACATATTTAATTATTTGACAAACGTCACAAATTCATAATAATTATTATGACAATTTGAAAATATCGCGTTTTTATTTTTAGTTTTACAGTGTAAAGTAAGCTAAATTTTTGAGTAGAAAAAATTACATAAGTGTTTTTAAGTGCAGTGTCCCGATGTCATCCACCCTTATTTTTGTCGGGCTGCCTGAGGATTCGAGAAGCTCTATCACAAAGTAAGTGCTATTTATCTGCTCTTTATGTTGCATCGACGCGATGGCGCAACTGGGCCAAGTCGATTACTACCGATATTTATATGTGGATATGTTCTCAAATCACTTTAGACACTTCAGCAATGTTTTATGGTGACGCTCGCAGTAAATTCACTTTGATTTAGAATTTTCCTAGCAACAGGGGAAGGTTTTAAGAGAAAATTACTGTCAGAAGTTTATTTTGATGGGCTACATACAATGGACGTCAATTTTTTGTGTTACAGCAGTAAATTGACGTCTGAATCAAACCACTTGATTGAGGTTTATTGCTGTTGATATCTTAGTTATAAGAGAAAGAGCTATTTGTTCGATTTTTTTTACTAATTTTCATTTATAGGACTACGGGATATTTTTTGTTTCGGATCCATTTCTTCATAATCTCATACCAATCACAGATTTTGGATCGGCGGCGGCTTAGCTTAGCTAGCAAGGTTAAACAATTTTTTTTTCTAAAGAAGGTGTAACCAAACTACCTCGTTTCTATTTTTGACGTTTCCAGCATGTATTATTAATATAATTTAATAATGTACCATTAAACCATGAAAGTCATGAAAGCTTGGTATTATACAAATAGCGCTATTCAACTGCGAAAAGCGCCTGAACATTATTATTATATAGGTAATTTTGCTTTCATGCGCTTGAACGAGCGCCTCAGTCTCGGTGGCTTGTCATAAAATCCGTTTTAGAAACCCTTTTAGTGTTTCCACGTACAATGGATCACCCGTTTTAGATATGTATTGCGTCGTTTGTGCTAAACTATTGTGCTGTTATCCGCGACTTTGTCTCTAAATTTTGCATAACTCCTTGGAAGATCCTGGGGAGATCAAGGATATTCTTTTTTTAATAGATAACTTCTTTGCTCAAGCATGTTCGTACCTTTACGTTTTCGTTAATATATTTGGTTAGTTTTATTTGTTTAGTTTTATTTTTTTTATTTGAAATAATCATCTAATGACAACTCCCGCTCTTGAGCGGAGCGAGAGATAGTGTCAGACTTTTACTGACTAAAAACCCACTCCTGTTCCTTCTTTGCCTTCGCCCCAGGACCCCAGGTTTCACTTTCACACTACCAGTGGCCCAACTAGGCTTCGAACCTGCTGGCCCCCTTTTTTGTTTAGTTTAGAGTTCGAGATAATTATGTTCATGTGTCAGCCAAGGAGCAGGATTTCTTAAGAAAATTGTTCAAAATTAATGTCGTGGTCGTCATTAGATCACAAGGAAGGAACTAACAAAGCTGGAACTACAATTATATTAGGAATTACAAGGAAATAAAACAACTAATATGGTTTGTAATAATAAATCAATACTTGTTATTATATTCAGTGGTAAGCATAGGCGGCCCATATGCTTGTACAGCACTTTGCTCTAATTGAAGGTGTAGGCAGTTCCAGATATATTCTGCAGCGTGGGCGGCGCAAGCGCAGACTCGCCTTGAGACTCCCAATTAGGGTGAACGACGGGCTTGTTTATGTTTCAGTGCTTTATTTGTCTAAATTAGGTGTTATTGTGCAATATTATTGTTAACTACAAGCTTGATGACGGTGTTCGCGTTTTCACGACCTTGTAATTTTGCTGTTTACTGCGATCTTAGTTTAGGAGCTCGTATACCTTAATGGTGCATCCACATAATATGGAAATTATTTTTTAGAGCTACAATTTTCAACGTGGAAATGTCATAATAATTTTGATATTTTTTTAATATACGACCCATACAGAATTCTCCCCTGCACACAAAAAATTCTTATATGAAAGGTTTGTTCTTGCTTTTTTTTTAATTGATTCAATTTAGTGCTTGACTGAGATCTCACCGTCTGGTAACCATCCGGACCGAGCCCAAGTCATCATTACACGCGCGCCTCAGGGAGAAGTCAGCAAATCGTAGGGGCCCAGCAGAGTCGAAGCCTACTGGGGCCACGGGTTGTATGAAAGTGAAACCCGGCGCCATGGGACGAAGGTAAAGAAAGAACAGGAGTGGGTTTTTAGTCAGTAAAAGTTTGACACTATTTCTCGCTCCGCTCAAGAGTGGGATTTGTTATAAGATGATTTCCCACCCAATAAAAAAAATCTGATGGTAAGCTTTTGATTAATCACTTTTCTATCTTCTGGTGTAACTTATGATATGTACTATCGTGACAATCTTGGTACTCATAACACAAATTAAATCTCTCCTTGGGTACCAGAATTTATTACAAATACTTCTGACACGAGCCCTGGTTGAAGATCGCGGGAATCCGAGGGATGCGAGACGCACAGGATCTTTCGTTGTGGCGACACCTGGGGAAGGTCTATGTCCAAAAGCGGGAATCCGATGGATGCGAGACGCACAGGGTCTTTCGTTATGGCGACACTTGGTGAGGTCTATGTCCAACAGACGTCTTTCGGCTGAAATTATGATGATGATGACTCTTTACTCTCTAATATTTCTTTGTTATTATTTGTAAGAGTTTACTTGCACAAAATGTTTTAGTTCTAGAAATTATTATTAGTTTATTTTATATTCCAAATTATTGCTTCATAAAATTAACTTCGGTGTGGATGCACCATTTGGTCTTGTAAAAACTTCATCAGCGGTGATTATATAATTAATATTATAGGTTAGGTAGAAGGCTAAATGAAGAGCTTTACTGCATTTAAAGTACTTAGGTGTGGGCATAATAGTCTGCATGGGTGCAAAGCAATCGTGGTTAATATGGCTTCACAAGCAGGTCGGCTACCTTTTGAAGAGTAATACGGAACTCTGTTCATGCGAAATTCTTGCTAAACGCTTTGACATTTAGTCGTGTTTTTTTAAAATTGGGAAATCATAAAATAATATCTCCCGCCCTTGGGCGGGGCGGAATGGCGTGTCAGATTTACTGACTAAAACCCACTCCTATGTTCCTTCCTCCTGGGTTTACTTAACCCATGGCCCCAGTAGGCTTCGACCCTGCTGGGCCATTACGATTTGCTGACATCTCCCTTGGGCTGAGTTCGGACGGTTACCGGACGACCGGACGGCGTGCTACTCATAGCTCGCCGTCCGCAAGCCTACGCCTATGGGACATTTTGTCGTCTGAGGTGGGGAATCAGCAAATGACTTCACTCGACTTACTTTTGTGTTTCTTCAGTTGCCTTTTGCGTTTCCGGGCCACGGCTACTCTTTAGAACAATCCCGCAGACCTAGCGGGCATCGGCAAAGCTGGGCCACGTTCGTTTTGCTGAAATCTGCTAGTGGCGGCGTCGGCAAAATAATTTAAGGAAATGCATTTTGGGGCATATGTCAAATCCAAATGTCACAATGTCAATCTTCCGATTTAAATTTCGCAGGGCCTTTTCCACCGAAAAATAACTTTAACTTAAGAAATTTCCAACAAGCTCTTAGACTAGATATATTAAATTGTGCGCCATACCGCGAGCATTGTTCGTTGGAGGCCTTATAAAGATAGAGAGGTACTTTCCAGGTGTCCCAGTGTGTCATTAAAGTTGCCACACGGTCTGTGACAATAGTTCTCTTGTCTTTGACAATTCGTCCCGCTCGTTCGAGATTGGTCGAAGGAACAAGTTACCACAATAGAATTGTGTCCTTTCGTTTTAGTACGGTTTCAATTTTTGCGGCCCTTTCTAATTCGTGCTGGGTTTTGTGCCAGGTTTCCTGTTTAAAATTCTCTATTTAAAGTTCTATTGTGCTATGGACGAATGAAGAGAAATACCTATGTACTTAGTATCTATTGGTTTGCAAATCAGTCAAGTTAATTCTCAATGAAGTTAACCTCGATTAAAAAACTTCCAAATCTATGCATGTCTTAGTTTCAACCTGCAAGCTCTTTCGCGTGAAAGATGCAATATTAATCCACGGGATTGGACTATTGGAATATAAAGTATCCAATGTTTATTTCCTAAACCAGCCATTTTTCTATCCTTGTTTCAAATTCCATGCAAATCTGTTTGTCCAAAACAACAACAACGGATAATTATGTTAAACACACGAGATATACTTCGAGAGACTTTTTTATTATCTTTATAAACATAGATTATTTTAGAACAGTCTTCCGCCATGTTTGTCTCAACTGCCGAACGGATTTTCATGCGATTTTCACCAATAGATGAGTGATTCAAGATGACGATTTAAATGTATGATACATGCATTTTATACTAGAGAAAAGGCGAGAATCGTTAAAAGAAGAAGATGAAGAAGAGAGAGAGGGAGTTGTTGTTAGAATTTCAAAGATTTGTAACACTCGGCGAGTTGCTATAGTTCGTAATCTAATTTATAAAAATCTCTTGTCACAGTGTTTGTTATCGAACTCCTCCGAAACAGCTTGACTGTTTATGGAATTTTTTGTGTATATAAATTTTGTAGGTTTGAAAATAGGTCGTAGGCTATCTTTTATACCCCGGAGGTGATAAATCTACTATCACGCGGACGAAGCCGCTGATAGCAGCTAGTAATTTACAATATTAGTAGGAGGATAGGATATACCAACAACATTGTTATTCCACCCACATCGTTGGCGTAAAGTGTCAATATTCTACGCTATTACCCCGATCAATTATAACAGGATTAGGCACGTCGCACGGCGCGCCAGGACTGCGGTAACAGGATAGCGCGGAGGGCGAAGCCCTGCAGGCCTACCTACACGGTGCATGCGACGTGCCCCCTGTTATGAGTGCATATTGTGTTTCAGCTAAATATGATTCTGTTTACAACTGCTGTTGGTTGAGGGTCTTCCGGTTGACGGGTTTACCTATTAGTAATTGAGCCATTCCATATAAAATTTGTGTTTTATTATGGCAACACGTGGTTTCTAGAAAGCTCAGCGAAAGGCCAGATTTACTTATAAACGCGTATAAGGAATAATTTTACCATATTCATATCTATTTGGCAAAAACAATGCGGTATATAACGCCAATGCACTAAACGTATTCTATGTTTCTTGATAGCTATATCCTAGGGGTCTTGTAAGTTAAGAGTGAATAGGTTACTTCTAGGTAAACGTGCTCAATCGTTGACCACATCCATATCATCGCTTACCATCAGGTAAGATAGAGATCAAACACGAAACTAGCAACAATAATAAAAAAAATTGATTCTCTGACACCGCAAATTGGAAAATAAAAACGTTTTGTTCCATACTGCATCAGCCAAGATCAGAAAACTTACTAGATAATCTAGACGTCAATAGACCAGAAATTACTAAGTCCTCAGTCTCGATTTGCTGTCGTAATAATATCAAGGTTGAGTGGTTAACATTCGCTAACAAACACTGCATCATCGGAAGCTTCTGGTGTTGTCGACGAGCGGGGGCGGCGGCGGTCACGCACGGCGGGCTGGAGCGCGAGGCGACTCGACACAATGGCGGCACACCCTCGCGGAAGCGCCGCCATTACATGCTCGGCTACTCGCGACTGCCCGGCTGTCCGTCTGCTTGCGGTCACCCGCAAGCCCGCAATCTTCGCTGATAACTATTTCTGTTGCATTCTTTTTGAATCGATTGCTTTGAGACTTTTTTCTGGCAGGTGCTGATTTGATTGGATGGCCCTGCATTTGAGTTTATGTGCATAAACTTAAATTGACTCTATTAGAATAGAGTCAGTTTATAGGACAGATCTAAACTTACTTGAAAGGTGACTCTTGAAATTTCCTTTGGCAATTTGACCATAATATGAAAAAGGAAAGAAGAAAGAAAAAGAGTTTATTTACGACAAACACCGGATTTTATAAATTAAAAAAAAAAAAACATAAAGTAAAGAAGAAGGAACAGGAAGAAAATCCTAAGCGAAGGCTCACGTTTATTGCAGTGAGGGTTCTTTTCTTTCGCTATTGAAAAATACTTTGTAAAAAGAAAAAAAAATTGTTGTTATTCATACAAGTTTTTTTAGGTATTATTCATACAACTACTGATCTATTAGAATAGTTCTTATTAACATTTTGTCATAAATACTTTTTAATATAAAAAAGGAAAAATCCCTTTCTACAAAAAGAAAAGGGTCATATTATTCTTTTATAATTGTCTATTCTACTTTGAAAAATTTTGTGTATCATTGAGTTACGTGTTGCTGAACAGTTTGTTTGCTCTTCATGATTTTGACATACCTTCATGGTGAGGGTCCTTTTTCACTCGCCATCAAAGTCAAAAAGTATAACGCCTTGAAAATTTAATCAATTTCTGAATGACGGTAAATTTTTTTCAAAAACTTTTAAGGCTCAAAAAACACGTATTTCTTAGAACAAGTTTTGTAAAATATTCGAGTAAATCACGGAATTACCGAATGTTAATAGAGTTTTCAGGCGTTATCTCTATTTTTTCGCGTTGCCTTTTCGTCCTAATCGCATTGGATTGCGTTAGATGAAGTAACAAACTTTTAACCCATGCTCGATGTTGACGATAGGCGAGTGAAAAAGGTCCCTCTTAAGTGACAATATGCAATTTCCCATTGCATATATATTTCAGTCATAATTGGCTTGAATCATGTTTCCTAAAATTTAAAACTTTGGATTTGCATGGTTGTCTTCATTTGTCATGTTTTGATTCATATTTAGGTACATGATTCACGAAACCGTAATCATGGCGCCGAGACGCTTGCTCTGACTAAGACACCGTAATAACAAAATCAGCCTCTTGCATAACAGACTGAAATAAGTCCGTCAAAACCGTCTACTAAACTACAAAGTAATTACTCGACACAAATCTGGTCTCAGCGATTTACTAGATAATGTCAGAGTAAATAAGGATGCGGGGATCGCACTCACATAAATTAGAAAATAGTGTTTTAGTAACTACCCAGGTGGTCGACTGACAGACTGACTAATATGGCGTCGCTCTGGCTGTCTTCCCGCGCAAACGGTTTGACAGTTTACGGTCAATACTTACCTACTCTATGGTACTTGAACGCAATTTCTGGGACACCTTACATGTTTTCTCGAAGCGATATTGACATGTTAGGCGATGAAATACTCGTTGGAACTGTGTTATTGGTTTTGTATTATTTATGAGTTGTCAGACAGAGGTGTTGAATTAAACAAATGTGTTAAAGGAGATCCTTTAATTCAGCAACATGCATTCATATTTTAATAAAATCAATAAAATAAGGCTTTAATTGGGCATTTTTGCATCACTGTTCATAGCCATATCCTAAGGGTTTGAGCATAAGGTCTACAAAATTCTATAATCCATTTCCACATCCAGAAAAACAAATAATAATAAAAGTAAAAGCCGTACTCTGGGGAATGTTCTTTTGATTGTTTGTTATTTGCGGCACCAAGCTACAATATCTGTTAATTGAAGGGTTCGATACAACGCGAACGGTTATAAAAACAGAGATAGTGTCAATTAGTGGCCGTCCCTTAGCGGCTTTTGTCTATTTCGGTCCACGCCGGGGAACAAATTGATGTGCAGCTATCAAATTAAGGAAAACTTTATGGTTTACAAATTGTTTCTAATGTTGTTGATGGCGTTTATGGGGGCAGAATGCGTTTTGGTGAAGCGTGGGCTTTTGGGCTTAGTGAATTTTATAAACAGGTTAGCGTTTTCTAACAAAGAGATGGAATTTTTATGTTACAGTTAATGTGGCGTACAAGACTTTTGTGTACTGTGGCAGATTAGTTTATGATTAAGAAACTTTTTTCTTGCGCTGTTTTAGGCTTTATATCCTTAACATTCAAGTATTTGTTGATTTGGTATAATTCTGTCTGCATTTTTGAGGAATATCTGCTAACGCACTAACTATATCTAAAAGCATATTTGCCGTCATCTTTTTCAAGGATCGTGTCCTTTCTTCTAGATTAATCTATTAGAAACTTATCTTAGTTGTTACGTTTATTAAGTTTGTAGTCCAAACCATTACGGTTAATACATTTGTTATCTATCAGCCGTTAATTGCTCGATTGTGGGATGTTTACTATTGAACAAGGCTTGATTAGCAATGCCTCCCTTTCGTTGGCTATTCATTAATACAAATCGAGATTATACAATTAGAAAGTTTGTTTAATTATCTATAACTAAAGCTACCTGTTCTGCTAAGTGTAGGTTTGCTGACATTGGTTACATTTTCTCTTTGCCTTTAGTGAATTTGACGTTGAATTTGATTACTTATTCTGTGCTTTTGGGTAGAAAATATTGGCTTTAAAAATTTTCTTGTTTCCATTTTGTTTTGATGATTTGGGATCCAAGAAATTACTCGTTCTCTAATAATCCATGTTATTCTGTAATAGATATCATAGAGATCATAGCTTCAATCATGAATGTAGTCACTGTCACAGCATTCATCGTTTCGTTTGCTGGGAGAAAACTCTTTGTTGAGTTAAGCTCGCCTTTGCAGGTATATGAATTGTCAAATCACTGTGTTAATGTTAAGTAGGAATATTCATTTATGGTATTCTATTGATCTACACAGTTATAATATTATAAAGCGATGTCATTAAAATGGTATGATTTTATACAAAAGTAAAACTTTCGCTTACATATGATAGATAATGGTTCAACGTTGATACTACAGTATTGTAACACCAATACACTTCGCACGTCAATATAATTGGATTTAGGACATGACTTTACTCGTATTTTATTTCTTTTGTAGCTGTAAGATTTAACAAGTTATTAATGAAAGTGTTTTATTATACATTTATTGTACCTTGTATTGTACATTGGAGAAGTACGCGCTTACGTACGTTCTTTATGGGATCAGCTTTGCTGAAAAAAATCTTTCTAAACCCACTCCATCACTGTTCCCAAAAGTTGTATGAACTGCAGTCTTGCGACCTAGATTTCCACAACTACAATTTAGCTCTGATAAAAGAATTGCAATACTTTAGAGAATCCGTGTACTTAAAGCCTTTCATTTACATACATTTTCACCTGAAAGCAAAGCAACATTCTTAGAAAACAATTCACTACACTTTTAATGTGTGGTCATTTAAAAATAGTCTGAAGTTTCATTTCGCCGGCGGTTACGCGAAATGACTAAGTTTCCCGAGCTAATGAGCCGTAATGTAGTCCGGTCCGGTCCGGTCCGCTCCGTCTCGCTACCGTGGACAGCGCCCAGAGCTACGGTTCCGACCGGCGCGCCGGCTGATACGACGGACAGTGATCCGTCTATGATTGGCAGCTCTTCAGTTTAATGTACTTCGATTGTAGTGTATTGGGGACTTGGAATGCAAACTGATTTTAGACCGTTTTACTGAAATTACACCGTTGGGTCTTGGATCGATTGTATCGAAATCTTTAGAGGAAATACATTTCGTAGAGTAAATTAAAGAGTACTCCCTTGCATAATTGGCATATTCCTTACATATTATAAAACAAAGGCCCCTATCGCGTCTGTCTGCTGGTATGAACTCGATAAACTTAAAATCTACAGAATAAATCTCCAGAAATTCTCAGCTCAAGTTTTTCTCAACTCAAGTTCTCAGTTTCTTCTTCTTGCGGATGGGGCATTTTTTGACAAGCTGGAGCGTCTGTAGAATTTGTGTATCTGCTTAATTTTTGGCATTGTGTAGGAATTTCGAAGGTAATTGAAGTATGAGCGCTTGTTCGGCAGCGTCCGGATTGCCACACTCTTTTGTCTTCTCTGTTCTTCGTAATTCTAAGTCTCTCTTGTATCTTCGGGAACGTTACGAGTAAGTTCTTTCGAGAAGAAAGCCTAGCCGTTTATGATCCTTTCTTCTTTTTTGTTGTCCTCCCCACTCCTCAAGTCGTTACAGTGGATCTTTTTCTTTTCGTGCTGCGCCTCTAGAATTCTTTTCCATACACATTAATAGCCCTTCGATGGAGGATTTTCAGGGGAAGAATTAGGGATTATTTCCTGTCAACATGATTCATAAATATTTATTGCATGTATGTTTATGTATTGTGTGCTGTACACATATTTGTAGAGTGTATTTTTTAAATCAATGAGTTTTAAGTATGATTTAATTAATGTGATAAGTTTTATTTGTGCATTAATAATTATCCTCATGTACAAAATTTCTCTCTCATTTATATAGAGGTTTGTTAAGAAAACCCAATGGTGGGTTAAGGTGCACCATAGCTGTCCTATTTTGTTTGTTTTTAAAAGTTATGTGTACAATAAAGAATATATGATTATAGAAAGGTTCATATGTATGTAATAATAGTATGTTGGTCGGAATGAACATTGTTTGCAGGAATGCTTTCAATCTCTTTTTAATTTTCCGGTCGGTAGTCCGTATACCGTCCCCTGTGACACGAATCTTCTTCAAGCTATTTACATTTTATCCTATTGTTTTTGTTGGTCCGGATGAAATGTAGATTTAAAGCCTGTGGGTTCAGGGATTGCTCGAGTGACCGCGGCTCTGGAAAGCAAAGGGTAATTGATAGGACACTGTTGGATTGTAGTCAGTAAAAGTTTGACATTGCCTGTCGCTCCACTCGAAGTGGAAAAACCTATTTGATGAAATAAATAAATTGCCAGAGTATATAAAGTACCAGTTCCATTCCCTGTAGGGGGAATGGAACTTTTTAACTTTGAAACTTTTCGGTTTTTGTGCTTTTAATTAGTGTTAAGTTTAGAGAGTATTTAGTTTTTGATACATAATAATACACTGTGTTTTCCATTAGAACGCGGATGTAACACATTCTTATGTTTTATAAAATATCGAATGCCGAGTCAGCTTTCTTATCAGGGTTCTCTGAGGTAGATCGTTAATACTATAATGAAAAATTAGCTTCATTTTACCGAGATCGCACCTTTCAATGATTACCCCGAGATATTTACTTTCACGAGGACGAAGCTGCTAGGCAGAAGCTAGTAATATCCATGAATAAATAGAGAAAAATAAACAAAGAAAATAAACAGAGAAAAATAAACAGAGAAAAATAAATAGAGAAAAAAAAACAGAGAAAAATAAACAGAGAAAAATAAACAGAGAGAAATAAACAGAGAAAAATAAACAGAGAAACATAAACAGAGAAAAAAAACAGAGAAAAATAAACAGAGAAAAATACTCAATTGTACATCCATCCCTAACCACCTTACCTACCTTCCTTAACCTTCCTTTCTCTAACCATCCTGTTATTTTAGATCGGACGCATATAGAAGCATTCCGGACATCCCTTACGACATCAAGTCAGTCGTCATCACGAGTCTGGATTACAACGAGCAGGGGTGAGTTATGTATGTAATTAAAATGTAAATTTCATAGTCTTATGAAAATTATAAATTATTGAGCCTGTAGCTACTTTAGTGAGAATCTAAATTCACCAAAATTCCGCGAGTTTCTTTTGTGTTAGCGTCGACATTACCAAAGTAATATATCCTTTTAAACAGAAAGGACATACATTGTCGAAGCGTAAAGTGGAAGTCTCCCACAAGGTAGTCTGAGGGTTAGGTGAGGGTCACAAGAGTGTAAAAAAAAGCACAGAACTGGTTGATTCTGCATTCTCTCATTGGACTTCTTTCAGCTGAACTCATGTGATTTGATTTCGTGAATATCGTTGGATGAATTCAGCAGTCATTTTATTTGTAAAAAAATAATCTAGAGTAAATACAAATTTGAGTTAGTACTGAAAGATTGTGGTTATGACAATAGTCTACATGTTTTGCCAGAGGTGACCAGTGACCTGGTGAGGGTTGCGCTGCGGGAGGCCTACAAATGCGAGACGCATAAGACCGGTGGTTGTGGCGATACTTTTGGGAGGCCTATGTCCAACAGTGGACGTCTTTCGGTTGAAATTATGATAATGAATGACGTGTAAAATAAGGAATTGCATACCATGTATGCACAATTAAATTTCGAATACAGTTCTACATACGTACATCTACATAGGTGCTTAACCTGCCTAACATTGTAATGCCGTTTCAACTGGATACAACTTACAAGTGACGAAAGCAGGTAAGTCTCATTTCATAGTACCTATTTAAAAGCTAGAAGCTTTTATTCCCTATTGCATATGCAAATGCTTAACATTGAATTGCAACCAGTTTTTAATTCACAGCATTTAAAAGCTCACGCAATAAATGTTGAGTATTAAAATTCTTTACATTTTCGACGTTTCAAGAACTTCTCAAGCGTTCTTTTTATAGGGAGTTGAGCGGTTGAAATTTACAAAAATTTTAAATCGTAGAATTATTCGTTGCACTAAAATTTATTCGAAAATGCTTGTGTGTAATTTAAGTATTATAGTAATTTTTTATTGACTGTTATGTTAAAAAGTCGCGAAAATTGTTATTGAAAGATCAATGCATGGGCTAATTAGCTGTAAGCATATTTAATTATTTTATTGAATACTGAGGAAGAAGGATAATATGTAGTGTTTCATAAGCGTATCGTTTTTAATACGCAAAATACCTACTAAATTAAAATAACAGTTACACAATAAAAAAATCTTCCTACTTAATTCAGTGAAAGAAGAAAGGCCAATAAAGTGCCCAATTATAACCGTATGTAGCGATTGTAAAATACCATACACTTGTGTTATTTTAGTACATAAGTATACTCTGTCACGTTCCATTTCCTATATGGGATGCACTATGAGTACCGATCCGAAAATTGCCGAAGTTAGTCAAAAGGGGCCGAAGTCACGCATAGTCATAACATGTAGGTTTTAATAGCTAGCGCTAACTATTGATAGGGGAGCGCTGCGCATGAACGTCACAGTAACCCATTTTCTCCGGTTCATCCGCAAATAGGTCGAGAATAATTAGTTCGTATTAATATTCTATTTAACTGAAATGTCAAGCGGCTTGACACTCTTGGCAAACGATATTATTGCTAGAGAAACCGTTGCCACCTTTAAAGATCAAACTCCAATACATACCAATAATATGTGACATGTACCTACTTTACTTCAAAAGTATTCTAATTAAAATTATTCCAAGTGGTTTCTGAAATTTCGTACTATTCCTAATTTTTGCTTGTCACTTGATGTTCCCTAGTCATGGAAGTGGAATTCGCTGTAGTGAATGAAAAATTATCAGCATCATATATTTATAAACGATGAACACATGTGACTGCGACCATATCGGGAAACCTAAAAAGTATTAAGTTGGGAGTATCCGGCTCGAAGGACCAATAAGTTGAAGAGAGTTAGGACTACTTAATAATGATGCAGGGTCACACTGAATTTACTTGCAATTAATTTTTATTTGCATAGGTAAGAAAAAAAAATGACATTTTACTTTTTTGGCTAATTTTGACACTGTTTTTTTTTTTTTTTTTTTTTAATTGATATAAACCAGTGCTTGACTGCGATCCCACCTGATGGTAAGCGGAGATGCAATCATTGATGGTCAGGCGCACTAGTTTATTAAGAGCCTATTCACTCTAGCCTTGAAGACACCTATATTATAGTTGGACGGAAAGACCGCAGCAGGCAGATTGTTCCAGTCCTTCGATGTACGCGGTATAAACGACGAAACGCTTAGTCCGGACCGTTCAAGTTTCAACAACGTAAGGGTGGATACTCGCCGTTCGTCGGCTTGTCCGATGGTAGAAAGGAGATGGCGGAATCAAGTCATGCAGTTCCCGCGCATACTCTCCAAAATGTAACCTGTAAAACACCGATAGGCTGGCTACTCTGCGCCTGTGCTCGAGGCTTTGTAGATTGGACTTAACCAAATCTGGATCCCCAATTAGCCTCTTCGCACGCCATTCCACTGTTTAGGATTTGATTTGAGACTGAGATATGGTTTGTAAAGTGGGTAATTTGCTCTGACAACTAACTTAATAACATTATACATAGTTGACTACTTATGATTCTCCATAAAAACCATGTAATTGTTTTTAAGTAGGACAATTTTAATAAAATTACCCAAGGTTATACCGCTTATGTATAACTGGAACTTATTACGTATGTACCGTACTTAAACGATCGTAAGAAGTTTTTACTTCACTGATCAATTTCGCAATTTTATAAGAGCAATAAAACCTTATTTCAGATAGTTACAGTGAAGTCAAAATACAGTAGTTTTATTGTATTTTTATTGTTTTAGTTGTAAAGCTTTTATGGATTTGGTATACTGTCAGAAGGCGCGTGTATAATTTAGCATGATCATAACAATATAAGGTGTCAGATTCATTAAAGACCCATAATTTCGGTGTTAATGGTAGGCGGAATTTATCTTTGCACAAGCATTAAAATTTTGTATTATTTACAGTTAGATATTAAAATATGATACTGGAAATTGATTTTATAATACTTCTGAAGCTAGTATAAATTTCTGTGAAAGCAGATTTACTTCTAATTGATAGGTTGTTCGTGAAAATTTATGCGGGATTATGATGAGTGCCAAATTGTCCATTGACGCGATTGTAACTTTGTAAGTCACTTGAATTATATTGTCTTTAGATTTAATATAACGAACGAAACGACTAAATCGGTTGATTCCTGTACCCAGTAGAAGTTCTTTTTTTAATATATTTAGCTCTACGAAGTAATCCAGAGCTTTTTTTTAATGGTTCATTTAAGAAAATTTACATAAATAATCTTCTGCCAAACTGCAGTAGGTACAGTTTGTCGGTAGTGTTCAAATTCGGGAACGATAGAAGAAATAGAAGAAGGCCTTTGTTCTGCAGTGGGGAAGTACAGGCTTGATATATTAACAGCAATTTAATAAAGCGTAGCAAAAAGCACAGAACCGGGGACACTAGCGTATCATTGTGGTGACACTACTACGCAGTGAACGCGAAGGTTCTTGTATGAAAAATTACATACACATATCACCACACTAATACGCAGTGAACCTTCGCGTTTCCATCAAACCCTTAAATACGAATAGTACCATTAATATTGAAATATGAGAATATTGTGATTTCTTTTAAAGTACGTATCTAACCGTGGAGTTTCTTGTCGGTTCTTTCTTTTCTGATGTTTTATAAGCACATTTATAGGCATATGAGATAAAATATTTTGAATTGAATTGGTAACGTGAATACTCGTAATGTATGTTTGAGTACACTAACATTATAGCCCTTTCAATTTCCAAGTTTCCAACACTTTTATTACTCAAGACTACAATCGCATGTGAGCCCATCTATCTCACAAAAATGAGCATAAAAATTATGTATTTAGTTTATAAGGTTAGAAGTTGCGTTTACGTGGTGACATTGTTCTGTCCGGAGCTGGGATGACACGCAAGACCTGCCGGGGGCTGGTACGGGTATACTCATCCGATACGATCGATACAGCAAATACTGTTTGCGTGATGGATGATCCTCGCCGAATTCTATTGTTGTTCATACAATTTTGGAAGAATGTTAGCGGCGGCCCTTTGATTTAGAGGCCTACTTAAAATTTGGGGCAGGTGAGGATGACCTGGATGGAAGCTTCTGGTTTTGTAGAACTAGGACAGGTGAGACGTGTGGGTCGGATTCTTTGAGACTTTTTACATTACTTAAGTGGGACATAGGTTAATCTGTTTTGGATTAAGTAGGTTTAGCTGGAGTTTATTGAGCATTTATTAGAATTTTGTTCAACTTTTTTGTTGCTTTGTCGGTATCTATATATTTGCTGTTTTTGCTTACAAGCTGTTGATTAGTTTGGTTTTTCTTTTTGCCTCTGACGAAAATCTTTAATTATTTTGTTCATTATATTTATTAGTAGACTAGATGATTCACCCGCGATAGTAGAAAATTATCTCAAGGGAACATATTCCCGGGAAAAAAAGTATCCTATGTGCTATTTCAGGACATAGTCTACTTGTACACTAAGTTTCATCGAATACCTTTCAGCCGTTCGAGCGTTAAGAAGCAACAAACGTACACACACTACACACAACTTTCGCCTGTATAATATTAGTGATATTGTGATTGCCTGCCATGCCCAATCTTATTTTAAGTTATTTAATAAACGTGTGACTTCTCATAATCTTTTATGACATAGACGGAGACCATCTTTAATACATTGAATATGCCTCATATCTACAATATCAGAACAACGTGGGTGATATTCTGCCTCACATTGTAATTTATGGGTAACATTCTCTTTAATTAGACTCTAATGTTAATAACATTCGCTTACAATTAGCAACGGAAGCAATAAAAGGTGGTGCGAATGATGCGAATGGTCCCTTCGGGCTAGTTCACGTTGACAAGCGAACGCGGTTGAAGGTGCGAGCGTGCGAAACATAAAGCTAGAACTACATTAAACCGACGCACACGTGGACCACGCCTGAATTGTACGCAGAACGACGTCGCGTGGCGTCACTTGCCATGGACCCAATGTAGCTCTACAAGTCTAGTTTCCATATAAAATGTATGGAGACCAATGAGCCTTTTATTATTTTTATTATTGTAGGTTATTACAACATGGGCATCACTAAGACACATATATTATGTCGCCACAACGCCCGCTCCAGAAGTTTCTATGGCCAAGCATTTATTTGAACAGAGCGCACGGCATGACTTCTGTTTCCACATAATTGAATAATTCCCGGCTCCTTCCTGTTGCGATTATCAGCTCTTTAATTGTGGAGAGTAAAAGTCAATTAGCTATGAGCCGATATTGATTATTGAGGCACTTGGAATTCGCGGATGTTTGGCTCAGGAGCGGATGTCTTTACCGTTCTTTCAAGTGTTGGAATAAAATTCTTACTCTTAATCAACTGTTGGGTAACACTTTTTGAAATAGCTTTCCTAACTTAATGGGTGAACTTTCCGATGGTTACAGGAAACATTTTCGTACCTACACTAGGTAGATTTTTTTTCCTGTTAGCTTGTCAAGTAAGAAAGATCTTTCTTGCGGGAAAGATTTTTGCAGGGAAGATCTTTCTTTCTTCTGTACCTAAATTGTGCCAAAAAGTAGAACCTATGGCTTCCTGAGGCTCTTCACTCACCAATCATGATTGCTGATAATTCCAAATGATTTTCCTTTTACCATTGATGGCTTTTTGATAGTTTCCATAGAGCTATAATAGAGCCAATATTAGTAGAGGAACGCGGCTTAAACTTTCCTCTGATTTCCTACGGGACAGCTCCGTATCGGATCGTATAGTATATAGGAGCCCTCCCATAGCTCCCATTACGAAGATGAGGACGATCTCTGTATCCCTATTTGAGACCTGTCAATGCTCTGCACGTCGATATTCTCATCTCATCCCAGAACCGAATAAGACCCAAGTCTTGTTCGGTTCTGGGATCTGTGTTTGAGGATTAAGACAGACACTTTAGATACAAAACTACACAAATTTTAAATCATAATATCCATTAGGAATCAGTTTTCAATTAATTAAAACAGCCACTGAACTTAATACGAAATATTCTAGCAAAAAACTCCAAACACAAAATGTTTAAATGGATTGACCACTTGCCATTTTGGTAGTGGTTGTCAAATGAACTTGAATTTGGAATTTTTTGACGGTCACACTATAGCTTATAGAATGACAATTTATCCTCTGTTCCTATCGGAGTCCACCTGGTGGAATTCCCACGAAGTGTCGTTACCTCAGGTCAGTTGAAGGCAAACAAACCATTAGTGCTATAATCACCTCTCACATAAACAAAATGACACAAGACACCTATAATATTAGAGATACCCAAGCCTTCCCATAAATATCCGCCTCACGCTCGACGCTATCTTAATAGCTCAAAGTAATTTGTGTGGTAGCGCATATTTAGCGCTACCATGCCGCCTGGCCCGGTCCACAGGTGGCGAGATCGCCACTGAGATATGGCCCCCAGTAAAACTTTTGTAGTGCACATTTATTCTTATTTTGGTCGACGATCGTGACTGGTCCTTGCACGTGCCTTTCAAAACAAACCGTAGCCTCTAGTCTAGGAAAACGACCTTTGGAATTGATGACTATATCGCTTTTGAACGAATACATTGCGCGGTGCACACCGGCCGACACTTCCTTAGTCCAAACATTCGCAGTAATGTATTGTTACAGTAATGTGTGAGTGATTGCTCAGTGCATACTGCCTGCCTCGAAGGGATGATTTACAAACTGTTTAGTGTTGTCCAGCGCACTTGTTTCACGCTGAGCGCGTGACGTCACGATTGCTTCGAGACGAATAGCTCATTCGGTTAAGGCACATACCTTATGTAAAGGTGCTTTGCCTAAATACAGCGTAATGTCGGCCTGTTGCTGATGAGCTAAGAGATAGGAGGAATATTACTTAATGCGCCACAAGGCTTTTTACGTAACCGGTCTTATAAGGAGTTAGGTTTTTCCAGCCATTTTCTTGGCTCTTTCTTTTTTTTTCATCACATTCAGAAGCTGCTTATCTAAGTCTGTAAGTTTCCATTTCTGTTGCTCAAGGTTTCTCTCAGCTGTGTGTAAAAGCAAATTTAAGTTTAGTTTAAATATTAGTTTGTCTTTATGATCTATGATTTGCATGCCAACAGGTTACATATTATGGTGATCAAATCCCTGTACACCCTGTCAGTCAAAATTAAATTGCACGTTCCAAAGCGTAGATCCCTATGGAGAAGAACGTCCAAGAAACTCCATGGACACTTTATTATGAGTTACAAAAATCTTGGCTACATAATTCTTGTCTCTTCTATCATGTGAGCACAATGTAGATAAGTAATGAAAAAAAAGTAATAAAAAATATTTGAAATATGCCACTGGCAGCTAAGAGATGACCAGTCTCAACTGACGGCGACCGTTCACGATAAATTATTTAAAAACCCTTATGATATTAATTCCTCTGTGTATGTAATCCCAGCAGAGATTAGAGTAGATAACGAAAGACATACGGCTAATGAGGAATGTCTTTATGTCACACGTGTGAATATAATCGAATCTAGCAACAACCTTACTTCTACGAGGATTCATACAGACGTACAAAGTGCGCAAACTGGTTCCCTTTGATATGTTATATCGCTGATGACATTGTAGGGATGGAGTAAGAGGCGGCGTACACTTGCAGAATTCAAGACTCAAAATATTTTGTATCACCTAGGTCTATGACCGCGTAAGCACAAATTAAAGTAAAGCCGTTGGTCTCGGTTGTCATTCGTAGATCTTTGACAGTCGTTACAGGTAGTCAAGACACCAGAAAGTCTGACCATCAGTCTATGCAAAGAAGTATAGTGTTGGCCAGTATCTGGGTTGTGGAGTTCTGATTGGCAAACGTTTCATGTAAAACACGGGTATTCAGCCGCATCCGGTTAGACTGAAAGCCGTCCCCAAGCTAGTTGGGGAAAGGCTAGAGAGGTACATTGGCCTGCAACGAACATTTAAAAACGTTAGAAGCTAGTGCACGGTTCCAATCGGTCATTTCTTCTGAAGCAGGGCCGGCAAGAAACTTCATGGTTAGTCTTAAAAAAAGAGTATTAAATTAGTTTTTACAATATTTCTATTTTACAATATCAATAGGTATGAGAGGGGAGAGAGTCAGTATTTAATATTTCCACTGCTGGGACTCAGGCTTCCACTCTATGAGAGAGAATGGGCCGTAGTCCACCACGCAGACCCAGTGCGGGTTGGTAGATTGACATCTAAGTGATCTTATTTTAGAGTTTTTAATTCTAAGACATGCCGTTGTTTTTCATCATCGTTTTGAGGTAAAAAATAATTACAATCACTAAAAAGTTGATTGATATAGAAAATAAGAGTATGCGATGTTTGTAGTGTTCTCTTAGTTTGTCTTACCCTATTGAATGACTTTTTAACCGACTTCAAAAAGAAGGAGGTTCTTGGAAAATTATTTTTTTTAATTGGAAGGTTGACTCAGAGTTGGTCCCATAGAAATATTGTTATGATTTGATAATGAACTTCGAAGATATGGAACGAATCTTTTCATAGGATCACAGCAGATGTGTCGTTTATCAAGTAAAATTGCTTTATTTGTACGTTTACACGATGACTTTAAGTTTGACTGAGGAGTATTTTTTAGTTGTACCGCAACTTAAAAGTGTAAAACAAAAAACTTTTTACAAAAAAAAAAAAAAATACAACCGACTTCAATATAAAAAAAAACAGTAAAAAGTACAAACTTTAGAGACAAAATTATTATAAAAACACCGACTTCCGAAATTAAAGTTATTTTGTACTTTTAGTTTTTTTTATTTACATTGAAATCGGTTGTATTTTTTTTGAAAAAAGTTTTTCATGAAATAATAGTACCTAATAATCTTTATTAATACAGAAACCTTTAACATGACTTAAATATTAGGTCGATGTACATATAATAACAATGAATTAAAGGTCACACAGATTCAGAAAACCCTGACTCTCAAACTAGGTCCTGTGACTTAGGAGTCAGTAAATAGCCAGGGCGGTCACCTTAACCGATTTAGTTGGCCTTAAGATTGACATTAAAACCAATATATTTGTCATGGCTACCATTTGATGCTTTATTCTGAAGTTTTGACGTTTGATAGCTTTGGGCTAGTCAATTCAGTTCGTAGTCACATTAGAGTAATATTACTGTTACACGTATATTTTATAGCTTTCGGGATATAATTTCCGGAGCTGTAGTAATGTCAGCTTGAGCTGTTTGACCTTTCAGGAATTATTCAGTGTCAATTCACTCAATCACTTACAGTTACAAGTCTGATTTATTTCATAAAAGTACCTTTTTTGCTTCGATACGAGTATAAGGGTGAATTTCCGCCGCAAGGATTCCGATCCTGATTTCTGGCCACCGTAGGCGCGGGCCTGCGGACGGAGAGCAATGGGTAGCTCGCTGTCCGACCGTCCGTTAACCGTTCGGATCGAGCCCAAATCGTCGACGGCGCGTACTGTTCCACACACGCCTCAAGGAGATGTCAGTAAAACGTAGGGGCCCAGCAGAGTCGAAGCCTACTGGGGCCAAGGGTCTGATTCTGAAAGGAAGACTCGGCCCTAGTACGAAAGGCAACGAAGGAACAGGAGTGGGTTTTTAGTCAGTAAAAGTCTGACACTATCACCCAAGAGCGGGGGATGTTATTAGATGATTTTACCATCGAAAAAAAAAAATAGTTTAAGGAATTTCACTAATGAAACTAAAATTGAGGACCTACCACGAGCTCTTAACGCGATCCATTTGACGACCTAAACTGAACTGTTAAAGGGATGGAGTTATATGGGGTGTATAGCTCCATCCCTCTTTTATTTAACATGTCATGATAAAGCCCCAGTATCGTTGGTGAAATCTACATTTATTTACGCGTTGATGTCTATAGATTTTAAGAATAACCACACATAGTAAATCAGCAGTGAAAACAGTTGGAAATCCTTCTTATTAAGGTCTACTTACTTGTTTCCCGTCACTTCTGTCACAAACAAGCTTTATGTTGTTCAGTATTTTAGAATTTGCATTGTCCGTCAGTCTATCGTCAGACACTGAACTGTTTTATAGGTTCAGATTTGTTATCATGAAAACAGCTCGTTAAACTGATGAGGGAACGTACGATCGCGTCAGGGAATGAACATCCTCAGGTTCCAGACGCCGAGACCCCGACTCCGACTACCACCGACGGCTTGCGGACATCGAGCAATGTGTGCTCGCCGTCCGGCCTTCCGGTAATTGAACGGACTGAGCACAAGTCATCGACAGTGCGTAGTGATCCACGAGCTCCTCAAAGAGATGTCAGCAAACCGTACGGGCCCAACAAAGCCGATGCCCGCTAGGGTCGCGGGGATTTTACAAAAAGGAATTCCGTAGGTTTAAAACGCAAAGGGCGAACGCGAAGGGCTGGGTAATCTTTAAGTATCCGCCTGTGTTCTTTTCCCTCTTTCGCCCGCAATCTAGGCTGATAATTATCAATATGGGCATTTATTTTTATAGTATTTTTAAGTAAATAACAATTGCCTTTTTACTGATTAACATAACACACGCCTGTCTTCCTTCAGTTGCCCTCTGCGTTTCAGGAACATAATACCTCTTTCGAACAATCCTACAGAGATATTTGTCGAACGCAGATTTCGAGTAACGACATTATAATTACTCGAATAATCGAGAGTGTGCGCGGGCGCAACGGGAGAGCGTAATTAAGACTAAACTAAGTAGCCGTGCACAAAGGACAGATATACAGCCGTTTCTAATTGCAAATATAAAGCGTGGACCACACGGATGGAATTCAGCGTTCCGACAGAGGTGACCTTGCTAGTTTTAGACCTTAGTGTTTTAATCCGTGTAGGCAGCATGTGTAATCCAAACCTTGAAATGACCTCCAACGCCCTTGGATGGCAGGCGTGTTTTTACAACAGTTTCAACTGCAATGACTGATTTACGAACGTGTTGGCGCGTGGATTAGATCCGTGTAGCCAAAACACAAGCCGTCGAGGCAAACCAAGCTCTCACCAAGGCGACAACAGTTGGAACGCTAGATTACATCCGTGTGGCTCATGCCTTATTACTCGCGATTAGATTGTCCAGCAGATAGTCACACAAGTTTGTAATCGCGTGATTTTCATCGTTAATTGACATTTTTATACAAAGTATAATATTTAATCATGATTTTTAATTGGTTGGTAAGTGATTGTCACTTGTGTGTCCATGCGGGGATATTTCTTTGTTAACGATTTCAGATTGAGTACTGATACAAGCTAATAAATCACTTGCGAATTTAATCAATACTAAACTGATGAGAAGAAACTGTAGGAATTAAAAGAAAAGAAAGTTATTCGCTTTTTATTTCTTTGTGTTTACTTAGCTAATCATATATGTCGGCTAGACTGAAACGTTGTGATTTCACTCTCGTAACAAATCTGATTATCATCATCATCCACATAGCATAACCATCCATCGCTCATCGTTGAGCGCACATTCTTTTTGACCTATCCTTATGCTCACATGGACCGATGTAATCCAGATTCTACCCACGATGGTAATTTTGCTATTTGCCCATTTCACCACCGGCCAACCATTGAATTGTGACGCCAAATAAGAGCTAAAAAATTCGAAATCCTGCACCTTGCTTGGAGAACATGCGGGATTCGCATTTTCTCCGCGCGATTAGAACATATACCACCACTATCGGGCAGTAGCTCGGTTCAGACATACATCCGTCTGTTCGGAGGGACCTCCCTTTTCAACAGAGGTGGTATTTTATTAAATAAATACTTAATATTTTATAGTAGGTAATCGGAAAACAACCAGTATTAACAACTAATAAAAACAACAAATTATGCAACTATAAACCAATAACATGTTTTCGCATTTAAATCGCTATGAAGAGCATGCTTGATAGAGAAAAAAAAATTTGATTACAATGATGGTAGGTAAACACTTTAACAATACGACACAATCATGATAAAATCTTGCAGTGCAAAATAAAACAGTTTTCGAATCAATGTTTGGTAAGTATTCGATTGAATACACGCGGCTTAGTAGTGAACAAGTCAAGTTCAGAAAAGTCAATTAAATTATTGTAGGACTTGCGCATCTTAAATAGAACGAATTCTATCTGGAATTTTTGTAGCAGCGGGGAACGTTAAGAAGAAGAAAGGGTATCTAGCAGATCTAGTGGGGGTGCGTAAATTAATTTTGGAGAGAAGTTGCGGAGCGTTGATGTAAGACTTTGCTAACTTAAGTATGTGGGACTTTACACCCTATTCCACATACGTCCAAACTGGTGACCTCGATGTGATATGAGCACGCAAATTTCTGATCTTCCTTCAATTGGATACTACTCGGTCATTAAATTACTTACTCCATCTATCATGGTTTGGCAGTTTATTTATGCGGCCAAACTAATTGTCCTGACTTTACATGTTGTCATACGATTTGAACGTTGTGTTGAATTTAAAAAGTCTTTGACCTCTGTGAGTTGGTTTTGGTGTTTTTTCTCAGGGCAGCTAGAAAACAGCAGTGTAGTTATACACAAAGTGCTTGATGGGAGTTCATTAAAAAAAAACACTTTTGTACCACTTTTTTTGAGACGGAAATTTATTAAATAACTTTTCTCGCTCTGGGTGGAGTGAGTGGGAGTGTCACACTTTTACCGACTAAATCCCGCCCGTGTTCCTTAAGTTGCCCTTTGCGAACCAGAACCTCGGTGACCCTATTGAATCACGCAACCCTACTAAATAAACTTTGCAAGCAAATTCGTCATCGAAGTGTGCAAATTATATGCTTCTGACCATCCTTCCGACATTCCTAATTACTTTCAAAGCAACTTAAGTATAAGTTAGCAAGAAGCGGACATGAAAACTGTCTAATGACATTGCCGTTACATGTAGATATCAATTCATAATTTATTAGCTGCGTTTGCGCACTATCTACCGCGGATGGCTTGTAAGTTTATGATGAATGAAACTAATTGCACTTTAGATAATTTGTTACTAGGGTTAGACAAATTATTGTACAGTTAAAGAGGATTACCAACCCGCACTGGGCCCGCGTGGTGGATTACGGCCCATACCCTCTCCTAGAGAGGAGGCGCTTGAGTCCCTGCAGTGGGAACATTAAAAAGGCTGATAATGCTATGCTTATGTTTGCTAAAGAGGATTACCTTGTGTGACAACCATCACACTATTCACTAATCCGTACTAATATTATAAATGTGGAAAGTAACTCGGTCTGTCTGTTACGCTTTCACGGTTAAACTACTGAACCGATTTTGATGAAACGATGTATGCAGGAAGATTAAACTCCAAGGATGGAAATGACAAAGGCTACTTTTATCTGTCTTCGACTTTGACTTCGCGTCCGCAATAACAAACATTCACGCGGAGGAAGACGCTGGCAGAGGCTAGTATTATAATAATGGCAAAAGATTGTATGTATGTGTGTGTGTATGTTTGTTATTCCTTTACGCTCAAACGGATGAATGGATTTGAATGAAATTTGGCACATGGCTAGACCGTATCCTGGAGTAGCATATAGGATAGGTCTCGGGACTATGTTCTTTTTAGACAATTTTCTACCTTAACTTTAAGCTGCTAGCGCTTTATGTTTAATATACATATAAAAATTCGAAACGGTGTGATCGATTTTCATAATTTTTTTTGTGTATGATGAGAATGATCCCTTTTTTATTATTTGTATGGCAGAACAACGCTAGCCGGATGAGCTTACTAGCTTATTAATATTTTTCAATCCGAACCAGTAGTTCCTGAGATTAGCGCGTACAAAGAAACAAATAAATTCTCAACTACTTTTTTTTTTGAAAATAGGCGCCTATTGTAAAACTACATAAATATATATTTTCTTAAAGTTTATAGTGGAATTTACGCAGATAGTTGTGAACTAAAAACTATGTTAAATTGTTTATAAGTGAACACAGGTTACTGGTCAGCCCTGAGCCTTCGCAGGAGCACTAAGTTATGAGGGAGCCTGTGACGGTGATGTATTTACGACTTAACGATGAGCGCGGCTTTTCCCGTGAGATTAAAAGCGCAAGCGCAGACGCACCCCCCATCGGTTTAGATCCTAATTTCATTGGAGTATAAGGAAGAATTATCACTTATTGGTTAATGTTCTATTAATATTTCGTGCCTGATATGTGGTTTTGTTCTTCAATTTTATTTTATTTTATCTGTGGGAAAATCATCTAATGACATCCCACGCTCTTGGGGAGCGGGAGGTAGTGTCAGATTTTTACTGACTGAAAACCCACTCCTGTTCCTTCGTTTAAATTACACAAAGTAATGCGCCTGGCTGGGTTTGAACCCGCGACTTACAACTCGTAAGTAGGGGCCGTTACCACTTGGCCATCACTGCTCTCAACATTTGCACCATTTTAGCCTGGAATATTTAAAAGTCCATGCTTTTAATTCAGATATAACAAAAATATGAAACTAACACTGAGTCAAAGCTAAAATAAAATTCTGCAAGTTTGTAAATAAAGTAATTTTCTCAGTTCAGTGAAAACAACTCTGGCAGCATTTATTTTTACTAAGGTTCATAACTTTTTTAATTAAGTCATGCTAATATTAAAGTCAGAGCAGTGGTGGCCGAGTGGTAACGGCCCCGACTTACGATTTGTAGGTCATGGGTTCAAACCCAGCCAGGCGCATTACTTTGTGTAATTTATTTCATCACCACTGCTCTCAAAACGGTGACGGAAAACATCGTGAGGAAACCGGCATGTCTTAGAACCAAAAATTCGTAGACATGTGACATCCACCAATCCGCACTGGGCCCGCGTGGTGGATTACGGCCCATTCCCTCTCCTAGAGAGGAGGCCTGAGTCCCAGCAGTGGGAACATTATAAGGTGGACTATGCTATGCTAATATTAAAGTCTCTTCAAAAGTAGGTTAGTAAAGGTATTATCAAACACCTACCTGATCCATAAACAATTCGACCTAATGCCCCACCATGAATGTCAATGCCATAGAGCACCATAGAATTAATGGGGATGTGCAGTTAGTTACCGCGAATAGTATCGGGAACGACCAAATATAATAACCATAGAGAATACTAAGTTATACGCAAGGAGAATTTATATGTTTTAGTTAACATACCGATTCGTATGTAATGGATTACGAGAATTAGGGCTTTGTTGTCACCGGTTGGATTTAGACCACCCTGTAGATGGTTATTATTTAAAAGATATTGTGACAAATATATAATTTAGAGCACAATTTGGGTAAATTATTGGCAAAGGTCCAGTGGCGTAGCTTGTCATAATGGGGTCCCATATTTTTTAAGTTTGTTTTTTTGTACAAAATAGCTTCTACTTGCATAGAAATAGCGCCTTGAGAGGCTTCGAAAATGATAATGAGCCCGTTTATTTTATCAATCTGTAAGTACTTATGCAGACCTGTTGGTCTAGTTGTCAGTGGCCCTAGCTGCTATACTGGAGGTCGTGAGTTCGATTCCCGCCCAGGACAAATGTTTGTGTGATGAGCACAATCATGTATTTAGAAATATATGTATAAGTATGTTTATCAGTTGTGTAGTACTCATATCACAAGCTCTGCTTAGTTTGGAACTAGATAGCGTTGTGTGAAAGTTGTGGAATATTATTATTATACTTAAATAGATCGAGTTTTTAGAAAATGGCAGAACAAGCTGAGCGAGCTAAAAATTATTAGAACAGCATACCATTTAGTCCTTATTCATTAACTGTTGGCCTTTTATCAATAAGAGAATTTAAGGTTGTGGATAACATATTACGAATTTTGGCACATGTCGAGGCCCCTGTAGCTCAGGGGCCTCGTATCATTGATACGGCTGATACGGCCGTAGTTACGCTTTTGCAAAGGTCTGACCTCGTTGTAATAACCCTTTGCGTTATAGATCTTCATCCAAGCGTAAGACTAATATAATATTTAGAGACTAACTTCTGCCAGCGGCTCCGCTCGCGTGAGATAGTCGCAGCCCTGAAACGCAAAGTGCAATTGAAAGAACATGGCTAGATGTTAGTCAGTAAAAAAGAACATGGCTGGATTTTAGTGAGCGAGACCTATTCGATGACTTCCCATTACAATAAAAAAAAATGTTGGGATTGTTCAAGATATTAAATGGAAGGAGATAAACAACAAAATTACAATTTTATGACAGTTTGCTTGACAATTCTATAAATTACTAGCTGACTTAGCAATTGTTGTTTTGCCATATATTATTAAAGAAAGAAATGGGGCGTGGAGGTAGGGTAAGAAATAGTCTACAACCAATTTCCAGACCTACCAAATATACACAAAAAAATTCATAATCATCGACTGGTCTTTTGGTCTAGTGGTTAGTGGCCCTGATTGCTATGTTGGAGGTCGTGGGTTCGATTCCCACTCAGGACAAATGTTTGTGTGATGAGCACGATCATTTGTTATGTGTCTGTGTGTAATTTATCTATAATGTGTATTTATTTAGAAATATATAACTATGTTTATCAGTTGTCTAGTACTTATATCACAAGCTCTGCTTAGCTTGGGGCTAGACGACGTTGTGTGATAGTTGTGGAATATTATTATAATATTATTATTATTATAAGAATCGGTCAAGCCAAGTTTCGGACGAGCTCGATAACAGACACTGTGACACGATATTTTTATAAAAGTATTAGATAATCTATGATATTGCTATAAGACCAGTGACTAATTTTGCCAGTGACTTGCGCTAATTCTGAAACAAGTTGAGATTAGTTTCTATTTCAATCTCAACAACATAATGACCAATCAACAAACGTACTGCACCAAATTATATAATTTATTTTGTAAGTTATGATCGTCAATTGGATGACCGGCGATGGTCTCTTGACCTGAGTCGCGGTCGATTCAATTTGCGACAGTGTCTTGCCACCGGCCAGCAATTTGCCACTGACCAGAAGTTGCCAGCAATCAATCGGAATGAATTACTTTCTTTGTTCTTTTATCTGAATCTTGATTCGTCATAATTTAATAATTCGCAACGCGCTCGAAAGTTTCTGCAGTTTGTCGGAGACTTGGGGAAAATTAGATTTTAATTATGATGTTTTTTGTTTTGCTGCGCTGCGGTGTGATAGGAATTAGGTTTGGGTTGATTGGCGTGTCAGTCAAAGTTGATCGGTTCTTCAAACTTAGTGTTAATTTAAAGTTTAAAAATTAAAACACCACTTTAGTGTTAAGTTCGAAGGACTGGAACAGTTTGCCTGCTGCGGTTTTCCCGTCCAACTATAATTTAGGTGTCTTCAAGGCTAGAGCGAATAGGCTCTTAATAAACTAGTCCGCCTGAACATCAATGA
The DNA here is from genome assembly GCA_949316375.1 of Mythimna vitellina. Lineage (NCBI taxonomy): Eukaryota > Metazoa > Arthropoda > Insecta > Lepidoptera > Noctuidae > Mythimna > Mythimna vitellina. Next base: position 9,387,898 of record OX438706.1, on the reverse strand, counting down.
TTTCATCTCCGCTTACCCTCAGATGGGATCAGAGTCAAGCACTGGTTTATAACAATTTTAAAAAAAAGTCGAATTCACTAAAAAAAGTTGAGATGGCACAATTTTTTTACCTTAAAACGCATTGAATACTGTCCAAATGTAAAACTGATGTCCATCGTTTATCGCCTACTAATAATTTAATGACTTCCTTTTACAATCATAACTGTCCCACAAAGGATTCACAGGTGGCTGACACATACAAATCAACAATCCGATTGCTAATCACAATCACATTCAAACTAAATAGGTGTAATACCTCTTTTGACACAAACCATAGAGTATAGTGGCCAGTATTCATGTCACAGACGAAATCAAACAGTTACAGCCTTTGGCCCTTCGGCATGCATCGAATAATGAGTGGTTGTCATTCTATAATGACGTGTGTTACAAATTGCAGGGCTATTCACGAAAGTAAAACAGGAAATGTTCGAAGGGAAATAAAAATGTATGGCGTGCGTGTGTAATTGGTCTAAGTTACGAAATAGCGTCGGTATGCAGGTGACTGTGTAGTCACGGCCTTTTTTTTTGGTCGATTTGCTTTTGATGGTAGACATGGGATTTTCTTATTAGTTTTTTGTAACTTGTCTGCTTAATTTGTGGTGTGTTAACATTAGAAGTGTAATATTCTCGTTACATTTTTTTCATAACTTGCACCCGTGCCGAAAATTAATATAAGGGATACAAAAATAAATTATTATTATTATTATTTTTTATATTCAATATCTATCCTTACCTACGAAACCAAGAATACTATATCTTATGTTCTAAACCTTACTGGGGCTAAGGGTCTGCTTCTGAAAGGAAGACTCGGCCCTCATATGAAAGGAACAGGAGTGGGTTTTTCGTCAGTAAAAGTCTGACACGCCCTCACGCTCAACCCAAGGCGAGGGATGTCATATCAATGATTTTCCCAACGAAAAAAAAAATGTCCTAAACCTGGACATGATAGTTTGTGTGTCAAGTTTTGTTCTAATCCATTAAACTTTTAAGATATGAAGAGGTAATAGAAAAACAAATAGAGTTCCCTCAGCATTTACTAGCTGCTGATATTAGGGGCTTCGCCCGCGTGATAGTAGAAAGTTACCCCAAGGTACATTCTTCCGGGATAAAAAGTATCGTATGTGCCTCAGGGTCAGTTGAAAACCAGCGTCAGGCACTAGTTGTCTGGCATTCATGCTGAACTGGACCTATTTTGGCGCAGCCGTGAGGCACACAATTGTGCTTTTTTGCTTCTCGGTTGTTTGGTTTCGTGTTTACATAACTTATTGTGTGCCTTGCGTTGTGACAAAATAAATTCATTTTCTATCGTTCTTGATTTGTATGTGCTATTCCAGGACAAGGACCCGTCAAATTTCATCCAAATTCCTTCAGCAGTTTTAGCGTTAAGGAGTACCTACAAACATACATACTAACAAATTTTCATCTTTATTAGTGTGATAATATTATATTAAAAGTTTAGATTACTACACTAAAATTGCTATAGGATGGTTCGGGTGACAGCTGTCAGATTCATACAATGTAGCTAACTATCCTTTTCTCTCATCTTAAAGATGCATATTTTCATCTTGCTCTCATCCTACCCATGATATGTAAAAAAGACTTTAGTTATTTCCCTCCTGTCAATTCACAAAGGACGTAAGGCTATATATATATATATATAGGCATAAACAGTGTTATGTGGCTAACTTAACAGGTAATCACATATTATTACAGTGGTATTTACTCGTATCAGCATAACTTCGACTTCTGCTGAACCCCCAAGGGAAGATGTAATGAGCTTGTTTACTGTAGCCGCTCTGTAGTTTCCTATGAGTTACTTTGAGATTGAATTGCAACTCGCATTGTCCGTGTGTGATCCCTATGATCATGTAGTAACAGAAAAGGAAAATATTTGATTTTCGAAACACCAAAATCCGTCGTCGGACGAGTCTGTCTCAAGTGTATTTGCCCGCCCTAGACACCCCTGGCTAGGCGTGCTGGAGTAAAGAGGTAAGGTAGAATTACACTGCGCACACGTGTGCAACGTACGCTCCATACATTTTATATGGCAACTAAACTTGTAGAGCTACATTAAATCCACGCCACGCGACGACACGCGATGCGACGTCGTTCTACGTACAAATTAGGCGTGGTCCACGTGTGCGTCGGTCTAATGTAGTTCTTTCTTTGTTCTGTGGTAGTTCTAGTTTTAACGATGGCATCGGCAATAACGATTGTTAGATTTCCGATATGAGACTAGCTTTTTTTACAAACTTTGGACTCCCGTTTCATCCCCATATGAGATGAAATAAAAAAAAACCTTCCTTATTCTTTGTAAAGATCATATATATCATATCATATAAAATAAATCTCAGAGCTAAATTTCAGCGTTCTAAATCTAAGCTTTTGTGCTGGGCATTAATGAGTCAGTGAGTCAGCAGGACTTCGCCTTTTATATATATCTGCTAGCTACCCAGTACCCACCCCTAGCTTCTCACGGTTGGTAGAAATCTTTTGAATTTTTTGGGTTTTCTCTACAATAATATGCATAATTATATTATACTACCTAAACGTTCAGGTAGTCCTAGTTCATTAGAAAATTCTTTCAGTAGTTTTTGAGGTGGTCGCGTCTATAATAATAATAATTATAATTATATACGGTGGGATACTATTTTTATATTTTTAAATGTTTTTTTTAAGGAATATTTAAAAACGTATTTAATAAGTTTTAAGGACAAATAAAGAGAATAATAATAATTATTTATTTTTAGGCAACTAAGGCCCATAGACAGAATAAACTACAGATAACAAAAATTAACATATTAATAACATAAAAGAGCTAATCTATTTTTTAACCGACTTCTAAAAAAGGAGGAGGTTCTCAATTCGGATGTTTGTATTTTTTTTTTTTATGTTTGTTCGGGCATAACTTCGTTGTTTGCCAACCGATTTGAAAAATTCTTTCTTTGTTGGAAAGGATATACTTCCCAAATGGTCCCATAGTCACCAAGTTGGGATCTGATGATGAAATCTCGGCGAAATCGAGGGAACTCCTCAAATATTATAGGCAACTATATAGTGATTTTGGTATTTTCATCGAGAACTTAAGTATTTACAGTCAAAAAGTAACATTTGATGTAGTGGAACTGATGAAGAAGACCAGAAATAGTCAACGGAACTTCTTACTCGCATAGATATCACAATGAAGATAGTTATGCGACTATGACAATACAAATAAATGAATGGTTCTGAATAGTTACGTTGAAAATGGTCTCATCGAAGTGATCTCATGATGATGATGGAGCCGGAAGGTAGGCACTGAAACTCCGTAATTAATCAATGTAACCTAGCCGTGTTTGGGCTTATTAGAATTGTAATGAGATGCACTTTGGCTATAAGGTACTATCAAACTGGTCTGATGATGGGGCCGGAAGGTGGAAGGTAGACACAGAAACTTCATAATAACACAATGTAACCTAGCAGTGTTTGGGTTAATTAGAATTATCATGAGAAATAGGCACTCTGTTTATAAGTGTATCCCAACTAAAAAGTGTGAAATAAAAAACTTTTTACAAAAAAAGAATAACCGACTTCACTAAAAAAAAAAAATACTAAAAGGATCAAAATAACTTTAATTTCGGAAGTCGGTGTTAAATAAGATACAAATAATACCGAGTAACACCGACTTCCGAAATTAAAGTTATTTTGATCCTTTTAGTATTTTTTTTTTTTTAGTGCAGTCGGTTATTCTTTTTCTTCTTTGCACTATTGCACACGAAGTGACGGCGTCTCCGCGTCGTGTTCCCCGGCGAGGTCGGTATTCTTCCACGAAATCGTCAATTTATGACACCCTTCGGCCTCCAAGTGATGAGTCGCCACCCGCACCACAAACGACTTAAAATTAGTGTTATGGCGCGACTTCAACTGCACGACTCTCAAAGTCCAGTTTGTTTTTACACGTAGATACTCCACGATCTCTTCTTTCTTTCTATACTGACAGGGAGATGCGGGTTGGGACTTTGTTTTATAATTATGTTAGGACTAGCTTCTGCCAGCGGCTTCGCCTGCGTGAAAGCAGGTTACTCTATACAAACTTTGGAACCCGTTTCATCCTCTTAGGGGGTGATTTTTGGAAAATCTGCCAGCGTTATAAAAGAAAAATCCTTGTGCAAAATTTCACACTCCTAGTCCCAGTGGTAACAGCTGTGTGTTGATATGTCAGTCAATCTCTCCCCTTTTATATATGTATATAGATATACAGACTCAGGATGTTCCTACCAGGTTACGTTTTGGTAGCGCACGCCAGTCCAGTATGCATTTTAGACGGGTAGGTTTCCTTGTGATAAACTATTTTCGCACGGGCAAAGCTAGTTTAGGTAAGTATAATCTTCACTACATGGAAGATGTAAACAGTTGAACTATCTTGGTAATGGAGCCTTTGTTACATGTAGGTTCAAGTAAAGGTGCACAAAACGTTTACATGGCTCTAGTGTTGTTTCAAGTACAGTATTCTGTGTAATATTTCATGTTTAACATCTGCATGGTACGTTCATGCTAAATACAATGTATAGAAAACGCAAATACTGTACATTTTTAGTCGGTAATTTGGTATCGTGGCAAAAACAAAAACGACAGACTTCCAAAGAACTTAATAGCTTAATCTTAAAAGCTACAATGAATTAGTATACTACTATGACAACAATACGTGTAAAAAACATCCAGATATAATCATTGTAATCATATAGCATCTATAATTAAATATTATTCCATCTTTAATTATAAATGTATTCAAATTATAGATTTTTTTAAACAATAGGGTGTTTTAAAATAGGACCCTATGATCTTTAAAGTTAGATCAGGCCCTGTTAATCTGTTATAGCTCTTAAGAATAAAGGAATATTAAGTAAATGTTCCTGAAGACGACGTGGCGTGTCGTTTACGACATCATAGGCATGTGTTGTGGTCAGGACGTCGCATAGTGAGGCGATGTCGCACCGTAGCACGACGCGAGATGGTATCGTGCTTATATGTGTAATAGAGCCTTTAATGCGACAACGATTTGGAATCACTGTCAACACTGTCAGGACTGTCGTGACAGCATTCAAGCGCAATCACTGTCGTGAAAGCATTAAAATTATATCCCTGAGAATTAACTTAGAAACGCTCGTCTACCAATGTACGTTGAAAATATAAAAACTCAATCAGTTTCAAACAGTGAATTTCAAGAAAAACTCACTAAAAAAAGCATAGAAACAACAGATCTAATCCAGTGCTAATACTACCGTCCACGCTAGCTTCCGCGTGCGGTGGTCAGCAGCGGATGCATTCGCGGAACAATGCGTCTGCGCAGCGCGGTTACTGACCCCGCGGTCAGCGCTGATTACTGCGGAGAAGATAATGAATGAAGTGCTGGAAATAGATTTCTAAGAGAATCCCACCTTATCGCCTGACAAACATCTTCAATTTGCGTCTTCAAAAATTCACTTATATTTGTATTAAAATATTTAAGATGTAAGTACTATATTTAGGTATATGAAAAAAATATCTTTATAATTACATAAAATGTGACATTTATGTAAATATATAGTTTTACTGAAATGACTAATAATTCAGTTTGTCTATGAGAAGAGTCAAAAACCTATCAAATTCAATACTTTTCATGTAATTTTCCGATTGAAACACGGTAATTTTGATCTGTGTGTTTCTACAATTGAGGTGGTTTGATGGCGATTTTTTTTATTATTTATTATATTTTTTTATATTCTTCTCTTCATTACCTAATGATGAAAACAAGTAACTAATATAAAAACTATGCAAACGTAAATCCTCTGAAAAGCTACACGACCTTTGAGGTATCGATATACTAAGTTCTCTAAATATAAAAATACTAGCTACCCGCCCCGGCTTCGCACGGGTGCAATGCTGATCACGTCACAGTATGATCTTTGTTAAAGTGAACAATACTGTAGTATATTATTTTGACCTATCTCTCAAGATTCAGCCAGCGTTTGCAAAGTAAGCGCAAAAAATGTGTTTATTTACGACATCACATTAGAAACCACTAAAATCATCAATGTTCCTCTATTATATTGTGCATGTATTATGCATTTAAACCTTCCTCTTGAATCACTCTATCTATTAAAAAAAACCGCATCAAAATCCGTTGCGTAGTTTTAAAGATCTAAGCATACATAGGGACAGACAGACACGAAAAGCGACTTTGTTTTATACTATGTAGTGATAATACTTAAAATAAAAGCCTAATATAATCTACACTATAATTTAATTTTATACAATAGTATTTAAAATGAAGTGAAATCATTTTCCACACATTAAAACTTCATTTATTCGTTACTCTGCGCAAATGACCCGCTACCTATAAAACAATTGAACATTGTTATCCACTGAAACAAGCCATTTAAACGAAAGAAAGCAAAGACGTTTCGAACATTTCTAAATTAACGAGTCTTTCTACCAAAGAAAGTCAAAGAAAATCATTGAAAAGTTGTTGTATATCTTGTCAATGAGTTTTTAGATCGAAGGAAAAGTTTGTCTATGGCTTCAACTTGTGTGGTCTTTGCGTTTAAGTTAACCACTTACGAGTAATACCGATGAGTCCTAGTGCTCTGCTGTCGTTAGGAAAACGGTACAACTGAATAAAACACAAAAAGGGGAAAAAATATTTTTGAACAAAATAAAAATTTGACAAGTTGATTATCAATTTTTTTTTTTTCATTTTCTGTATATATTTTGACAGCGACAATTTTTTAAGTAGGCGTGTTATACTTTAACCGCTTTTTAAGCGATTTTCATTATTTTCTTGTCCTTGTATCATGTTAATTTGGGTCGGTGAAACATGTTCTCATCGTCCATTTCATTTTTTTTGACGAAACTATATTTTTCCGTAATGTAACTTGTCCACGAAAACTTGATGGAAAATATTAAAAAACAAAATCCTTCACTTCACTCACTATCTGTCACCAAGCGAGCATCTTTACAATGGGTCTAACCTTCCCTCGTATTGTAGGAAGTCCCTGAACCAGCACAGAACCCTAGTAGAAAGGTGTAACTCCAACGACCCAGTTTATATTGTGTACACTCTCGGTGACTACTCTCGAATATGTTCTCTCTCTATAACTCAAAATTTTGCTGGGAGAAAACTGATTGCTAAGTTTAGCTCGCCTTTGTACATGAACTGTCAAATCACCGTGTACTATGTTATGTTTTGTGTACAATAAAGGAATACGAAATAAGAATCCAAATTCGCAAAATGGTGCTCCGCAAACAATACTCCTTCACCTATCCTGTCTTATATGCTCCTAAACATGCAACCAAAGTGAATTAAACTGCCATCGACGACGCTATGGAAATTTCAAAGTTTTGGGTAAAAAATATTTAAATTACCTACTGTCTTTTTTTATAGGTGGGAAATCTAATCTAATGACATCTCTCGCCCTTGGGTGGACCGCGAGGGCGTGTCAGACTTTAACTGACTAAAACCCACTCGTTTGTTCCTTCCTTGCCTTGCGTTTCAGGGCCCCGGGGTTCATTTTCACTTAACCCACGGCCCCATGGCTTCAACCCTGCTGGGCCTCTACGAATTACTATGGAAGACTACGCACCGTCGACGATTTGTGCTTGGTCTGGATGGTTACCGGACGACCGGACGGCGTGCTACCCATTGTTCTACGCCCGCAAGCCTGCGCCTACGGTGGCTGGAAACTGATCGGAATCCCGGCGGCTGGAGCAAGAGGGGCGTTCCTCGCTCCGGACCATGGCCTGTACCAAGGCTCGGCGCGAGAGATCGTTGCCGCCGATCGCTCCCACGATAACACGAAGATGATTCGCGTGTAAAAATCCGGAATCCGGTGCAGGAATCTCCCAAACTTACCATGTCCGGTTAAAACCTGCGTCATGCGTAAGGTGAGGACGCCGTGTTGTCTTTCCAGACACTCCTCAAAGAGAGGACTTACTGCCATAATTGTGGCGTGCCCAGAACTGGTTTGCGAGTTTTGCGACAGTCGCTGTCGTCATTCCACCATGAGATCCCGCCGGAACTCTGTCCGCCATGCCGCGACCTTTCGCAGTAGCGGTGTTTCGCCCCGGCGTTGTATCTCCACGCGTAAATCGTGCATGCATGCAAGGACTGTTGCCTCCAGATCCCACGTTGGCAGGCCAGTAAGGAGGCTCCCGCTTTGCGGGAAACCGTGCGGTATCCCCGCTCCATCCGTGTGGCCATGACCCTCTGGCATGCATTCAGCTTGGCCGCCGGTCGCTTTCGTAGCAACGGCGCCCATACCGGCGCCCCATAATGAATTACTGACATGTCTTCGATATGATGCAGAAGATAAAAAGGGGTAGATGCGCCCTTTTTTCTTTAGCCGGCAGTACTGCTAGTTAAAGATTCTATCCCGTGATAAAGCATCTAATGGAGTTTCATGATGTTTTATGCGATTTAATTTCCTCCTGGCGGCACCATAGAGCTTGTAAACAGTTTTATATAGCTGTCCGCTGTTCGTTTTTCAAAAGATTAATGGAGGAAAAATTGCATGTGAGACTGCATGTGAACTGCATGTGAAATGTTGCTTTTTGTTCCTTTTTTGAATGTGTTTCTGTTTTTTTGAGCCAGAAGTTTTCCCATCGAAAAATTATCACGCCTAAAGGTAGCGATACACGCTAGGGCATACCAGATTTGTCTATACAGTTGAGTTTTACAGGTAAATCGGTGCGTGTATGTTGCACATCTGTGCAGGTTTCCATACAAGCTTACCTGACAGGTAACTGTGTAGGCAAACCTGTCAGGTAGCTTGTATGGCTACCTTAAAGGAAATTTGTAAGAAAAAAAAACAACATTATTATTTGCTTTTGTTTATAAAGAGAAGTCTAAGTACCAACTTTTTCGTTTTAATTTAAATAATTACGAACTTCAACACAAAAGTTTTTGTTCTAGTTTGTTTTGTCCATTTAAGGTATGGATTTTCAAAATCCTTTCTTAGTGTTGATAAAAAAAAAAATACAAATTCAAGAATGTGAATTTTGTTTAGTTCATTGTCTAGATTGTCTTTCAGGGAATGAATTTAAGAAATTTATAGGATAGATTACCTGTATTTTAACCAAATTCCAATCTGTATAGGAACAAGAATTAGATAAACAACCTTTTTTCTTACTTAATAATCAACATTTTTTTGAACAAGAAAATGCTACAGTCGAATTCTTGACCGAGAAAAGTGGCTCCTACAGTCGTCCATTGTTTGCCGAAAAATGGCGCAAAATTACAACTCATGCTGAATGACGTCACACAAGTGCGTGATGGAAGGTACTTTAATAGCGATATTATTAAGGCGTAATAACAACTACTGCTATGCTTTTAAATAACAGCCACTTTCTATAAAACACAAAGACACTCCATACTTATAGAATTATATAAACATCCATACTAATATCTATAAAAATATTATAAATGCGAAAGAAACTGTCCGTGTGTCTGTATCTGTTTATTTGCTAAGTTTTCTAGCTTAAACAGCTGAACTAATTTTGATGAATATTTAAAATATTATAGATATAAATTGGATCTTGCAGAAGAGCACCATCATTATCTTCCTGCTCTGGTGCCGTGTTATTTGGGGTCGGCGCTACATGTTGTTTTCCATTCTGGCCTATTAACCGTCATGATATCACTGAATCTCTTTCTTTTCATATCACTCTTTACACAATCCATCCATATTTTCTTTGGCCTCCCCCTCCCTCTCCAATCAACACACGTATACTCCTTACTATTTAGTAACATGCGTTTTATTCCTCTTCTTTACTTGACCATACCCAGACAAACGTTTCCCTTTCAATTTTTCAATCACTGGCGCCACTTTCAAACTTTCTTGGAGAAGGTTTTATTATTTTGTTTTAACAACATAATAATTGTATTTACGATAAGGAGGAAAGAAAAAAAGAACAATATATACTTAGGATTTTTATAGCTAGTTTTACGATTACGATGGAGCGTTACATATAAACACACACCTACATATACACACAATTGGTATCCCTATCGGTCATACTCTGTGATTCTTATTCTCACAAAACAAATTATGAGGGTACCTCGGTGACGTCTAGTCAGTCAGCTGTGCCATATTGTGTTAGATGTACCTACATGTTTATCTTCAATGATTTTGTTGTGCCCTGTTATACCGTATCGTAGTTTTACGTGATGTTGTAAGCCTATTGTGTATACATAATTGTAATTGTACTATAAGGTGTATTGCATGCTTCGTCACTAGACGAGAACTATTTATCAAAAAAAATAAATCTCATATAAGTGAACGTTTATAATATGTTCTTATGAGAAATAAAGATTCTTTAAACCTAACAAAACTGATGTTCTACCACACATACATAAAATAAATCACAACACAATACCTGACACCTACATGCACATGTAAAATAAGCCACTTATAAAATGTTCTTCTTCTTCTTTTCGAATCGATGGTGAACTATTTAAACTGTTGGGCCCAGAAGGTGGCTACATTGACTGCAGCATTGGTGGCACAAAGTGCAGGTGTATGGAACTAGTGCGCTTCACCATCAACGATTGCATCACTGTTTACCATAAGGTGGGATCGCAGTCACGCACTAGTTTGTCATTATGAAAAAACTTGGAGCACTCCAACTTATGAGTCATATTCTGGGTTTGTAAAAGTTACAAATTTATCTAAGAAAAAACAAATATATATTTTTTTTTAATTGATATAAACCAGTGCTTGACTGCGATCCCATCTGATGGTAAGCAGAGATGCAATCATCGATGGTGGGGCGCTCTAGTTTATTAAGAGCCTATTCACTCTAACCTTGAAGACACCCAAATTATAGTTGGACGGGAAGACCGCAGCAGGCTAATTGTTCCAGTCCCTCGATGTACGCGGTGTAAACGACGAAGCGAAACGCTTAGTCCGGACCGTTGAAGTTTCAACAATGTAAGGGTGGAAAATTATATTTTTAATTAAAGTATTTATTTCCTTCTATTCATAAGGTCCTGGCAGACCATGAAGGAGACGGTGGGACGACTTAGATGTCTTCCTTAGGTATTGGCAAGAAGTGGCTCAGAGCCGGGGACAATAGAAAGACTGGAGGGAGGCCTTTTCCCAGCAGTGGGACAGTACAGACTAGAGTATAGTTTAGTGTAGTGTAGTGTAGTAGTCTTTCTTTGACATGTAAAAAAAAACATTGCCCCACACTAGGAATAACTCCTGTACCTACCGTGGGTTTCTTTTTTGAGGTGGGGAAAGCTGACGTACGCTAGTTTCTTCATAGTTACAACACAACAGCTACTTCGCGTGTTTCTTAGTCTTTAAGCCTTTTTGATCTCGAATAGCAGATTGTCGATCAATCACAAACGTTTCGACATACGGAGGAATGTTAAGTCTATCGACACCGTGAGTTATCGCCTAATATCGAGAAGAATAGCTCGTGATACGCTCCACTTAACTTCGGTAGATCTGTGCTGTAAAGGTGATTACATATCTGATTCGATTTTATCTATCGATATGTACGATCACATACATATTGTAGAGCATTGATTGATCGTAACATTTTTCATTACCTTACTTTCATTAGCCTTAGTCGTGGTGATATTCTGTCTGTTTATAATAACAAAAACAAATACAACGTAGCCAAAGTTATCATACTATCCATAAATACATTTTATCAAATGGCGACTCCCGCTCTGGGTGGAGCTAGAGGGAGTGTCAGACTATTACTGACTAAAACCCACTAGTATTGTCTTCAGTTGCTCTTTGCGTTTCAAGACCGCGGTCATTCTGTCGAAAAATTGCCGTAGCCCTGGAATATCCTGCCACCTACTGTTACATCATGATTCTTCTCTTGGACTCTTAGAACTTTAGAACCAAGAACAGGGAATTTCTAAAAGGGAGACCACTATAATTTAGGTGTCTTCAGGGCTAGAGTGAATAGGCTCTTAATAAACTAGTGCGCCTCACCATCAATGATTGCATCTCTGCTTACCATCAGATGGGATCGCAGTCAGTCGCTGGTTTATATCAATTTAAAAAAGAAAAAAAAACTTCAAAAATCAAAATCAAGCAAATTAAAGGAAATCTGTAGTCACCTTAACAAGATACTCGTAATACACGTAAATACCGATAAATCACAAAGATACGCTAAAATGATACTCTTTAAATCACTGAGACCAACTTAAAGAAGAAAGCATAAATCTATTGAGATGACATTATGGTATCATTTCAGATTTCAATAAACATATTTCTTAAAGAAACATTAACTTTCTATTTCGTATTAAGTTTCCAGCTAAGATTATAAGCGGAAAATTACATTTTTAATTAGCTTTGTATTTATCGGTATTTTACAAGAAACAAAATGGATTTATTTGTAATTTACAATAATAATAGTATTAGAATTGGAGACAATGAAACTGAACTGTCAAATAACTTTCAGTACTTATTATTATAATGTACTAGCTGTCGTCTGCGGCTCTGCCTCCATTGAATTAGTATTTCCCACCTTTAAGAGGTGATTTCATACAAAAACAAAACAATATTTAATATTTTAATTTCAAAAGTGTTTTTATGGGATTTCTTTATATGTATACATATTTTTTAAACTACCCCTGTATTAGAGCGAACAAAACAAAAAGAATATTCTTCAAATTTGATCAATTTGAATAATTTTCGGTAGTTCTAGGCAAGACTAACGAACAGCAATAATAATTATAATAAATAGACTTTTATTTTTGCCAAAGGGTTTAACACTATCCAGTATAGTGTGTGAGTATAGTAAGCTTAATATACGTGAGTATAGTGTGGTCCAATTTTTAGTTTAATTAAGCTTATATTTATTAAAACAAAAAACAAAAAAATGAGACATGATGCAAATCAATAAACTTTTAAGTTGCGCTTGAGATAATAATTTATTTTTACGCGGCGCTTTAGTGTGGTGACGTCACGCGACCCTTTGCCACTGGTAATCAGGGCTTTGAATAACGTTAAAAATTTGGTATCGTTACTTTCATCGGACGAAGGTAACGTTATTAGCAGAGGTAACGTTATGCTTGGTAACGATACTTGGGACAACTTTTACCGGTAAACTGACTTAACGTTATCGATGATTTTACCGAAAAATAGTAACGTTACCATGGCCCACGGCCTGATAACGTTACCAAATACATACGAAAAGTACCGTTAAATAACTTTATTTTCTTTTATCTCTTTTTTTTCGTCTACATTAATGCAGTACTGGTTTGATCACGTAGGTATTCAAATCAAAAACACTTGTGCTGCGCAACGTTTTTCATTTTAAATAGGAATTACGTACATTTATTATATTCAAATGAAAAAAGGCTACGTAATTTTGTACCTGAACTTAAAACGGATACTGAAGATTATTTTCGCCATCATTGTGACGATTTTCAGGGTTTATATAAAGATAATAATGGATCTGATTCAGTATCTAGAGATAAATAAATCCTATACCTACCTAAATCTTTCTCTAACCTTCGATTGCGTGACATACGTCATACATTTTTCGCTCATATGTTTAATATTTGTGGCTTTGCGGTCTATTAGTTAAGGGGCCCTTCTTCCGAAAGTTTAGGCATTTTACGCACCGAGACGGCTTGCGTCCGCGTTGCTCAGGAGCCGTCGCGATATGAACTCCGGTGACCTATGGCGGCGGGCGAGCACGCCACAGTATAGATAAATAAATCAGTATTTCAAATATTATTGGCGTGCTAGTAATAATAGCTTGTTTTGCAACAAAAACGTATAGCTTGATGTGCTGTCCACTGCACTATTGACTGTAAACACTAATACACTTAGGTATATTGTTATAAATGTATAACTTTTTTTTATTGCTTGGTAAAATCATCAAATGAGTCCTGCCGCTCTGGATGGAGCGGACTGTCAGACTTGTACTGACTAAAATCCACCCTGTTCCTTCGGTTGCCCTTTGCATTCCAGGGCCACGGTATTCTGATAAGACAGTCTCGTGAATGAAAAGGCAGGCGATGATCATTCTGTTGAACTTAAAGAATGGTTGTAGAAGATTTGGTGAGTAATATAATGAAAGACAAATATGATTGATTACACTGGTCTACAAAAGTTTACTTTTTTTTTGCCACAAGAGTTTTTTTTGCTATATATGGTTTTATTTTGACTCCCTTTTGTAGGAAATAGATATAGAATAAAATTGTTAGCCATCGTTTTTTTGTGACAGTCACTTGTATTTGTCATGAAAAATATTGATACTTTACTTACAATTAAATTAAAAAATACGTCTTTTTAAACCATATATTATGATTTTCTGGAATATTTAGCTTGAGGCTGGTCTACCACAAGTATCCAACCAAAAATTGCTAATATTCAAGGACTCCATTTGCACTGGTACGGGTTTTTCATGATGAAAATGACCTGCCGCAACCTTTCTCCTTTGTGTTGGGCATTGGATCCCAGATTTTTGGTACGGAAGCCAAAATGTGATTGTAAGTGTATTTAGAGTGACAAATTATAACTCTATGCTTGATATGTTTTAATTAGGTCCTCTATGAGATTTGTGTAGTCATTTGTTTCGTAATATATAAAAAATAGATGATTTTTTTAAGTTTGTTATAAATCACCAAAAAGATGATTGAGGAACACTAATAACTGACTCAAACTAGATTAGTTTGTGTCAGTTATTAGTGTTCCTCTCTTATTGGGTATAAAAGCTAAATCATGAATTTTATTTGCAGTTACAATACACGTAGTTAGTAAATCATGGTATTAGTTCCTGCGCAATGTTTTATTTGGCATTGCAGGTATTGCTATAGCAACACTATCAGAAAGCGTTTGTATTGCAGAACGCACACTTACTATTTTACAGTGTATGCGTTATATTTATCACTTTTGCCATATAAGTCTGGCAAAACGACCACAGACACGTAGTGTGTCTGTGGTCTTTAGGATCCTGTTCAAAACATAGGGTTTCCGAAGCCATTAAGCGCACTCCTTTTGTCGAATTTGTAAAAATCTTTACTCTTGTTGTAGATCTCATATGAAGCACTCACTTTACTTTGAGGAGCCACGGAAAAACCAAAATTATCACGATAACACCATTTTACCCAAGTCAGCAAAATTTCTTCATTCACTTTTAGAATTTGGTTCACCACATACCTACTCGGCAGAAACTGTGAGGGTAAATGAAACCCACATCTTCTTTATGTGTTGAGAAACCAACAACGAGTAGCTTATGCATGACAAACTCACAATTGAGCACTACATTTGTTGCAATTCGAGCGCATTTAGTGGAAAGTTCGGTAAAATTTTAAGTGGCAGTCACAAAAAATCTGAGGCTAATAAAAACAAAGTATGTAGTGTTTTATGATGAGGGTAGATACTTTAGTAAAAATAAGTAAACACAATCTCTGTGGGAAAAACCTTGTCGACCAGTGTTATAATATAATAAAATAAAATATATAGTACCAGCATAAAAATTAATATTCATAAAAAATAAAATTCATAAAAATTTAGTGGTCGTGTGCTAGGTCCAGGTTCATTTTCATCGACCGATATATTCCTCAATGCTGGGCGCGAGTCTCCTCTAAGAGGGTCAAAGCCACAGTCCTCATGGCACTCCCCTCCGCGTTGGGAACTAGGACCTGATAGCAAATCAGGATTGTTTTGCGTTAGAGATTCCTCATTTTCCTTATTTTCGGATTATTTGTTCTCTTCAAGTGTCAGATTTCTTATGCCCATACCACGCGTATGTCAGGGGTTCACGATTTCAGGAAGTAGGCATTATATAGCATTATATATAGGTTCAACGTTATAGTAATCATCTTCCTCTTCTTGATTTTCAGCTTTAATGGAATCATCTTTGTCTTTTCTAGTTGTCCTTTGAAATTTGTCTTCTTCATTTTTAGTTTCAACAATAATGGAATTATCTTCGTCATCCCTAGTTTTTCTGCAACAATGGAATGTCATTAACGTTATGAAACGGAAGTTTCAAAGTCACCGAAATAAACTTTAACAAAAAATCATTTACTGCCATGTTACATCCCATAATAGGATACATAAGACATGTGATAAGTAAGAAAACTAAAGCGCGACGGGAGATAACGTCAAACTTGTAGCGAATGAATAAAACTGCTCCGCCACAGTATATAATGTAATATGTACATAATGTACTTACGTATACTGTCCCTCTTTAGAGTGCCCATCGGTACTTTTTTTGGACATAAAAGTACCTTTTCCGGTACGTGGTCTCAGAGCACTGGAATGGAATAAATTTCATTACATATTTTCAAAAAAATCAAATTAACAAACACTAATTACTAGAGTTTAAATAAAACCTGATACATATATAAAAATCTCGTGTCTTGACCAGTTTTTTGTATATATTTGGTAGGTTTGAGAATAGGTCATAGGCTATTTCTATAGTGGCCGGCCGATTTCTACCTACTAAACGCAGCGCGACCATAAACCGTGCTCTAGGTACTTACCTAGTGAGTACAAGTAGTGACCGATAGCCATTGTTCAATATCTTTCAAATCTTCATAAACATAATAAAATAATGTAATAATAATAATAAACTTTTTACTTTACTTTTTATAAGTGTATCGCAACTAAAAAGTGTGAAATAAAAAACTTTTTACAAAAAAATATTTTTTTGTAAAAAGTTTCTAAAGTGCATCTTATTACAATTCTGATAAGTCCAAACACGGCTAGGCTACATTGATTTATTACGGAGTTCCAGTGCCTACATTCCGGCTTCATCATCATCATCAGATCACTTTGATGATACCATTTTCAACACTATTCAGAGCCATTAATTTATTTGTATTATCATAGTCGCTTAACTATCTCCATAGTGATATCTATGCGAGTATGAAGTTCCGTTGACCATTTCTGGTCTTCTTCATCAGTTCCATTTCATCAAATGTTACTTTTCGACTGTAAATGCTTAATTTCTCGATAAAAATACCAAAATCATATTACAGTTGGCTATAATATTTGAGGAGTTCCCTCGATTTCACCAAGATTCCATCATCAGATCCCGATTTGGTGACTATGGGACCATTTGGGAAATATACCCTTTCCAACAAAAAAAGAATTTTTCAAATTGGTTGGCAGCGACGAAGTTATGCGCGAACAAACATTAAAAAAATCATACAAACATCCGAATTGAGAACCTCCTCCTTTTTTAGAAGTCGGTTAAAAACAAAAAACAACAAACCTAGGTACTTACATCTCCTTGAATTTGATCAGGATGCAAAACTGCACTTTTTAAAGGTTTAAGAATGTTTCCATGATAGATTTAAAATTCTAGTCATACTGACTTCGCTGGTCTGTGTAGAGGAGTAATTATATTGTGACGTATTTATAGAATAAATACTTACGCAATACACTTTCGGATTTTCTTCACTTCAGATACCCTTTTTTTCTTAATTTTGTTTTTTCTATTCGCGATTGCAATTACTTATAATAAAACACGTTTATTTACGCGCGCGGCAACGAAAATGTATGGTCGCGAGCAAAACTTGCATAGGTCCTCCCTCGATGACGTCCGGCAGGACAATGGCGCGGTGCGCGCGTGCCGTTTTCACGTATTTATTTTATATTAAAAAAAATAAGTGCCATATTATAAATTTATCCAAAAATATCCCTGTCAAACCCGATTAGTAAATGAAATGTAAAATTTCCATAAAAGTTGCGTTCCCCCAAGTCTCATAAAACTTAAAATACTTTCAAAATCGACTTTATTTCAGATTTTTTTTTTATCGAGTGGAATGTTAAATAATGTGTTTTTAACCAAAAAAGTCACTAGATTAAAGATGTATCTGTACTATATATTTTTTTCCGGATTTAAATATGATGATTTCTCTGAATACAACTCGATCTAGAAACGTAAATTTCGAAAAAGGGGCCCTTAAGGGGACACTAAATGCCAGCGACCTTGAGCGAACAAAAGAGGACCTAGCGTCACTCACCGCCCATCAAGATTATTCGAATAATAACATGTCCTTCATTTATTAAACACAATATGAACAAAAACAGTATATCAAAAGATTGGTAATTAAATTATCTTTTAGTTTGAGAAAGTTTCATAAAAATACACGTGAAGGTTTTTGCCTGATCTTCGTTTTTTTGTGTGTGTTAGACATAACTTTGAAAATAAAGCACACGAAGTTTTACGAAAAAAAAAAAAATATTCGTATATCAAATTATTAGGCAAGTAGTCTAGTTTAACATATATTTTTTTCAAAACATACGACTAGCCGTTTAGACGTGCTGTTGGATTTAAAATCATCAATAATCATGATCTCCCCCTTAATGAACGGCAGTAAGGAGGGTAATATATTTCGAGCGTTTGTGTGTGTTTATGGCTTGTGATACACATGAGCAACTGTTGTTTAGTAGTTAATGTATAGTATCTTTTCAGTTAAGGCTTTTAAGGCAGTCTCGTCAGTTTATAATTAATTTGTAATTATTTTATTTTTTGAACTAGCAGTTTAATTGTACGGACAGAAGAAAAAAGTGTACATAACACAAGCAAGCATATTATACATTGGAGGATTATATCCTTGATAAAAATGTTTGGCTAAATGCCGGAATATTTTTTTCTTTTATATTTTTATAAATATTGGAGGAGATACTACTGCCCTTTTTGTATTGTTGTTTTCGAAATGGTGCTTTTTATTTTATCTGTTTATTTTAAAGGAGCTTGTGAAAATTTCTTTATTCTTTATTCTTTATTCTTTATTGTACACACAATTTTATATTAACAATAAAAATAGGACAGTTGATGTACATAGGCGAGCTTAACCCACAACTGGGTTTAATTTCTGTATGGTGTCCAGACGTAAAGAATAACACCATCCTTTCTCTTCCCGAGGGTGTCGTAAGAGGTGACTAAAGGACACACCAGATAATGGGCAGCAGCATTCTCTGTGCATTGCAACATCCACACTGCGATCGCCAATCGGCATGTTAAGCGTGGCGATTATGGCAAAACCCCATAATGATAAGCACAACCAAAAAGAATAGGTCCTAGTGGTCACTACTGCCGGGCGGCAGCCTCACTACCCTTAACTCCGGTAGCGATCAACTTGCTTCGCCATAACCTTATGGCGAAGCAAGTCGTGCGAAGAATCTCCGGATGGGATCCGGCTACCCCTTTAGAAAACAACGACCGTACCTGACAACATATAGCACGCGTACGCTTCGACGAGAAGATCATCGAACTTTAAGAAAAATTGAGCAGGTTACGATAGAGTCTTGTGGGATTATCTGAAGTCTGAAGACAGGAGGAGGATCGATAATTCTCAAATTTGGAAACCTGCTTTATTTCCGGGGGAGATGACCAGCAGTCCCAGGATGGTTTTAGGTTTATCGTCCACAGGTCCCTTGTGGACAATGTGGTGAGGATCGAGAGTGTGTCAACCAGGGTGGCGTATCTTATACTCAGAATATCATCAAGATATTCTCAGAATATCATGAACCTCTCTGCTTAGCATTCGTGGACTACGAGCTTTGATTCGATCGAGACTTGGGCTGTACTGCAATCTCCAACGGTTCCAGATTGACTATCGGTGCGTCGAAGTGCTGAAGTGTTCGTACGAGAAACATCACAATGTCAGTCCGACTTCAGGACCAGATGGTGGATGGTGGAGGCACGGAGACGTCATTTCTCCGAAACTGTTTACGGCTGCAATGGAGGATGTCTTCAAGGTTCTGGACTGGAGTGGACTAGGCATTAATGTCAATGGCGAGTACATCCTTCGGTTTGCTGACGATATAGTAGTCATGGCTGAGACTACGGAGGAGCTCATTACAATGCTCGATTACTTTAGTAGAGCTTTGAAAGAGTGGGCTTTAAAATAAACATGGAAAAAACCAAAGTCATGGTCAATAACCATGTAGCACCCACTCCGACGAAAATCGGAGACTCTACACTCGAAGTTGTAGACGATTACGTTTACCTGGGACAGATAATCCAGTTGGGTAGATCTAACTTTAAGAAAGAGGTCAATGGTCGAATCCGACTCGGCTGGGCAGCGTTCGGGAGGCTGCGCGGTATCTTCTCTACCAACATACTAGTGTCTCAAGACGAAAGTCTGAGACCAGTGCGTGTTGCCAGTGATGAAATATGCCACTGAAACATGGTCGCTTACAATTGGCCTCTTCAGAAGGCTTACAATCACCCAAAGGGCAATGGAAAAGGCTATTCTTGGAGTTTTCTTGAGTGATCGCATCAGGAATGAAGATATCCGCAGGAGAACCAAGGTCGCAGACAAACTATGTCTGAACGAAGAACGAAGAATCGCCAAACCTGAGTGGCAGTGGGCAGGGCACATTGCTCGTAGAACGGATGGTCGCTGGGGCCGAAAGGTTCTAGAGTGGCGACCGGGCATCGGAAACGCAGCGTTGGAAGGCCTCCCACAAGGTGGACCGACGACCTGGTGAGAGTCGCGGGAATGCGGTGGATGACGACGCACAGGATCAGTCGTTGTGGCGACGTTTGGGCGAGGTCTATGTCCAATAGTGGACGTCTTTCGGCTAAAATAATGATGATGTGCTCATTTATTACTTTTTGTATTTAAAAACAATAGCATTGTATAAGAATGTGAAGTACCCTGGAGCATTTTTATGAGGTTACAACTTGTTTGACATTATGAGCATGGCAGTTGAGAGTTTGTCATGCTCACTCAAATATCTCGCTGATGATGGTACGTTTTATTGGGTCATTTGGTGGACCTTCAAAAGGGTTGAGCTCAGTGGGGCTGATGCACGTGTCATGTTCGTGTACGGGCGCCGTCAGTTGAGACTGGTTTTTTTAATTTCTATTTTTTTATTAATTTTTTTTTTCATTACTTATCTACCTACATTGTGCTCACATAATAGAAGCGACTAATGTGACTTAAAACGGTGTCTATGGAGTTCCTTGCACGTTCTTCTCCATAAAGATCTACGCTTTGGAACGTGCAGTTTAGCTTCACTTTTTTATATGTATTTGTGTGTCTAACCCTGCTTATCTTGGCTACTTGCGTGATCGTTTTTCGTTCACTCAATTTATGTTTGTATCTATTTATTTACTGCTATTGTTAAATATGTACGTATTATATGATTTAATTCAGATAATATGGTCTATTTAATTCTTCTCTATATTTTTTATACACACTGCGTCTACATCTCTCATCCAACTCTCCTGTCGCAGGTATGCTGGAAGAAATTTCGTTAGAAATAAGCAGGACCTTTGCACTCTTTTATCTGTATTTGATCTTTTCGCATGCCAAATGGTCGTTTTTGGCAGTCTATATATGCATCTTTGTATCTATTCTATCTATGTATTTATTTATGTATACGCGTACATACATACAAATACGGTTCAGTTGCAAACCAGCGTCAGGCAACTAGTTGTTGTAGTAGTTGTCTGGCATTTTTGCTGAACTTGACCTATTTGGCGTAGCCGTGAGAGATTAACATTGTTAGTTTTCTTTTTTTAATATATGTAAAGGCTTTTGAGCCCTTTCAGCAATGTTAATCGGATCTGTAACCTCGAAATGCGATTCGTAATAAGGCGTGGTTTATCAGGCGAAGGGTATAGATAGTCGTTACAAATCAAATCACTTAATGTTAGGAGTAAAATGAAAAGAAAATACTAAGTAAGCGGGGCCCGACTCTCACCACCCATAGTTGGAAGGTGAGTAGTGGGAATAAACCCTTAAGTTTTAGTTATTAATTAAGAACTTTTTCTATATTACTTCAAGAAAAAAAAATACAAAGTAATTTTATTTTAATAAATTTGTGTAAAACTAATTTAGCAAAAGACCTCTGAAAATCTGCTATTTTACGTGAACTTTGGCCCCCCATAATGTACTCATTAAAAAAAGTACACAATACAAGCCTTGCACATTTAATATGAGATTCTGAATGACGCCAATTTTTCTGAAAAACTTTTAAGCGAATGAGTAATTAATCAAAATTACAATTACCGCACGCCTCGTTTGTGAAACCGTACCATATTTAGTTTAGATTTTAGTAGCAACTAGCAAGCATCGTTTGACTGGCGATGTTGCCGTTCCGTAGTGCGCCGCCGCCCGCGCTACGCCGCGCCGCTTAGGTTGCGCGGGTTGACAACAATGCATTAAGTAACGATAAAAGTATCGATACTTGTAACGTTAATTGGTAACGTTATTTTATAGATTCGATACCAAGGTATCGTTACTTGTGTTACCGTTAAAATGTTAACTTTATGAAAATAACGTTAATTAACGAAACTTATAGTGTGAATTTGGTAACGTTAACAAGCCCTGCTGGTAATACAAAAAAAAACTACCAATAATTCAAAAACAAGCAGTTGTACGTAAAATAACTAACTACTTGTATATCACGAGAGCTCAACTGCGACTTGGAAACTTTTGTGCATTTGAGTCTTGCGTGGTGCGATATTTTTCATTATCTACACACTCATTGACACTGCAATTTCTGTGCTTAGTGTTACTCTGTATTATACTATTCTATTTAGTTAATTATGATATTAACAACATCATAAAACTTCCCCATTCCAGATGATTGTTGCGGTAAAATAAAGAGAACAGAAAACATGTCTATGAAATGGAAAGTAAAAAAAAAATGCAAAGTTTACTCTAGTTAAATCATTACCATCATCATTTCAGCCGAAAAACGTCCACTGTTGGACATAGGCCTCCCCCAAGCATCGCCACAACGACCTATCCTGTGCGTCTCGCGCGTTACACGCGTTACAGACCTCCCGCGACTCTCACCAGGTCGTCGGTCCACCTTATGGGATTCCTTCCAACGCTGCGTTTTCCGGTGCGCGGTCGCTACTCTAGAACCTTTCGGCCCCATCGATCATCCGTTCTACGAGCAATGTGCCCTGCCCATTGCCACTTTAATTTGGCGATTCTTCGGGCTATGTCGGCGACCTTGGTTCTCCTGCGGATATCTTCATTCTTTATGCGATCACGCAAGGAAACTCCGATCATAGCCCTTTCCATTGCTATTTGAGTGACTGTAAGCCTTCTGATGAGGCCCATGTAAGCGACCATGTTTCAGTGCCATACATCATCACGAAAGTCTATGACCAGTGCGTGTTGCCACACGACGTCATAGACTTTCGTCTTGAGACAATGTGGTATGTTACGAGAAGACACCGCGCGGCTTTCCGAACGCTGCCCAGCCGAGTCGAATTCGACTATACCTCTAGTTAAATACAAAGAAAATATTATACCTTGGATATACCTTCCTTAGTCCAAATCATGAAAACCGTCACAGTTCATTAGGTTGGCGCCAAACTTTCATGCAGCATTTAAATATGAATTTATGAACCGTCTTGTCCGATGCAATAATATAAAATAGAAGATGGCCAGTAAGCGTATTAAATGCGAATAGCTACCGGTCACAAATCATAATAATCTATGTACATTCAAACCACTCGGGGGGTAGCCAGAGGCTAATGTCCTTACATAACGAACCCACTAGATTTATTACACTACGACTCATTCCCTCTCTATCATTTTTCGAACGGGTGAAAGAGATAACGCGATGTATTAAACCATGTACCGCAAATCATACCGTGATTTAACTCATAGTATTCAGAATTATTTTCAAGTTGTAAATTATTGTAAGGGTCTTATGAGAACGAATTGGGTTTTGGCTAAGCGCTGCGTTGAATGTGTTGCTGATGGGGACGAACTAGAAAAATTTGTTATTGTTTGTAAACTTTCTTCCATTGAGGTTATAATAATCTCAGCACGGAATGTAGTTTCCACCATGTCTCTCTTTATTTATCTGGTGTCAACAGTTTATTTCTTCTGTTTACCCCTTAGGGAAGACTATAGTCGTTCGACCATATCGCCTAGTCTTTCGTCCATGTTTTCTTGCGTTATAAGTATTCCGTAATAGTTGTTTCTTTTTGTTTGTAACACATTCTAATGTTTTTTGAAGTATTTGGCAGCAAATGTATCGATTCAGCCTTCTCAGCAAACTTCGCTAAGGTAGCTAAAACTACAATAAAATTCCCAGCACCATTTTACCGAGATCGCGTCTATTGCAATGATTCCACATATTATTCCAGTTGCGCAGACATTTGAGATATCAAAGTACACCAATTTCACATCACAATATCCATTAAGATTCAATTTGCGAATAATTAAAACAGCCACTGAACTTCACTCGAAGAAATCCCGCCAAAAACCTCGCGGCAACAGAATTTTGCGTACCATAACTTCTTTTTCTTCATCTTTTCGAGTCTATGGTTTACGTTTTTTTTTTTACTTTTGTGTAACGCGTGCCTATTTGACTACTATCTCACCTGATGGTAAGCGATGATATTTTCGACAATGTAGCATGCTTGCCCAGGCTTAAATATATTAGTCGAAGCTCTGGCATAGAACTCCACTTCTTAGATGAATTGGATAACTTCTGTTGCTTCCACTACCAGATTCTATCCATCTATGGTTTAAGAGCACTAAGTGAGCTAAACGATCTGTAAAAGTAGTTCAGTATACAAGTTTAAACGGGCTGCTTTTAGGCAAGCGTGCTCGTTCGTCCACAACATCATCGCTTACCATCAGGAGAGATAGGGGTTAAGCTGCGAGCCTAGCAATAATAAAGAATAATATACCTGCTTCTACAAACTCTTCTTCTTTCTTCTATAAGAAAAAAACCGTGTTGCGCTGACCCCAAATGACAAGGGACAAGGGCAGGAAGATGATGATACCTGCTTCTACAATATTTAACATATTGTCGCAACTCTGCGACGGTAGACTTCAGTAGGGGATCTTCTACTTGAATAAAATTCTTGGGAGACTATCATGTTTTACTTATACTGCTCTTCAGGATTCGATATCAGCCCATCGCGCTACAATGGTTATGTTCGAACTGAGAACAAAAACAAAAACTACTACTCAATTTCCACTTAACCCCTGCGCGAACGCCGGCGTTCGCGCGTGATTTCGCGCCATTTAGGATAAACGATAGCGTCTGCATAGATTATACAATATTGAGCTTTTTATACATTTATAAAATGGATTATTGGGTATTTATCCAAGTACATAAATAAGAAGTTATTCATAAAGTAGTCTATATAGTAGTAAATACCGAAAATAAACAAAATTTTCCGTTACTCCCTATATACCTATACATATCCATAGGTTAAACCTAGAACTGCAAAATCCTTAAAAGTACCTATATATTTTACAAGCCAGTTCGTTAGCTATAAAAAACCTAATTCATGCGATTTCCTTTCAATATCACAATATTAAGTAAAAGTACACCTTGAAAGAAGTATGTTCAAAACCGGCTACTGAATCGATTTAAATTGTTTTTGAAGTAGGTATTTTTTTTACCAATTTTAGATCGTGATTTTGTTGCTAGTGTGTTTGTGTGTGCGTGCGTAGATACCACGGATATCTATGGTAGATACCAATACCAATGCGCTACCAGTGTGGTGCGATCGCTTCCCATATTATTTTCCTACAATAAGGTCAAAGGTACAAATTTCCTAAATAGTTATTATTTAAAAAAAAAAAAACACTACAGTGCATTGTAAAATTGCAGTGCTTGAATTGTAACTTAATTTTCTGATTGGAGTGTATAAGGATGTCTATTATTTTACTTACATCTATATATATAAAAATCAATGCCACTTTTTGTTGTAATTTTATAACTCAAGAACGGGCTCACCTATCCAAATCCGATGGCTTTGTTCGGACTATTTAGTAGATGGTTTATGTGAAGTATGCACAAAATCGGTCGAGGGGTTCTTCATTTATCACATTATTGCACCCGTGCGAAGCCGGGGCGGGTCGCTAGTATTGCATAAAAACGACTAAACGTCACAACATTATTTTTCCAACTCAAAGTAGTCATGAAGATGACAAAAGTCAACAATACACCTATCAGTTGAAAGACAACAAGCATAGCAAATCAAAATCAAGATAGCTAGCTTCAGTAGTACGATCCCGAATGTAGAACGATCGCAAGTCAGTCAATCAGATGATCAGATCATATCGGTATCCCCTCAGGATTGTCTATTGTATGTAGCCAGTTGTTCAACAATAGGTATTCATTGACTGTAATAGGCTATATTTATCCTCTTGCCTCCGTTTCAGACATGACAACTTGAATTGTTGTAAAATACGATGGTTATCGCACTAGGTCATCTGTCTCTGAAGAAATTCGGAGAAAATAATCTGGTAGCTTTTTAAACGAAAGTTTTTATGAAGTTCGATGAAAATGGAAGTCGTGAAGAGTCTGTAAGTGATACATTTCAGGCTTTTTCAGACACGTAATAGTAGATGTTTATCTAATTGATCGAATCCTAAATTGGGAAAAAATTATGATCCAATTCGTGATCCTCTACTTTTATTTATTTGTATAAAAAGGAAAATTTTGTTCAGTTAATAATCTATTTTAATTTATTTACCGTATATCGATTAACACGCTCCGTCTACAATTTTCTTTCTCTTTATAGAAAATGCAAAATACCGTATGAAATATAAATAAATTTCAACATTTATGCATAGTCCAATCGAATAAACTAATTCATGCTACGCAAGAGGTATGGTCCAATTAGCAATGTTAATTTTAACTTTTAATGTTTTTATCGTAGTTAGTCGGGCAAGATGAAACGTAATGCTCGTTTGATTTAAATGATTTTCTTTTGAACGTTCATCTCGGTCAAGTGAGCCACTATCTATGCGGTTTCACGGCGCACTGATTAATAGCAATCGTATGCACGGATCGGAACAAATGTGCATTGAAATGTTGCGTGTACGCATGTTGGGGTGACCACACTTTATTGGTTTGTTTGATACAGTTTTATGACTGTGGTAGGCCGTGATTAGAGGTTTAGAACATAAACGGGCTGTCATTAGTCTAATTAATGGGGGTGGTTAACTGAAACTGTTTATCATTTTTGACTGATTGTGGTTGGTAGTATTTTGTTTTATATCGAAATTATAATATGAAGAATTGGCTAACACGCATTAGAGCGTGAACTGTCAAATGGGCGAAGGTTATTCGTTAAGTTTTCTGAAATTTTCAAATTTTCAGCATAATTTTCTTGAGAGCGCCCAACCCGAGATACATTTCCATACAACCGCTTTTACGTGATTATGACATTATTACACATCTTTCTCTAGATATTTTGGAAACTCAGATATCTTCTAGGTTTCTATTCAAATTAAAACATACATTTCTGTAACCCTATCAGCTATTTTACGTGAACTTTGGCCCTTCATAATGAGCTCATAAATTTAAATAGAAACTTTGCACATTTAATCGAGATTCGGAATAACGAATGTTTTTTTTCCAAAAAGTTTTTAGGTTTAAAAAAAACCACTTATTTCCTGGAACAATTTTTATGAAATATTCGAGTGAGTGACGGAATTACCGAATGCCAACAGAGCGTTTAGGCTTTATCTTTCTATTTTCGCGTTACCTCTTTATCAAACATTGCGTTGGATTGCATTGGATGAAGCAAGAAGCTTTTGAACCTTGTTCACGTTGACGATAGACGGATCGGGAAGGGCTCTTTTGATGTTTCTTTCTATAAGAATGTTCTACAAAGTATTAGAAATTTATAAAAATGATATACGAAATCAGTAAAGTCATTATTAATTTATGGCATGACAAAAGGAAATGCGGAAAATAAACGGAACGCATCGTCCCGTCTTTCAGCGATTTGCCTCATTACAGAAGTTCAAGCTGTTAGTCGATTAGCTAATTAACCTATAAAATCCCAAGACGGGTTTCAGTTAACGCAGTTTCGTCAAACCGTTGCGTTATTTATATCTATTCTACGTTTTGTCTTTGGGCGTTTCCCGGAACGTCCCATTTTTATCGTGGGATTTATGGTAACCCTACACCTGTTCGTATGAGTTTGAATAAATCATTGTACATTTTTAAGAGTGTGTGGTTGTGCGTTTTTCAAACAAGCATCTACTTATAGACTGTAACATATGCGCTATTGCAGCGTGATGGCAGAAGTGAATAAATTATGCCATTTTGATTGCGAAAGTATATTGACGGTTATTACAGTATATCAATTATATTAGCATTACAAAACGATTGGATGTATGAGCTTTTAAATTAAGTACAAAGAGATAACTGATATTGTAATTTTCGATCGATTTTTATTGCTTTAACATTAACGTTATTTGAAACTATATCAACGTTTATTTAATTTTAATCGTATAAATAGTTAGGAGCTGAATATTGGGAGCAGAGTTGTATGGTATTCGAAGCCACGCTGCGACCCTAAGTGTAATGGGATAAGGGAGAAGTATCATAGTCGTGCACTAACTTCTGACGTTTTATAATTGCTCCTGTAGGTCTATGTGAAATAAAAACCTTTAGAATTGAATTTTTAATTTTCGAATTAAATTGCTGCTAAGCGTTAATTTCTTGACATAATAAATAACACATTGCTTTTTTTTGGTTTTTGAAGTGGGAAATCGTCAAATAAAGGAGTTATTCTCTCGCTCTGGGTGGAACGAGAATGGCGTGTCAGACTTTTATTAACTAAAACTCTTCCGTGTTCTTTCATTTGCCCTTAAGGTTGCAAGGCTACGGTAACTCTTTCCAACTGACCCGCATCGCAAACGCACAATGCTGCGGTATGATTGCGGTTTCGGGCACAGTCTTATGAAAAACGCCTAGAATGGTCTTTGGTTACTTTGCAGTATGCGTTAGCGGTAAGGGGAATTATGTGTCCGACATTTTATGCTGCATATCGCAGCGTTGTGTGCTCCGATCAAGGGTTGCACCAATTTTGAAGGAACGTTCGAGAGAGTTATCAAGGCCCTGGAACGCATAAGGCTATTGGAAGGAACACAGATCTAGCTCCTTCTAGAGCGGAGGATTTTGATGATATCCCACCAAATAAAAAAAAAGGGTTGCATCATTTCGCGTCCACATAGATGCGCGCGCGACGATCGCAAATCCATGCGTTGGACGTTTAATTTTAGGGCGTCTCGTTCCCTGAGCCACTAGGAAGTGCACCGGCCTATTTCAGTCCGGCCCTTTGTTGCTCCGTTTATTTCTGTTTACGTCGCATTTCGTAACTTTACGACCGACTCTCGGATGCGCTGCGTACGCTCTGTTGCAACAGTTATTAACGGCTGCCCGCAGCGAACCCAATAAGATATGCTACTTCTAAGTTGATGTAATCGGTCTCTCGTCAACACACGTCGATTCAACGGTATCGATTGATAAGATGAATAGTTTTATAACGATGTTTATAAATTAAGCATTGTGAATAATGTTATCGATTAATTGAAATTTATTGTCCCCATGGTAGCGACTTCATTTCTTTGGTCGCGGTGCATTCGTCTTTATTATCGCTAGGGCTGTCGGATGATTCTCTGCTGCAAATTTGTTATATATTTTATTTACACTCTATATCCTCTTCTATTATTGGAGTAAGCTCAATACAAA
The DNA here is from genome assembly GCA_949316375.1 of Mythimna vitellina. Taxonomy (NCBI): domain Eukaryota; kingdom Metazoa; phylum Arthropoda; class Insecta; order Lepidoptera; family Noctuidae; genus Mythimna; species Mythimna vitellina. The sequence continues at coordinate 9,358,415 of OX438706.1, read as the reverse complement.
GATATTTTATAAATTCGAGAAAATAATAAAATGCACAATATAAAAATCTGATGAAACTCCTTTATGTAAGTACTTGTATACTAGCAAGAATCTATTTTAATTTGTTCAATTTTTTTTTGTTCCTAATTTAAACATTAAACGTCAGGTTTTTTGTTAGGTTACTACTAACCTGATTTAAAAAAATAGATAGACGGGTTTTGTCATAATGTTATTTTGATTATTTTGGAAACAATTTTCATTAACAAATCTAAATCTAAAAACAACTACACTTAATCATATACTAATGTTATAAAGGAGAAAGATTGTGTTTGTGTCTGTGTATGTTTGTATCGTTTTCACGCTCAAACGGTTTAACGAATTCGGATGAAATTTGGTACATGAGTAGACCATGTCCTAGATTAGCACATAGGATTTGTGACATATCACGAGGACCCTGGCGGAAGCTAGTGGATATAGATTACACGTTTAAAAACACCGCGCAAGTGCGAGTCGGACTTGCGCACTGAGGGTTCCGTTCAAAGTTACTGAAAATAGTTCGATTCCCGAATTGAGTTACGAAGATTTTTCCAAAAAAAGTTTTATTTAGTGACTTAACTACAAAGTTACAGTTTTCAGACTTTTTCCAATACTTGTGATATTAGACCTTGCTTCATGTCAAATTGCAGAAAAGTCAATGAATTTTGATTCCCTTGAGAGTACGAAATACACGTTTTTTGCGACACAAACGGCCGTATCTTTTTATTTCGTTAACTCAGAAGTTTGTTTTTTTGACAGCTTCAAGGGACTGCAGGCTTGTGTATATGGTTTTAATTTCAGCTCGGTACCTCCACGCGTTCCCGAGAAAAAGGGTCTTGACAGACAGGCAGACGAACAACAAAGTGATCCTAAAAGGGTTCCGTTTTTTTTCCTTTTTAGGTACGGTACCCTAAAAATACTATCACTTAAATATATGCAGTTTATTCCGCCACTAAAACTTGTATTACATCCCTACAACCCGCTAATGTGCGTACATCAATAAGATAAAACCATATTCGTTACACGGGTGCAAATAATTGACCTCTAGCCCATTCCCACATCGACGCGGACCTGGCATGCTCTGCCGAGGCGTTAGAAAGCGTTTTATCGTCGACTAACAGCTCACCTCTAAATGAAGTGTCGTGATTTTTATCGATAAAGTCTACCGGTTGATTAATTGTTGCCACGACTTGCCGCTGCGCAGCTGACTCAGCTAGGATTTATTTAAATGGCTGTGAGAAACAATACACGACGTACCTGTCTATTGTAAAATGCTACATTAACGTTTTTGTCGTTAACTAGTTTTGCCTGCGGCATCGACTGTGTGAAAGTAGAAAGTGGTCCTAAAGGACATACTCCCGGGATTAAAAGTCTATGTGTTATTCGAGGACGCGGTCTACTGGTGTGACTCTTGGATAGTGCCATGAAGAATTAACTAACATCGGTACACACGACACTTATGTACAAACTTTCGCCATTATCTACGAGTACATTAATTTACACTAATATTATAAAGAGGTAAAGTTTGCTTTTTTGTTTGTAGGAGGTGATCTCTGAAAGTACTGGTACGATTGCTAAAATTTCACCGATAGAAAGTTGCTTTATTCCTGAATGACATAGGTCCTGCTGGTGGTTCCTGGGTGGGTGAATATTTTATGTAGCTACGCGGGTGAAGCCGCGGGCAAAAGCTAATATTATATCTAATGAAAGTTAACTCTAGAGAAAATACACCCAGGATAAAATAAATTATGTGCTATTCTAGGACATGGAAACTTCTTGAACGGGTACAAGAAGTTTCATCCTTATCCGTTCAGCCGTTCGAGCGTGAAGAAGTAACAAACATACACACCTACATGCACACACACTCTTTCACAAATTTTTATAATATTAGTATGATTAGATTATATATTACACTAGCTGACCCGGCGAACTTCGTACCGCCAACAGTAAGGATAACGTCATCTACTGGCATTACCAGAACAACATAATTCATTTTATAATGACATTTTCATTAGAGATGGCGTTGTATACGGATGTTCTTTTTCTCGTCATTTTTTCTGTTTTTACTCACCGTTTAAACCTTCCCTGGACTGTCTGACATATCTCAAAACCAAAATTAGCCAAATCAGTCCAGCCGTTCTCGAGTTTTAGCGAGACTAATGAACAGCTGTTCATTTTTTAAATATATATATATAGATTAAGTAGCAGTATTCAATGTTAATAAAAAAGTTGACAGTGCCAAAAAACCCGACTGCTAAAAATAAGTAAAAAGGTCAGAACAAGTCAGTTTAAAGTCTACAGTGATGCTTAGTCTATGATTGAATTACAGACTGCGTTGTTTTTTTCGATGGGGTTTTTTGATGCTATTAACTGTTTCTGATATCCTTCATAACTGTGTCAAGAAAAAATGTATATTTCAGCACCAAAATTCACCATTTTAATATTTAACAACTTTGTACCCAGTGTCACTCTCACAAGAAAGATGAATCTAACAACACCTCTCAAACGTAACCTCTCAAGATAATTTTCGTCTTTCACTCAGGCGACGCCACTGGCAGAAGCTAACTTAGAATAATGTTAAAGAACCATACCTAGCTTGTCTGTGTCCCACAAGATATTTAAAAGTAACATGACAGTAAAATTATATCTTGCATTGCAAAGTGCTGTTATTTCACATAAAGTATTTCAAGTACTTAGGCATGAAGTATTTCCACCTGATTCCCCCTGAGGTCCCCTTTGATGTCTGCAGAAGATTCTAAGCACGGTTGTACTATGCCAAATGTTTCGAATAAAAATATTCCTCAACGTTATCAACGTTAAAATGTTGTCTATTTGTCTGAGAATTTATTTATTTATTCATTAAGAGGAGAGTCCTGAAACACCTCTTACATTTTTCAACATTTCTAAAAATACACCTCGCAATGAATTACATAAAAAAATAATTAAGAATCTAAATAGATGTGTGACGTGCCAACAGTTTCTCCAATATATTTGCAAAACTATCCTTAATTTCGAGAAAAATAAATTGTTCTAATCTCTCAAAAACAGCTAAATCGACATTTTATACTTGCAGGATAATTATTTTTTTTTTCTCAAAATAAGGATTAGGTTTGAAATTATCTCGCGGTGAAACTGTAGGCACATCTATTTAGATTCTTCATTATTTTCTTTTGTGTAATTCAGTGCGGTGTATTTTGGAAACTGTCAGTGCCTTTTTGATGTTTCATAAGGACTCTCCTCTTAAGACATCATACAACACAAAGGTACAGAGGCGAACTTAAGCATTTTTTTTCCAGTCAAACAAGTCGGTAGCGAAAAGAAAACATTACAGGTGCATAAAAAAAGAAATGATTATTAAGGCAACAAGGGTACAAAAGAATGGATGAATTTTTCCTTTCTTCTTTTTAATAAACACTGATAATAATAGGAATTACTCCTGTATCGAGGATGCGTTCACAAACATGTAAAATCACATGCACAAGATCTGTAGGCCATAAAAATATGAATCACTCAACCACTAACCATAATGTCACAATTGAAAAGACTTGACACTTGAAGGTCTCTTAGTCAACTCATTCAATACCTTGCTCTCCGATTTTTTTTCAGATAATAATATTAATTGAGTAATTCCTAGTGGTGCAACTCACACTAGAAATTACTCGTGTATCGTGAGTGAGTTCATACCCATCCCGATACTCGGGCTTGGAACAAGCATCTATAGGCCACACAAAAATTTGTTCCGTGAGGGGATCGAACCACAAAGCCAACCGTGTCAAGACTTTCTAAGTGTCAAAGAAAAGACTTTGACACTTAGAAAGTCTTAATGAACTCATTCAATACTTTTGTTCTCTCAGGCTCCGAAGTGCTGAAATTAGAACTTCATTGTTTAAATTAACCTCTCAAAAGCACTTAATATCTCTCTCTCGCTATCCATTTACGCATTTCCATGTAGCCGTCATCGCGGATTTCATTACCTTTCCATTATCATGCAATCGGTATGAAATGAAAGGCGGCTTGGTACTGAGCTCTGAGTACTGACGGCTTTGGAAGGCAATTCTCTGGTAATATGATGCGACTGCTAGTGGTACTGTTTAGTCGCTCTGATTCACAGTGAAGTTTAGGATTTTGTAGTTACTTTTTGATGCTGGTAAAGTTTGACACTGTTCGTTCGTTTCGCTAAAACTCGAGAACGGCTGGACCGATTTGGCTTATTTTGGTCTTGAAATATGCAAAATAGTCCAGGGACGGTTTAAATGGTGAGAAAAATTGAAAAAAAAAACCGAATACAACACCATCTCTAATTAAAATATCATTATAAAATGAATTAAGCTGTTCTGGTAATGCCAGTAGATGGCGTTATCCTTACTATTAGGTAGTACGAAGTTCGCCGGGTCAGGTAGTCTATATATATATAAAAATGAATAGCTGTTCGTTAATCTCGTTAAAACTCGAAAACGGCTGGACCGATTTGGCTAATTTTGTCTTGAAATATTCGAGATAGTCCTGGTTTAAGCGGTGAGAAAAAATGGAAAAAGAAAGAGAGAGCAAGAAACTCCATGGACATTCTTTTCAATCATGTTTTGTAATTACAAATATATCTGTTACATGTTTCTTGTCGCTATCATGTGAGAACAATGTAAATTAAGTAAAAATAAAAACTAAATATCGATATTAAAATAGCAACTTGCAGCTAAGAGATGACCAGTCTCAACTGACAGCGCCCGTTCACGGACATGACGCGAATCTTTTCAGCATTTTTCAGCAATAAGTTTCTCTAGCATGTAACTGTTTTCGTCCTCAATAAAATAAAAAAGTATGGGCTAGTATAACATTACACTACGAACCACGATAGCGAAGTAGTAACTAAAGACGCGGGTGGAACCACGGGGGACAGTTGTTTATAAGTGGAACTTACGTCGGTATTAGTAACACTAACTCCACTCAAATCCTAACTTAGCAATAACAAAACGTAACGTTTCATGCCGAAACCATTTTACTAGGAAAACCTCTTAGATCTAAACGTATGACCGCTGCTAATGGCGGGCTCACTCAGAGCCTGGTCACATAACTACATTAACTACAGCGCGGTATCGTTAACGTGAAACAGCGCGACGCGGCATCTGACTGCAGCACGTTGCCTCATCAATGTAGATAGACGGTGCTGAGCCGTGTTATGGCGCCGTGTCGTACCACGATACAGTGTTCTTCAGGCGCTGCGTCGTCAAAAATTTCGCGATAAGTCTTCAACCAAAGGGTTTTAAGGGTCTCCAAAACGGTTAATTAAGACTGACAATATTTATGTGATTCGACAATTGATCGTTTACTGTGAACGACTGTAACAATTATCAATACATTGTCTTTGTCATTCGGACGCGGGCTCGTGCCACAGTCTGGCACCGGCCAGGTTCTACTCATTTTGAACCTCTGGAAATCCATAAATACGTATAAAAGAGAACACCATGAAAAAATATTTTATTAAAATTGACTATATGACCAACTGCAGGGTAAAAATCAAAACATGATATAAATTAGTTGACTTGTTAAAAAAAAATAGCGAATCTGATCTTACTTTCGATTTCAAACTTGTAAATCTATCTATATAAATCTATGAGATTACGTCACGGAAATATTTGAAAGTTACAAAGAAGAATAAAGCTTGTTTTTTAAAAGGGCCTCGCAAAAACAAAAATCTTGAATAGTTATTGTTTTTTTTTTTATGAAAATAAAACCACTGTGGGGCCGCGAAATCGACATAGACCCGGGCGGAGTTCATACAAAATACTCAGTTACTACAACCGACTCTTAAGCCGATGCACGGTACGATGCCGTGTCGTACCATGACATCTGGTTGCTTTTGATGCTCCGCTGTCTAAAATCTCGCGATCAGTCTTTAACCAGAGGGATACGACGTTGCCATGTCGTGCATTCATACGACGCGGCACTGTACCGCAGTCAGGCGCCGCACAGAACCACGTTAAAGAAGCGCCTAAATAGACCGCGAAATGTTATTAAAGGCCATATGATAAAGTCATACAATAGAAAAGACAAACTGAGAGGGTTGTAATGATAATTTGAATTATTCAAATTCCGTAAATAAATACGTTTTACAGCCGCCAATCATATTTTAATCAACGTACAACTTGAGACTGCCCTGTCAAATTTGCAAATAAAACTTAAGAAATTTAAATTTTGCGTCGCAGCGTGGTAATGTGGCCAGGCCCTAATATCTACAGTTAAAGCGAAAATAGCAATCTGTGCACGCGCTGGATGAAATCTATTCTGTGTTAGAGTGCGGTCACAGTGATGTGAGATAGCGGGAAAACGAATGCTTGGAACATGTTTAATATATGTATCGAGAAGGAAAACGTAAAGCTCATAATATGATGATGATGATGATGTTCTCTATTGTAAAACCACACAATGTGGTTATATTTTTTCCGTGTTATTGTGCTGATAATAATTTACATTGTTTTTACTTAACTAACTCTATATAAATTATATACATATTTTAGATTATATTTATAACTACTATCTAATTATAATACCTATTATATGCCATGTAAAAACTCTCCATTGCTGCCAAATTTAATTCAAAGCAAAATTAAATTCATTTATTTGAGCACTATTATGGTCTTTTTATAGTATATATATTAATCATTAAATCATTACTATATATGTATTTATTTTTTTTAAGTTGATATAACTAAATTTTATTGACTGCGATCCCACCTGATGGTAAGCGGAGATGCAATCATTGATGGTCAGGCGCACTAGTTTATTAAGAGCCTATTCACTCTAGCCTTGAAGACACCTATATTATAGTTGGACGGGAAGACCGCAGCAGGCAAATTGTTCCAGTCCTTCGATGTACGTGGTATAAACGACGAAGCGAAACGCTTAGTCCGGACCGTTGAAGTTTCAACAACGTAAGGGTGGATACTCGCCGTTCGTGTTATGTATTCTTTATAAATATCTAAACTAATAAATATTATAGCTTAATAGGAATATGGTGAGGGTTGCGAGAATTCGATGGATGTGAGACGCACAGGACTGGTCGTTATAGCGACACTTGGAGGAGGCCTATGTCCAACAGTGGACGTCTTTCGGTTAAAATGCTGATGATGATGAGGTATATACAGAAAATAAAAACAATAATGTGTACAAACTGGTAGAAAAATAACAATTCATTGGGCATCAAAACTTCACTCACATCGATATCAATGAGAAAAGTGCCCAGAACACTGGCAGCATTGCCACGTTGGATAGAATTATGATTCGTTGACCGAAGAAAAGCTCAGTCCTCTGGTCACGCGAAGAGTCGATGGTCTTAAAATAAATTAATGGTTTCATCATATTTTGCCACGTACGACGTGCAAATGTTTGGTGCATAAAAACCATTATTAGAATGAAAATATTAGGTTAGTATTGCGTTAGTACGAATGAAACTACTGCTACTTCAAGTCCTCCTAACTAGGAAATTCAGTATTTATTATTATAAGCGAGTTAATTTAATGATACTTCATTCTAATATAATAAAATACCACAGTGTTATCTTTTTTAAACTCAAAGGCTGACTGTTAGAGAATGCCTCGTTGCATTAAGTCCGCCTATGTGCCACTACTGTACGTGAAGTTTAAATAAATAAATTAAAAATTAAAATTTGTGACATGTCAGCTAAAAATTCTATGTGAAAAAAAAAACTGTGGACTGGTAATGCTCCCTAAAGACTGACGAATGCTCATTTTATAAGTACCTATGTAGCAATGGTTAAATAATAAGTTAATTTCTACATAAAAGCAACAACACAGAACAAAGCAAAGAGAAAGAGTAGGTTGTATGTCAGTCAAAATTATTGTCGAATTCCTTTCCCTCAAATAAAATCATTGTTATGTAAATTGGATTGTTTTTTTAAACGTTGACTGCTTTTTAAGTATGGTACTTACGAGTAAACTCAATACCAGTTTTATTGGTTCGTAAAAACTATAGTATCGTTAATATCGTCGTTATCATTAGGTAAATGTTGTAATTAATCACTGTAGATACAGTAAAAACGCAATTTGATTGCGATATGTTACATTCGTGCTAAGTACTGTTACAAAAAAGCCCTAAACCTTAACCGGACTTGCATAATTATAATTGCGTGGTATGACGAAACCATGTAATTATTATTTTATTTCCTTTATAGTTTAATTGTTCTGCTGTAACTTTTTTTTTTGAGGTTTATCCCCCTAGCCTTATCTAAATTACTTAAGGTCGCAACTAGTCTAACCGGATGAGGCTGAATAGGTTTTTTATGTACCTGTATTTTATATGGAGCGATAGACTGGCAACACGATATTACTTCTTGGATAGACTGTTGGTCAGACTTTCTGACGTCTGACTACATATAACAATTGTCAAAGATCTACGAATGACAACCACCAACGGTTTTACGTGATTACTGAGGTACGGGGCGTCAGTTATGTCCTAAAAAGCTTAAAAAAGTACTTATGAATAGAAAAATTTACATAGGCACTCGCCCGGTTTCGAACCCACAACCGCCTGAGAGGCGGGTCGGGTGCGTTAACCACTGGGCTATTACGACAACAATCATTAAATAATATCATTATCATTAATAATAATATAATCTTTTTCCAAACTGGGCGGAGCGAGAGGCATGTCAGGCTTTTAAGAGCGGCCAACTGGAGGTGCAAATTCATACAACTGGTCTTACATGATTATGATGTTATTAAACATCTTTCTCACCATAATTTGGATACGCAGCTATCTTGTGGATATTACGAGTAGGTATCTAGATTTCTATGTAAATCAAAATATAAATTTGTGTAAAGCTAATCCAGTAAAGTATATTAAATAAATAAAAAAAGTACATCCATAGAAGCCTTGCACATTTAATCGAGATTCTGAATGACGACATTTTTTTCGAAAACTTTAAGGGTTAAAAAAAAAAACCTTTTTCCTGAAACAAGTTTTGTGAAATATTCGATTAAATCACGGAATTAGCGAATGCTAATAGAGTTTTCAGGCATTATCTCTCTTTTTTCGCGTTGCCTCTTCATCAAATATCACGTTGGGTTGCGTCAGATGAAGCAACAAGCTTTTAAACCATGCTGTGTGGAAAGTGGAAAAGGGTTCTCTTATTGACTATAACCCACCCGTGTTCCTTTAGTTGCCTTTTGCGTTCCAGGGCCGCCGTAACTTTTTTACTATTATGTTGAGTCTAGTGGTTCTTTTCATAGAATCTCTATGTATCTGATCCCGTTTCACACCTGGAGCCTAACAATGCTTTGTTAACAACTTTAAATTAAAGAAAATACCTCTCGTACCCAGCCAGGCGCATTACTTTGTGTAATTTATTTCATCACCACTGCTCTCAAAACGGTGACAGAAAACGTCGTGACAAAAACCGGCATGTCCTAGAACCAAAAATTCGAAGACATGTGACATTCACCAATCCGCACTGGGCCCGCGTGGTGGATTACGGCACATTCCCTCTCCTAGAAAGAGGAGGCCTGAGTCCCAGCAGTGGGAACATTAAAAGGCTGATTACGCTTATTAATATGCTACGTCTCGTGCAATTCGTATTTCTCGTACCAGCCTATCGGTATTTTACAGGTTACATGCTGGAGAGTGTGCGCGGGAACTGCATGACTTGATTTCGCCATCTCCATCGGACTAACCGACGAACGGCGAGTATCCACCCTTACGTTGTTGAAACTTCAACGGTCCGGACTAAGCGTTTCGCTTCGTCGTTTATACCGCGTACATCGAAGGACTGGAACAACTTGCCTGCTGCGGTCTTCCCGTCCAACTATAATTTAGGTGTCTTCAAGGCTAGAGTGAATAGGCTCTTAATAAACTAGTGCGCCTGACCATCAGCATCTCCGCTTACCATCAGGTGGGATCGCAGTCAAGCACTAGTCTATTTCAATTAAAAAAAAAAAAATGTTAGTCCTCTTTTCCCGCTAGTATGGTCTCCGCCTTACCAGCATACTTCTTGCCGCAGAACAGGTAACTGAAGGCGTTTGATTGATGCGCTACAATGGCATTCCTATGACTATGATGTAACTGTTGCAGCTTCCGTTATCGTGTAGTACAACTCATTGGCAGGGAAATGGAATACAGAATGGGAATGTGGAAATTATGGAACGTGGAAATGGATATTTTTTTCATGATCATTTTTTTGTTATTATTATGGATAGGCTCGCTGTTGACCACTATATCACCTGATGGTAAGCGATGATGTGGCTGTGTCAAGTTGTATGTTTGTTATAAGTTTGATTAAGAGATAAAGAAATACATAAAACACTTAACTAATTAAAACTATATATACACTAAAATCAAAAACTACGAGCTAAGCATCGCTGTCGACTGGAAGTGTGCCCAAATGGCTGGCGGCATTGCCACGTTGTATGGCAATGCTTTATCTCTGACCGAGGTAAAAGCCAGCCCTTGGGTCACGCGAAGTGTCTACTAAGCGTTTGGATAATTCTTGGAAAAGCTAGTGAGCACTCGGTATGTCTTTATTTCCGTGGAAGATGGGTAGGCCTTCAGTGTGGGACGATACCTGTGTCGACACTCTTGAACCATCTTCTTAGCTCTTCGTGCTGTGCTGGTGCTGCCGCTGCTGCTGCGGAGAACCTCAAGCGGCGAAAATATAACAACCTCGTCGGCAGTTATATTTTTGAGCCGTTTGGGGTTGACACTCTTGGGCCGTGGGGTCCGAGTGTTTATAAGCTTTTCAAATAATTAACCTAACGCTTAGTAGACACTTCGCGTGACCCAAGTGCTGGTTTTTACCTCGGTCAGAGATTAAGCATTGCCATACGTCTTTTACTGACATAATAATTATAAACCGCAGTACACAATAACCCCAAAAAGAATCTAGCCTCAATAAATATTAATATTCTGGTTATATATTTGAGATTCTGAAAGAAAAGACAGAAAGAAATATCGATGAGATAAACAGCGATAACAAAACAAATAACTCACTTGTATATTCTAAGTGTCGGATATTCACAGTTTGAATAGCTAACTCAAAAGCTAAAAGATCATTAGTTATAGTGGGTCACGATCCCCCACTAAGCCATATGACGTAAGAGAAAAGGAAGAAATGCAATATGGACGACGTTTCAGCCTAGTCAGCAGTTTGTCTCAACGGGCATCTCGTAAAAAACATTGCGAATAAGGATCGTTCTTACTTTGTTGTAAATAGGTACTGAAACGTTATCTATTCGTTGGTAATCGACGGATTTATTCCGGGATCAGATTCCTTAGAAATTATTATCTCATAGTTGTGCTATCTTACTAAGGCGTATCCGTCTTGGGGATTTGTAAATTTTTTGTTTTTGGGGGGTTCATATCGTCAAATGACTGAAACGAAAGAAAAGTCAGTCGGTCATTGATATGAAAGAAAAGGAAGTTAGTGATAGCATGACGGTTGACAGGATAGAATGGAAGAGAAAAACGTGTTGCGCCGACCCCAAATAAGATGGGACAAGGGCAGGAAGATGATGACTTTTCAATACACTTATTCTGAAATCCTTTCTTATCCTTACCGTTTTTAGGCACGCAATTTACTGTTTTTCGCACAAGTGCGGATAAGTGCTGGAGCTCGCCCCCGCTGCAATTTATTGTATTTATCGTATCAGGCTGGGTGCTAAGCGAACCCCATGAGTCGCGCGTCAACCCTTGTTAATTTATATCTTTGTAAGTGTATTGAATAACGTCGTTTGATACACGTGGAAATTTGTCATTGCAATACTCGGCTCCATAACACCTTGGCCTATGGCTCGGTTGAATTCCGCCTCAGTCACAATGATAAAATTCTTCACTAATGTTAAAATACTATATACTATTCCCGTTGGAGCGACCGTTAAGGACCACGCCCGAGTCGACGGCGCGTCATGTTCCACGCGCCTTTCAAAGAGAAAGGACTTGTCAGACTTTTACTAACTAAAACCAACCTGTGTTCTTTCAAATACCGTTTACGTTTTTCGACCACGGAACTCTTTCAGACATTCTCACAACCCTAGCAGGCATCGGCCTCACTGGGCCTCTTTAGTTTTGCTGACATCTCTTTTTTAGAATCGCGTGGAACACTACGCGCCCCCGACTGGGGCTCGGTCCTTATCGAACGGCCTGACGGTGTGCTACCTATTGCTCGTTGTCCATAAGGATGTCCTCACCCTCACGGTTTCGAGTACGTCGTTTGTTTCCATTACTGTGCACGTGAACCTACGATTCAAGATCTTGTGGGTTATAACAACTGTAACTGAAATAAGATCTGAAGTGGTGTACTAAGATTTACCGTTATGAATCCTAGTCAATTTACATTATTTATTTACCGTTTCCGCGCCTTTTATATACGTAATATATTGTAATTAATGATTGCCTGTAGTTTATAGTAATAAAATTACGTTAAAGATATATCGAGTATTAAAAGACAATTTTATGTTTTTAAAGGTTATGATTGCGATGGGAATCAAATATAACTTTATTTGATTCTCAATGAGTAATCAAATTAAAGTTTCTGATTCAAGTTTCGGCGTCTAAAAAACCGTTGACTTTAAAGTCGACGGTTTTTAGACGCCAGGTTAAAACATTGATGTGAAGTTTGACGAACTTTATTGTCTGAGTTTGACAGTATTCAAGCTCGATATATTCTTAACTGCACACCAGGAACAACAGGAACAGGCTGTTAATAAACTAGTGCGCTTCACCATCACCGATTGCATCACTGGTTACCGTTAGGTAGAATCGAAGTACTAATTTACATAATAAAAAACAAATAGTGTTCTAAGCGAAACGAGTAACTTCATTGCCACAAAAACCTTTTTCTAAAAAAGCAGAAAGCTATATTACGAAGGGACACGTTTTCTCTCACCAGAATCTGCGCAACAGTCGGAACAACTAAGTAAGTGGCCACAAAGAAGGTTTTTTATGTGGCTCGACTAGAGTCGTGCTTCAAGAGCGTGATAGATGCTGATGGCGGCCATTACCTGGTGATACCGAGACGTATGGTCACCTCTAAACGATCTACGTTTCAGGAAGGGCCAGTCTTAATGGCTAGCGGTGCTGTGACTGCTTTACGATGCTGATGGCTCCATGGTAAAGCTCGGGCTATCGGAGTGATTGCGCTATGATAGGCAAGGAGTAATTGTGAGGGATTTAGTTGATGTGTTTAGTTGCAGTGTCTGTTTGCATTAGCTCTGTCTAGGGCTTTCTACTGGAAGATGTATGGTAAAGGGAGATATATTGGTGATATAAGTAATGTGGTGATATTTTTTTTGAAACAGAATACCACGCAGTTCCAAGCAAGCACATTCATGAAACAGCGCTAGCGAGTTGTTACGAGCGTGAGGAGAATAAATATCTTCACACTAGTAACATATTATGGTTAGGAAACTGTATGGTTTTGTGTTTAAAAAAATATCACCACATTACTTACATCACCAATATATCTTCCTTTACCATATATCTATTATACTAATATGTAAAGGAGTTATTGACTGATATATCAATGCACAGGCGAAACTACTGGGCCCAGGAACGTGCAATTTTGCACAAGGCTTCCTTTTGTGATGTAGGCGAGCACTAGGAAGGGCTTTTTTAAAATCTTTATTTAAAGAGTTTTTTCACTAGTGCGAATATGTCACTCTGTTGGTATACAAATATTATAAAAAATAAAATCGGTTTTTCACAGCGAACTTAATTTAATATTAATGATGAACTTAATTTAATAAACCATATTAATGATACGGAATAATTTTATCTGGCTTTTTGAAAATTCAACTTTTAAAAAGTTGAAAGAGGGAAATTCAGTTGTATGCAAAATTGGGTTTCTTGGGCCAATGTACTAGTTTTTTCAAATATATTGATAAGTTAGCTAACGTTTTTAGGGAATAAATCCTTTGTTCTAGTTAGAAAGTCAACTGAGTTGTGAAACTTTTGTGAGCTGCTACCTCTTTGTTACCATAAAGTTTATTCATAACTGCAGAGCCCGAATCTGTTCGAACATCGTTCGTATTGTAAGCAAATAAATTCCGAACAATTTTTTAATCGATTACAATCAATCGATGGCGGGCAATCGTTTCTTATCGGTGTTATCTAATCGCGTAAACATTTGGACGTCCCGCGTGTCGGAGCTCGGCGCTTGTGCACGAACTCCATTGTGTCGCATTTCACGCCTGCGCCCGCGCAGCCTTTCGAAAGTAGGGCCCTTGCCGAGAATGCTATTAAAAAAAAAGTATTCGGTATACACTGATTGCGTTTAAGAAATATTTTTTCGATTGCATCGCTTGGTCCAGTTAAAAATAATATAAATACCGTTTAAGTTCTTTTTTTAAAATTTTGTAAGTTTCAATTCTCGCGTCTAATTTGTATCGGTTAGTTGTTTTTGGATCGAGGAAAGATTAAATAAGCCTGATGAACACCCGCGGTGCAAGTCTAAGTAATAGATTTGTCAAATTTGAAATAGTATTCTATTTCTTAATCTCGAGTCAAAGGTCAGCGAATTAATCTGCAGTCACGAATAGTTTCGGATAAGTTAACCGATTACAGTGCTATGACAGAGTTTCAGTTGATTGTACTATCAGCAATTTCAGCATAGTACTGTTGCTTATTATTTATTTATTCAATTACTAACTTATGGCACCGGTTTCGCTCGCGTCAAAGTAGGTTTCTCCATACGAACTTTGGAGCCTCGTATCATCCCCTTATGGGTTGTATCTTAGAAAATCCTTTCTTAGTGCTCGCTAACGTCATAAAAAATCATATCAGTAGTTTCGGCTGTGCGTGGATATATCAGTCAGTCAGTTTCTCCTGTAATAGGTAAATATAGATACTACAACACCCTTACAGTGGCGTCTAAGTCGATGTTATAATTAACACTTGTTATAATTACTAGCTGCTGATACTGGCTTCACCCGCGTGAAAATAGAAAATTGTCCCAAGAGAATAGGATAAAAACTCTTAGGATAAGAAGTATCCTATATGCTATTCCAGTAGGTGGACATCCCATGTGACAAACTTACAAACACTCACAAACTTTTACTTTTATGATATTAGTGTGGTTAAATAAATATATGACCTTTTTCATTAATGATTTGGCCGTTATATGATTTTATTTATTAAAACTTCATGCACCACAAAGGCACAAAGGTGGACTTAATAACTGATTTTCGGTACAAATAAAAGATTATTATCTTCGGATACTGGGTGTCATTTTCTGGCCCTTATCCTAATTCTCTTGGGGTTGGCAGCAGTACCAATATGTTTTTTTCTTTCACACATTTTAAGTAATCATAAAATTATTTTCTTACATGCTGACCCGAGTTCTGTCAAAAGCTATTGGACTAAGGATTGACAGTAAGCCTAATATTGTCAGTTAGAAACATTTTGAATGGAATAAATAAAAATACCCATTTTTTCTCTTCATAAGAACCTTCCTGAGACTTCAACAAATATTTCTAAAAAAGTTCATCAAACTTGGTCCAGTCATTCTTGAGTCTTGCGCTTAGCAACACATTTTGTCAGCCATTTATATATATATATAGAGTCTACATTATATAATTACGTAATATTCGAAGCTGAAGAGTTGATTTGAACGCGTTCATCTCAAGAAGTGGTTCGAATTTGTGTGTTTGTGTTAGATAGCTTATTAGCTAGCTAGTAGCTAGTAGCTATCGAGAAAGGTAAAGGGCGGGTTTCTGAATTGAGTATTTACAGTTAAGCACGTCTCAAACTCCTACTTAAAAGCTAAATTTTTGACAGGTTTCAGGCTAAAGTAGATTTTGAGAAATACTTAACTTCATATGCTTATTATTATTAGCTTAAAATCATCTACGAGACACACAATGTTAGTTTTTTCATTTTTTTATTTCGAGTTTTTACATATTGTTTCTACATTGTGTGTATCTGTGTACGTGTGCCAAATAAAATATTTTTCTTTCTATCTTTTTTTATCTTTACGATAAGAGTGGAGCAGTAACCAAAGATACGAGTAAGACCGCGGGGGAAAGCTAGTTAAACGACAGGCCTGTTGGTCTAGTGGTTAGTGGCCCTGACTGCTATGCCGGAGGTCGTGGGTTGATTCCCACCCAGGACAAATGTTTGTGTGATGAGCATGATCATTTGTTCTGTGTCTGGGTGTAATTTATCTATATATATATTACGTATGTATTTAGAAATATATAAGTATGTTTATTAGTTATCTAGTACCCATAACACAAGCTCTCCTTAGCTTGGGACTAGACGGCGTTGTGTGATAGTTGTGGGATTAAAAGAAAAAAAAATGTGAGAGTAACGTGATTATAAAATCGATATGATTTAAGAGCTCCTTTAACCGTCTATTACCTAACATTCCCATAGAAGTCCATAAAATTATGTTAAACACGTTACGATAATTCCCGGTTACACCAACTATTTTTACTTTCATCCTCCACCTTTCACCTACTCGTTACTACTCGGCGCTCATGTTACTTCACGCGGCTTTGATTAATGTATCGTTGCACCGGACCGTCTTATTGACAGCCGGTCCTACTGCATGCATTGTTAGAAATTCTCACACGCTCCCAATATGTTGGGGTTTTGGTGAGCCTGAGAGCGGAAAGCGAAAGAAATTCGACGATATTTAGTAAAAAAGTCTGTGTTTACTGATAGCCATAACTTAGGGGTCTTTCTTTAAGTCAAGAGTGAATAGGTTACTTCTAGGTAAGCGTGCTCCATCGTCGGCCACATCATCGCTTACCATCAGGTGAGATGGTGGTCAAACGCGAGCCTATTAAAAATTAAAAAGAAATTACTAGTGTAATTTTTATTTAATACTTGAACCACTTTGCGGAACTGATCTTCAAATCCCTAGAAGTAATCACACAAATATTATAAAGGCGAAAGAAAGAAAAGAAATAAAATTGACGTTATAATACTGCCAAAACGCCCTCGGCTCAACATAATGCCAAAGGAAAGTGTAGCGACACCTATGGTGTCACATAAGAACTAATCCTGCATCGCGCAATTAAAGTTCTCCGCGCGATTAGAACATAATATAGAACCGAAATCATCTATCGGGCAGTTGCCCACCAGACATAACTCCCGTCTAGTCGGAGGATCCTCCCTTTTCAACGGAGGTACCTCCCTTTTCAACGGAGGTTTGCGGGACTTTACTCTCTGTTCTGCATACCTCCAAAAAAGTTTGTATGTATGTGTGTATTTTTGTTACTCCTTCACGTTCAATAACGGCTGGACGGATTAGCATAAAAATTCTTAGTAAAAAGTCACACGGTTACTAGGATAATTTTAGGAGAAGCAGAAGCAGAAGCTAGTGCTTAAGTTATTCACCAATCATCACGCACTGGGCCCGCGTGGTGGATTACGGCTCATTCCCTCTGCAAAAGAGAAGGCTTGAGTCCCAGTAGTGGGAACATTATAAAGCTGATTATGCTAGATGAAGCTAGTGCAACCAAACATAGATTAATTATTTTAACTTCGCGGTTTTAAACGAGAGATTTTTTTATGTTCTCACTTGACATACATGGGAAAATTATACAAATTTATTCACAATTTGAAGTACAGTTTGTGATTTGTTAATTTAATTAATTAAAATGCTTATACAACCAATTATTACAGTGACTAAACAAAAACAATTAAGATTACCAATAAACAAGTACATGTAATGGATCGCTAAGACCGAGAAGTGTTACAGGTGTTTAAGAATATATCGATAATGATATCGATATGTTATCCGAAAGCATTTTTTTTTTGCGTGGAACTTCGTCAATTAGCTTCTCCCGGGGTGGAGCGAGAAGAAGTATTAGACTTTTACTGGCTAAAATCCACCCGTGTTCCCTCAGTTTCCCCTTTCGTTCCGGGGCTGCGTTGACTGTTTCCAAAAGTTCAGCAGCCCATGTTATCCGACAGCTGCAGATGATATTTATTTATTTATTTTTTATCTATTTATTTATTGGTTCACCGACAATTGTTTACACTGTTATCTTGGGGAAGGGATTGTAAGCAATGTTTGGGTCTTTCGCTTCATATACCTCAGCAAACGATAGGCTATTGAGGTAGGACCTAAATTTGTCCACATTCTCTTTACTATAGTCTAATGCTAAAGGTAACATGCAATAAAATAGAGATGACAAACATAAACAACACAATCAAGGAAAAGTTTGCGATTTGTGAGGAGGATATATCTGTCTGAGGTCAAATAAAGTGATAAGAGAAAACAGTAATGAAAAAAACAAAGGCAAGTTACTTAGAAAGTGCAGTTTGATTGGCATTCGATTTCATATTGCAGATAAAAGTTACCCGGTGAGATATGAAGAGGATAATATAGCGGACGGTTATTATTAGTTGCAATTCACTATAACATAATTAACTTGTCTTCATTATTGCTAAAACGTGAATGTAAAAAAGACGAAAACACGAACTCTCGAAAAACATCCTTATCGAAATCTATTGTGATGTAAGTGTAAGTTTCAACTATAATGAGCAGGTAATAAGTAGTTGGTATATCCCGCTGTTCTCTAGCAGTCAAGACGATCTCTCTCAATCTGCAATGTTCGCAGTTTGTAATCTGTCAATCGTGATGCGAGCAAATGATCTGACAGTGTTGAACTCATTTGCTTCCTCACTCATTTGTCATTCCCCTTATTAGTTAGTTGCCTACGACTCATATACCCAATAAACGTCGAATTTTTAGCCATCAATTATAATGAGAAAGTTATGTTTCCCTTATCTTTATCGGTCATCTGGACTTTATTAACGATTCCTCTCCGTAAAAATATGTTTGTAATAAGTAGTTGTATTTTTTTACAATGTGTATCGCCTATGGCGTTGATATTATAGTCGTTTGGTGCAATAGATAGTGGTGTGTCTGAAGAAACGTGAATTAATTTCGGTTTCGCTTGATCTATGTGGTGATATTTTTCGCACGGGGAGGTGTTAATGTCCCACTTTTAAAGCAATCTGATGATGGATGGGGGATATTGTTTAAAGCTGCATTTGCACTTACTGATAGAGTTGTTTTCTCTCAAGTGTGCCGGGTGGTCTTAAGATCGTAATCTTTTTGATGGAAAGCTTTTCCTTGAAGGTTTCGGTCGTTTCACTAGGTTTATATCTAAAATGGTTTTGATTTTGGTTCATATTAAAAAGTAAGTATGTATATCCAAAATTGCAAATGGAAAAATCCGTTCAAAATTAAGCAAGTTACCTTTTCAATCTGGTGGAAGCGGAAACTGTCAAGTAACAGAAAAAGGATGCACATAGTACAATGTGACGTCACCGCTATTAGGTTATGCACATAGAAAAGAGATAGCCAGACGTTCCTATCACGCAGTCACTCTTCCTAATTCAAATATTTCAAATGCTAATTGTTGTTTTATTTTAAAATAAATATTGATGTAATTTTTAATATATACCCGAAAAACCACATAACACAAGCACTGGATATAGAATTATGTTTTATGAGTTTTCATCACTTTTAAATTAAAACGCATTTCATTTCTTTAAGAAAAAAATCTCATTGCCATAATTATATGGAAATATTCTACTCTAAATCTAAATTATCATAAACACGAGAAGAAAATGAACCAAAGGGATGTGGTGGCGAGTTCCGGCCAGGTTCCATATTAATTATATTGTCCGCTAATTACAGGAAGCCAAGAAATTGCTTTAAGGCTGTAATGTTCATACGTCTGGACGTGAAGTTCTACCTTATTTATGCACTTCCACATCGCATTACTGAGCATTAAAAACCCAATATCCGACTTTCCATGTCGACTAGAATAAGGAATGACAACTACAAACTAAGCTTTAGGATTTGTTTTGAAGAAATGAATGGTTATGTTTTGAGAGAGAAGATGGTTTTAGTATCAGAAGAAGACGGAAAAGTAACTAGATGGATGGATGGATTGGCTGTAGGATTCTTCTAAAGAGTGGCTGTGGCTCTGGAATGCAAAGGGCAACTGAAGGCACATAGGTGGGTTTTAGTCAGCAAAAGTTGGATGGATTTGCTGTAGGATCCTTCTAAAGAGTGGATGTGGCTGTGGAACGCAAAGGGCAACTGAAACCCACCTATGTCTCATAGGTGGGTTTTAGTCAGCAAAAGTCTCATGCTCCTATAGAGCGGGAGAATTTATTTGATGGTGTCTATATGGATCCCTTCGATAGATGGATTTTATGACATACATAAGTTAAAAATAGGAAAGCTAGATTGACTAAGTTAAGAAATGTATGAAGAAATCATATACAGAACCTAGTACCTCTGTGTTTATTGACAGTATAGTCCAATCCGATGTGAGAATTGGATTTAAAGACCTAAAAATAAACATTAGGGTGTATGACGGCAATATTTTTTACAAGTAGACAACAGTTTTACATTACTGCGAGTTATTTTATTAACTTTAGAAATGGTTTAAGGAATCACATCACACTAATATGATAAATGCGAAAGTTTATCTGTATATGTGTTGGTTACTCCTTCACGCTCAACCAGCAGAGCGGATTTAGATAAAATTTGGCACACGACTTTTTTTGAGGTGAGAACTCATTCAATGACTTCTCCAGCTTTGGAGAGGATCGAGAGGGTGGAGTCAGGCTTTTAGTGACTAAAACCACAAATATTTTGCCATTTGCGTTCCAGGACCACAGGTTTCCCTTTTCCACATAGGACTTTTTATTTCGGCAGTTAGTTCCCCTGGAGAGGGAGAGGGAGGCCAAAGAAAAGATGGATGGATTGTGTGAGCAGTGATATAAAAGAGAAGGGAGTTAGTGATAGTGTGACGGGTGACAGGACAGAATGGAAGAAAAAAACGTGGTGTGCCGACCCCTAGTAAATGTGGGTTAAGGGCAGGAAGAAGAAGAAGAAGTTAGTTCCCTTCTGATAATTTTATATTTTGACGTGGTTAAAACCGTTGTCAGCGCCTACTAGCTAGTAGATATATTAATGTAGTTACTCAGAAGCATAAACAAAGTTCCATTCAAGCGGAAACTGCGCAGAAACCAGAACCCATTGCTTTATAGTAGCGTTGTAGTTCTGAAGTCTGAACTTTCAGTGAACAGTTAACGTGAATTGTATAGAAACTAGAGTCACTAGTGCTATTCAAATGTTTGTATATGTCGTGGCCAGATCTTAGAAATTTATCACTTCATGATACGGCCAAGTAAAACTGGCCAGATCGTTTTAAACGTTAAAGTTTGATGATATTTCAATCCTCGTTTGACTTAATTTCTCTATACCTTTAATTATCATAGAACTGTGTAGTATATAACTCCATCCCTCTTTCTCGCTCGATTGATATGTTAACACGTCATGGTAAGGTCAGGAAGGTTTATAAAATTGGGGAATACCTTTTGTACTTGTAATGAAAATATCACTTTGATAGTTACCTTCATACAGTTGATCTGCGTTTATACGCAGTGGTTGAGCGATTGGCTACTGCGTTGCGTGTTGCGGGGTTTTTTTTTTCGATGGGAAAATCATCTAATGACATCCTCCGCTCTTAGGCGGCCCGGGAAATAGTGTCAGACTTTTACCGACTAAAAACCTACTCCTGTTCCTTCTTTGCCTTTCGTACCAGGGCCGAGTCTTCCTTTCCGCGGATTCGATCCCCGCACGGAATAAATTTTTGTATGGCCTCCAGATAAGTGGGTCTTGTGTATATGATTTTATATATCTTTGAACGCACCCACGATACAGGAGTCTTTCTTAGTGTGAGACACGTTTTACAAAAAAAAAAAAATTTCGTTCTTAATCATTCCAACAGATTTCAGAAGAATAAATGTGCCACATTTATTTTAGGATGAGTCAACTGAACTGATTTCCATTATAAGGTCGCATATTGTATACCATCAACAGTGAAGTATTTGTCGCTCCGTTTTCTAGTCTGTTCTCAACCTATGTCTTCTAGAGGTCATCTCCAAGTAAGGCTGGTATGAGAAACACTCACAATTATCTACCTACCGTCGCAAATGTCACAGCATTTCCCAGCAGTTTAAAATGTATTGAATCGTTTGTTATCCCACTTACGCGAAAGGTCTCTGGTTCGCTATAAAATGAAACTGTAGTGCCCGTAGTGGAAGTAGTGGATGGCCCGCGCCTAGCTTGTTGCTCTCGTTAGTCCTCGACCAATGAATCTCGCGGGACGTTGAGTATCTTGCTTACATTGTTTCCTTATTAACATCTACGAGCTATATTTACTGCCATTGGTTGCAATTACAAGTTAGGTAGTTTAGAAGCTGAATGAGAGGCTGTAAAATCGGGGAACACTGTTTTGAACGCTTGATTTTGTTTGAAATAATTTATTAGGTCGAGTTGCTGGGCGATTTTCGGTCACTGAGTGGCCACCAAGGGTGGGTTTGCGGAAGGCGAGCAATAAGTAGCTCATGGTTCAATAAAGACCCAGGTCCGTGTCAGCGGAGGGTTGTATTCCCAGCACTAAAGATGTCAGCATAATTGACGGGACTCGCTAGGGTCGATGCCTGCCAGGGCTGCGAGATGGTTCGAAAGAATCGCCCCGGCCCTGGAATGTAAAGGGACTCGGGACTGAAGGAACTCGGATGGGTTATAGGGCAAGTTTCTGAATTAAGTATTTATAATTAAGAATGTTTCAAACCATACTTCAATGCCAAATTTTGACAGGTTTTCAGGGTAAAGCAGAGTTTGAGTATACTCAACTTCAAATGCTTAAATCAGAAATGTGAGGTTAGCCAGTAAAAGTCTGACGCTCCCTTTTACTTCATGCAGAGCGAGAGAAATAATTTGAGGGTTTTCCACACAAAAAAGAGGAGTTCTATACTTAACAGTAGGTTGAACAAGGCTGTCAATAGCGTTGATGATGATGAATCAAATTTTACGTATAAATGAGTAGATAGTGGATAATTTGATTCCCTTCTTTACATCTCGTTTACGTATTTTGTCAGCCATATCTCATATATATCCATCTCTATCAAAATCTTCAGCTTATCCTTCAAGGATGACCTACTCCACGGGCACCTTCACCCACGCAAATCATTATTGTTCATATAATAAAATAATTTGTCTGACTTCTATTGTGTTTATGACAATGGCGGGTATAATTTTGAGCACTATCATTCGTCGACAGAATGGCAGTATATGGCAAAGGTGCGGGGTTATATTGTGAGGATTCATGAGCCTTGACTGGCATCTTTAGTTGCGGAGTCACTTAAGTTAAAAAGGAATAGGTTTCAATGGAGCAAATGAAGAGGACGTAAAAGTGACAATAAGCATCTTAAAAGTGGGGTACGCTAGAGGAGCCGAGCACGGATGGAGCACGAGCTGAGCTTAAATTCGTGTAGTGAGGACCGACTCTAGAGGAGCCGAGCACGGATGGAGCACGAGCTGAGCTCAAATTCGTGTAGTGAGGACCGACTCTAGAGGAGCCGAGCACGGATGGAGCACGAGCTGAGCTCAAATTCGTGTAGTGAGGACCGACTCTAGAGGAGCCGAGCACGGATGGAGCACGAGCTGAGCTCAAATTCGTGTAGTGAGGACCGACTCTAGAGGAGCCGAGCACGGATGGAGCACGAGCTGAGCTCAAATTCGTGTAGTGAGGACCGACTCTAGAGGAGCCGAGCACGGATGGAGCACGAGCTGAGCTCAAATTCGCGTAGTGAGGACCGACTCTAGAGGAGCCGATCACGGATGGAGCACGAGCTGAGCTCAAATTCGTGTAGTGAGGACCGACTCTAGAGGAGCCGAGCACGGATGGAGCACGAGCTGAGCTCAAATTCGTGTAGTGAGGACCGACTCTAGAGGAGCCGAGCACGGATGGAGCACGA
Organism: Mythimna vitellina; assembly: GCA_949316375.1. Lineage (NCBI taxonomy): Eukaryota > Metazoa > Arthropoda > Insecta > Lepidoptera > Noctuidae > Mythimna > Mythimna vitellina. The sequence continues at coordinate 9,334,598 of OX438706.1, read as the reverse complement.
GCGAGCTCGGCTCCTCTAGCGTAGAATCGAATCACCTTTACACATTCATATAAGATAAAGTCCCCCACTGCGTCTATCTGTATGATCGGGATAAACTTTTTTTTAATAATGGATAGGCTTGTGTTTGACCACTCAAAAACTACTAAACGAATATCCATTTTTGAGTGGTCAAACGTGAGCCATGCACACACACACACACATGCAGTTTTCACTAATAGACAAAGATTCATGAGGAAGGTTCAAGTGTATACATTATATATTATAAGAGAAAAAAGTCAAGAGTTTTAAAGATTTCTAACATCCGTGCGAAGCTGGGGCGGGTCGCTAGAATATTATAATTTCAAGGTTTTTACTTCATTTTTGGCAGCTCGTTTAGCGTAAAGGAGCAGGATTGCGCTGCGTGTCGTGGGTTTGACTCCCGCACGGAACAAATATTTGTAAAGCCTACAGATAGCTGTTCCGGGTCTGAGTTTCTTGTGTATGTGAGTTTACAATTACATGTTTGTGAATGCATGTTATACAGAGGAGTCATTGTTAGCGTGGGGAAAAGTTTAAAAAATCTATATAGGTAAAAAGGATAGTGTTCAAGTATCTTTGGCAAGAGGTAAAGTTTGGTTCTTTGTTTGTAGGAAGTAATCTCTGAAAGTACTGGTCCGATTGTTAATTTTTTTATTTATTTATTATTATAATATATTTTATGTACGCGGGCGAAACCGTGGGCAAAAGGTCCGTCATATTTATTTGGATTGGAGAGAGAGAAAAAAACTAATTTTAGGAGCATTTCTAAGCAAGTTTTACCATAGAATTTCTATGCTGTTACAATTCTAGGTTCGGGTAAATATATCACGCGACATATAACATATGTCGGGCTACACCTGCAACACCTGCAGTAGTAATTTTACTACTTGACGCACATAACTACTAAACACTTAACTACTGGTTACCGGTCGTCTAGAGATCACGCAATTAAACCACGGAAAACAATAATTATAACTGAATTAACACCATGCATCCCGTTGCCTACAAGAGGTAAACTTGCTTGCTGCAATCAGGAACACGGCAGATATAATCCAAATTTTGATATGACCTTCAACGTCTTTGGATGGCGGGCGCGTTTTTCCAACTACAGTTTCGGCCGCAGTGAATGATTTGGGAACGTGGTTAAATCCGTGTAACCGCAACACAATCCAAACACAAACCAAGCTCCAACCAAGGTGAACTTCTTTGGAACGCTGGATTGTAACCGTCTGGTCCATGCTTTTGGGTCGTGCCATAGCCAGGTCAAGACGCCAAAAAATGTATGGTTGACTGCGTGACCAACAGTTGCCAGGTGAGGTACACATCATAGAACTGCAAGCATTTAATTGACTGCGTGAGCTGGCAGCAAGGGCCTTAAAGTGAATGCTCCAAGGTTCACGAAATCCTAGTTTTCATAAGTTTTTTTTTAATTTGCAACTCAATTTTTTTTTATTGTTAGTTTTGCGCTTGACCGTAATCTCACCTGATGGAAAGCGACGATGCGATCGATGATGGAGCGCGCTTACCTAGAAGTAACCTATTCAGTATCAGATAGTATGGTACATTTTGATACAAGTGGAGAAAGTTTGTTATTGTGACCGAGGCGGCATTCACCCGAGCTTTGGCGAGGGTGATATGGAGACGAGGGTTGCAGTGACAAATTTCCACGTGTATCCAACGAAATTTTTCAATACAGTTACGTAGTCGGGTTGACGTGCGACTTGTGGTGGTTGACGTGCGGGTCGACGTGCGCAATAAATGTAATAAAATTGTGGCGGTTGCTCCCGCCCGCGCACATTTCCGCACTAGTGCGAAAATCAGTCAATTGCGTGCCTAAATGCGGTGGGATAAGAGTGGGTTTACGAGTAAATGAAAATAAAAACCGGTAACGACATGAATGTATTTGCATAACTGTACTCATTAAAAACATTATCATAACTCTCTAACTTAGAGACAAGGTAAAACGTCAAGTTTTTTAATTGCACACTTTAGCTCTTCTTAAAGTTACAGTAATAGTTTTAATTAGTATGATTGGGTAAACACATACATATCGTGTATGTTGATTAAAATATAATTGACTGGCGTAATATTTATTTTTTATTTGATTGGCCTGTTGGTCTAGTGGTTAGTGGCCCTGACTGCTATGCCGGAGGTCGTGGATTCGATTCCCACCTAGAACAAAAGTTTGTGTATTGAGCATGATCATCTGTTCTGTGTCTGGGTGTAATTTATCTATAATATATGTATTTAGAAATATATAAGTGTCTTTATCAGTTGTCTAGTATTCATAACACAAGCTCTGTTTAGCTTGGGCCTAGACGGCGTTGTGTGATAGTTGTGGAATATTATTATTTATTTACGGAATTATAATCATGTAAATCATCAATACGACCCTCTCGGTTCATTTTGCGCTATTGATTGGCTATTTCATAAAGAAGTAAGATGAACTTATAGGGTGAACTTGACTCTGATTTGCAAGACGCAAAAAAAAAATTAAGAACCTATGAATTTCGAGTGTTATTCTAGCGCTTTCACCTTCACCGGATCATGTTTGTAAAGCTTAGAAACCATATCGGATAGAATATGGACGTGCCTAATTGTATAAGATGGGTGCCTAACACTAACTGTTTTTAGGGTTTCGTACCGAAAGTATAATAATGAGAGCCTATTGCTATCACTCTGCTGTCCGTCTGCCTGTCACCTGGCTGTATCTCATGAACTGTGATAGCTAAACAGTTAAAATTTTTGCAGATTATGAGTATTACTCTTGCCGCTTTAAAAACAAATACTAAAAACAGAATAAAATGGATATCTAGGTGGCCCTCCCATACGTGATTTAGTTTTGTGCCGTTTTTTGCTACGGAAGGCACGGAACCCTTCGTGCGCGAGTATGACTCGCACTTGGCCGGTTTTTATTCCTTGTAGTACTTTGCAAGTAAAAGTCTTAACTTTCACTTCATAGATGATAAAATACTGTAAATATTTTAAAAGACACTCTAGGAACGATAAATTTGTTTGCTTTGCGCTTAACTTTTGTTTGCCCAGTGAACTAATGGTGTGGATGCTATTAATCATCAGGACTTCGACGATTGCCTTTTGCCTTATCAGATTAACAAATCGAAGAGGCAATTTTTCATTTATTGTTTTGATGTATTAAATACAGTTCTCATTGAAATTGCATTCCGTAATTAAGCTGATCATTGTTTTTGTGTTTATTTACCCAACTGGCCAGAAGGAGGGTTATGTTTTTCGACTGTGTTGTTTGTAGGTATGTTTATTTCTTTGGCACGCCCATGAGCCTAAACGGCATTTTGGATTTTGAGCTTGATGAAACTAATGACACCTTCGTTAGATTCGACTTATTTGAAGAGTTACACTAAAACTATAAAATGGAGAATTTTCGCGCCACGTCTTTAATTTTTTTTTTTCGTAAATTGTTCATGTAGGATATCAAAATAAAGGCCTCGAGGAGAATATTTCAAAAGCATTACCCACTAAAATGTAGGAAATAAAAACGTTGAAAGTATCAAAAAATCCGATCGTAAAAAACGACTAAAAAGTTTGAAACAAATCACTTTAAGAAGTCTGATACAGTTGACGGCGTTAAATTTATGATTAAACTAAAATAAATTGTACCAACTGTTTTTTTGTTGTTGGGTTTTTTGACACTGTCAACTTTTTTGATTCCATATTTTAGTATCGAGCAGGATGGCATAGACTTGTTGTTATCGGAATTTATCAATTCATCGCACATCGGTGCACTTAAAGGCTTTATTGCAGTTTGGATCCTCTGTTAATAGACCTTCTTCTCTTCCTAGACACCACAAGCTTCGTCATTTCTATATTTGGAAAGTTCAAATTTATCCTGCAAATAACAACATAGTAAAAAATCAAGAAGAACGATCGCCTAGATATGAATCTGTAATATCATTGAGCACGTTCTCTTGAGCCATGTTTTCACTTAGCCCATTTAGATAAAAATCAATACGACTATCCTCTTAATTGTTTTCGAAAACTCGATTAATATAATCCGCAACAATTTGCGGGTTTAAGTAAGAAGCGATGTTATAGCCTACGCCTTCAGTTTATTAGGATTTTATTGTCGTTCGTTAAACGTTTTGCGTTTGAATTGGCTACGCCTCGTTTAGAAGCACATTCTCGTTAGAGGGTAATATCCGTGCTAATCTATGTTCAAATGTAATTCTCAAATAGTCGTAACACTGGTTTATTTCTTACATTAATGAGAAGTTCTGCAATCAAAAGGTTTGCTATCAAAGTGTAAAGTCATTCGTTGAGTTGTTTTATTGTATCATTTTCAACACTGTATTACTTAGTATTTACAGTTTCTTCAAGTATATTGGATTTGAAATTAGATTGCCGTCAAATTTCTCACTGGTTCCATATCATATCGTTAAAGTCATCTTTGCTATGGTTTTTATTCACTGTATAAATGTGCCATATGAAATTTGATTTGTGTAATTCCATAACCTATACGGAAATCGTTTGTTCAATACATTCGGCAGTTACATTAGCTATACAAATTGATTTCTTCCGATACACGGCTTGACCTGCATCCGATCTGATATCCAAAGTTCGGATGATGTTCAAAAAATTACATTCGACGTTGATCATTGCATAATGAATTATACTTTTGAATTTCTAATGTAACAACTAACAATGCCTCGTTTGCTAATGTAGGTTACATTATAAAGGGCAAAAGGGCCAGATGGCAACAGCTGGGGTATGATAAGAAATGAAAATTAAACTAATCTATCTAAAAGTCGACATCAGAAAGTTCGTTGTAATGAAAAGGTTACTCGACTTGTAATATTATGTTAACTTTATCTTCTAAGAAAGTGAACTTTTTAAGATAACCGTTTATAAATCTATGTTACGTGAATTCGAGTTGGGTAATTATTTGATCGTTTTAATTACGAATCTGTGGTCGAATCGGTCTAATTAGTTTTCCGTATTCCGGTGTTCGATGTAGATCTCGCTTCGTGCTGCTCCGATTTCCTCGTTATCAACATATTTTATGATGTTCGTGGTTTCCCTGTATTTTACTTTTTTTTTTGAAATGTAATTGGCTAATCTTATTTTTGTTGTATCTTTTAAGATTTTACCGTAAGTAGATTTCTTATATTTGCTTTATCTTCTGTTACTTATTAGGAGAAGATAGTTTAAAGCTGGTTATAGGTAATTTACATCATTAAAGTGTTTACCGTAAATCTTTCGTATGCCTATTATACAACTAAGCCTACCCACATCGTAAAAGTGAAGAGCACCCTATCTGCTATTATTGTACAGAAGCTAATATTACTCTCTCTAGTTTCTATTCAGAACACAAAATGTGAGCAAACAAATTCAACTCTCAAACAGATTACGTTCATTTTATACGGTCGTCGCACGTCCATTTCATTGTCCTATCCCAGGCGCAAAATCTTACATAATTAGCAATTTTATGTTCATCCAATCGATGCCGTGAGAGAAAATTCCCAGAGAGCTCATAAACGTCTATTATTTATAATATAAATCAGATAATCTGTCGGATTGTTCGACATTTCGGAGTTCGCACGGAGTCGCGGGCGCAACCTCCATTATGACTCCAAAGAGTCTTACGTAACTCTCGGGCTCTACGGTTCTTTCTATGTCAGAGATGGTAAAAAAAAAGTAATGCATAGGCATTAGCCATGCTTCCATGTAGCCGTTCACTTTGAATGGTATCTTATTGCGGATCGAACGAATAGAAAATTATATAAATTGCTTCTCGTAGTACGCGGCCCCTCGCGCCGTTATGGGCACTTCGTGAACAATTTCTTGTGCTAAGAAGTAATATATGCTTTTTGTTATGATTGACGAGTCACTTTTATGCATATTGCATCACGATTACATTTTGGACTGTTAAAGGTTTGTTTTTCGAGTAATTGAAAACAACCTTTACAGGAAACTTACTCATGTTTAAACGTTTATGCTTTTGAAACGTTTATGCCTATTTCCAGAGAGTTAAATTTCACTAATTTACCTTATTCATAATAAGTAATGCGCTGAGTAGGTACTAGCCTTCCAGAAGCATGAAAACTTGAAGTATATGAATCAGAGACAGTCTTTCTTTAATTTGGTCTGTCTTGGATCTTGAATCAAGTGTGTTGTCTCGCAGGGGTTGGAGCTTGAACCTCTCCTGTTGTCTGTCTTACAGAGTACTTATATTAAACAGTACTTTTAGAATTGTTAGGAATATTAAATTTACCCTGTTAAGCTTAAGCCACCTAAGAATACCAATCCCTGAAAGTGAAAACACCACCGTCTTTGTAATTAGCAAGCACATCAACAATGAACCTTCTGTTTTCGTTCCTCGCGTTAATTACTTAGTTAACTCAGGTGCGGTTTCTATTTATGTCTTCTATGACACTGCCTGCTTAATAATAGATGAAATAACATTATTAGCATCAAAAGCTTCCGCAAATTGCGTGTTCGTGTTAAATTCTCATTAGAACCGAGTTGAGACTGAGACTGCGTGATCAGAATAAATCCTTGCACTTGTTCCCCAGCTATTGCTGCATTTTGGTTCTTAACTTTTTTCTTTTAGTTAGGATATTATTAAATAACTTCTCCTGCTCTGGGTGGAGTGAGAGGAGTGTCAGATTTTTACTGGATAAATCCCACCTGTGTTCTTTAAGGTATCCTTTCTTATCCTATCCTTCTAGGTCTATTTTTCTTTTTCATTTTTGTGTCATATTTTTAGATGACATACGCTATATACTCTCTTCTTTCTTTTGTGAGGTAAGGTTTAGCTCCTACTATCGACGTTGCTGCCAAGCCAACTGCAACTTTGGTGACGGATCGGTCTTCCTAGGTTTCCAGGGTGCATTGCTTGGTCTAATAGTTCAGTCACTTGTGGGTTTAGACAACTTGTTTAAAATTTATGAATATATACAGGTAGTAACAGAAAGGAGGGGTCATATTTTATGCGGCATGGGCATAAAATGGAAATAAACAACTTTCTTCAAGGAAGTCATGGTAAATTCACAAACAGAAATCGGACTTTCCGTTTAATGTTATCATTAGCTGATCAAAATTAGTGTGGGAGGTCGAATTTATGTCGTTTTTCGGAATATGACAAGAAACTTTAGATTCATTTGTATGGGCAGAATCAGTATGACCATCTATTTCCGTTACATCTTTTGATTTTACTCCAGAAGCAGGACAGCACTTTCAACTTGTCTAGTCTTTCACACCAGGTCTAAAATTATCCGACATAACAACAGATGCGTAAAATTGAATGTATCAACAGGTTTAAGAATAGGTATCCTAGCCGAGGGCAGTGGCGTACACGCACATTAATCAGCAGCTCGATGGGCATGTAACAGACAATTAATGCTCGATAAGTCATCGCCGGCCCCTTGTAGCCTACAATAATTTACCCCCGGCTATTACTAGTTACAACTAGGCGTTCGATTTCGCCGTGTTTTCACATGTGCCTTCGAAAGCACGGTTTAATAAGACCCATATAAACGGGAGCGTAGATAGTGTTTTGTAAATGGTTTTAACTAGATTTACTTAGCTTAACTGTTGTTTATGTAGAATTGTAGACAAGGTGTAATTTTATAAATGTTACGGGGTGTCGGTTGAGTGTTATGCTGGTACTGTAGTTAGGGCCTGCATTTAAGATAAATTCAAAGCACTTATTCAGATTTCAGGGGTCTCCCCTGCCAAGCCTGGGTCGACGGCGCGCTAGCAAAATTGACGAGGTCCGCTAGGGCAATGTTACAACGGTCCTGCAACATAAAGGGCAACTGAAAGAGCACTGAGTTTTAGTTAGTCTGACAGTCCCTCTCGCTCCACTCTGAACGGCAAAACTTATTTGAGGATTATCACCTCTAAAAAAAGGTCACTCTCAGTCTTTCGGTTTTAGAGTCAAAAGCTTTAATGATTAGATGTAATAGTCTTTGATGGATTGTGTGAAGAATGATATGAAAGAAAAGGTAGTGATAGCATGACGAGTGACAGGGCAGAGTGGAAGAAAAAAACGTGTTGCGCCGACCCCAAATAACACGGGACAAGGGCAGGAAGATGATGATGATGATGAGTCTTTGATCTCAATGCAAATACTTTTATCAATTTAGTGTTCATCGGAAAAGTCAAGTAACAACTAATGGTTGAAATTTTCGTCGAATTATTTAGCTACATTTTTATGACAGTCTGAAATTATTACTGGTAGAATTTTAGCCGAAACTCAATATGAAGTACGGGATGAAAAAATAAAGCGTGAAAAAGCAACATGAAAATGAATGTTCGTTTTATTTGTGTTTACGTTGAAATGAAAGGGTGTGATCATGTGTGAGTGGATTGTGTTCAGTCGCGCTTGCAAACTCGCAAATAAAGAGATGAGAACTGGTTTTGAGCACGTGTGAAATTGAATTCGATTTGGTAGTTTTATAGCGGAATATTTGACAACAAACACTAGGATATTTATTACAGTTTGCCTTCGAAATTAACATGCGTTTTATTTTATTTTATAGGGATTACAAACAGCAGTATACAATACAATAATATGGCACTTAGTCAATAGGAGTAACATATACACTACTGACGCCGTTATCCACAGATAATTATACAAAATAGCTGGCTGTTAAAAGACAAAATCGGTTAAATTTAATTCGTAGGGAAGAAGAAAGAGAGGATTACAAATCAATAAAAAGGAAAAAGTATTCTAGCTCTATATGGACTGCGTAGGCAGTTAAACGACTCACAGAGTTAACATGCATATCCTCATTGACCACTGTTGAACTTTTAAGATGTTATAGATTTCTTTTTCAAACGATGACTTACTGAGGAACATTATATCTACTGAACAGTTTTCTTTTAATCTAACCTAATCCCCCTGGACGTATATTTATGGAAATTAGCAATATAACCATTTATCCACCAGGCCACTAAAAAAGAGATAAATCGTAATTGCTCCTTTAAAAAACTCTTTTCAAACAGGTTTAAAAAAAAATAAAAGATAATTTAGATAATTTTGTTTCTTTTTAAAAATAAAGGAATGTCTCCTTCAAGTAAAATTAGCCAACTTAAGGAGGTCCGATTTATTTTATCACATTGTACATGTATAACTACAGTTGCTTAAAGACGAGGAAAATTTACCACAAATTTTTTACTCTTTCTTTAAAAAGTTTTCTCCTAAACAAAACACCTCCTCCCTCTATTGTAAATCTGCACTTTTTTGTGTTATTGCCTATTGTATTGCCTGCATCGAAAAAATCCTATTCTATTCTATTCTGTTCTCTAAGTGCATCTTATTAATTCCACAACCGAACACCGCTCTCGATTCGTTCTCGAGTACGGTCGCAACCGATTATGAAACGGAACCAAATCGTATTAATTACATGGAGAGGATACGATACTTCGATAGTTAATAAAGAGCCAGAATAATATACGTAGGTACTAATATTATAAATGCGAAAGTAACTCTGTCAGTTTGTTATGTTTTTTTAGTCTTAGAACGCGGAAGTTAATATTCCCTTAATTCCCGAGCGCAATTGTTTATTACGATCGGGATTCAATATGACGCCCGTGACATAAGATACTGCTTCATGCTATCTTCGTTTTGTCCCGGTCTAGGTGGAGCGATAGGGAGTGTCGGACTTTTACTGGTTAAAAGTGTTAAAACTCACCTGTGTTCCTTCAGTTGCCCTTTACGCTCCAGGGCTGCGGTAACTCTTTGAAATAATCTCGCAGAACATGTGTTTCGTTCCCTTGGGATAAATTCATACTTTTAAGCAGGCAAAGTTGCTGATAGAAGCTAGTGTTTAATAAAGAGCCAGGATTATATTGCAAATAAACGATCTGAACAAACAGTTTGACAGCACAATTCGATTGGGGCGACAGGTGAAATGTATTGAATTAAACTCTTACATTCATTGGATGATATTGAATTATAAATGTTTTGTAATGTTTATTTTTATGATGAGCATGCGAGTTCAATTTTATAAGTGTTGGTTTGTTGACACATACATATTATATTTGACTAGCTGCTGCCAGTGGTTTCGCCCGCATGATAATTGGTATTGTATGAGTTATTCCAAGACATAGTTTACCCGTGTACGAAGTTTCATCGAAATCCGTTCAAACATACAAATATACAAATTCATTAAACTTTTGCCTTTTTAATGTTAGTGTGTTTTTTGGCATAGGAACTTCAATATATGTGTATGAAGGGGCCTATATAAGGCATCCGATAAGAGATGACAGGAGTGGATCGAGATGAGGCTCGATTATGTAGAAGCTAGGTTTAGAAGCAGCAGTGCTTCACTTATATGGCATCATCTAGCATCTACAGCCTTATAATGTGTCCACTGCTGGCACTCAGGTCCCCTCTCTAGGAGAGAAAATGGGTCGTAATCCACGCGGTTCCAGTGCGGGTTGGTGGATCTCACATTCATGTCTTCGAATTTTAGGTTCTAGGACATGCCAGTTTCCGCACGATGTTTTCCTTCACCATTTTGAGAGCAGTGGTGATGAAATAAATTACACAAAGTAATGCACCTGGCTGGGTTTGAACCCGCGACTTACAACTCGTGGGCCGTTACCCCTGGGCCACCACTGGTCTACTCTTTATATTTGACTGGCCTGCTGGTCTAGTGGTTAGTGGCCCTGACTGCTATGCCGGAGGTCGTGGGTTCGATTCCCACCCAGGACAAATGTTTGTGTGATGAGCACGATCAATTGTTCTGTTTGGGTGTAATTTATCTATAATATGTATGTATTTAGAAATACATAAGTATGTTTATCAGTTGTCTAGTACTCATAGCCCAAGCTCTGCTTAGCTTGGGACTAGACGACGTTGTGTGATAGTTGTGGAATAGTATATTATTATTATTATATTTTCTACTCATTTAAATGGAACTTAGTAAATATCTGTAATAGGTGTATATATCTACTAGCACTAAAAAAACTAGCTAGGTTAATCATTTGAAATGAGTGTTCCAGTCACTGCTACAGTTTACTCAATGAGAAGCATAGATCTATCTATTAAGATTTTGTTCCTCACAATATCTATATATTAGTTCGATAGATTTTAGATTTAGGTATTGCAATATAAAACGTATTTTCTGTTTATCTCCCCATCCTGGCTAATTTAAACCCAGATCTAAGCATAGCAGGGCGATTCCCGACCCCAGAGTAATCCTCGGTCAACGTAGGCGGGCTTGACGACGAGCTATGGATAACTCGCCAGCCAGCCGTCCGGTGAGGGCTGAGCCAGAGTCGTTGACGGCATGTAGTGTTCCACGCGCGTCTGGAAGAGATATTAGCAAAACCGTAGGAGCCCAGTAGGGCCGATACCCGTTAGGGCCACGGGGAATTTGAAAAGGATACCGTGGTCCTGGAACGCTAATGACAACTGATGGACACAGGTGAGTTTAGTCAATAAAAGCACAGATTAAAGAATACTAAAGTCACAAATGACACGGGAGAAGTCATTAGATGATTTCCCAATTAAAAAAAAAAGAAATCCAAAACACTGAATTATTATATGACGAAACAACAGCTTTGTTATTGTAACTCAATATCATTATCTTACCAAACTAATTGGTTTTTAAAAACTATTCAACCAATAGGACAACATAATTCGAATTGGGCCCAGAGTTAATCAATAGGATCGGATTCTCAGTTCCGGTTTCTAGTGACGTCACTAGTTTCCGATTCCATTGACGAAATAATCCGATTACTTACGAGTGAGTTTAATAATGTACCTCTCGAGTATTCAGCGGCTTTATTTAGATTAATTCAGTTTGATTAATGAAGAGTGCGGAGAAAGTCCGCCACACCGTCTCCTTTGTTTCATGCCATGATTTGGGATTAGATTTACTGGCATTCAATTTCACCTCTTTGCTCGATAATACTGGCTTGCATAACCGAACCGTACCTACTCGAATTTATCTATGCTTTTCGTTTTTTTTTTTGTCGATGGTATTAGATTGGATAGCTGTTGAAATATTTACTGTAGATTAGGTGTATAGTTTTATGTAATTTAAATTTGGAATGAATTAAAATGTTATTTGCGAGGTTTTGTAAGTCAAAGTCAAATCTTTATTGCTTCTGCGCATCACAATACAATAAATTATACATCTTTGGATGTCATGTGAATGCTCAGGTAATTGTGTTTTACCAAATTAGGCATGCAAAATTGTAGTACACATTTTGTGATTAAGATACATAATATATGTCAGAGATTAATATTAATGATCCAATACAGTTCTGGCGATGATTGCTGGCAGATTCGATTGCCCTTATATCGGACATTGCTGTAGCAGACATGTTGCTAGCTATGTCTGATAGTGTAATATGTATTTCTTTATGTGTGTGTGTTTTGTTTTGTGATTGTTGTATGGGTGCTATTAGTTACCTGAAATAAATGTTTTTTTTTTTTATAAATAAATTATCGGACTTAGAAAGAAATTAACCATTATCATTATTGTACACATAAATTCCTGTCTGACAAGTAGGTACTCACCGACTGTTTAGGTAGTACGTCTCATTTATAAGTAAATTGTGCAATTGCTTTTTTAAATACGTTGAAATCGTTGCATTCTAGCAAAGATTTTAGCAGTTTGTTGTATACCCGTGAAGTCATTCCTATGAAGCTTTTATGAAATATGGCTTTTTGTGTGATCTACCGCATATCTTATGACTATGTCGTGCGCTGTTATGAGTTCCAAACAAATGAAGATTATTTTTAACAAATATAGCTACTTCATATATGTATAATGTACAAGCAGGGTACATATATAATGTACAAGCGGCGTTCAAAGCACAAAAAGCTGTAAATACAGTTTACAACTTTTTGTCCACTCCTCCTCGCTCCGGACCATGGCCTGTACCAAGGCCCGGCGCGAGAGATCGCCGCCGCCTATTGCCCCCACGAGAACACGGAGTTGCTCTTCCCAAGCGGGGCACACCTCTACCGTGTGCTCCACCGTGTCCTCTGGGTGGTCCACGCAATGGTAACACCAGGGCCTTTCTTCCGCACGAATCCGGTGCAAGAACCTCCCGAACTTACCACGTCCGGTGAGGACCTGCGTCATGCGGAGGGTAAGGACGCCGTGTTGCCTTTCCAGCCACTCCTCAAAAAGTTAGCTTAGGTATCAGCTTTAACACTTAAATACCACCATTAAAAACCTTTCGGCCTATTTTGTTACTTTGTTAACTGTGCAAATAAACAATTAAATTTATTTTATTAGTATTGTGTAAATTGAGGGATACATTCAACAACATTTATGTCGGGTTATCAAGTGGTAAAAATTACAGTCAATTTCTCACTAAGCAAGCAACATGAATCGTCAAATTTGAATGAGGTCGTCTAGACAAACTTTTTGAACAGACAAAGGCGTCTCGCTTCGGTCTAGTATTAGGATTAAAGGCCATTTTGTCGTGGATGACACGAATTGTCGAAAAAAATATGTAATTTATATTTACAATGGAAAGTAGCAACGATTTGCAATATGTGGGTCACTGTACCACGTGTTACCGCCATTTGAAGAGTATCTTTTATAAAAAATATGATGAGTGTGATTCACGTCGATATCAAATGGGTTCTGTAGCTACAAATAGCGATCTAGGTCTAGATATGTGTCTATAAATATAAAACGAAAAACTGACTGACTGACATATCAACGCACAGCAGAAACTACTGGGACTAGAAGCAGGAAATTTTACACAAGGTGTTTTTTATGACGTAGTCGAGCACTAAGAGAGGATTTTTCAAACTTCACCCCCTGACACTATCTCCCGTTCCGTCCAAGAGCGGGGGATGTCATAAGATGATTTTCCCACCAAATAAAAAAAAAAGACTTCACCCCTAAGAGCATGAATCGGCGGCTTAAAGTTCGTTTGGTGAAACCTCGATTGGCGCAAGTGAAGCCGTTGGCAGAAGCTAGTCATCACATATTATAAAACAAAGTCCCCCCTTCGCGTCTGTCTGCATGTACGCTTTAAACTCAAAAACTACGGAATGGATTTTAATGCAGTTTTCACTAATATATTAATAGATTAGTGATTCATGATGATGGTTTAAGTATCGATATAATAACATCTATATTGTAGTAAAAGCCATGTTCGAAGCTGAAGCGTTTCGCTACTCTACAAGATTACAATAATGAATCATCATCATCTTCCTGCCCTTGTCCCATCTTGTTTGGGGTCGGCGCAACACGTTTTTTTCTTCCATTCTATCCTGTCAAAAGTCATACTATCACTAACTTCTTTTTCTTTCATATCACTGTTCACACAATCCATCCATCTTTTCTTTGGCCTCCCTCTCCCTCTCCACCCATCCACATGTAAACTACAATACTCACTACTTCATTACAATAATGAATGTTGTGATGTTATTTCATGTTATCATCATCATCATCATCATCATTTGAGACGTTAGACATCCACTATTGGACATAGAGAGATTGCAAAATCCGGACTTTTTAGAAATCCGAATTTAGTACTGTCGTCCGATAAAAATCCGGAGTATCCGGAATTTTTGAACTTTTTAGTGTTTAAATTGATTTAATATAATTGAAATAAATAGCATAAATAATTTAAAATATGTATTTATTCGCTCAATTCACAGCACGACAGAATAAAATCAACTAAAATAACCCACAAAACTTTTAGGGATCAGTCATTTTTCCCGTTATTAATTCACGTAATCATTTTTAATATAACATTAACTTTATATAATTAAGATAACAACATAAACTAATTAAAAAAATCATTAGGGTTGTGTAAATATTGTAAGGCACCGACAACAGTATAGAGCCGTCTCTCTTTAATTCTCCTTTTCAATGAATTTGCCAGTTGCTTCGCAGATATCGTGTCCTGGCTGTCTAATGATTTTATCAAAAATTTAAAAGCTATACATATAGGCAGTTAGAATAATCTCTGCAGCGCGCCAAACAAAACAAACAAAAAAAAAATACTACACTACACCTAATCCTACCAATTCAAATATCTTTTGGACTACTTTTAATTGGATTGAAAATTTGTGGAAACTGAGTTTAACGAATAATATTTGCAGTTAGCAAGTATTTTGATAAACTCCGTTTTGACTAAAATCTAAAAAAAAAACGAATTTGTGTCCAAAAACCGGATTTCAAAATGTCAAGAAAAACTGGATTTTCAATTATTTTCGAATTTCGAAGAATCCGGATTGCAATCCCTGCCCCCAAGTGTAGCCACAATGAACGGTCCTGCGCGTCTCGCATCCATCAGATTCCCGCCCTTACCAGGGCCTCAAGTCTGTTATTACAATAGTGTCAGAATGGTCTATCATTGACTTCATAATTGTTGATTTTGACAAGTTTGGTAATCTACTAACAGGTCATCGGTCCACCTTTCGCGTTATACTAGTATCTAATAATAATATCTAATAATTTTCCTGTTAATTATCGATTTTTAAATAGTTGTGTTATGTGATGTTGGAATTAATGTTATAGGGGTTAATGTTGAGGGATTAAATCTTGTTGCCAGACCTGTATTTGAA
Organism: Mythimna vitellina; assembly: GCA_949316375.1. Classification (NCBI taxonomy): domain Eukaryota; kingdom Metazoa; phylum Arthropoda; class Insecta; order Lepidoptera; family Noctuidae; genus Mythimna; species Mythimna vitellina. The sequence continues at coordinate 9,319,045 of OX438706.1, read as the reverse complement.
AGAGCCCCCATGGTTTGGAAAGCAAAGGGCAAGTAAAGGAACATGGGTGGGTTTTAACCAGTAAAAGTCTGACACTTCCTCTTACTCTATCCAGAGCGTGGAACGTGGTATCAACCAGCGGTTATCCTTTTACGCACTGTGCTAGTGCATCCAAGGAAAACCACCGGTTAATGGGAAAATATTGCAACATATGGAAAACAAAAACAATTGGGCTATGGTTTTAGGATTCATAAATGGACTGGTTACCAGGAAATATGTTAAGGCCTCTGCCTCAACAATGTTTTCTATAGATAAAAAGGAAGGGAAGGGGGTGACTTGCACACTCGAGAAATGGGCCCCCAAAAACGTTCGCTAGCTCGAAGTGACGTAGCAACAAGAGTAAAACTTATCCTGAAGTGCTTAAGGAATGGAGAGGTATACCACGGCTATCCACTCTAGCCAGTCAATAAAGGCAAGAGAGAGGTGGGAGCTCTGTTCCTCGTCAGTGATCACTACGGCCGGCCAATAAAGGCAAGCCGGAGATGAAGAACAAGAATTCTCCCGGGAGATCGGGTCCGTGGGGTCATTAACGCCCAACAGTTCGTCACAAAGTTGCCCTGCGGATTGTATCTCTCTTAGTCTGGACCTTCACTCTAGGCATGTCACGGCAAAGCAATACTTACTCTACCCACACAGACCTAGAGTTTATTGGAGCGCGAAAGCCCCACCACGACGTCAACGTAGAGATACGACGATGGGGTTATTATTATAATGTTAATTTTTCCCAGCAAAATTAACTGTCTGTGGGATGAGCCACAGGAGTGAAACCAAGGGAAAAAGCTAGTATTTTCTATTGTTACTTTGTACGGTACTCCAAAAAGTTCTTAACCACGTGCTCGAATAAATGCAGCACAGATTACAATAGAGCACGTCTGCACCCGTCATCGCAGTCATTAGTGACAGACGTCCGACGACGCCCAATTTTGTCATTATTGTGTTTTAAATCCAGCCGTTATCATTAACTGTCATTTTAGGTCATTTCACGAACCGTTAGATATGGAGACTGCGGTGTGCGCGGCGAAAACGGTTGCACTATTGTTTGTACATGAACTCAATGAGAATTGTAGAGGTTGACGCTTTTGATTTGTTAAAAGTGTAAAATAAATATTTAGAGTTTTATTGTCAATTCCTTTAATAATTTGCCCGATTGAGTAAGATTAGTTTTTCGCCAGTTGCTACATTGTCAAACAAACTTTTAACCTTTCGAATACCGTAATTAGAGACACAATAGAAAGACAATGGTTTAATGAATTAAAAGAAGATAATATTATATCTTTTCACGATATAAACCTAGGAAATCTGTGTGAAACTCTTTGTTTTATAATATTTAATTTTTAAAAGAACGCATCCTAATGGGTAAAACGCGCTTTAACGAGACGCTGTAAACGTCACTTTTCCCCGCCAATTTTTCTGTCATTGTCATCGCGGTGTAATGGCGGACGCTCGGCCTCAATGCGATATTTTTGATGAATCTGTGCAATTAGAGTAAAACGCTGCTAAACAGTAATTTGAACAAATTTCCCGTGTTTAACGCACCATGTAACTTTCTTTTTGTCGCGACGGTCAAGAGGTTAAATAGACTGTAAATACTGGAGCCAATGTGTTTTTTTTTACCAGAGATAATTATTTTCCTTTTTAACTTGTTTTTAAATACAATGCAACAATGGAGGTTTGATTGCCGTATTTAAGAATGCTGCGAGAAGTTTTACGGCTACGATCGTTTTAAGATTATTTATTTTAATTTACGATAAACGGTCCCTTAGATTTTCGTAAATATAACTAAAATTAATTTAAATAATTTTGGCCTAATTGCCAATCGTTATCACTTGAACAACCACAATTATGTGGAAAATTTATATCCTATAGAGCATTATTTAAATGATGTAGGCAAAAATAAATAACTTTGAGGACAGTTTGTATTATAAAATAAGTCCTATATTTTTGTATTGGGTTTTCACTCTACTCAAAACCCGTTTTTAGTTCGATAGTCATACAGACAGGCTAATGCATTCCTGCTAAAGCCGATTTAAAATACGTAAATAACAATCATTTTTTCCTGTGTATGGATTTATTAGCTGTTTCAGTTTTATAGAGATACTCGATTCTGCTAGCGCCTTCGTCAGTCTGAATATATTCCATGGGAACATATTACTAGGATAAAAAACGTATCTTATATTCTAGTCCATAATTTACCTCGCGAAAAGTTTCATCCAAATCCGTTTAGTCGTTAAGACATGAAGAATTACCAAATATTATACTCAATAACGTCTGAATAGATATAGGTGGATGTATTAATACACTAAAGTTAAAGTTTTAAAGTTAAAATTCCTAAAGTTTTTTATAATTTCGACAATAACGTACACATATAAAAAATCCATTTGTATAGTTTCGATATTGAGAATAGATTCATGATAGCACAAGTTTAAACCTTAGTGGTTTTTGGTTGCTATTTATATTTATGCATCATGAAAATGAAACTAAGGTTACTCCACAAAATTAGATTTTTTAAACATTTAACATTCTCCCTTTTAGGTAATTTTTTTATCCCCCCCTCCCTGGGCATGCCACAATTATGGCGGTGAGTCCCCTCTTTGAGACGTGGTTAGAAAGACCTCACGACGCGGGCTTGCGACCGGTAACCGTCCGGACCGAGCCCAAGTCGTCGACGGCGCGTACTGTTCCACGCGTGCCTCAGGGAGATGTCAGCAACTGTAGGGGCAGCAGGGTCCCAGCAGCGTCGAAGCCCACGGGTAGTGTGAAAGTGAAACCCGGGGCCATGGGACGCAGGCAAAGAACGAACAGGAGTGGGTTTTTAGTCAGTAAAAGTCTGACACTATCTCCCGCTCCGCCCTCAAATATTCCCACCTAAACCCCCCCTCCCTTCTTAAAAGCCTTTTAAAGTTTGAATTTCCAAAAACCCCTTAGTGCTCGCCTTCGTCATAAAACGAACCTTAGTGCAAAATTTTACGTTCCCAGTCCCAGTAGTTTCGGCTGTGCGTTGATACGTCAGTCAGCCAGTTTCTCCTCTTATATATTACAGGTAGATGAATGATGTTGAATGATACAGGTGTACCTGTATAGCGTTATCTTAAATACATTCAAATGTCACTGAGAAGGGTGGCAGAACATTTTCAACAAACAGAAACGTTCGAATGCTTTGAATTGAATGCATGAGTGAAGATTTTCGCGTCACTTTCCTAAACTAATAAGCAGAACTAAACGTTGAGTCATCGTGCCACTACAACAGCTACTTACAACTTTACGGCTAATTGACAAGCCATTATTGACCGTATCGCCTTTGTATCAAGGGCAATAACTGTGTGTTCGTGTTTAGTTTAATTGAGCTAATTGTGTTCGCGACTGTACGAGATAGCATTGAAAGGCGTTTGATAGAATGCTAATCCAACTATTATTGAAAGCGAATAAGCACATTGATGTGCAGTTCCGATTATGCTAAAAGATGACTTGTGTTTGTCTTTGTTATACTTTATGTGAAACTACGATTCGCCCCAGCTTTGTACGGGCGTTACGAATCTTTGAAATTCTCTGTTTTTCTCGAATAGATTACGAGTTATATAAGTTACGACTAAAAGGAGTAACTGACACATCAACGCACAGCCGAAACTATTGGGAGTAGCAGTGTGACATTTTGCGGTTTCCTTTTATGACGTAAGCGAGCACCAAGAGGAGTTTATCCAAAATTCACGCCCTAAAGTGATGAAACGGGGTCCAAATTTTTTATAGAGAAACCTATTTTAACGTGGGCGAAGCCGCTGGCTGAAGCTAGTTTTGTATACATCATGTCTATTGGTGAAGACCGCATGAAAATTTGTTAAGTAGTTTTTGGGTTTATCGCGAACATTCAGACAGACAGACACGGTGAGGGACATTGTTTAGTAGGTATTATGTAAGGATGTAATAAGTTAAGAAATAATGCTGTAAGAAAAATGTTTGCAATTTTATTTTATAAGCGTTTTGCCCGTCACTATGTATTATTCCTGTATCGTGGGTGCATCCACAAACATGTTAACTCACACACACAAGTTACCCAGACCTGGAACAACATCTGTAGGGCCAACAATATTTTGTTCCGAACTGGAATCGAACCTTAGATACAAAGCGCAGCAACCAATCCCTCAATCACTGCGTCAACTGTGCCATCGATTTTTTTTTTATTATTGATAGGCTCGCGTTTGACCACTATTTCACCTGATAATAAGCGATGATGTGGCCGACGATAGAGCACGCCTGTCTAGAAGCAACCTATTCACTCTTGATTTAAAGACCCCTAGGCTACAAAGCTATCAGGAAATACAGACCCCGGCAGGGAATTCCACTCCTTAGCTGTACTCGTTATGAATGTGTTCCCAAAACGCTTTGTATGTGTGTTTGGGATGTCCACCATGTACCGATGGCGCAACACCGTACGTTTAGTGGCCCGATGATGGAACGGACTTGGTGGAATTAAACTGTGCAATTCCAACGCACACTTCCCGAAATGTAATCGATAGGAAACATAGAAATTATATATTAATGGTAACTTAGTCATTCTTTGTGAATAGATTGTTCATTTATCTAGAATATGTAAGTTCAATAATAAATTATTGGTTAATATCATTTTTCCGTTTCAATCGGTATCAATATTAATTGACTTTGACATGTTGAGAGCTTCGATTTGACATTTTGATTGACACGTTGAACATTTTAATCGATTAGAAATTCGGCTGGGCCGTCTTCTTGTGTGGCGTTCGTATCGGATAGATTTACGTACCAACTAATTACTTCTCCCGCTCTAGAGCACAGTGGTGCCAGACTTTTACTGACTAAAACCATACTTATGTTCCTTCAGTTGTCCTTTGCGTCCCAGAATCACGAGTACGCCTTTCAGAAGTCGTCTCATGGCTCCAGTCGGCTTCGGCCCTGCTGAGTCCCTACGGTTTTGCTGACATCTCTTTAAGGTGCGCGTGGAAAACTTCGCGCCGTTGACGACTCGGGATCGGTCCGGATGGTTATCGGACGGCGAACTATCCATTGCTCATTGTACGCAAGCCCACGCCCACGGTGGCTGATAGTCGGGGTCGGGGTCAAGGCACCTGGGCCGTGAGTACGCTGGTCCTTTCACGCGTGTAGCTGCCTCTTTTGCTAGGGTGACCAGATGTTTGCAAACAAACGTCCCAACCAAGGTGACCTTGTTAGTTTCAATCCGTGTAGACAGCAGTTGTAAACCATGACCTTCAACGCCCTTGGTTGGGAGGCGCGTTTTCCCAACCACCGAACGTATTGGGGCGTGGTTTACATCCATGTTGCCGCAACACAAACCAAACACACAAACTAAGGTCACCTTGGTTGCGTTTCAACCAAGGTGACCTTAGTTTGTGTGTTTGCAACCGTCTGGCCAAAAGTCCATAATATTTTACGCACTAATTTGGGAATGCTATTTATATTTAATGGTCGTCGAAACAGGCAAACAAACAAAAATTCCCATCATTTTCCTTACATAATCAGTTACTGAATTAGGTTTGACTAAATATATCACTAAGCTGCGTGTATCTCATTATAATACCTGTAATACTTCTTTAGACTCAAACCCAAAGTCAAATGTAGTTATTTATTTATCTTAGGAGTATCGTGTTCCCCAGTAACTGGGTTGTGGAGGTCTGATAGGCAGTCACTCCAAGTAAAGCACGGGTATTCAGCCGCTTCCCAAAACGTTTTGGGAACACATTCATTGTGCGTACAGCTAAGGAGTGGAATTCCTTGCCGGAATCTGTGTTTCTTGATGGCTACAACCTGGGAATCTTTAAGTCAAGAGTGAATAGGTTACTTCAAGTTAAGCGCGCTCCATTGTCGACCGCATCGTCGATTTCCATCAGGTGGGATAGCGGTCAAGCGTGAACCTATATAGAATTAAAAAAAAAGACTGGAAGCCGACCCCAAGCTATTTAGGAAAAGCCTAGGGATATGATGATGATGATTTCCTTTAGTATATAGTTTTAGGCTATTAGTATTAGGCTTATTTTAGGCTTAAGATATTAGTATTAGGCTTCGCCAGCTTGAAGTAGAAAATTGCGCTAAAGGAATATACTCCTGGGATAGACCATGACTGGCCTGTTGGTCTAGTGGCTGGCCCGGTCGAGAGTTCGACTTACACCCAGGACAAATGTTGGTGTGATAAGCACGATCGTTTGTTCTGTCTGGGTGTAATTTATCTATAAAATATGTATTATTTAGAAATAAATAAGTATGTTTATCAGTTATCTTGGGACTAGACGGCGTTGTGTGATAGTTGTGGAATACTATTATTATTATATAAAAAGTCCTAATCCTATGTGCTATTCCATTATTGTAGGACTTGATCTGCCCGTGAGCCAAATATCCAAATACGTGCAGAAGTTTGAGCGCGAAAAAGTAACAAACATTCAAAAACAGTTACCAACTTTCGCCTTTTTAATATTAGTGTGATAACGGCTCCTCAAGACAGGCGCGATATGACATTGCGACAACGATGACGATATTTTCCGTTTATGTGTTAATCATAGAACAATTTCTGTGTATTGGTCGCCATCTAGTTTTTGTATTGGCGAATAGCACCTGCTTGCGAGAGCTTTGATGTAAAGGTACACTCAGCAAAACAGGTAAATCATCACGATAATAATTAAAATTGTCTGCTAAGTTATATATAGGCTCGTGCTTATTAACTACTATCTTAACCGATGGCCTAGAAGTAACCTATTTATTCTAGACGTAAAGACCTCCATTATAAGGCGATTTACTTTTATTTACCTTCGCACCCATCTCTTTTGTTGACGGTGTCACCTGTTCTCAATGTCACATTTGATCCCACAACTTTCGATCAGCATTCTATCATATTGTGTTGCATTTCTTAAACTCTACTTTTTTATTGTTGATTCACTATTTCACCGGATGAAAAGCGACGATGGAGCATGCTTGCCTAGAAGTAACTTATTCACTTTTGACTTAAAGATCTCCAGGTTGTAGTTATCAGGAAAAACAGAATTCCGCTCCGGTACAATGCAGAATTCCGCTCCTTAGCACAATTAATGTGTTCCCAAAACGTTTTGTGCATATGGGTAAAATGTCCAATTGTCCAACATGAACATGTACGCCTGGTGGTCCCATGAAAGAACGGGCTAGGTGGGATTAAATGGTGCAATTCCAATGAATTCTCCCCGAAATCCGCCAGGTTAGTAACTCGAGTCTATGCTCAAAACTTCGAAGATTTGACTCGACGAATGCATCATTGCCGATGATCCTCTTGGCTTCAATTTCAGGCTAAAGTCACCTAAGCCAAGAGGTTCATCGGCCTGTCATAATTTTGCATTAAAGTAGGGTTTGAGACGTTCTTAACTCGAAATAGAAGTATTGACCAAGTGTCTCTTTTAAAACAACATTAGCTTCTTTGTGGTCATGGCTTGTATCAGTCCGATGTAATCTGACGTCGATAAAGTTGCTGAATGTGTAAAATCTGGCTTAGCTTAGTGCAGTCTGATGCCAAGAAGTTTTTAGATAGATTTCCTTTCTGATAGTGATAGAACCCACTTGTGGTATTTCTTATAGTATTAATTTAGGTCATGGTCTTTATTTATGTATTTATTTAGCAAATTAATATACACGCATATAATATATCTCTCTACATATATAAGTTGAATGTTTAAAATATTCTTGCTCGGCGTAAAACTCGAAAATGACTAGAACAATTTCTATGATTTTGAAAAATTGCCACCCGGATTTGTCATCCACATTTTTTTTTTTACGTTCAAGCTGTTCCTAACTGTCAATACTAGGGTTAGATGTCAAACTTTACTATACACGCTTTGACAGAACAACATTTGTTGGGTCTGCTGGTAGACTATAAAAAGAAACAGAGAAATACACAGAAAACTAGTACGATTCACCATCAACGATTGGATCACTGCTTACCATCACGTGGAATCGCAGTCAAGCACTAGTTTATATCATTTAAGATTTTAATTTACATTCAAAAGTGATGATTTAATTAAACTTGGCAAAGAATGTGTCGCTCATAATTACTGATAACAGATCTAACCCGATGCCGCTAGGAGCGTGACCTCGCTTATACGACCTAGTTGCTCTTGGTGACGATCATTTTTGTTGTTTAGCAAAAATTTGTTGCACTTTGTACCTCACAGTACCAAATTTTAAGTCACCGTAGGTGTGGATGACGAGCAGTGGGGAGCTCGCCGTCCGGCCGTCTGGTAATCGTCCGTACCGAGCCCAAGTGGTAGACGGCGCGTAGTGTTCACGCGCGCCTCAAAGAGATGTCAGCAAGACCGTACGGGCCCAGCAGGGTTGACTACCGTAAAAAAAACCCGTGATCCTGGAACGCAAGGGACAAAGGAACAGGTGTGGTTTTAGCCAGTAAAAGTCTGACACGCCCTCCTGCTCCACCGTATTGCAGGAAAAATCATTGGATGATATCACACTTCAAAAAAAAAAAACAGTAAGGTTCCTTTTTATTAGGCGGGAAATTAATAAATAAGTTCTAGTTAGCTAGTTCACTCTGGTGGAGTGGGAAGGAGTATCAGACTTATACTGTAAGTCAGTATAAGTCTGATACTCCTACTTAAAAAACCACCCGTCTTCCTTCAGTTGCTTTTTGTGTTCCAGATCTAGTGTAACCTTTTCAAACAATCCCGTAGCCCGCAGTAAGGCCACTGTGGTGGTGAATTTCGCTCATAAGGTTCGACTCTACGCCTACCCTATTCGAAGAGTAATCATAAGATATTTTCCGCGAAAAGGTCACGGCGACCTACTAAGACTTAATAAATAGGCCAAAGTTCATCAGTTAATTTTTACAAGTAAACTCCCAATAAGATACACGCACGGTACATTCGCGAACACAACGCTAACGGCATCAATATGCTACAAACATACATCTAGATATAATTCGCGTGTGCCCGGTCCATTCGTTGTGCCTGTATTCCCGACGCGCTATCTCCTCGGTCGCTACACCGCGGTACAATCGAGCACACAAGTGGTCAAATTGAAAAAAAAAACCAGTTATTTGAATTTTTATTGATTTATTGTTACAAGTACTCGTTGAGCATATCAGTGGGGTGAATATAAGAACGTTGTTCGAGCAGAATAAACATGTTTTCTTTCTTTGTTTTGTTCAGTAAATTTTAATTTTTTTTTGCATGTTTTGTGACGACAATCAAGACAATACTGTTGTTGCAAGAAGTGTGAATCATAACATTCATAACTTTATATGCAATCTCCAAGCAATTGGTTTGGAAATAATAATATCTTTGTTCTTTGTATGTGACACACGTGGCTTTGAGAGTTTGTAATATCTTCATATCAACGTTTGCTTATCTCGACAGCCGAATATACGTGCCCCATCTGTTTTTTTTTTTTTGTTATGTAAACATAAGAGAGTGAAATTTTAGTTTGAATAAAGAACAGGTATTTTCATATGCATTTTACGTCTCTGCTTTTTATGAAGCCCTTTACAGTTAGGTCCAGTCCTGCTTATTAGATTTTCAGTGTGGTTATTGTAGTAAAAATATTGTTTTCGGAGACTAGGTATTATGCCTGTGGTGTGCTTACAGTGTTGATTGAATTATTGTTCTTTTATGATTTTATGACTTAGGAAATTACCCATTCCTCTCCCAAAATGAATAAAATTGCCTCACGAAATCTTACTTCCCGGTCTAAATAAATTCAATGCGTAGAATTCTCACTGCAGTGGTAATTTCTGAGGGACTGCGAGTTTTTCAAAAGTGTTTCCGTGACCGTGGAACGCAAAGGATAACTTAAGAAATGCAAGTAGGTTTTACTCAGTAAAAGTCTGACACTCCCTCTTGATCTACCTAGAGCGGGAGAAGTTATTTGATTGGGGTGCCCAAGGCGTTGTACAGTAGAAACTTACAAACTAAAAAATACATTTAATAAAAACAATAATAACCTAATAAATCGCTGGCCCCGGGCAATATAGCGGTAAACGCCGGTTACGCCCTTTTTAATGTTATTTGATTTTTGGCTTCTCTGAGTATCAGTCTATCACTCTTATTTTTTTCAATTTTTTAAAATCAATATTTCTTTAAAATAAATGACAATAACAGCTTTATTGCATGAAAAATTATCTTACGACTAAAAATGTTTTATTGCATTACTCTATGAACCATAACACAAAAAACCGGTGAACATCTTTACACTACATTTCTAAACAAAGAGTAACAGTAATAAATTTAACCGATGATACAGCTAAGCTTTGGCTATAAAATTTAAAAATTATAAAATTTCCCTGAAGAAGGTGGTAATCGGCTGGTACGCTCGAGATCTAAAGCGGGAAATACGTCGTTCTTATAGTCCTGAATCTCAGTGGTTGATGTATTTATAAAGTGATTAAAGATGTTGCAATTGAAACAATAGCGTCTATAATTTGTATTATACATTTTTTCAATTATTTCATTAAATATTTATACCAATACAAATTATTTTTAAAAGGTTAAATAGGTAAAAAAAAATAGCTTTCATTTGACGTTTTGCACGCCTGTTTTGGATCACTGTACGCTGCATTATAAACAAATTAGCTTCTTTTATTTCTCCTGTAAAAACTGATTTTTGATATTACCGCTTTATTGCCCGGGGCCAGCGAAATAACAAATCCACACATTAAAGAAAAGAAAAAACTAAGTAACATGTGATGTGCACCATGAGTGATACAAATGAGATCCCCGGGGCCCTGGAAAAATGGCAAAGAAGGAACAGGAGTGGGTTTTTAGTCAGTAAAAGTCTGACACTGCCTATTGCTCATTATGTCATTCGACGATTTTCCCACCCGGAAAAAAATGTGGTGTGCACGCGATTTCACCGGCTTTTTTGGTTACTAATTCACTCCTACCGGTCGTACCGTCATGATATTTAAAAAAAAAATGTATAGCCTACAGCTTCGATAGGTAAATGGGTTATCTAAAACTAAAACATTTTTTTTCAATAGGAACCAGTTGTTCCTGAGATTAGTGCTTTCAACCAACCAAATTAACAAATTCTTTAGCTATACCTAAATATGAGTGTAGAATTTTTTTTTTTATAGAATGTGAAATGTTTCTTCTGACATTGCCTATCCTCAAAAAAATGGATTAAATCTTTACCTATGTTTTTTTTTAAATTGATATAAACTAGTGCTTGACTGCGATCCCACCTGATGGTAAACAGCGATGCAATCGTTGATGGTGAGGCATACTACTTTAATAAGAGCCTATTGACTCTAACCTTGAAGACACCAAAATTATAATCGGACGGAAAAACCGCAGCAGGCAAATTGTGCCAGTCCTTCGATGTACGCGGTATAAACGACTATGTCTAATTTCTTTCAACAATGATTTTTTAATGAATTCCCAAGCACTTTGTGCTCGTATATCCCTAGTGAACACTTTCCGTTGTTACTGCGGTCCCTTGTTGGCTCGATTATTGTTGTTAATTTGTATCGCCTCTGTATATCACAGTTTTGTATTTAGGACGCCTTCGCCCCACCTGACCGTGTCTCTCTTAAGGCCTGGATACACAGAACCTTTGAGCTGGTGACCTGATATAGTCGACAGCTAACAAGCTGTTGATGGTAACAGAATCCCTATCAATTCATGCGGGCTAATAACTGGCCAGAGGAGGGCTACTACATGGCCAGTGGAGGGCTACTACATGGCCAGTGGAGCGTGAGAAACGGTAAGTATTCAAGTGCTCCGAGCAAAGGTGGAACAGCAGGCAGATTATCATGTGGTTTTAGTGTCACGTCCCATTGTGGAGGACAACCATGAGGGTCTCCACATGCAAAATAGTACTGTCTGTTCTGGTAGCTTGGCTTGGCTTTACCTTTAACATGATGAGAGAAGTTGACATGGCGGTGGCAGGCTAGTAGCATCTTGTACGAGAGATTATCGTGGCGTATAGTGTTTGAAATCCACTAAGATTCGAATTACTAGCCGACTGCCCCATGACAGTTACTCGTATGATTCAATCATACGGTGGGAGAAGCAATAACCACGCGGGCCCAGTTAGGTTGGTTGATCTCGGTTTCCTCACAATACTTTTTTTACCGTTTTTGGAGCAGTGGTGATGAAATAAATTACACAATGTATTGTGTCTGTTTGGGTTTGAACCCGCGTCCAAATTGAAAGTCGGGGCAGTTACCACTAGGCCAGCCCTGCTCTCAAAACGGTACAGCACTGCATCAAGCCAGTAACCGACTGGGTCTCCTTGATCGCATGGTGTAACCAAGCCTTTACGCTTCTTAGATAACTTTCGACATGGGTTTTCTATGTTCTAGGTTCCCTTGTACGCGTAATTGTTTTGTATTTGTGTGGGTTATGTTAAAATCTCTATGGTTGGTTGGATTGAACGCAGTTGTAGCCGAGATTAGCGTTTTCTAATGTGGTTTAGAGAAATGCGTGAACTTTGGCTTTCTAAGGTATCGGTTTCGTCAAATGCGAATGCTATGTTTTTTTTGTGATATTTAAATAATTTCTACTGCTCTGGGTGGAGCAAGAGGGCTTGTCAGATTTTTATATTGACTAAAACCCATTTTTGTTCCTTCAGTAGCCCCTTTGGCTACTAGGCGTTACCAGGGTACTGGGTACCAGGGTAACTGTTTCGAACAATACTGCAGCGCTTACCCTCGTGGGCACGCCATAATTTTGGCGGTAAGTCCCCTCTTTGAAGAGTGGCTGGAAAGACAACACCTTAACTTCCGCATGACGCAGGTCCTCACCGGACATGGTAAGTTTGGGAGGATCCTGCACCAGATTCTTGTGGAAGAAACGTCCGGGTGCCACCATAGTGTGGACCGCCCGGAGGACAAGGTGGAGCATACGGTAGAGGTGTGCCTCGCCTGGGTAGAGCACCGCCGTGTCCTCGTGGGGGCGATAGGCGGCAGCGATATGTCGCGTCGGGCATTGGTACACGCCATGGTTCGGAGCGAGGAGGATTGGCAGGCGGAACCCTGGAACAATGGCAAAGAAGGAACAGGAGCGGGTATTGAGTCAGTAAAAAGTCTGACATGCCCTCCCACACCGCCGAAGACCGGGGATTGTCATTAGACGACTTCTCATCCAAAAAAAAGGCTCACCCTCGGCTGTCCGTAAGGACTAACTCCGAGTTGATGGCGCATCGTGTTTCACGTACGCTTCAAAGAGATGTCAACAAGATTGACGGGGCCAATTAGAGCCGATGCCTACCAGGGCTGCGGATTACTCGAAAGAATTACTGTGGCTCTCGCAAACGGCAACTGAAGGAACACTGTAAGTTTTATTCAGTAAAAATCTAACGAAGGAACAGGAGTGGGTTTTTAGTCAGTAAGAGTCTGACACTATCTCCCGCTCCGCCCAAGAGCGGGGATGTCATTAGGATGATTTTCCCACCCAATAAAAAAAAAAAAAAAAAAAAAACAGGGAGTATTAGATTTTTGCTCTTGCTCCACCAAGAGCTGCAGAAGCTATTTGATGATTTCCCACATTAAAAAAACCCATGCGTACGGTCCTGAGTACGATAATCGTACTTACCTTAGGAGGGTGTACTCATGGGCTTTTTTCGGAGTGACAGAATTTGAGAATTGCCTATAATAATATAATAGAATTTGCCAATTCGGAATTTCCAACGCAGCTATCGAAGTCACCAAAAGCGGTATCATATATTCGAGAGGATTCCGGTCCTGTTTGATTACCAATTTGGTTGATTGAAGCGAGGCATTGGTTTTGATTGTATTCTGTAGCTTTGTTTGGTTTCGTTGATTATTGTCATAATGAAAATTGAAGAAAACTGACGAATATGGGCTTGAATTTGAATGACTAAAGTATTATTAAGTTACTGATGGATTATTTAGATGCGTACCAATCATGATAAACTAGCTTTTGCCCACGAATTCGTCAACGTGAATAGAATAGAATAGAATAAACTTTATTGTATACCAAAATAGTAACAAAAATTTTACCACTAACTTAAATGTATGGGTACAAAGGCGGTCTTATCGCTGACAGCGATATCTACCAGACAACCTAAGGGTGGATTGTAAGAATTGTGAATGTCGGTTACAGTGGATGTGAAGGCGAAGGAACGACTTACTCCGTACTAAAATTCATCAAAATCGCCTCAGTAGTTTAACCGTAAAAGCGTACCTAACATACACAATAGAGTTACTTTCACATTTATGATATTAGTAGGTATGGATTCAGTTGTATTGATATTGTACAAATAAAAGTTTATTAATATTTTGTAAAACATATTAGGTTGACTGGTAGAGAATGCTATGTTGCATTAAGTTTGCCTTTGTACCACTACATGTGATATAAAATAAATAAATAAATATTCGGTGTCTATAAGAGCAAGAATGGCAATGTAGATCATTCAATTAATTACGTACAATCCTACACAGATATTAAAGTTACGCGTACTACCTTTTCCGTGTAACCGTCAATATTTAGAGATAACGCTAAAGTATGGATGTTATGCGCTCACTTAAAAAGCGGCTAATGGTTAAGAAAATAATAACAGCAATAAATTGTTGAGATGATAATTATCTACACAATTACAAGGGCGTATCGCTAAAACAGAGGCGCGTGCGCACAAACCTCTTCGGCTTTCCTCGGCTTTCTTCGGCGCGAGTCGGTGCCGAACTTAGATTTATGGATCACTCTTTGTTATCCGCGGCTTTGCCTTCGGGCTATTTGTATTTTATGAGTACTTTTGTTTTTTATTGGATACTGTTGAAGTGTTGACTTTTATGTCGTAGGCTTCATGGCAGTTTGTGAGGATAACTTTCAAAAGTGAGATAAGTAACTTACGAGGAAATCAGTTTTGAATAATTTTCTTTATAATCTCAGATTGTTTCACAATATACATTTGTTGGAAATGCCGAAAAGATTGCCGTTTATCATGCTAATATACCTCTCGTAATAATTTGTAAAGACAGCGCTTTTTCAAAAAGAGAAGGTTGTTTTCTTTCTTTCTTTTTATAACAAACAGCAAGAAGAGTTGTCCTATCTCATAAGTAGATTGGGTTTGTAAGTACCTATGAGTATGTTCACGTACAACCAAGATCAAACTACTTTCGTCAAATATAATATTTGAATTAGTAATTTGTCCATAACAAATATAATTTATAAATGATTTTATTTTTTGACATGTTACTATTTAAAAATGTGAATGATATGTTTACTTTGAATAAATGATAATAATAATAATTGCTAATTATCCAAATAATTTACGCCCATTGCAATTTAATCAGAAGAAATAAATAACTAAAAACAACAACAATAAAATCATTACATTAATTAAATCAAACAATTACATTAATTCAAATAAATAATGTTGATCATGTATCTTTACGCAAGATCGTTGCAATAATTTAGGTACTACATATTATTATCATTATCTTAAGCCGGGTGCAGACTGCTTTAACGTAATGTCCCGTTTACACGTGGGCCCAGCCTCGGTCAATCGTCATTGTTTAAACGGGGTTTCTCTTTTACACAATGGCTAGGGATGCCGAAGCTGGGCTCACGGATAAACGAGGCATATCATGCAAGGTAACATGAAAGGAGTATTACTAAGTGTGGACGTAGCGCGCGCACGAACCGAACACGTACCTACTTACATAGTTGAAATGCTCTGCTCGCGTGCGTAATGTGCACGGTACGCGCGCGCAAGTCGTCCACACTCTGCTGCCCCCCTAGCCAAGTTACGATCGTTACGTTTGCGTCGAACGCCTCGAGCAGGCCACGCCTCCGATTACTTTGTTCTGACGTTATCTCAACGCTCAGTCACGTGGTCAGAACAAAGGAATTGGAGGCGTGGCCTACTCGAGGCCTTCGATACAAACGAAATGATCGTAACTTGGCTAGGGGGGCTGTTACATTGCATTTAACGTTACAGTAGTCTGTACTCGCCCAAACTCGTTAGGAAACTAGTTACTTACACATATTTATAGAATTAGATGGTATCGATTCAAATTGGTGGCATTATTGTGTGGTTCGCGCTCAATACAACCAGCCTGGTAATTACATGAGGGCCGAACAGATGCAGGGCTGAAATTACAGACTTACGATGCGTACGTTGGTTTCTAAACGGCTTTTAAGGCTAGTTTTCATGTCTCCAGTTCGTACGAGATTTAGTAGCAGCAATTTTGAGAGTCAGATAGTATGTTATAAACAGTTCTCATTATACCGGAAACCGTTATTTCAATTAAACCATTTTACAGGTGTAAGTCTTCTATGGAGGAGAATGTGCATGAATCTCCATGGAAACTCTTTTACGTCATTACAAAACTTCGATTCGATTTTGTTACTTCTATATGAAGTATTATTTCAATGCAACTTATTTTACATAATCCTAGCAATTATAAAACGTAAGAAATTAGTGCATTTGGCCCCCAATTGGGCCCCCAATTGTTAATTACTTATGGAGAAGAACGGACAAGAAACTTCATGTTAATTTAAAAAAAAAACTAAAAACGTTCCGAGAGATAAACCAATATTGGCTGACTTTTGATGCCCAATGAGTTTTTTTTCTGCTTGTTTGTACATATTATTATTTTCAGATAGTATATACATAATATATAATAGGAGAAACTGACTGGCTGAAATATTAACGCACAGCCGGAATTACTGAGACTATGAACATGACATTTTTGTACATTGTTTCCTTTTATGGCGTTATGAGTAGGAGGTACATGTGGATGGATGGAGAGGGAGAGGGAGGCTAAAGAATAGAAGGATGGATTGTGTGAGAAGTGATATGAAAGAAATTGAGTTAATTATAATGTGATGGGTGACAGGACAGAATGGAAGAAAACAAACGTGTTGCACCGAACCTAGTAAAACAGGGTAAGGGTAGGAAGAAGATGGTGATTGTTTCTTTTATGATGTAGGCGAGCACTAAGAGAGGATTTTCCAAAATTCATCCCCTAATGGGATGAAACGGGGGTCCAAAGTTTGTATGGAGAATCCTACTTTTACACCGGTACAGATAGTGGCACGAATCTTGAGCGCTTGGCGAAAGAGCGGGGATCGCTTTGCACATCGTACACATCGGCGAGCTATTCACTGTACAAGGATTGCACTTCCCGCCCCCGCATTTCTTTTCATACCACTAACGAGACACGATATTTCACTTATGCGTGCTTCTGCGCAAGTAGAACTGTAGAAGTAGTATCTTTATAATACCTGGCAGAAGTTAGTTTTACATATAATACTATACATAATATGTTTTTTTTTATGTTATTTGTGTGGTGAATAATATTTATACTTAAAATAAATATTGGCTGATACAGAGTTACCTATTTGTATCGCATAATACATACACAATGACAGGTATTAAAATACCTGTCATTGTGACATACAGGCTAAGCCGTGATGCTTTCATAACGCGAAATATATTCATTTCTCGGATGAGGGGCAGATGTTGGAAAGGATAAAGGCCTTAACTTGCCTACACCTGTTTTTGTAAATGTTTATCCTGTTCATTAGGAGGTGTACACCTCCTATTTTGAACAATAAAGTATATAGTATAGTATACAGTACAATAAAGTATATAATAAATAAATGAACCAGTAGGAGGGATTCCAAGCTGATATGATTATGATGGTTGCGTAGCAGCTTCAACAATATCAAGCTCCTGCCTGGATGCTTAGTAAAAATTAAAAACTATTTTTAAAATTTTATTTTTACCAGTGCTTGACTGCGATCCCACCTGATGGTAAGCAGAGATGCAATTATTGATGGTGAGGCGCACTAGTTTATTAAGAGCCTATTCACTCTAGCCGTGAAGACACCTAAATTATAGTTGGACGGGAAGACCACAGGAAAATTGTTCCAGTCGTTCGATGTAGGCGGTATAAGCGACGAAGCGAAACGCTTAGTCCGGACCATTGAAGTTTCAACAACGTAAGGGTGGATACTCGCCGTACGTCGGGATGTCCGATTGTAGAAAGGAGATGGCGGAATCAAGTCATGCAATTCCCGCGCACAACCTCCAAAATGTAATCTGTAAAATAGCGCAGGGTAGCCAGCCTATCGGAGGCTGGCTACCCTGCGCCTAACTAGAGGGAAACGTTCTAAATTAACCTTTATATTACTACAAGTACTTAGTATTAGCTTATGCACCTAAGCTTATAGAGAGAAATTGGGAATAAACTGTTAATGCTGGGTCTAGACGATCTGATGTTCAATGGGTTTATTATTAGCGAGTAATTTAAGTAGATGGTTAATGGAGGCTGCATCTTTGTGTGTGAGAAAATTATATCTTTGTTCGATCGTTGTTGAAATGAATAGAAATAGAATAGGGAAGATTGAGAGCTTAATTTGTCAAATTGTTGATTCATTTATTTAAAATTGATGTACAGTAATAGTAATTGATACTTATGTAGAGGTATGTGGAACATAGTGTAAAATCCCATATACCTCTATTGAAAAGGGGATCCTCCGACTAGACGGGTCTTATGTCTGATCCGGGTAACTGCCTGATAAATAATTTCTGGCTGTTGTTCAAATTGCGCGGAGAAATCTAATTGCGCGATGCCGGATTTTGAATTTTAGTTCCCATGTGGCGCAATAGATGACGCTACACTTACCCTCGTGATGTAAAAAATATCCCAAG
Source organism: Mythimna vitellina (assembly GCA_949316375.1). Classification (NCBI taxonomy): domain Eukaryota; kingdom Metazoa; phylum Arthropoda; class Insecta; order Lepidoptera; family Noctuidae; genus Mythimna; species Mythimna vitellina. The sequence goes on along the minus strand of OX438706.1, from coordinate 9,300,376 downwards.
GGAACATACTCCAGGGCTAAAAAGTATGTCCTATGTGCTATTCCAGAACAAGGTTTATCCGCACACCAAGTTTCATCGAAATCCGTTCAGCCGTTCGAGCGTGAAAAAGTAACAAACATACACACAAACTTTCGCTTCTATGCGGTGATACCTAGAAAAAGATTACAAGTCGAAATGCATAATTATTATCTAAGCTGAGCTTTTGTGTAGTTACAATCAAAGCGTTGTTTCTTACGTAATAGTCGTATTCAGTTAGTGTTGTCGTAAGTTTCAGAGATTAGTCTGTGTTCTATGCTAATCCCGCAGGTGTTACCATTTGCATTCATCGATTGTGTTCGGCAAATAGAGCTTTCATTCGAGGAAATAAATTGTAATATTGAAGTGTTTATGTAATTGTGGTTTACACAGATTTCGATTTATTGTTGCTTGTTTGATTTACCAAGTCGTATGTTTTGTAGTGTGCTAGTAAAGTATGAAAAGGATTCTGTGGAAAAAAAATGGTTTAACAGTTTTAATTTTACGTAAACTGTCTAAGGGACACCATCGACTCGCAAAGAAGAAGAATGTTAGATATGATGGAAGGCATATGAACGGATAGGACATTAAAAGGTTTTATGGATATAGCAGTGATCACCTGCTGCGAGGCAGTAATGTGAGTAAAGGAGGTGGTGGAAAACATAAGGAGCAGGCAATCTTCACGCCCCGGTCGCATCAGGACGCTGCACGATTCCCGGCCACAGTAGGAGTGGGTTTGCTTCATTTTTCTTGATTACACGCGAATAAAATATTTTTTAGTGATAGTAAAAGTTTTCTTGAAAACTTTTACAGAGTCCAAAAAAATATAACTTAGGAACACCGAATCTCTATATTCTATATAGATAAAAGTAGAAACTGACTGACATATCAACGCACAGTCGAAATTACTAGGACGTGAAATTTTGCACAAGGTTTTCTTTTATGACGTAGGCGAGCACTAAGAGAGGATTTTGTAAAATTCACCCTCTTAGGTGATGAAACGGGGTCCAAAGTTTGTATGGAGAAACCAACTTTCACGCGGGCGAAGCCGCTGGCAGCAGCTAGTAACTCATAACAAAATAAATGAAACCGAATTCGCAATAAATTGCACCATAAATGAAACACCAACCAGCCGTTTCACTGCAGTTTTTACAGAAATTCATGCAACAACGAGATATTTACAAGGGGCAGCCACCGTGAGGCCTACGGGTCGTTACCACTGGTTTTTATATTCCACCGATAGTTAGTGGTTACGCGGTTCGCTAAGGAAAATGACTATTCGCAAGGAAAAGATGCGAATTTCACTAGAATAGAGAGGCAAATTGAATATGAACTTTCGTTGGCGCCGTAATGTGGGGTTCCGATGGAAAGTTATTGTTTGAGATATGCTACTATCAATGTTGATGGGATCTACGGTCAGTTCTGATGGGATTTGTGTACATGATTGATGTTGAATTGAATTGTATGTTTCTGTTCGGTTTTGTAAGGCGAATGTTGTTGTTCGCTATGACGTTGATTTTGAGGTTGGTATTATTCTTGTATCAAGTTTTGTCTTGTTATCTATTTATATATAAATAAAACTGAATAGATTTATGTGTTGCTAAGCGTAATATTCGAGAATGACTGGACCAAGTTGGATGAACATTTTTGCTTGAAGCTATGATTTGGAGTTTCTTGAAATTTTTTCATCATCATCATCATCGTCTTCCTTGTCCCGTGTTATAATACCTCGGTATAACACGTTTTTTTCTTCCATTCTATACTGTCACCCGTTACGCTATCACTAAAGGGCCTATTACACCACTTGATATTTAGACAGTCTTAGTCGATGTCGCGTAGTGTAATAAGGGTTACACCAGTCTTACTCGGAACAAAAAATAAGAGTCTGAATATCGTGTACTGAATATCGCGTAGTGTAATAGGCCCTTAACTCTCTTTTCTTTCATATCATCCCTCACACAATCCGATTATCTTTTCTTCAGTCTCTTTTCCTTATCCATCCATCCACAAGTTTACTCATGTATAGGTAGTATGTGTCTATATTTGTTATGTAGAGAAAAATTGCATTGAAAACCGTAAACACGTTTTTCTATATTAAGTTGAAACTATTTCTATCTTACTGGATAAATTACTTTAATTTATTCATAATTTGTAAATTTTTTCTTTTTATTATAATATCGTTTGACGGCGTGCAGTTAGTGCATTATTATTTTTGTTTATTCTAAGTTCTATAAATTATTTCTTCGTTTCTCAATTTGCACGATAAATCTATTGCTTTATTTTGTATGTGTTTCCAATACTCAGTTCAAGATTTATGCCTCGTACTAGACGTGGGCGAATCAACTTGTGTAGAAAAAAAATCGAAATTTTTGCTATAGTCATCATTAGCAAAAATGTTAATGTTAATGTTTTGCTTAAGTTATCATTAGTTATTGTTAGTTTGCATTTTTAGCTCTAGAGTACACAGGTTAAATAAATAACGAATTTTTTTCATGGAAATTCCTTATTATTTACGTCTCATCTTGTTGCCAGAGTCGGTCCTCGCTTGAGTAAATACCTACTAACCTGGGGCAATTTCATGGAGTTCATGAGCACTAAATAAAAATCATTCACCGAATAGAACATATCGTGTGCATTTAACTGGTTCCACTGAATGATTTAGAAAATAATAATCATGCTTTACCGTGTCTCACTTTCTATAAATTATTATTTTATGATTTACATTTAATTCAGCTTTTTGTTGCTATGCGGTGTCGTTTTCAATGCGAGTGCGTTGTGGTTCAAATAAATAATAATGGCGGTCATCATGGTATTAATTTTTATTTAATTTCACAAATTTGTTTGGTAAATCTTTTCGTTCTCGTTAATAAATAAAAATGTAGTGTCGAGGACAAATACTATTTTGTACCCTCCTACCCCCACCCCCTATTGGTTTCCATTCTGTACTGTCACCCGTCACTGTATCACTAACTCCCTTTTATATCACACCTCACACATCTTTTCTTTGGGCTCCTTCTCCCTGTCCATCCATCCACATGTATACTCATAACTCTTTTGACTTTTATATAATGCAGATTAATGACTAGTTTTTTTCCCGTAGACTCCCGTGCCCTGACCCACAGGAAAGAGTCAACTTCCGTAATTTTATCTTTTTAATATCAAAGTTTTAAAATAAATAAAAAACCAAGTTTACATGTATGCCAAAGAAACAGACAGACAGCAAATTTACTTTCATATACATCTCGTAAGATGATATTATTTTGAAATTACAAACAGACACTTCATTTTTTTTTATTTGTATTGATACAGATAATAAAATGGGTTGTTTCCAAAGGTCCATGAGTCTATTGTTCTCGAAAAATGAAAGTTCGAACATTAGTTCCCAATGAGTTCACGTCATTTTAAAATATTAAATATATTCTTTCCCGTGTCCATGACAATGTTTGGTACAGTCAGCAGTAAAAGCTTTGATAAGGGATAAATGTTTATTATTTCTATTTCTATAAAATAAAAGACAACAAATATTTTTATTTCATATACGCAGTACTTATAAAACGGTAAACATTACTCTACATGCATGTCTCCAGAGGTGAATGGTCATGCTTGAAAAAAAAAGGTTTATAAAAATTACAGTAAATTTTTTTACAGTAAAATAGGTTTTGCATTATAAATCAGTTTCAGAATTATCACAGTAAATCAAAATAAACGTAGTTAGTAACTATTTCTTTTCCCGAGGCTTACAAACTGATTAAGACAGACAAGAAATCATTTTACTGACTGTACTTTGGACAAATCTCGTGGATCCGTTGGGAATTGATGTAGATACAGTAGTACGTTTAAAAAGTTTTTTTTCATGGACTCTGTGGAAAATGAAGAACAATAGAATCATGGACCTCTGGAACAACTCAATAAAATACTTTATTGTGTCTGAAATAAATGAATAACAAATTCTCAACACTTCTATAGTTCAACAAATCAAAGTGTTCAGCTAACCATTTTAATATCTGTAAAAACATATTTCGAAACATGAAACCTAATCCATTTTTAGTAAAAGATTTTTTATGTCAGCTGTTCGACGTAAATAAAAGAGAGATTAATAAATAGATCTTTGTAATAAAACACTGCTCTTTGAAACTTCCTTGTCCTGAATTCCATTGGCTTTGCTATGACAGTGTGAATTATAGTGTCACGTGTTGATTGCTCTCTTAAACGACAATAAAACCCTTTACGAGCGATTCAATTAAACATTTATTGACGGTTTATATGCTACGGTAAAGTTTAATGGGTTACGATGTGGTGTTGGCACTGACAGACATACAGACATGGCTTTGTAAAACATAATGTACAGTCGAACAAATTATATTGTCAATACATTTACGTTACATTTACATGACGTCTATTACAGACCACGCTATGGTATTAACTAGTATAACCACCAGACAACCAGTTATAAGTAAAAAATCTGATAAACATAAAAGTGTTACAAACTTTGACAATGCCTACACTAGTTTAATAAGTACCGACATGACATTTTTTAACTCGTATAAAGACCCTGATCTTATAGCTAACAAATTTATAGATGTTATTAATGAGGCTCTCCTATCAAATACTATAATTAAATCAGTACCTAACAGATTAAGGTTACTTAAACCCTGGATGACTACCGGCGCACGTCGCTGTATAAATCTCCGGAACAAAATGCAATTGCGAACCATATCAGACCCTTATAATATTATTTTAAAAATCACATATAGACGTTTACGTAATCAACAAATCTAATAAAAAAATTAAAACGAAAATACCAAAGAGAGCAAATAGATTCTTCTATAAACAATCCGAAAAAACTCTGGTCAAAAATTAATGATATTACACAGTTTAAACCCCCCAAGTCATCTAGTATATCTCTCCTCAATATGACACCACATCCTTTAAATTCACTGAACCGCGTTAATCAGTTTTTTGTGACAATTGGCAAGATTTTGGCTGATGAGATAATAAAAAAAGGCACTCTTCCAAGCCACACTTCTTCACGCTGCTCTGCTTCGTCCTTTGTTTTACATGCTACTGATCCTTTGGAGGTGGACGGCATACTCATGGGTCTTGACTCTGAGAGCTCGCCTGGCTGGGATGGCATACCGACAAGATTTCTAAAAATCTCTAGAGATGTCACTGTCCCACTTATATCTCAATTAGTTAACCTGTGTTTTGAAACGGGAAAGTTCCCTGCTGCTTTTAAGCGTTCCATAGTCACGCCTGTGCATAAGGGGGGGGACACGAACGATGTCAACAACTACCGTCCGATATCTGTCATATCATGCATGGCAAAAATCTGTGAGAAAATATTAAACAATAGGCTTATCAGTTACTTGAACAAATATAAGTTATTATCTAAATCACAATTTGGTTTTAGAAGGGGTTTTTCTACTCAAGACGCTGTTAAAGCGTTAACTAGTGATATCGTTGCCAATGTTGATAAGGGGTTAAAATGCCTAGTAGTTTTCCTGGACCTAAAAAAAGCTTTTGACACCGTCTCTGTCCCAATCCTTCTGCGTAGGCTTGAATCGATTGGTATAAGGGGCATGGAGCTTTCTCTCTTCAAAAGTTATTTATCTGATCGAACACAACAGGTTAAACTTGGTAAATCACATTTTAGTGATGAAGAAAGGGTTGAATTCGGGGTGCCACAGGGAAGTGTGCTTGGTCCGACGCTGTTCCTGATTTATATAAATGAGTTGTGTAATATTGGGTGCAGTGGCGGACGAATCTTCTCATATGCTGATGATACTGCAGTAGTATTTGCCGGTGAGTCTTGGACTGCCGTGCAGAAAACTGCTGAATGTGGTCTGAAGGAAATAGCCGGTTGGCTAAACGCAAGTCTTTTATCCCTTAACGTCAGTAAAACAAATTTCATATGCTTTACTCCCAATCAGAGGTCACAGCCAGGTCCAGACTTTGGTGTCGTGATCCATGAGTGTGTTAATCCACCCTATCAGTGTAACTGTAATCGCATCAGTCAAGTTAAATCAATTAAATATTTAGTAATAATAATTGACCAACGGCTGTCTTGGCATGCCCACATTGAAAATACAATGACCAGGATTAGAAAACTAATATGGATCTTCAAAACTTTGCGTCATGTAGTTCCGCCCCAGTTGCTTAACCAAATATATGTCGCACTGGCACAATCGGTTACAACCTATTGTATACCAATTTGGGGTGGTGCCACGAAAACCAAATTCTTAGATCTTGAAAGAGCTCAGAGATCTCTTTTAAAAGTTATGTATTTTAAGCCCTTTAGATATTCCACAGACACTCTTTATAAGATCTGTAACCTGCTCTCGGTCAGAAAATTATATATATTAAATACAATTTTAACCCTACATAAATCACTGACATATGATGCTACAAAGTTAGACAGAAGACGTAAAGATATCGTGGCCCACTCACCGAAGGTCAGAACTATGTTTGCCAGACGGCAATATAACATACAGTCAACTTACATATATAATAAATTGAACCATAAATTAAATATTTACCCCATGTTGCTATATGAATGTAAAAAAGTATTGACTGACTGGTTAAAAAACTTATCATACGATGAAACAGAACTTATTCTAGCCCGAATCTGTTAGCGAAAGTCTCACAATCACCATTCACACTCACAAACACATACACACACCCCCACACACACACACTCATACATTCGCATGCTCAAATTTGTTCCTAATTTTTATTTTTTATTTTAAATTACCTTACCGATGTTTAATTGTTTGTCACAACATTGTAATTTTAGAAACTAAGGGAAGGGCGAGGCAATCCCATCACAAGTATTCTTTAACTTAACGGGGATGCCTCAATTTTTGTGTTGCATGACAATGTAATAAGAAACAATAAAACATTTATTATTATTATTATTTCCTTTATTAGTTTATCATACATATAAATTACATTTTTAAATATTTTTTTAAAAACAAAGCTCATAAAAAAAAAAAACATTTAAAAATATAAAAAATAGTAGCACACCGGCATCGGGAACAGGGTCCAAGCTACCGGTGGTCAGGGCTCCTGAGAGAGGAATCTCCGGACTATACGCGCCGTGTCCAGAAGTACTGCCTTCTGAATCAAGCCCTTGATCCAACTGCCTAACGAGAGCCTCCTCAGGTGGTGGTCGAGGCTCTTGGCAATTAAGCCATTGGCCGTCACGATTATCGGCACAATGACTGCTGTGTCCACTTCCCACATGTCGACAACCTCGCGAGCTAAGTCAAGATATTTAGTTTGTTTATCTTTCTCAGCTTTCACAAGGTTCTCGTCATGAGGGACCGCTATATCAACAATCATTGTGCGACGCTCCAGTCGATCTATCACCACTATGTCAGGCTTATTCGCAACAATAGTCCTGTCAGTGATGATAGATCGATCCCAATACAACGTAATGATGCCATTCTCAAGAACTGGGTCGGGCACATACCTATAGTACGGTACTTCTGATTCAACAAGATTGTATTTAAGAGCAAGTTGCTGGTGGATAATCCTGGCTACGAGGTTGTGTCTATGCAAATAGTCTCCGTTAGCCAGACGAGAACACCCAGAAATAATGTGTCGGATTGATTCCCCGGGCCGGTGGCATGCCCGACAGATGTCAACCGTACCGTCCTTCACAATGTATTTCCGGTAGTTGTTCGTCATCATAACTTCGTCCATTATCGCACAGACAAAACCTTCAGTTTCCCCGAAGAGGTCACCGAAACGCAGCCAAGATACGGACGCTAACAGGTCTACATCGGGCCCATGTAAGGCCCGGTAAAAGCGTCCGTGAAGCTCCTTGCTCTGCCACACTTCCTTGCGTTCATTAGTGTCCAGTACTACAGGCTTGCGCCAGTTCTCGTTAGCCAAGGAGAGCGGGGTGAGGCCCTTGTCCACCACCACCACATCTCGGTGCATCCCCACGTCGGTTTTAAGGAAGTATTCCCTGAGACTGCATATCTCACGGTTGTGTAGGGTCTTAGCGTTTAAAAAACCACGACCCCCGCACTTCCGCGGGATATACAGCCTCATCACCGATGACCGTGGGTGATGCATCCGATTTGCGGTAAGCAGTGTCCGGACCCTTCTATCCAGGGCGTCAAGTTCAGTCTGAGTCCATTTGAGTATGCCGAAAGAGTACATCAGAACCGGCATGACCCAACCGTTGAAAGCGCGCACCTTGTTCCCGCCTGATAAAAGACTATTTAGTACCTTATTCAGGCGGCAAAAGAAGCGCTCCTTCAACGATTGTTTCACGTCAGCAGTATTGATGCCTAACGCTTCCGACATACCCAAATACTTGTAAGTTTCAGTTGAGCAGAGAGATCTAAGGTGTATAGAATCCGAGAGTGTTATTATTATTAGTGTGTGTTTATTATTATTATTATTTACTCGAAAACCCACTCCCTGTCTCTTTTAGACGCGCTTTTTTTTGCACTAGTGCCGAAAAGTGTGCCAGCTCGCCCCCGCCACGATTTATTACGTATGAGGCTGAGCGCTAAGCGAACCCCACGAGTCCTGTATATTTGTATCTTCGTAATGTATTGAATAACGTCGTTTGATACATGTGGTTTGACACTGAAGCACTTCGCTCCTTCGTCTGACGTCTGACAATTTTTTTCCACTTGAATCAAAATGTCCTATTGTGAACAGGCAGATAGCTTGCTTAGACTTGAACACTGTTGTGTGTGTGCTGAGTGTGGATGTAGCTGCCTGCTAGGGCTGCGGGGTTATTCCAAAGAGATGCCACTACTCTGGAAAGTAAATGGCAACTAAAGGAACACAGAAAAGTTTTAGTCAGTAAAAGTCTGACACTACTTCTCCGTCCATTCAGAGCGAGAGAAGTTATTTGATTATTTTTCTCTACAAAAGAGAGCAATGTTTCAGACTAAAGAAACGATTTATAAATCCATTTCGTTGCATAAAAGTTGATATGGCTATCGAGATTGTATGTTATGAAGGGAAAAAACACACACACACACACACACACAACTATCACACAATGCCGTCTAGTCCTAAGCTAAGCAGAGCTTGTGTTATGAGTACTAGACAACTGATAAACTATATATACATATTATAGATAAATTACACCAAGACACAGAACAAATGATTCTGCTCATCACAAAAACATTTGTCCTGGGTGGGAACCGAACTCACGACTTCCGGCACAGTAGTCAGGGCCACTAACCACTAGACCAACAGGCCAGTCAAAGTCTATCTCAGGAGTATATCCCCTTAGGGCAATTTTCTACTTTACGCTGGCGAAGCCTAATATACTAAAGGAAATCATCATCATCATATACCAAGCCATTCCTAAATAGCTTAGGGTCGGCTTCAAAAACACTCTGGGCTGACCCCAAATATCGTCGTTGCGACTTTAAGACCTCCACTCACTCACTTTTGGCATAACCACTTTTTTCAGTCAGTCTTTTTAATATTTTGAAGCTCTATTGAATGCAAAAACTCTCATGTTTATACGACGATTTAATCGTCATTTGTTTACCAATTTCAAGATCAAAGATGTGCTTCCTAATAAAATACTACTTTTACATGTAAACGGTTTTTTACTATCATACTATTAAATTCAACTATCATCATCATCTTCCTGCCCTTATCCCATCTTATTTGGGGTCGGCGCAACACGTTTTTTTCTTCCATTCTGTCCTGTCACTCGTCATGCTATCACTAACTTCCTTTTCTTTCATATCACTGTTCACACAATCCATCCATTTTTTCTCTGGCCTCCCTCTCCCTCTCCACCCATCCACATTTTGAATTCAACTAACAATAGCAAAATTAAAAGCAGGAAATCATATGATTGATACTTATATTATTTGTTGTATTTGGTTTTATTATATTTTTTTCAATAGACGGTTTTTATCGACTTTCTCATAAAGTTGAATTTTACACATAAGAGGTCTTAATGTCGCAACGACGATATATTGGGATAAATGCAGGAGGATGATTTGAGTCTGGTGAGTAGTTAATTCTTTTACATCAATCATTTAAGTATTATATAACTAAAAGTTATGATGTCACACCGCCTTGGCCGCGTGTAATCTGGGCGGTGACATCCCCCCTTAATCAAGTCCAGTGAGTGATTACAGTAAAAAATAAAACTGTCTATGTTACAAATTACTTTGCTCGACTGTACGTTTGAACTGTAGCGCTGAACAATATATGATCCTTGCTTAATTTTCTTACCAAGAACTCGTCAGTAGCAAGCGCTCTGTACTCGAGCCTGATTGATGACAATAGACTTGCCACCATTTACATGAGATTATACACAACTGTGAGTGTACTAACTCCTGGTTGCGTTCTCGGGGTTACAGGCATGACGTCACGTGCCTATTTATTAAAGTACTAGTTACCGTCTGTGGTTTAATTCATTTATCATCATCATTTCAGCCGAAAGACGTCCACTGTTGGACATAGGCCTCCCCGAGTATCGCCACAGCGAACAGTTTTGTGCGTTTCGTATCCATCGGATTCCCGCAAACCTTACCAGGTCATCGGTCTACCTTGTAGGAAGCCTTCCAACGCTACGTCTTCCGGTGCACAGTCGCCACTCCAGAACCTTTCTTCCATCAACCATTTGTTCTACAGACAATGTGCCCTGCTCACTGCCACTTAAGTTTGGTGATTCTTCAGATTATGGCAGCCACCTTGGTTATCCTGCGGATATCTTCATTTCAAATGCGATCGCACAAGGAAACTCAGAGCATAGCCCTATCCATTGCCGGGTGACGTTAAGTTTTCTGATCAGGCCCATTGGCTCCGAATACAGTGGTTTCACTCACTTCTTTGGTTACTGCTTCGCTTCCATGGGTCGTAGAGTGATGTTATTGAGCCAAAACTGTTCTTTATGAACTTAGCTATCCCATACAGATGAATGTTTTTCAATCCAATGGGTAAATTCCAGAGATTAGCGTGTTTAAACAAACAAAAAAAAAACTCTTGCGCCTTGTAATAATACTAGCTTCACACGGGTGCTATAAATCTTTGAAATTATAGGTTTTTTTTCTTTTATATCATGCGTGTATTACCTTTCACATGAAACATTCTGTCTATTATTAAACCGCATGATGTTCCGGTCAGTAGTTTTTGAGTTATCGCGAACAAACGACAGACAGACGCAGTAGGGGATAATGTTGTGTAATCTTAATATGTTAGGATTATAATTATATTTAGTATTAGATTGTCTTTCTTTTCCTTTTTTATCTTTCACTCTTTCGCCATTAGAATGGCCCAAATAGCCAATATAATTTGGCTATTACTCTAGTAGTATAGACAATGATTGTTTTTTTTATTAGTCGCCACCGTTCGATTGGCTATGATTGAATTTCAATACTTCCGTTGTCTCGCTTGAGACAATCGCTTAGGAAAGTTTGTCGCTTATTTGTCTGTGAACCAAATTGTTTTTTAGCGTTTCGGTCAAAATAATTAATTTGATACAGATCCGTTTATCACGTAACTGATGCTAGAAACTCCATTTCTCGTAGTTACTGCTTGAATAATGTCCGTTCTTAATCCCTAATGCTAGACAATACCGAAGTAAATGCCCGAATAAAAGTGCACTATTGGATACTTGGATTTTCATGCTCAGAGCCCTTTGAAATTAATCATCATCATCATCATTTCAGCCGAAAGACGTTCACTGTTGAACATAGGCCTCCCCCAAGCGTCTCCACAACGCTCGATCCTGTGCGTCTCGCATCCACCGCATTCCCGCGACTCTCACCAGGTCGTCGGTCCACCTTATGGTAGGCCTTTCAACGCTGCGTTTTCCGGTGCGTGGTCGCCACTCTAGAACCTTTCGGCCCCACCGACTATCCTCATCATCATATTAAGTCTCGAGAAAACCGGCATCATCTGTCATTGAGTCATAGGTAGCTGATCCTCCATTAAAGACTAAGTCTCTGTCGACGGCGCGTTGTATTGTGTACCACGTGCGCCTCTAAAAACTGTCAGTAAAATAGACGGAGGCCGATGCGATGGATTTTCGTCAGTCAAAATCAACTTAAGTATAGGTAAACTATGTATATTCACTTAAGTTTTAAATGAGTTTTGGAGTACTTTACGTGTCGCAGAAAGTCAGAGACAATATGTAAACATATATATACCTAAATACCCATTTACTATGCGAGTAAACTGTCAAAATGAATTCCAAATTCAAGTTGAGTGTTGCTTTCAGTCAGACATGTTTGTTACGAAGTTGCGTTTAAACGGTATTGACAGCCATCTTAGTGCGTTTCCACTTTTCCTTTTCATTGCTTTTTTGTTTTGACATTTTGTTGTCTTATTTTAAAAGCTTCTAGGGTATTTAGCTAATTAATTTATTTGTTTAATACTTAATGCACACCATCTGTATCTTTAGTACAGAGGCGGACTTAAGAACTGCACGAATAGACTGTGACAAATGTTTGCGCTGACTAGACAGGTCCATTTAAACCTGGGTGGTCCTTTCCCCAAAAGACCATCTGCATGGTTCTCATATGATTTGACCATAACATGTTTGCTATATGGACTTTAAAAGAGACTTTGACCTCTGATTTTTATTTCGGTGTTTCTTCTCAGCAAGAAAACGCCGGCTTCATCTTTTACTTTAAATTAACGAAAAAATTGGCGTGTAAAAGTGATTTTTTTTTAAACCTTTAACAGAATAAATATCATTTATCTTAAATATCATCAATTCCTTAGGTATTTTCTACCTGTCTCCTTTTGATACTTAATTGTAATTATATTGCGAGTAGTTAATCTAGCCTAGATCCTTTAGGGGTAGGTAATCACTATTTAACTTTAAGGTAATTATTGTGGTTCAAGCCTTTTTTATGTTCATCTAGGCATTACTGACATAACGTCCCTCGGAAAGCACGTAAAGCCGTTGGTTCAGGTTATCATTTGTAGATCTTTAACAGTCGTTATAAGTAGTCAAAAGACAGAAAGTCTGGCCATCAGTTTATCTAAGGAGTATCGTTTTACTCAGTAACTGGGTTGTGGAGGTCTGATAGGCAGTCACTCCATGTAAAAACACAGGTATTCAACCGCATCCAGTTAGACTGGAAGCCGACCCTAAGCTAGGGGAAGAGGGTACGTAGATGATGATGTGGTCTGAGCCCAAAGAAACAGTACACACGGTTCATTGAGTCTCTAAAAAAAACTATATCAAAAGAACCAAAATCCCTTCACCCACTTCAACAGTTTCTTTACAAACTCTAACTAACTTCATTATGAGAAAGTTCCGTGTAATAAATAATCAAAGCGTAAAGCATGCCTCGTTTGAACAGAAGAGCGCCGTCAATGAGACAGGACACTTGAATGGGGCACGGCGTACTTTTTTAATAGCATTAACTATTAAACTGTCTTCATCATCAGCTGGACGACGACAGGTCTGCTAGTTCTCACCTTCTCACTACCATAGTGGGTAGGGTCACCAGTAAAATATTTGGTTAATTCAGGATAAACTCATACAATTTGGTTAAAGAAGTGTTTTATTATTATAGGCCTCTCGTACTAGGAATAACTCCGGTATCGTAGGTGCATTCACAAACATATAAACTCACATACACAAGATACCCAGACCCGGAACATCTATTTGCAGGCCATACAAATATTTAGAACGTACGTGCGGGAATGAAAATCGTGAGACACAGTGCAATAACCAATCGCTTAACCACTACACCACCTTGACCGTGCCGTCTTTAGTCAATTAATAATAGTCAGATTGTTTCAGTAAAGAAATAGGAATATTTTGTGACATATACCAACCGAACAGTGTAATAGTTACTTGTCACCTTCCAATACAATTGGTTTTCTTTTCTCAAAATCACACCACAGCAGATGGTCGTTCTCCTTGAGTTCCAAATTGTATTGTCAAGGAATATTGTCTTCTTACTACCTACGAAGAAGGAACTAATGCTGGATTGTTATAAACTTGACAGCAACAGAATCATGGTCAACCTAAACCATACAGTTTATATTACAAAGAGTAGGCCCAGTATTGTTGATTGAATCAGAGTGAGAGTCCTATTCAAATATCGCCCATTGTTTCACTCGTGTTTAAAAATGGAACGTCCTTTCAACTTGACTTGACGTTGTCATGGGAACGAAATGTCAGCTGTCAACCTGACAGATATAAAAAATAATAATAATAAAAAGTAACTTTCTCATATATGAAAACGTCTGTAGTGCAAACTAAATCAGCGTCAGTAGTAAAAGTATGTAATAAGATAACAGTCAGTAAAAATATCAGAGATTTTTTTACTGTTGAAAACGCATTTGTCTTTGTGATGAATATAATGAATTGTCCGTCTCGAATGGCTAAACGTTAACACAAATTAGAGTTGGACGTTCATGTTAATGAAGAAACACTTTTTCCTTTGTATCTGAGTACTCTGTTGGTTAAACAGTAATTTGTTTTTGTTAGCTAACGATTTGAAAAGAAATAATTAATATGAGTCGAGTTGTTTATTTCTGTGTATTTTTATAATATATTTAACTTACAATGAACTTTGACATGGACTTAATTATCCTAACAAACTTGTGTGAACTTAAAAGAAGGATGTTTATGGCCTACTAGCCAATACCTGGTGTGTGCTCTACACTAAAACAAGTTTTCAATGAAAATCATTTTTTTCATAGCAAGTTTTTATAGTTTTTATGTTGTAGTTTATATATATATACTTATGTAATTAATATTCATCAGGACCATTCCATAAACCTCAAACATGATATTGTTATCTGAGTTCCTATGGCCTTCTTCCGGTTCCATCATCAGATCAGCTCAATGTCATAATAATTTTGCATTGTCATCTGATTTACAGATGCATGCAAAATTTTCAGCTCAATCGGTAACTCGGAAGTGGATTAAATTTAATTTGTAAGATTTGATTACAAACAAACAAACATCGGGACAGGTGAAACTAAATAAAAGCATGTAAAAAAGAAACATATTTTCTTTATATGTTGGAAAAGACACTAGTTTAGATCATTAAAAAAAGGAAGTGTGAATTTATTACGTTGCATAGATTTAGTCGTCAAAATCATCTTCGCATTATTACCTTTCTAATAAAAAAGGGCACATAAGTTGGATGGTTTCAAAGTCTATAACGGACATAAGTGGACATAAATAGGATTTTTTTTGTGTTTCATAATGATTGAGGGTGCAAAAAGTTAATTTGAAAGCTACAATCGTGATTTACAGATACAAAATACTTATTTAGACTTCATTTAAATTACCCAGTTGGCATTTAGACTAACGACCTCAAGTATATCATGCTGTCCTCTCTTGAACGTGCAATCTTCTACTTTATTAGTCCATATCCGCCCACCGAGTGTAATAGGCTCCTCATATTTGGACCACGGCTGGCCATAAAACACGACTAGAGCCGACTAGTGCCGACTAGACCGCGTGGTTTCCTTTTAAGAATTTTAGTGTAAGACACCAATACACGAGCTTATTCCGATTTGCATTTAGAAGCTAAGTTCGCGTCACGAAATGTTTTTTTTTTAATTTTAATTTTCTTACCCGTTCTTGTTTTGCCTCGTTTTTCTTTTCCCGAAGAAGATATGATCAATTGCAGTCATGTTTGTGTTCTTTATTTAAATTATTTTGATGATTTGCAATGTACAGTCAGAGGTCATAAGTGCAGTTGCACGCCATCAATGGGTCTAAAATGTCTTTATAGAAAAGGGTGAATGGTTCATGACTGATTTGATTTGTAGCATAGAATCTATAGTATTGATTTACCTAGTTGTGGACTATGAAACTTCTACTACAAAGAAATTTTAGATACTTCAGCAACGGTAGAGTGCAACTGCACTTTTGACCCTTGACTGTACATTAATCAGTTTCCAGTTTTCTACTCAAATTTTTCGGTTGTGTAGACCGAAATTGCCAGCTGGAAAGCATAATGCCCATGGATGGGACCATAATGTCATCACCATGTCTTAATTTTTTCCCTACTAAAGATATTAAATTTCCTTTTTAAGGTTTTTAACTATCTTATACTTCAATGATAAAACAAGTGTACCGATACCTGTAGTACTAGCCTAATGGACACCTGTCATCGGCAGTTGTCGGCTTTCGTCGGAGCGGGTCGTGCGCACGCGTCGCCGATAAGGCGGGCACGAGGCGCGAGGTGCGTACAGCCGCGTGGGAAACGCATTATGCCTTCTAATGGCACTTTGTGCGTGGAAAGATTGAATCAGCTTGACCAAGTAGCAGTAGGGGAAAAGCGAAACATGGAATTATTCCTTGTTCCAATTTTCTGATTACACGCATTGTATTGCATTTGTGGTTATTTGATCACGCAGCGCTAGGGGAAAGTGTAACAAGGATCTATAGGTGGTAATGGATTTGTAGGTAGGCTAAAATTTATAGACTGAAATACTTATGTACTCGTTCGTGTAGCCGTTCTTTATAGACTGAAATACTTATGTACTCAAAATTTCTTTAAGAGAAGTAACTGAAAACTGTTAAACGTTTTTTGCTATTTTGGTGATCGCTTTTTAAATAATCTATATAATAATACATTTATATACTAGACTGTCTCTTTGGTCTCTTGGTCGCAAGCGCGACTGCTGAGCATGGAGTCCTGGGTTTAATTCTCTGGTTGGGCAAAAAATGCTACTGGGTTTTTCCATTAGGAATTACTCTGTAGCAGCCCGGAGTGTAGAAGTTGATAGTGTGACACCTCCGTGTCTCGGAAAGCGTGCAAAGCAATTGGTCCTGCGCCTGATGTCTCTTTGGTCATGTCGGTTTAACGTCCCATCAGACTATTAGGGCTATATTTAATCGGGACACCATGGCGGCTCGACCAGTCGCCGCTACCAACAAAATATATACAGCTCATTAGAGAGTTACTCACCTGGTGTCCGTTTGGTTGCACAACCAATTTGGTGGCGCGACCAGCTCGGACGCCAATTCGACCGCCAGTGACGCTCCCACCAAAGAGTATGTAAGGGCTATATTTCACCGCGACACCATGGCGGCACAACTGCTCGCGCCGCCATGGTGTCCCGGTGAATTATAGCCCATAGAGTAAAGGAACAGAGAGTGCACCTGTGTTTGCGCACATACCTGAGCACTATATTATCTCCTGCGTAGGTACTTTGCTAATCTCTGTTGAGATTCGCCACCGTGATCGAAATTCGGTTGGGAGGATCCGTTTTTTATTAAAAATACTATCTGACCCAGAAAACGTAGTTCTGCCATAATATCAAACAAAAATACTAAAATCGTGATTAAAAAATGTGGGGTAAGAGGGTAAAAAATATTTTACGACCTTCCATACCTACCATATATACAAAAACAAAAAATCGAGCCAATTCGTAGGTGTGCTACCATAAACACCGTGTCACAAGATTTTTATAATATTTGATAGGTAATAGAGCGGAAGATTTTTTTTCATTACCACTTCGTTCGAAAAGTCTTCAGCCGGGTTAATGACAAATAGTTTAAGAAAGAAAGAAAGAAAGAAAAAGAAAAAAACGTTTATTCGTACCTCACATATACAGTAGAATTTTAAGTATGAAAAAAAAAGAAATTAATAAGCTATATAACATCACGCTACGACCCACGGAAGCGAAGCAGTAACCAAAGACGCGGGTGAAACCGTGAGGGACAGCAAGTCTTAGCAATAAAAGGAACCACAGCGACCAGCAAAATAAAACACAAGTCGTACCTAACATTTGTATTAACGTGTTAAACTATAAATAAAAGTAATGTAACGATTACCTTACCGGGCACACGATCTTTATTTACCTCCAACCGGCGCGTGCGGCGACTGTGGCTTTGTTTATCCACAGCATAAGGCCGCAGTTCCACTAGAGATATGTGAGGAAGCTAAGCGGTGAAGTCTAGCTGTGAAATGATGTGCGTGACGTGCTAGGTAAGCTAAGCCTAAGCTGTGTAGGTTGCCGCGTGGTGGATTACGGCCCATTCCCTCTCCTAGAGAGGAGGCCTGAGTCCCAACAGTTTTTTTTTTTTTTAATCAAGATTTTATTTAGGGGCTTTTGTCCAAAAAGGATATGTCAGCCCCATCGTACCTTATAACAATTACTACACACACATACCTTTATTAACTAATACATATTTGTCAAAAATACATTACAGATATTAAATAGATATTAAATAGGGCGAATCACTGTTGCAAGACCGCTATATTAAACCACTTAGTTTTCTGGCCGCCTCCGATTTCGGTTTTGGTAGAATGCTTTGGATTATACCTACATCGAATCTATTTAACTTTAGTTCGCTCAGCAATGCGTCCCAACAGTGGGAACATTATAAGGTCGACTATGCTAAGCTGTGTAGTTTGCGAAAAAATTTGCGACAAGCGTGGAAATGGTGAAAAGAGCAAAGTTGGTTATAACATTCACGAGCACTTAGCACGCATCCATAGCTGGAAAACTTAGCATGCATTCGTTGCTTTAATTATGGAAAAAAATTACTTTTGTTGAGTTCTGTTTCACTGGAGCTTTTTGATTCGGAAAATCATCCAACGACTTCTCCCGTTCTAGGGTGAAGAGAGAAAGTGCGTCAGACTTTTACTGACTAACACCCACCTACGTATATGTCCTTTAGTTGCTCTTTGCGTTCTAGGACCACGGTTTCCCTTTCAGAATAGCTCCACGAAACTACGGAGTTACCATGATGTTCAAAGTAAGATTGTTTCATTCTTATTTCAGTGTGGGTAAGAGACAGAGCTATACAGTTTGTTTAATCTCTTACTCACACTGAAAATAAGAATGAAACAATCCTACTTTAAACGTCATGGTACAGGTTCTAGTTGTAGCTATCCTATTGGTGGATATCCAACACATTTATACGCATCCTAGCACATCTGTGGTGGAAGCGCAGCCTAAGATTTTTTCCTAAATATAGCCATGTTGGATGCGTTTACATTATCTACACAAACCCAGGAAGTTTTAGGTAAACATTAGTTCTGTGAAAGCAGTGCAAACGCACGATGAAAGGGAACGGGGATGTTTGTAAACGATGCTGCAACTGAAGAGCCGTCAGTGCGACGACTTCCGAACTTGAAGCGTAGCAATTTCTGTAATAAGTCTGCTTTGAGGATGGCCAGATGTTTGGGTTTCCGCGTAGACCTAATTTTTTTTTTTGTACTTCGGATTGTTTCGTAATGTGCAGAGAAGTTGTGTAAGACTTAGGTATTCATTACATTCATTTGGCGCTGATAACTGAAATACAGGTTTTGCCTAGTTCGGTTACAGATGCTCGATTCAATTGTTAGTTTACGAGTATATTGCCAAATGAAATGTAATATAGTACTATTTTTTTTTTTTGGAAATAAGTTATTATCTCATTATTAGTTATTTAAACTTTTTAAATATTTCTTAAAAAAAAACAATAAAAAAAACATTCAAGAATATAAAAAAAATAGTCTCATTGGCATCGGAAACAGGGTCCAAGCTACCGGTCAGGATTCCAGAGAAAAGAACCTTCCTATTATGATATAGGATTCCAATAAATCAATGCTGTGATCATTCTACCTTCCTTGTAATTTTTGTGCAGAAAATCTTTAAAATGGATTAAAAATACACAATGTAACTAGATCAGAACACACTTCATTGGAACAAGATGGAAGGGACTGTTTACCGTCTCTCTATGGCAAACAACGAGGTAATCTAAGATATAGCACTCTCGTCTAGACCCACGACATTATTTACTTTTGCTCGAAGAGCTCCTGAGTACTTCAGAAAAACGGACGCCGCAAATCTACTTTATTTGGACCTGGGGAGAAATCCTTGTTTTTTTTCGTGTGTCTGCGGTCACTACGGTTAGGACTGTCTAATGAATGATTTTTTAGTATTTTAAAAATTGTAACCTATCAAGAACAAGCTGACTCGATAGTACACACAACATGTCTATCGAGTTATCGAGTTTATACTCTAAAAAATATTTCATTGAAATATTTAATTTAAAATTTTCCCGAAATTTTCAATTTTTCTAGTAACTTTTCTAATTTATGTTTTCCTCAAACGTTACGTTCGTAAGTTAAAAAATGTAGAAAATAAAAATATAATAAATAGACATACATGTTTTTTGCACATCCTTACGTCACATTTTTTTTTTATTGGGTGGGAAAATCATCTTATAACAAAAC
Source organism: Mythimna vitellina (assembly GCA_949316375.1). Classification (NCBI taxonomy): domain Eukaryota; kingdom Metazoa; phylum Arthropoda; class Insecta; order Lepidoptera; family Noctuidae; genus Mythimna; species Mythimna vitellina. Next base: position 9,280,205 of record OX438706.1, on the reverse strand, counting down.
CTGCTCCTGGGCGGATCGGGAGATAGTGTCAGACTTTTACTGACTAAAAACCCACTCCTGTTCCTTCGCTGCCTTCGTCCCAGGGCCCCGGGTTTCGCTTTCACACTACCCTTGAATAAAATCATCATTTCAGCCTGAAGACGTCCACTGCTGGACTTACCCCAAGTACCGCCACTACGACCGGTTCTGTGCGTCTCGCATCCATCAGATTCTCGCGACCCTCACCGGTCAACCTTGTGGTCTTCCAAACGCTACGTCTTTTGGTACACGGTCGTCACTCCAGCCCCACCGGCCCCTTCGACCATCGGTTTTGCGAGCAATGTGCCCTGTCCACTGGCATTCTAGTTTGGCGATTCTGCGGAAAAAAAAAGATAAAATTGAACGGTCACATTGAACATCTCTGTTTCTTGAATGACCTAAAGCTTCACTCACCTCTTAACTTATTCCAAAATGTAGCCGTATTTTACTTAAGGAATTAAGCATGACTTTACAAGAGTAACTTATCAGAGACATTTGCATGACCATAACAAAAAAAAGATAAAATTGAACGGTCACATTGAACATCTCTGTTTCTTGAATGACCTAAAGCTTCACTCACCTCTTAACTTATTCCAAAATGTAGCCGTATTTTACTTAAGGAATTAAGCATGACTTTACAAGAGTAACTTATCAGAGACATTTGCATGACCATAACTTACTGAAACGCAATATCGTGGGTACCTACGACGTGCGACGTAGCGCGTAGCGCTTTCGTTTAAGGCTCTCACAGACAGACGTTACGCGACAATACGACTATGAAGCGGCGACACGTTTTTTTATTTTATTATATAATCCAGGGATTGAATGCGATCCCACCTGATGATAAGCAGTGATGCAATCATTGATGGTGAATCGCTGCCTTGAAGACACGTAAATTATAATCAGACGGGAAGACCGCAGCAGTTCGATCGTGTGTAGAGTACTGCAGTCACATATGGGCTGGTGCTGCAAAACGTCATCTAGCAGCTTTGGACTCGGTGGAAAGGCGTGCGAGCACAGGCGCAGGGTAGCCAGCCTATCGGTATTTTACAGGTTACATTCTGGAGAGTGTGCGCGGGAATTGCATGACTTGATTCCGCCATCTCCTTTCTACCATCGGACAACCCGACGAATGGCGAGTATCCACCCTTACGTTGTTGAAACTTCAACGGTCCAGACTAAGCGTTTCGCTTCGTCGTTTATACCGCGTACATCGAAGGACTGGAACAATTTGCCTGCTGCGGTCTTCCCGTCCAACTATAATTTAGGTGTCTTCAAGGCTAGAGTGAATAGGCTCTTAATAAACTAGTGCGCCTCACCATCAACGATTGCATCACTGCTTACCATCAGGTGAGAACGCAGTCAAGCACTAGATTATATCAAATTGAAAAAAAAAACAAGCCCTCTCGCTCCACTCAGAGCGAGACTGCGGGAGAAATTATTTGATGATTTCCCACCCCAAAAATAGAAGTATACCCCAAAAATGTAGATATGTTAACAATATAAGGGCAGACACTCGCCCTACGTGCACAACAACAACAACAAACAGAATTTATAGGTAAAAATCGTTGTCTGCGGGAGTCTTTAACCGGGTTTGTGTTTTTGATGAGAAATTACCATATTACTTCTCCTGTTCTGTGAGTGGAGCGAGAGGAAGTGTCAGACTTTTACTGACTAAAACCCACCTGCGTTCCTTCAGTTGCCCTTTGCGGTCCAAAGCCGTGGTAAACTGACGCCTTACTACGAGCCCTTATCGCGATTCATTTTTCTATCGGTGAAAAATTTTTCGCTTGTACTTAAAACAAAAACGAACAACCTCTTTATAATGTAATAATATTATAATACAATATAATTATATATTATTTAAGTATATATATATTAGTGTAGATTAGCTCCTGTCAGCGGCTACGCCCGCGTAAAAGTAGGAAATTATCCCAAGGAATCATACTTCCTATTCCAGGACATGGTCTACCAATGTACCAAGTATCATCGAAATCCATTCAGCAGTTTTTGCGTAAGAGAGCTACAAGCATCTTTTCATCCATACATACAAACTTTCGCGTTTATAATATATTATATATATATAATGTAATGCAGCCATTATAATTATTATTTGAGTTAGTCACTAAACTTTCTCTTATTTCTATATTTAATAACGGTTTGCAAACGAAGTCTTATTATGACTCATCGTCGTCAAGCACTAACTTTAAGTATTGAATCTAGGCAAATAGGACTTAATGATGTATAAGATAACAATATTGATGTAGATAGTTAATTCCTTGTGTTGGTTGGTATTTTATTTTGAATGAGTGGTACTCAAGAGCTTGTATGATGTTAATTTGGTTAGATAAGTACAGGCAATTTTTCCGATTAGTTTACTAACCATAAGGGCCTGCGCACACTTGAGACAAGACTGTCTTATACAGACTTGTCTACCATACGGCGCCCACCATTAAGACAAAACAGTCTAGCGGCGTACGGCCAGTGTTGCCAATTTAGTGGATTTTCCACTAAAACTGATGGTTTTCACCCCCTTTTTAGTTGCGTAATATTGGTTTTAGTAGCTAGTGGATTTTTCTAGTGCTTTAGTAAAATTCAATTTCTTACTAAAAATGCGATCATTCGGGTGTAAATCAGCACCATAGAATCCATAACTATCAATCTGAATGATTATTATGAAAATGATTCGTCTGAAGACGAAGTAATACATGGGTGTCATTGAATAATTTGTACGTTGATTTATCTACTAATGTTAATTTACCCACAAATGGTATTACACTTATTATTAAAGGAATCGAATAACCTATATGCCTACTTATTTTATTTTTAATTAAAAAAAAATGAATTATGTGTACACCCTGTGTATGTGTGCACCCTGTATTATAGTAACAAAACCGAAAACGTATTGTAATAACGTGCGTCACTAACAGTTAGACTGTGACGTCAAATGCTAATCTGAATCTAATTGTTATGTTCGCAAAGGTTTTACATAAAAAAAAGTATAGCTTCAGTTCTTTATGGCTAGACTTCTGAAAATTAGATAGGGTCAGTTTTGCGTAGGCTGCCTTGACGCGTAGCCTTAGCTACGGAAAACCACTCTTTGTCATAGACTGGCTTCTTCCAGTAGCTTCGCCCGCGTAAATGTAGATAATTATTCTAAAGAGAACATGGGACGACAATAGTTTAACCCTCTCGAAAAATGATGAAAATACCGTATTTACCACTGAATTTTTAAATTTCTCAATTCTCTTTCTTCTTTTATTTTAAAGTTATTAATCAAATGCATACTATGTGGCCCCACGCCCCAGGCGCCGAGATCCCGATCACGATTTCTGTTCACCGTAGGCGCGAGCTTGCGGATGGCGAGCAATGGGTAGCTCGCCGTCCGATCGTCCGGTAACCATCCAGACCGAGCCCAAGTCGTCAACGACGCGTACTGCTTCACGCGCGCCCCTTTGAAGATGCCAACAGTAGGGGCCCAGCAGGGTCGAAGCCTACTGGGGCTAAGGGTCTACTTCTGAAAGGAAGAATCGGTCCTGGTAAAAAAAGGCAACGAAGGAACAGCAGTGGGGTTTTAGTCAGTAAAATTTTGACACTATATCCCGCTCCGCCCAAGAGCGGGGGATGATGTCATTGGATGATTTTCCCACCGGAAAAAAAAAAAACACTTTCAGGATAAAAAGTATATTACGTGCTATTCCAGTACATGGTCTACCCTTATGCTAAAAATTTAAATCATTTTAGCCGATTAAGCGTGAAGAAAATATACGCACAAACTTTCGCTTGTATAATATAAGGTAGTGTGATGACTAATGAATCACTTAGGACGATTTACCTTCAGGCCTTTTTTCCAGTGAACTTAAATTTTGGCTGACTAGGTACTAGGGATCGGGTAAGCAATAAATTGAACGAGTTCTATCTTTGGTTGTTTTATTTTTAGCTACGGAAAACCACATTTGCAGTATTGTAAATGACCAACGAATACGTAATGAACTATAAACTTCATGTTTTAGTAAAAAAAATGCTTAAACTGACTAAGCCTATTGTGGGATCGAGATACAGTAAATTGAACAAGTCATTTCTTTGCATGTTCGTCGTGTCCTAAATCTATAGATCGGATATCAACGATATTTTTTTGTACACAGTTTGTTATAATAATGGCTGTTTGTAGTCAGGTATCAGATTACTGTCCGTCAGCATATCTCCTGTCAACAATGACGACGTCTTTTGCACAACTTTCTAACTGAACTGTTCCATATCATTCATCATCTGCTTTTATCGTGGCTAAAACCTGTTCAAAATATTCGTCTGTTGTCACCGATCATCTGGCTGGATAGCTCGGCCGCCATATGTCACCGGGATCAGGAGAAAAAAAAACAAAACAAGGTGCGGAAGTGGCGGCTCGCGCATGCGCGCCGCGCGGTCGTTTTGACTGCGCGGGCGGAGGGTGGCAGCATCGACTTAAGCAAGGGTACCGGCCCGCGCGCGCCAGTCAGCTGACGCACCTCGTCACGAACGCACGTCTCTCCACGCTCATACCGCGCCGGTTTCAGTGACCGCACTCTCGTGTGATAAAAATCCCTCGTGTTTTAAACAACAATGGCAACCTACGCTCAGTTCAAGCATGTCGAGCTCTTCAAAATCGGGCACGGAAAGAACAGGTAAGATTTTCTTTCAGTAACCGCAAGGATGCTGCAGCTGAATTTTCAGTCTCATCTTTGTTCTTTAAAGGTCAGAGGTTGAATTTTGGGGGTTTTGATGATTTAGTATTGCGTTCAATTAATTATTATTTTAACTTCAGGAATTTATAACGTCAATAACGTAAATACTTTTCATGTACCGACACTTCCTTCCTGAAGCGTAGTCCCTTAATTAAATGTTGACAACATATGCACTGAAAATAATATAATTGACTCTGACAAATATTTAACCAAAGATATCGTGCACTCTGTAAAAAAATAACCATAATAAAATCAACCCTCGCCCTGAGCTTGGTTTTCATTTCACTATCATTAAATAGACAAATGGCTACAGTCACTATCCTCGAAATTAATGTATTCAGTCGTTAGTGTTAAAATTAAATATTTTTATCTTTCCCCGACATCAGAAAATGTGATTTTCACGCAGTGCGTTGAACTCTGCACGCTGGTGTAATGCGGAGGTCTAAAGCCTGATTACATTAAGCCTTACTTAATTTCTCTTGTAAGCCTAAAGTTTTTGATCCATATCTCAGAAATTTGACGCGATTTCGTCCAACTTTCAGTGAACATTTTTCCAAGAATTTTCAAGTAATCCCGAAGATTTTTCTTTCGGTTCTTAACAGAGTGATTTTCTCACTTTGCGATAAACGTTTGCGAGGCAACCGATATCATCATGGAAATTACCGATTTTTTTTAAAATTTTGAGACAACTTACAGACTAATAATAACATTATACATCTTTTTGGCATTAATTCCGCCTTTGAACCTATATATATTGTATGAAGTTTTAATAAATTATAATAGCAATAATATATAACCATATTTCAGGCTTTCACACAGATCATTATAAAGTTATTACTTCCAGTATATTTTACTTTCTCAAAGTTACTTCAATGAATTTAATAATTATTAATTTGCAATTAAAAGGTAGGTGTCTCTTGTACAAAAAATGGTATTGCTAAGAGCTTCCTAACTGTGCTTGCATTATTGCAAAAAGCTACCTAATATGCACATAAAATTGCATATTATTTAAGACCTTCTGAAAAGAATATTATTTTAATTTATTCATTAAATTGAGCACAGAAAAATCGAAGCAGAAATTGCCAACACATTTGCAACATCTATGAACATATCAATTCACATTTTAAAAGCTATCGATTCTACGTAAGAAGTGCTATCAAATCACATTTCTAATCTCCAATAACAGTAGTTAAAGTACCGTTTAGACATCAATCTATCAAATCGCGGATATTTTATGTACTTACCAACAGAATTACAGAATAATTCCCACATTTGCCCAATGTTTTATGACGGAATCATAACAGTTACGCAGATATTAAAATGTGTAGATTGAACATGCGAAGTGGCAGTAGGAGGCATAACACGCAATTTTTCGACTGCGTGCCTAATCTTTCACCTAGATTTTTTTTTGTAAATGGCAAATGGCTGGTTAGGAGCAAATCCAACGCGGGTGAAATGGGTCATGCGGGAATTAAGTGTACATGCAAAGGGTAAATAAAACATTGGCGTTAATGTTTTCCCAGCTGTATTTATTTTAATTTCAAAGCTTGCTAAGTTTATTTAGGATCTTCTATAAATCTGTCGATTTCATTCGGAGAATTCTATAAGTAGGTATTATAATTTGACCTTTACGAATTGAACCTTTTCAATAAATTTAATGGTAACGTACTTATATTATTTTTAGTAACTGAATTGCTTTCATAATTACGTTCCTTAAATAGCTTTTCATTACAAATAGAACTAAAGCCACTCGTATCTTTTGTACATCGCTTGTCGTGAGCTTGTCATGAAATCTGAAAACTGAGCTGTGGCCTTATGTTAAGTACCTAATGTTGTATCAGACCGGTGAAAAATATAATCATTTATTTACTTTGTCTATCTACATTTACCTATGTTTAATATATAATAAAATAAATATGTTTCGCTAAAAATTAGTTACCGAATCGGTTGTAAGTGCATCATTTCAGATCGGCTGCACTTATTTCGCTAATTCTTTTTGTTATGTTTTTAATTGCAATGATAAAATGAGGGAAGGCGGCAGTTAATGTTAAAGTATATAAATATAATACCAGAACTCTTTTTCGAAATAAGTGTTAATTGAAATCATTTGCATGCGTTTACAGTAATTTTATTACACCTAATTAACCTGCTAATTAATTTATGAGTCTTGTAACGTGCTCCGTTGTTTATTTTATCGTCGTATTGTTGCAACATAGATCTACAGCAGTTACTACTAAAAGACAGTGCACACATATGAAATTAACTGATTATAAATACCGATTTTATTATACTCGTACAATGGTCCACATAGGACTGAGTGCGAAAACCATACCTAAACAGAATAGATTACTCGTATATTTGAAATAATTTGAATGATCATTCTTGGGAAATTAACTGTCCTGAAACTAACTCCAAAGTTGTAGTACTTATCTAATATTTCGACAAGAACTTCCAACGCTAGATTATTGCTTTCAAGGCTTACATAAACTTAACTTATACCGTACCTATTTATATTTCAGTAAAATATAGGTTACTCTACCAAAGTAAGGTACACGTGCCATAAGGTCTCTTATCATCATACAGTTATCTATACCATACAAAAAAATAGTAAAAATCTAAAACCACAAAAACCGTAGTCACACGTTATTAAAGTGTTTCGGTTGGTTCCTATAACGTGTGACTGCGGTTTTTCTTTTTGTTCTGTTCGAAGTATGAAAATCTTGTTTCATAATTTTTCAGCGTTGTTTTTTTTTGTCGTAGTCGGGTTTTAGTTTTTTACTTTTTTTTATTTAAAAAATTTTGGTGCTATATTTAACACATAAATTTGTTCGCTAAAGGGCGTCACTTTAAATTTGAACAATATTTTAAAAACGTACAAGTGAAGCTCTTTGAAATGATACCAAACACAGCGTATTTATCTCCATTTTTATTTTTAATACATTACTTTTTGTCTGCTAGAGGGCGCCATATCGAGTTTTGTGACATGTCACGTAGCCTATGTTCAGCGGACAATTAAGACGGTTCTAATGATATCTCATATGTCGAGTTCCGATCAGTAGATTAGGAGCTATGAGGGAACAGATGAACATACTATATAGCCTGTCAAAATCATAACCCTCCTTTGGCTTTGCCGTAGTCGGGTAAAAATTGAAAAAACATCGAAGTTATACTCTTTGCTAACATGACATTGCGAACTCCTTCAAAAGGCTTTCAAATTGTACTAATAATCTTATGCCAGTACTATCCCATCTACTCTACCAAGAGTAAACGCGCCATCGAACCAGGCCCTCATCTCCATACATTCAGCTGTTCCTTGCCAGTTATCAGGGAACCAGTTAGTGCTTATTGATACTTTATCGGCTCGTTCTTAATTTAAACGCGCCTCTCATGCGCTCCCGATCGATCTTCAGCTCTTGAACATGATTTATGCTGTAGAGTATAAATGCAAACATAAAATCTGATCTTTCTTTCTTGTTTATGGTATGAATTTGATTTATAAGTATTTATGTAAGTTACAGATTGAACTATGCAAGCTGAATAGTGACAGTTCGCAATAAAGCAAAATTTTTTGCTGGCCGTTGGTCTAGTGTTTAGTGGCCCTGACTGCTATGCCGGAGGTCGGGAGTTTGATTCCCACCCAGGACAAATGTTTGTGTGATGAGCACAATCATTTGTTCTGTGTCTGGGTGTAATTTATCTATAATATTGATGTATTTAGAAATATATAAGTGTGTTTATCAATGTCTGTCTAGTACTCATAAGTTCATAACACAAGCTCTGCTTAGCTTGAGACTAGACAGCGTTGTGTGATAGTTGTGTGAATATATATATATATATATATAAAATTATTATATTTATATAGGTTATCTTTATTTATTTTTTGGAAATTCATTAGATTAGTAGTTAAATAATGTCCTGAAACATAAACTAACAAATATTAAACAGCTTTACAGTAAAAATAAACTTGTAGTGTTGTGGTATACCTGATTGAAGTAAAGTTCTTAGTTAGTTGTAGGGGCGCGTCGGATGCGAATAAATCATCTTAATCTAAAGCAGCCGTGACGAAAATTACACTTTATCTCGGTTAACTGTCACCAAAGAATCACATTAAAAAGAAAAAAAAAGAGAAATCAAAAAGAGTTTCGTTCTGAAAACAATATCAAATTAATACCCTAACGTTTAGAGGCACTTACCAGGAACCGGGTTTGTTCGAAAGAGTTATGGCCCTGTAATGCAATGGGCAACTGGAGGAACACAGGAGGGAGTGTCAGGAAAATTCAGACATTAGGTACACTAGCTCTAACAAAAAAGAATTGTTATCCGAAAATTCAGTCTTTTCAATCCAAATTCCCTCAGCAATCCGAAAAATCTACACCAACAAAAGCACATTACATAAAAGCCAGCTGTAACGCCAAAATTAAAGCTGACAGGGGTTTCCAAATACAGTGATATGGTGTGATGTAGGCGAAGGCTATAGCGGCCGGCGTCGCGTGCCGGTGGCCGCCATTAACATTTCCATAGGAAGTGTGTGATTACTCGCGGCGGACAGACAAACGCACAGGCCCAGTGGACAGGGAATGAGAAGACAGAAGGCTTAACTTACTGTTATTAGTCTTGATTTCGTAGTTGGGAAATTCGCAAATCATCATGATTGATAATCATGTCAGCCTTATTCTTTTTATGTGGGAAATCATGAAATATCTTCTCACGTTCTGTGGAGCGGGAGAAAGTGTAAGACTTTTTTATTATTATTGATAGGCTCGTGTTTGACCACTATCTTACCTGATGATAAGCGATGATGTCTTGTCTAGAAGTAACGGTACCCATAGTGTTTCTTTAGGTGTCTTTTTTGCGAGGGCTACGTTAACTTCTTTGAACAATCCTGCCCCCTGGCCGGCGTCAGCCCTAACTCCGTCAAACCATCATATCAGCTTGGACTTTCAACTGCTGGCTTATAGGTCGTTTCTTTTCTGTCGTACTTACCGCTTCTGTGTTTCTCTTCAGATATTACTTACATATACACGCTACTTAGGTCATAACGTCGACCCAACGCGCATTTGGATGCCAAAAATGATAAAATAGTGAATGTATGAAAACTGCTGTTGTATGAATAATATTATATGTTCTAAAGACACATGCCGTTTATTTCTTCAGCTGGTCAGTTAGTGTTGTCCAAAATATCAAGTCTTTCAATTTAAATTTAGTTTCTAAAAAGGGAATCGGTACAAATGATCCTATTCTACACGGAGCTATAACTCCGAAGTATTTTTTGTTGGTCGGATAATTTCAGACAAGAAAACCTATTCCACTTTCTGGTGATAAAATAACTTTTGGCAAGGGATGGAGCATCTCATACAGTTCAAAAATGTATGTTTACAAGCGGGTTATATCGTATAGAAGGTTACGAAATACATAAGAAGTCCCGATCCCTCGTTCAGCGCAGTTCTAAAAACTGTACTTATTTTTTCGCGTCTGCTCACTTGATATCGCGATGGTGTCGTTTGGCCTTCTGTTATTCATGCCAGTTCCTTTGCCAGAATTTGCTATATATAAGGCCGAGGGCTACCGGGGGCTGCTCCGACCTTGGCTCGCCCCATAAATATTATTATAGAATTAACCTCATTTGAATTTACGTCTGGTGAAGTACAAGGAGTTATATACACGCTGGGGTTAAAGTTTATCGAGAATTTTATTGGGTCATAGAATCTTTTTATAGGATGGACCCCCTGCATGGATTGTGATGATACCACCTTTAATTAAAGATATAATGATCGTGTAATTTACCATACCTACCTAGTACTTATAAATTGTCAGGCTCAAAATACATCGTATAAGGAAATTTATTTAAAGCCTTTCATAGATGTCGATTTTAACAATACCTACTTAATTACCAATAAAATTCGAGATTTATTAATACGCGATTCAAAACAAGGAAGGATAAAATTACAACATAACTGTCCAGCATTGCGGTAATAATGTTTGTCTATGGCTCACATTTATCCTGAACGAGTTTATAAACTCTATGGTTAGCCTGTAAAAAGTATCGAGGTACTAGGCATTCATAAATTACAAGAGGTAGGTGTACCTACAATGTCGTAGTGCTAATGGCTAGGCGACACTTACATATTGATGTGAGTATCGGTATGAGTCGTTTATCAAACCATGGAGGGTGGAATGCACATATGGTTGTAGTTAGCGGTGCTATGCTGTAATGCTCACTAGTCGAAGTATTTTTAGACTTGGGGTAAGTGAGGAAGTATTTACTGAGGGGAATCTTATGTTTTCTTTAGCATTCCTGTAGCACTATAATAGTGTTTTTTTATTTTAATTTCTATAAATTGCTTTTGTGTAGCAAGGAAAGTATACTGAAGCATTGCAGAGTTTTTATTATTATCTTTTACTTCGCGTCTTTTTTTTACGGTTCCGTACCCAAAGGGTAACATGACCCTGTTACTAAGACTGCACTGGCCGTCCGTTTGTCACTAGACTGTATCTCATGAACCGTTAGACAGATGACATTTTCACAGATCATGTATTTGTCTTGCCGCTATAAAACCATATACTAAAAACAGAATAAAATAAATATTTAAACTCCATAAAACAAACGTGATTTTTCAACAAACAAACACCTGGACAGGTGAAACTAAAAAAATGGTTATAATATAGTGATGTTGTATAGGTAAACCCTTCGTGCGCGAGTCCAACTCGCACTTAGTCAGTTTTTTTTTTATTAGTTCTTCTAGATACTAGTTACTTACCCCAGTACTTCTAAGTGATTATAGCAATATATCCTCAAGATTTCCACTTTGTAAGAGTCTACCAAAGCTTTTGTTTCACAGTAGACATTTAGAATCATTCCAACAGCGAGTACTAAGTAGCAAAGATGCATAATAATTACCAAGGTCTATTTATCTATATATATAAAAGGAGAAACTGACTGACTGACATGTCAACGCACAGCCAAAACTACTGAGACTAGGAGCGTAAAATTTTGCACAAGGTTTCCTTTTATGATGTGAGCACTAAGAGAGGGTTTTTCAAAATTCATCCCCTTAAGAGATAAAACGGGGGTGCAAAGTTTGTATGTACCTACCTTCACGCGGGCGATGCCGCTGGCAGAAGCTAGATATATTATATATTCCTAGTAAGACCAGAGATATATTGTAAACAGAAAATTTTTAAAAGAGTAACCATGGAGTTTCTTGCCGGTTCTTCTCCATAGGAAACGACCAATTTGGAACCGTGCACTAGCTTCTGACGTTTTATAAGTGCCCATGTAGGCCTATGTGAAATAAAAATCTTTGACTTGACTTGACTTTAGAGCATTTTCTAGCAACCGTATTTCAACTCCTACGTAGTCATTTAAACATCATCCTACAAGCATGGTTATGTTCAGTTGATAACTGCGCTAAACTTTTTTCTAAGTCGCGATGGCTATGTTTAAACAGCGATATAATATAGCAAAAACTCGATAGAGATGTAATCGATGTGTCGATAAAAAGTTGCAACACCGATTCGGTGACAGTCTATGGAGAGCGTTTGACACATGTCAAGTTACTCGCTGCGAGCCGTGTTGCTAGAGTAATGATATTTTAATAAAGGCAAGTCTTTTCTTATTTGCTCGCTTTTTTTTATTATGTTTATATATGATGTTAAAAAATTAACTTTAAGAATTTCGAGGGGACATTGTACTCCTCATTATGAACAACTTTTACTACGGGACCAAACCTGAAATCGCGTAAAAAAAATGAGTTGTTCCCTACGTTTATGTTCGCATAACTCGTCAAAATGTATGGAGCAGCCGATTTTTTTTCGCTATTTCAGGTATGGTCCCGTAATAAAAGTTGTTCATAATGAGGAGTACAATGTCCCCTCGAAATTCTTAAAGTTAATTTTTTAACACCTTTTATATACAACTTATAAAAGTGTTGTACGCGATCCTCTGTTTCTGAGAATCTTTACTGTAAGATATAATGTCAAAACATGTCACTATGCCATGGCATAGTAAGTTATAACCATTTCACATATTTAATCGTGTCCGCGTTCTCAATTATTTTAACATTAGTTCATGTATTCGAGGTTTATCCTATGGTTAAATTTTCAGGTTAAACCAGAATATATTTCCTCACTCAATTTTGCGCATGGTACCGTTGCGTGCATTCGCCATATTTATTTGAGGTTCATGTACAATTGTACAATTCGCTTGGCAGTGGTTATGTCACGACACGATTTTGTTATATAAAACACGGTTTTCGGATTAATGGAAATGTCGTTATGATAGGTGACCTTGTCTAAGAATGGCAAATTTTGATGAACGTCTTGTCAATCTGAGGAAAGCGGAAATGTAAATAGAATTTACCTGGAAAGATATCAAGATGACTTTTTTGATAACTGTTGTATCCTGGTAGATAACTTTAACTAAAGTTAGCAAAAGCTCATTAATGTTTAATCGATGTTAAACCGAAACCAATGACTTTGTCAGCGTGTTTGGCTGCTTTTCTGAAAATGCGCCAGCCGCAATGCGCTTCTTTCGTTTCATTCCGGTTTGCCATCATCAACTACACTACACTTCTGCTATATACCACCACACTACTATTATACACCACTATACTACTGCTATAACTAATGTGTGTACTAGTTTTTCATCAGATTATAGATTGCCTTTAACTTTTAGCTAGTACTTCGCATTGATCTTCTTTTTAGGGTTTCGTGCCTCAAAAGGAAAAAACTAATCCCTTATAGGATCACTTTGTTGTCCGTCCGTCTGTCTGTCTGTCAAGACCCTTTATTTCGAGAACGCGTGGAGGTATCGAGTTGAAATTAAAACCGCTACTAAAATATATTCGAAGAAATCTCGCTAAAACTTTATCTCCTGATGCATGTTGATAAAAGCCACTTACAAAGTCGGTAACAGGAGATACAGTTAAAGTATTCTCTTGAGCCTATGAGTCGGAGTAAAGTAAATACTAGTATTATTATTTTATTACCAAGTTTCTTATAGTATTACAATTTCCTCTTACGACTTAAGTAGAAATGACATAAAATGCGGTATCTTTTTGACATGTTAATCTTATGTATTTATTGATTAAATTAAAGTGTTATAAATTATAGGATTTGTGTAAATTATATTCAGTAGTAAATACAGGGGCATTATCATGGCATGTAAAAATATCAGTCGTGCGTGTGAGAAAAAGAGATGGAGGTATACACTCTATATAGCTTCATCCCTTTATTACATCAGTTTAGGTTGTAAAATGGATCGCGTGAAGAACACGTGGTTACACAGGTCGGTTTATAGAAACGTATTCACATACGACGTTGTTGTTCCATGATGCTATCAACAATGACATCTGAGTTACGGTACTATATTTCGACACTTTAGAACCGTGGGACCGCTAGGAGGTCGTAAATGACATTAGAGCGTCCATTTTGACGTAAGAAATAGAAACTGGTCATCAATCACCAGCCTGGGCTACAGAGCCCTTTAAGTCTTCTTCATAAAGTGTAAGGCTTGCTGTAAGTTGTGCGGCCATTATGTTTAAAGGAAATTATTTACGCTGGCAACCCTTCTGACGTCGTTTAGTATTTTGAAAGCACGTTCGAAATTTATCATTTCTCTGTACTTAAGTACTGGCAGGTGACAAGTAAATGAAAAATATTAACGCAAAAACATTTTACAGCCAATAAAATATTACTTTTATTGGTTTTATATGTAAGTATGTAAACACACGCAGTTAAAGGTGCTAAAAGATTATGGCTGTTTTAATTCTTTATTTTATTATCTCGCTCTTCCAGACTTGCGACGATGGGAATGTTTTACAGGCTTTTTATGCACGTTTATGTAAATAAACATCGAGATTTTATTTTATATTATACAGTGGGATTATCGGGAAAGAGGATCAACCCTAGTCCCAGGTAGGATGATTGCAATTGCTGGGATTTCTAGATGGACGATTACTTTGGGTCGTTTTCATCTTTGCTATTTACAACATCATTGTAAACATCTTGGTTTATCTTTATTTTATATTAGTGTCTTACCCTGGTTTTGCACAGGTGCAAAGGATACACACAAACCTTTTTATCGCTTTATTTTTTCTATTCGTGAAAACCGCATCAAAATCAGTTGTGTGGTTTAGGAGGATAAGTGGACACGGACGCGGAAACCGACTTAGTTTGTACTACGTAAAGATAGTTGCAAGTACGATAATTATCTTCTCCAAATTAAGTTCTTTATTCAATATTGAAATTACCAGGAAAATACTTTTCTTGAACAGTCGTCTATAAAGTCTAGTATTTTAAAAAGTTCTAAGGAGGTTCTAAAGGTTCTCCTTACAACTTTTGAAATAAAAATTCCCACATACACATCGCAACGTAAAAGCTGATGGACTATTTAGTGGTCTCATAGTCTCATTAAAATTACAATCCTTACATTTTCTATAAAACAAACTCTTTCACTGCATCTGTCTGTATGTTCGCAATAAATTCAAAATTTTCATGTGGCTTTCTTCAATACGTCATTCGAGCCGGATAGAGCCGGCTTGAATGACCATATACGACCTAATGATAACTAACCAGTGTTTCCGATAAAATCAAGGAGCCCTAAAGGAATATAACACGGCAACTTTGTTCTAACAGAAAGAAAGTTTTCTAAGTAAACATATTATAGTATTTCTAGTGTTCCTACTATTACGTTAAACAAATAGTGATTCATGGGGTAGTGTTAAATTTATGGTAGTTTTAAGTTTATGCATGCATATTATTGTAGAGAAAAACTGTATATTTAAATTAATGTAACACCGTACGAAGCTGGGGCTCTAAATAATTATAATTAATGTTTGCCATTAGCAACGTGTAAAGTCAACATACAGTTATCATTTAACCTGGTAGGTAGCCATGTTATAAACATTATCGCCCTTCCTCAATTTGTCTCAGCAGATAAAGCTTAGTAAAGATCAATATTTTATAGATACTGATAAGATAATATGCACTGATATCAACGGAGAAATCCTGCTGTAAAAGTATCTTCTCGTTAGCAAGGGGAAAACATGATTGTTTCTTCAAGATATTTTCTTTTAAAAGAAAAGCTTCTCTTAGTCTCTCATACCAGTTTACTTATGAAGCAATTAGCAATGATTTATAATAATTATTTTGTGTTTAATTAGCGTGTAATTACTTATTCGTAATGTAATAAATGGCTGTGGTGAACGTTAAAAATTAATGTACGTACATTAGAATTTTAAGTTATGTGTCGGAGTTGCTTAGTGCGATACAAGTGATTGATGAGCTTCCCTTGTTCTACGTAGATGGTTTAATTAAGAGAAACCAAACTCTATTTTAGGTATCCGCAATAAATTCACAGAAAAGCTATTTATAATATCATTTTTACAAGTTATGGGTGTTGTAACTCGGTCGTACTTATTTATGTAAGCTTTTATTGCAAAAAAAATCGCCTCGATTTCATTTCCGTCTCCAAGTAAAAAATGGCTGACTCGAGAGTACAAAAACGTCTCACTTAGCACGTTCGCACCCAAAACGTCGTGATGATATAGTTTGATTACGAGTAATGACAAAGGTAAAGACGCTCTGGGAAGGCGCGGCGCGAGCGTCCGGAGCGATCGCGATGACGGGCCATGCGCATCGCGCGATCCGTTATGCGCTCGCTTCGCTTTTTTTATCGCGTCGCGATTATCACCGGCCCGTTACACCGGCGCACGCGCACAATTTGTGCATTCACTAGCTGGAAATCGCTAGAATCCATCCAAGATTAATTACTGCCTACCATTGTGATTATGAACTTGTAATTACACGGCGACGTTATCTTTCCACACTGTGTTTGTCGTGTCGTATGAAAATTTAATTATTTAATGGCTTTGTATTAATGGAATATGCATTATGAGAGAATAGTTTTTGTTTGAATTCTTGACTTGATCGAAGTGGTGTTACACTATGTTGATGAGTTTAGCATAACTTGAGTTCTTTTGATTCTAACCCTTTTAAAAGTTGTTTTGAAATGACTGAATGTTACATTTTTTCGCATAAAGGTGGTGTCTGCTGACATAAATATTATGTTAAATCGTTCGATGAATGGGTTTCGCAGAGACAATATCCAACTCTAAGTTTAAAGAAAGCTCAATGCACTGCTGTGTTTTCCTTAAATCTATTCATGATCATGACTTGTTGGAAAACCCACTATACCGCTGTACTTACCTACAGCCTTAAATTTGAAAGTGACAAAGTCTTTCTGTTGAAATTTTTTAAAGGTACATTGCAATTGCAAACTTTCAACGAAGAATACCTATTAAATCTTTTAATATTCAAGTTCTATTCAATCTTACCTCGAATCTTGTAAATCACCAACCAATATTCTTAAACATCGAATACAAGAACTGATAGGTGTTTGTTTCACTTGTTTGTTATCTAAGTAGCAAGTCTGGTCCAAGACATACACCGCCTTTGATTACATAAAGTTATTCAGACAGCGTACCTTCATGAATTTCCAATGTTTTTTTTTTATCACATTCCCACATTAAATAAATTGCAATTTAGTGAAATGCCTATGGATTCCTGCTTTCTAATAGCAAAAAGATGATCACGGAACTAGGCAGGTTCCATAGAGTAATGAACGTCAGCGTCTATAGTGAATAGAGACGATATTGCTTATAATATTCGTGGACGCGCAATTAATTGCATTGAGTGATGTGCTTTAATGCAATTAATTGCGCGGCTGTTTTGGCTGTCATGTCGTGTAAATTGGGACCGAGTGGCGTCAAAGGAGAAGTGTTAGTTATCTGACGGCTAGATGGAAAGACGAGAACCTGTATGAACTGTATGAAGTTAGTGCAAAAACGTGGGGGAAAAAAATCCTTTGTCAATGCAAAGATTTTTTTTGGATTTTGCAGTCGTCATATAACTCCTCGTCGAAGGGGAGAGAGTGTCAGACTTTTACTGACTAAAACCCACCCGTTTTCCTGTAGTTGCTTTTTGCATTCTAGGGTGGCGGTGAGTATATCGAACAAACCCGCTACCCTTGCAGGAGCCAGGAAATAGTGGCCTGCAAAGTCAGGCTGTGGATGGTGATGAAATTAAAGAGAGAAACAAAAACATGGCTCTCACTGACTCTCACTTTTCATCATCATCATCATCATTTCAGCCGAAAGACGTCCACTGTTGGACATAGGCCTCTCCCTTTTAGTTTGTATGAAAGGTTTTGAACTTTTGACAAAACTATCTATACCAAAGGCCGCCGAGGCGCCTCTTAGCTCTGTGGCAGGTCCAAACCGGCACGTAATGAGGAACTTTTGATTGATATTACGTAGCTTTTCCAACTGTTGGGGTGCTGCTCAGTGCTAGACGCTGGTCATTAGGGACTTCGGATGGAATGGATGGTAGTCATTTGTTTATGTGTCAACGTAAATCAATTACTTTGTTGCGAGGTGTGAAATATGAATGGCTCTTGTGAAGTTGTGAATGTAGTTTTCGATGAAGATTTGTCTCTGCAGTTCGTGAAAATATTTTCATATATATTTGGCGGATTGGAATACGTTATGCCAATTTATTTGGAGACAGCCCAGCATTCCCTTTCTACCTACTTCCCTATTTGCTGTAATATCAGTTTTTAAATACTTTTTATTAATATCATGCATTATGCATAAAATTCAAATTGTTTTTTTTTTTCACATAGGGGCCTACATTGGTACTTATAAAACGTCAGAAGTTAGTGCACGTTTCTAATTGATCGTTTCCTATGGAGAAGGACCGGCAAGAACCACCAAGGTTCATCATGATCATCTTCCTGCCCTTGTCCCGTGTTATTTGGGATCGGCGCAACACGTTTTTTTCTTCCACTCTGCCCTGTCACTCGTCATGCTATCACTAACTTCCTTTTCTTTCATATCAATCTTCACAAAATCCATCCATCTTTTCTTTGGTCTCCCTCTCCCTCTCCATCCATCCACATGTAAACTCATACCTCTTTTAGTAACATGCGTCTCATCCCTCCTCTTCACATGACCATACCAAGACGAGGTTACTCTTTAAAAAAAAAAATGCATAGTTTTGAATCTTCAGGCAACTGATGGCAAGTTTACTAACTATTGTAACAATAGAAAACAAGCTACACAGTACAGTTTCTACATTTCAACTTCAACTATTATCGGGTTTACATTCCACGGCTTCTCTTTGTTCGAAATATTTCAACTATCTGCCGCAATATTAACGTCAATTAACACAACTACAGATACACAATAAAAGCAGATTCGATCGCGCGATAGTCTCTAAAGTCGCCGAGAAGCAACATTCTTGAAAACTTTGAAGCATTGAAAGGAAGGCGAGAGCTACGGAACCAGTCGGTGTAACGTTTTCAGTTTAATGAGCCATTGTGAGTTAAATGTTACAAATCGCTGGACACGAGACGGAATGTCGATCGGGCGAGTGTTTTAGTACGATGGTGATTCCATCGGTTTGTATTGATGACTTGTTTTGCTTGGTTTAGTGTTACTGTCTGATTGGCAGTGCTGGCGCTCCCGGCTAGGGTTACAGGTCGGGTTCTCGGTTTGACAATGTTATTCGGATTTATGTGTGAAAATTTTCAATTCAGATTAGTAGCTTACTGTTAATTAGTCTTTAGTATTATTCTTTACTAAGAAGAACGTCGCTTACCATTATCCGACTTCTTAAAACTCCAGGAATATCTGCCATTTGGACGTGCATTGCAGTTGCATGCTTCAAACACAGTTTTGCGAAATGGGGTTTTATAGATATTCAATGTGAGTACGGTGTCCCTGTTCAGATCATGAACATGTTGGAGTACCTCAAGAGTCCTTACACTTTAGAAGACTCAGTGAATGCCACCGATGCTGCAATAAACGTAGTTGTCTACTGGGCTCTAAAAATATAAGTATTTTAACATTGTCTCGAAAGAATCTCTTAGAACTTTTTTTCCAAGTTGTACAGGGATGAATTGTGAATCGTTGAACCCTCATTATATATAGAGACATTTTATAACCCATTATCATCGTGTACATGCTTATAATTTATGGGGCATGGTGTCGTATATATCCTGCCAGCAAGTGTCGTCAGGCGGCTAACAGTCTGTATCTACATAAGATCTGGTAGTCAGTAATTTGCAAACACGTCTTGAAATCATCTAGTTTATAAAGATGTGTTACAAGCTTTACTATAGCATATTGAAGGCTTGTCCTTGCGAGATTTGTATCTTAGCCTTAGGCTCGAGATAATCTAAGAGACAGCTTATAATTACGTTAAGTTAGTTGTGGAGGACATAATCAGTAGTATAATGATGCTGAGGGAAATTTATTCCGATTTAAAAAAAGGCAGAAGTTATTTGAATAAACTTTCTCAAACACCGTGAAAGCTACAACTTAAGCAAGGTGATGTTTTGCGTCTTGCATGTTTTACAGTTTTTTGATTTTGTATAAAATCAGAACAATAATAATTACATAGTAAATATATTCCATGTTTAATACAGGACAATAGGAATAAAGTGTTTTATAATAACGCTACAAATAAACGGTCTACAACTGATGACTGCGAATTGTAAAAGCGTGAAATGGCAGCCATTTTATTTTACACAAAGCATTTCAATTTGAGGCTTATTCACTTTCAATTTATAATAGTTTTTATAATTATCTTGTGTGGTATAGATGTTAATCTTGTGCTCATTGCTGTCACTGTGTCTTTATTGCTTTTCGTTGTACGTTGTCATTAAAAGAGTCGTTTTTTGTTTTGATATCCCGCGTTCATTTGTATGTAGAAATTGTTAGTTATTAAACATTTTGTAGAAATGTCTTTATAACTTTCCACATACTTTATTGTTTAATGGCCTAGTTAAAATTATAGTGATATCGTTTACTTATCCAAATCTCTCAATCTTAACTGGCAATTTGTCTTCAATTTTATACGAATAATGAGATTAGATTAATCTTGATTGTAAAAATAATTGACTACATTATATAATATAAAAGCTACATAAATAACAATTATATAAACATGCCGCGTTTGATAGAAAGTGTGGTATTTACATTAATCATAAAATGTTTCACTACACCAGCACAAATGACAGCAGATTCGTTTTTATCTACGAACCAATCAGAGCTCTTCAAAGATTTATGTAGGACAATAAAGATGTTGAGATATAAAATATCAAAGGGCTCAGTTGTTCCAGTGGGCCGATGATTTAATGCTCTTCCATCGATATAAAGTACAATTCACACTGTTGCGGATTATAGAGGGTTTAGAGTTTATGGTGCAATGAGAAGCAGATCTTGTTTCACAGGCCATTGAGTCTGTGAGATGCCTAATGTGGATGAGCAGTGCGGTATGAAAAGGATTCTATATTAGCTGTCTGAGGATTTGTTAGAATGAATGTACTGTCAGGGAGTTTGTTGATTGTTGAAGTTTTTTCACAATGTAAGACAGTATAGATTAGCCAAAGTAAATGTTGAATTTTTCGGAATAATATTTATTCAAAAACTAATAAACATAACGAGACCTAATTTAAGGGAAAGACGTAAATTCTTGTTTGCATATCAAATTCCTGCGTTCAGTCAACAACTCGATGCCATTGAAGAGATGAATAGTGAGGAAGACAAACATTCTACCGGTTGAAGTTGTCGGCAAATTTGCTCACGCGCCGTCTGCTGCGAAAGTGTCAACAATTAACGTAATTAAACATTTTAGAATATATCCCAAAAAATCTAGGAGATTAAGAAAAGTGGTACCGTGTAATTGGGACTAAAGCCCACGCAACAACAAGCAAGGAGATGTAGTATTCTTTTTTTTAAATTTACTGTATTTTTTTTATTAGGATTCCGTACCCAAAGGGTAAAAATGGGAATTTCTTGCTAAGACTTCGCTGTCCGTTTGTTTGTCACTAGGTTGTATCTCATAAACCGTGATAGCTATACATTTGAAATTAATAATACAAAAATTAAAAATTCTAAAAATAGTATAAAATAAGTATTTAAGCCTCCCCCGGCAACAAAAATCACGTTTGTTATTCGGGAACAAGAAACGTAGTTTTTTTTATGCCGTTTTTGCTATGGACGGTACAGAATTCTGCGTGCGCAAGTCCGATTCGCACTTGGACGGTTTTTTTATTGAATTTACTTGACCTAAATTTTTTATGCTTATATCCAATCCCAAATATGGACAAACACGTTTTATGTATATTTTCCGATAGCTTTGTACCAAAAAAGATGAACTATCATCATATTTATTAATTATCATCATGACAACCAAATACACCCAGTACTAGTTGTAGGCGTCTGTAAATGTAATGGTTTTTCCAGACTCTTGCTATAATTTACTCTTTCACAGCAAAGCTGCCGTGTGTGACGTTCTTTAACGGGATGGCGGTGGAGTCGTGAGTGAAGCGTGCGCATGCGCATGCTACATCTAAATTTACAGGTGCGCGATGATCTACATCCAGATAGGGATTATTACCGCTGAGAGTTATGTACGCATCTGTCACGTACATCACTAACAGTTATGGTGCAATAATACGGTGAAATGCAGAAGTTTCATTAGAGAAAATGTGTGGAAGTTTAAAGCTTTTCAAGTACATCGAAAGACTGGAACAATTTACCTACTGCGGTCTTCTCGTTCGATTATAATTTAGGTGTCTTCAAGGCTAGAGTGTAGAGTAAGTTTAAATAAACTTTATATTAAAGGCACGTTATTCTTTTTCCGAAATTAGGTATTTATTGGATTTTTTGTGTTTTGTATTTTCTGTATCGCAGTTCTTATAACCAAAAAAGCTAAAAAAAAAAGTTTTTTTTTTTCATATTAAGAGTTCCAACGTAGAAACTATGCATTTCAAAGGGCAAGCAATATCAATTACGTATACCTAAGAGTTTCTTCTGACAAAAGAACTTTGTGCTCTTGGTTTAATAGTTTTCGTTTTGGAAATTTTGTCTGGTTGCCGCACTGAGGCGAAAAGTTATTCGTGAGATAAAATTTTCCACGTGAAAGTGATTAAAACAAAAATAGACATCCCATTCATTAGCAGTTTTAAGTCCATATACATGATCAATATTGCATACCACATGAGACACATTGTTTCCACAGTAGAACTCATATTAAAAAATGATTCGAGTTTTCTTATATTTCATATAAAAATAGTTACAATTACAGCGATATGTCAGAAAATACAAAACACAAGGAAACCAATAAATAGGTACCTAATTTTGAAAAAAGAATAACGTACCTTTAAATTAAAGTTTATTTGAACTTATAATTCCAAGTATATAACACTTCAAAGCAACCCGTTTTAAAAAACGGTAATTCCATACTTTAACTCCTATTATTTGGGCCCAATATGTGGTTTATGAGTACCATACCTGCCGCCCTAATAAAGCACGTTATGAAAAATGATTTTAATTAAAAAGTGTTTTTTTTTTGTACGAGTTGAGGTAGGTAGGACTAAAATGAAAATAAAATGGCAGTGGACGCGAAATTTAGATTATGTAGATATGAACAGGAGTAGCTACTGACGTGCGATGTCACAAATAGTTAACAACGTAAACGTTAGTTTGTTTCCTTGCTGATATAACTTGAAGTTTTAAGTAAACGATTTGATCATTTATAAACTTTCCTTCAACTTTAGTTTCTGTTGAAGTTTAAAGTGCATTTAGTTCGTTAATTATAGTTTTCGTAAATATTAGCTCTTTTCGGACTTTCATGGATTTTGTTATGATACTGGTATAAGGAAAATGGAAAGGGCTATGCCCGAGCATATACTCCGAAGTTTACTGGCATAATCACATCACAAATGAAGATGTTCACAGGAGAAGCAAAGTTGCCGACATAGTTCCGAATAATCGCCAAACTTAAGTGACAGTGGCCAGGGCACATTGCTCGCAGATCAGGTTGTCAATGGAAACGACAGGTTCTAGAGTGCCGACCACGTAATGGAAGACACAGCGTTGGAAAGTCTACCACAAGGTGGGCCGATGACTTGGTGAGGGTCGCGGGAATCCGTTGGATGCGAAACCCGTCGTTTTGGCGATACTTGGGGGACCTATGTCTAACAGTGGACATCTTTCGGCTGAAATGATGATGAAGATAATTGATGCGGTTTTCGTTGTCGCTTATGCATGTCGCGCCTGTCTGCGGGTTCGTTAAACTGTTTCACTGTCACGGAAATTCGTAAGCGATGATAAATTGTAAGTTAAAAACAATGCCACTTTTAACATTAAAAATAAAAGAAGATAGTTCAAAAGATAAACATTTAGAACTAAAAACTCCTTTGAACGATGAAAAATGTGATCTCAACGATTTAGATGATCTTAAAGATGAAAGCGGGACCGGTTGCCTTGCCTACTTACTTTCATAATATTTTGAAAGAGCGGACACTTAGGGGTCATTATCTTTGTGTTACAGTTACTTGTGACACGAATTTACCATTTAGGGTTCCGTGAACAAAATGAAATATTATAAAAAAGTAATTACCTACCTAAGAGTTGGTACTCCCAATGTATATTATGGTAAACCAGGAGTACGCCTGACTGAGTGTGCCGACTGGGGCCTGCAGCCAACTGCCGCAGTCGGTAATATGCCCCGCTGCAAAAATAAGACGTGTATTTAAAATGTGCTTATTTGAGCCGATCTGACGACCAAGCGTATGGTGACGAATACGCGTCTATGAAGCTATGCGTCCTTGGCCTTTTTTGGATGAATACAAATTTATATTTTTTGTCATACGGAACCCTTCACTGCTTTTAGTCCGACACGCAAATGGACGGTTTTTTCATCTAAACAAAGCCTTTATTTTAATAGTTAGTCACCAGAATTACTCACGGTTCTAAGAAGGCGAGCAATATAATGGTTTTAAGGAAGTCTTAACTATCATTGTTAGATTGCAGGCGATTAAACAATTTAGTAAGTATTGAACTCGCTGTTTTCGTACAAACGATGTAATTTTGATTGGTGTAATTA
Source organism: Mythimna vitellina (assembly GCA_949316375.1). Classification (NCBI taxonomy): domain Eukaryota; kingdom Metazoa; phylum Arthropoda; class Insecta; order Lepidoptera; family Noctuidae; genus Mythimna; species Mythimna vitellina. The sequence goes on along the minus strand of OX438706.1, from coordinate 9,255,510 downwards.
TTTGATCGTAGCAATGAGTCAGAATTTATGGGATTATTTCACAATTATACGACTATTGTGTAGTTTTTCATGCTTCCTTGTTTTGATGACAATTTATCTTTTAAATAGAAGGCCAATATTCTTGATGAAACTACCGACACGATGACGCGGCATGGTTTGCGCAGTGGTTGAACGATGGACTGTTGCGCTGTGTGTCGCGGGTTTGATTCCCGCACGGAACAAATATTTGTATTGCCACAGATATGTGCTCCAGGTCTGGGTGTCTTGTGTATGTGAGTGTATAATAATATGTTTGTGAAGGCACCCACGATACAGGAGTTATTCCTAGTGTGAGGCAAAGTAAAAAAAAACCGGACAAGTGCGAGTTGGACTCGCGCACTGAGAGTTCCATATTAATTTTCCTATGAAAACAGTTCAATTCTCGAACATGCCAAATTGCAGGATTCTAGGTCAACGGAAAGTACTCTATAAATGGTTCCCTTGACAGTATCGAAATATACATATTTTGCGACATAACCGGCCGTATCTTTTTTTCGCTAACTCAGAAGTTTGATTTTTTCACAGCTTCAGAGAGAAATGGTTTTAATTTCAATTCGATAACTCCACGCGTTCCCGAGATAAAGGCTCTTGACAGACAGACAGACAGACAGACGGACGGACAACAAAGTGATCCTATAAGGGTTTTGTTTTTTCTCTTGAGGTGCAGAACACTAAAAAGGATAAAATGGAAAGGAAAGGATGGATATTATTACTGTTAACTTTGGTTAATTAATTTCATTTTGACCTTAAAATTACGATTTGAGACTATTTAACAACTGCAAACTTTACGAATAGTTGCCAAATATAAGTTAGCATCTATAATAATAATAATGATGATGTACTCTGCTTTCTCCTCCAGCGTATTAAATCTGATTACTGTAATATCTTGTCTTGCTAATATTAAGCGATTAGTCATTAATATATGAAATTACTTATACATTAGTTACATGAACATACATGTTTAATCTCGTACCCTGCACTTATGTTATAGTGACGTCACGGTCGGCACAGTTGCTGCTACGTCTCGTGGGTTCGATTTCCAGTCGAACAAAAAATATAATAATAATAATAATATTCCAGAACTTTCACACATCGCCATCTAGTCCCAAACTAAGTAAAGCTTGTGGTAACAGTACTAGACAACTAATAAATATCTTATTGTATATTTTTTAATAGGTTCTACATACATATTATCGATAAAATACACCCAGACACAGAACAATTTTTTTTTTTTAACACAAGTCAATTGTGCCAGTGCTTGACTGCGATCCCACCTAATGGTAAGCAGAGATGTAATAATTGATGGTGAGGCGTACTAGTTTATTAAGAGCCTATTCACTTTAGCCTTGAAGACACCTAAATGACCTACCTGAAGATACCTACCTGATAATGATCATCATACAAACATAACATGTCTTAATGTCATGGAACCTACGACCTCTGGTATGGCAGTCAGGGCCACTAAATACTGGAACAACAGCCATATTTATATCATCTACAGATAGATTTTCTGGGTCTGGGTGTCTTGTGGATGTGAGTGTAGGTACATGTTTGTAAACGGACCCACGACACAGACATAGTCCTTATGTGGGGCAAAGTTAAAAAAAAAACCTAGTGGTTTCGCTTGCGTGGTAGTCGTCATTCCAAGAGAAAGTACGGTCTTACTTCTGTCATGAAAAGGATTCGATGTCCTTCTTCAATCCAATCCAAAATTAGGTCCAATCTATCTCTACATCAAATTTTTTCAAAATTAGTTCTGCAGTTTAGGTGTGAAATCGTAATAAACAAACAGTTATTTTCGCATTTATAGTACTAAGTATAGATTCAATAAGTTCTTAGCCACGGTCCATAGCTTCTGTAACGGATATGACAACATCGCGTTCGAATCATTCAGATTTCTTCAATCCATTATCGCCTCTATTACTCTTTGAAATAGATATGATAGTTGTCTGCAGTTTTCGTGTAACTGAAATAACTTGTGTGATCGGTTTGTTTGGTTCCATTCATTGATACATAGTCACCGACCTTCAATTGTTTTAGGATGTCCCTCCTTTTAGGCCCGGGGCGAACGGGCTACCGACCACAGCCACTGGTGGTTCGCGACAGCGACTGAAAATACAGTTTTACTGTATTTTGTATAGACGCGCCGCACACGTGTAGCCAGTGGAGGCCACCCCCTACAGCAGTGTCCGCGACTCGCCATTTGAGGTCGCTACGGGCAGAAAATGGTAAGACGTTGTACGTATCGCACGCGTCACCATGGAGCACGATGGCTCAATGGAAACGACTACGCATTAGGGAACGGGTTATAAAATGTGGCGGCTTCCGAAGGCCGCCGGTGGCTGTCGCTCGCTTCTGACACTGTTCCAAATGTGACAGTAGCGCGCGACAGCCACCAGTGGCCCGTTTGTGCCGAACCGTAAAGGCATTGTTTGCAAATATCTAGGAAACAATTTAAAATGTTATTAACATTAATTTTACGGATCATCGAATAATCAATGGCCGTTTAAAGTACAATGCTTCTGGAGTTCAATTGATGTAGTGAACCTTTTGTTTTGTGAATGTTTCATGTCATTCGGAGTTATTTGTGTTTTATGACGAGGTATAGGGTATTATGAGGAGTAGTGGTGTACCAGATATCATCAGAAAAACACAAAGAGTTGTACGTCGCGGGTTCAAACCCTTTACTTTGTATCATCATACTCGTATCATGTTACTTGGGGTCAACCGTCACGCTGCCACCGACTCCCTTTTCTTTCATATCACTCCTCACACAATCCATCCATCTTTTATTTGGGCTCACTCCCCCTCTCTCCATCCATATGTAGTTATATTCATAGCTTAAGAGTGCCTTTCCTGATCCGTCTATCGTCAACGTGATCATGGTTACAAAACTTGTTGTATCATTCAATGCAATCCAACGCGATGTTTGATAAAGAGGCAACGCCTGAACGCTCGGTTGGCATTCGGTAACTTCCGTCACTCACTCGAATATTTTACAAAACTTGTTCCAGGAAATATGTGTTTTTTTTTTAAACACCTTATAGGTTTTTGGAATAAAATTCGTCATTCAGAATCTTGGTTAAATGTGCAAGGTTTCTATAAAAAAAACCTAGATAACGTATCTGTAACAAGTTATCTGTATTCTCAAAATATCTAGAGAAAATTTTGCAATAACGTCATAATCGTGTAAGAGCGTTTGTATGTGAACAGTATCACGGGTTGAGCACTCTTAAAATATTAGCTTAGATACTGGTTGTTATTATATCCATCTTGTTTTCTTTACTTCACATAAACTTTGTCTACTTTTAGATTACCACGCCGCATGCCACGACCCTTCCGAATTCGAAGCCATAAAGTATATTTTTTTTTTGTTTTATAGTATAAACTCTTCCGTAAATAGCTTCTTTATTTTTAAGTGTATTAATCCTGGCATGTTTTATCGGTTTAGTTATAGATATTATTATATTCTTCGATGAATTTTCTAAGCTTATTTTACAATAGTCCTCCATACTTTTCTACTATTGAGAATCCTGAAACTAGGTACAGAAAATATGGTACTTAGTTAAAGTACTATGTAAGTACTATGTAACTAGCTTTTGCCCGCGGCTTCGCTCGCATACATAAAATATAGCTTATGTCACTTAGGAATAAAACAGCTTTCTACCGGTGAAAAAATTTACGCAATCGGACCAGAACTTTCAGAGATTACCTCCTATAAACAAAAAAACAAACTTTACCTCTTTATAATATTAGTGTAGACTTTGTCGGGACGGTTGACGCAGTAGTTGAGCGATTGGCTGTGCCACTGCCTGTTGCGGATTCTATTCCCGTTCGGCGTAAATATTTGTATAGCTATATTAAATATTAGTAGTTCCGGTGATTTATGTATGTGAGAATACTCCATCTCGTGGGGATTGAAGAGATAAACAAGATGGAGTACCCAGTCCCAAACATACCTACTACTCTGGTGAATATTAAGCGAAAACAGCGTCGGACCATTCCGGTCCAGGTGGGGTTAAAGGAAAAATCGTTCTTGTTCAAATAATAAAAACCTAGCCTAGTATCAATACAATTTTTCCTAATTAGCCGTCCCTATTAAAGCAACAAATAAAAGTACATACATAACACTATTCTAGAAACAAAAAAGTTTTTTAACTAGTATCCTTAAGAGCGGCGCCACTACAAATGTGAGTTAAACTGATAATTTGCTAACAAAACGATGCCGAACACAAATTATGTATAATGTGTGAAGTAATTTGTAGAAGGCACTCCACATCGCGTGCTTTGCTTACTAAATGGACGGTAAAAGATTCAGTAAATAACTATTAGTTGGCTATTATTAGAAAGTGTTTTTCGATTCTTTTCTATTTGAATTAAGGTAATATGCTTAATTAATGGTCTTAATCGATAATAATACCGCCATTGTAGTAGATATAGCTGTATTTTGAAAAAGTTGTGCTATAATTTTGGTATACAATAAAGTATCTCGGAAAACAGATGGTCGATGGGGCCAAAAGGTTCTGGAGTGGCGCAGCGTTGGAAGGCCTCCCACATGGTGGACCGAATACCTGGTGAGAGTCGCGAGTGTGCGATGGATGCGAAACTCACAGAACCGTTGGTTGTGGCGACACATGGGGGAGGCCTATGTCCAACATTCGACGTCTTTCGGCTGAAATGATGTTGATGATAATGATATATCTAATTCAGGTACTATTAGCAAATATTGATACCACTTAAAACTCCCTTTGTTTCTAAGTAGCCCTATGCGTTCTAGGGCCACGGTAACAAATCTTCCTTAAAAAAGAGTCGAATTTTGGACTTAAAAACAGAATACTTTAATCAATCGGTCCACAGTAAATATACTGACAATTATTTGCGAAATAACCACTTGAAGTTGAATGACAAATACTTAAGATTGTATGTAGAAATGTATGCTCAAATATACCACTCAATATGACATACGTGAATTGTGCCTAATATTTGCCGTGGATAACTGCTCAGAGCCAGACGTGCGACTCATATTGAATATCAATAGACATAGCATGTATGAAGTCCCGTATTCATGTTACAGTCACTCATAATTAGTGAAAACTAGTTTTGAGTGACTTCAGTGAAAACTAGTTTGAGTGACTTCAGTGAAAACTAGTTTTAAATACACTAGTAAGTAACAATCTCTTAGCTGCCAGTTGCTATTTTAATATCTATATTTAGTTTTTATTTTAATTTTATTTACATTGTTCTCACATGATAGTAGCAACAAGAAACATGTAACCGAGATATTTGTAATATGTAACATGATTGAAAAGAGTGTCCATGGAGTTGCTTGCACATTCTTTTCCATAGACATCTACGCTTTGGAATGTGCAATTAGCTTCATTTTTTTCTGACTGAAATGGTTTATTTGAAATAAAATGCTTTGAATCTTTGAAACATTGTACAGAGGCGGCAGCGCGTGCTTTTTTCTATATAATTCTGTTTTCCCCAGACGGAGGGTTTCCTATGGATTTCCACACAAAATAAGGTCTCGTAGTTGGCAACGGCGACCTTTTCGACACAAATCAACTTGACTTTGCTAAGTCTACATCCTGTTTCATTTTAAGGGTCATCATTAAATATACAATAGCATTTCTTTTATTTTTTGATACTTTGATTTTCTTCTTTTATTTTTTTCTAATGTGTTAAAATATTTTTTTCTTCCCGTTGTATTTGGGTAACAGCTCATCTCTCTCTATCTTACATAAAATGGTTGAATCTTTAACTTGTATACATTTAAGTTAATGTTTTCTCTATGTGCCGTGCACCTCTGTAAGTGACGAATCCACTAAGCTTAAAATTTTTTGTTTGTGTAAGTTTAAGTAAGTCGTTGAGTCGCCTATTCACTCAATAAATAAAAATACACTTTTCCCGCTTTGAGTGGAGCGAGAAGTCAGACTTTTGGGGAACCCGCCCTTCAGTTGCCCTTTCCGTTAAAGAGTCGTGGTGACTCATTCAAAAAATCCCACCAAGTCCAAGTCTCCAGCCAAGCATAACTCTTACCTAGTTTTTAATTATTGTTCAATTTCGACTCTTACACGGTAACTCGGTAATAGCTTAACTAACTTATTCTAGCTTTGTAACCTGCTGCTGCTGTGGCCTGGTGACCTGTAACACAGGTTTAAAAAAAAAACAATTGTTCATATCTCTCAAAAACAGCTAAATCGACCTTATAATTGCAGGTAAATTTGATAAAATGCTAATTTTTTATTTTTTTTTCTCGAATTTTAGCATAGGTTTACAAATATCTCACGGTGAAACTGTTGCCACATCTACTTAGGTTCTTTATTTTTTTTTGTGTAATTCAGTGCAGTGTATTTTTAGAAATTTTGAAAACTGTAAGTACCTTTTTAAATGTTTCTTAACGCCAAACCGAAAGCTCAATTAATAGTGTTGTGCGACAACTAGCATGGCATACCGTTACATTGGGCATATTTTGCGGTATAACTACCGTTGAAGCCAAACAATAGCGTTTCCCTTTCATTGATACGCGATAGCTATCCCGCTACGAAACTCGATATCATGTGTAATTGACACTCAGTGAGCTAATTTCGCTAGATCAGTAGCTAGTTAGCAATCACTCTTGTCTAAACGAGCTATTTGTGATGAATGGTCGTTGAAATCACACGGACATTCATTGATTGATCGTGTGCATAGATATTAGATTGTACATTTATCTCATTTGTAATGTGGTTAGATGCGAATTTGTTTCGTGTCGTGCGGTGTTGACTTGTAATGATATCAGTCGATCAGTATAATGAAGTAGTGGGTGTGCTGGAAAGCTTCTTATAGTTCTTCGGCTCAAATTCAAAGTTGACATTTGCGGGGACAAAAACTGAGATAAAACTCTTTGGGCGGAATTCACCAATAAAACTAATTGCGTTTTAACGTTTGGCTCGCAAAATTGCGTTTAGCCGATGTCACTAGTGTCACTTGTAAAAATACAACAGAAAAAAAATACAGAAAAAATTGTCGTCATTCAGGATCTTTCAATAGAAGCCTAGTCAGTCAAATGCGAATATTATCTATATATATACATATATATAAAAATATATATGTATATATAGATAAAATCCACAAAATAATGTGTTTCCAAAATATCAAATGAAAAAAGTATAATAACGTCATAATCCCGTAAGAGCGGTTGTATGAAAAACAGTGAGAATGTATGTCGAGTTATATCCCTTTGCCTATGCACCACTACTGTGTTAAAAGATTAAATAAATAATAGACAGGATAAGTCCTGTAGCAAATAACACTAAGTGGATGGGTCAGCTAATAAACATAAACTTTAATTACTAATTTGTCTGGCAAGTGGGGTCACTGAGAAGATGGGTCATAATATTTGACCGTTCACTAGATGGCTTATTTAAAGGAATTTTCGTTCACTTGTGTGATAATAAGAATCTGTACTATTAATAATACTGTTACATTTACATCTACACAAAAAAAAACATTGTGTGGCTGTGCCATATTCAAGCTTAATGAAAACGAAAAAAAGAGATATCTGTCAATTTGACCTAAGTTTGCATAAACTGTGAACTATACCGTTTAAAACTTGCACTTCAAGCAGACACAACTTTTTCATTCGTTACCATTATGTGAAATTTACTGTTTATAGCAATTTTTTTTTGCGGTCTGTGAACCGGATTCCAGCCACACGATGAACTCTCACGACCATACGTTCCCATGTTTACTAGAGGTCAATCATAACTGGAAATATTAGTCTAGATATAAAATATATGCGTCAAGAAAGTCCCACTTCTTGACGCTCTATTTGCTACGTCGATATGCGAATAGTTTAGGAACATCACTAGTTTCTATTTTCTACTCCTTCCACCACGTACGAGTATACATTTTCTATTGCATGCGTACTCTTGGAATCTATGAAAATAGGCCCAAGAAACCGGAACGTAGCTCGGTAAACAATAAAATATGCGCAATGCACTCATTAAAACACCTATGTTTTAAGGTTAATATAGGTATTCGTGAAGTTAATGAGAAATGTACTGGTTAGATCTTGGTGCTAATAAAATGTTGCTCACGTTATCATTTTGAGCTAAACTTAGAGTGGAGTATTTATAGTGTGGGTAGATGTCGAGAAAATTGTTGCAAATTGTTTATTAATTGATAAATGATATTTATTTTGTAAATAGGCTGGAAATAACAGTTTTACACGTAATTCTTTTTTTTTGTTTAAAAATTTAAACTACATAAATCCGGGTTTTACCTCTATTTTAAGTTAAAACTTAAATCTACATGTGGTAATACAATAAACACTTAAAAATAAGTTTGTTTATAGGACGTAATCTCTGAAATTACAAAACCGATTCTGAAAATTCTTTCACTAATATGTAGCTGCACTATAGGGCGATGCCGCTGGCAGAAACAGAATATCATCGGGGTTGTTTAGAATAACGATTTTATACAGTTTAACATAAAAAAACGTAAATTAAAAAAAAAATTAGGAAATAACCGACGAAAAATTCCACCACACAGTCTAGAATCATGTGCCGGATCCATGGTATTCGTTTATGCATCGATGTCAAAGACACCCTGTATAAGATGACAAAAAAACATGATGTGTTCAAAGCGTCCCACAAGATTAACTTGCATTAAAGCCTTGCAGAAAAAAAAAAAAACGAAACGTTTGGAAGAAAAGATAGAAAACTCTTTTATCCAACACTAGTCACATATACAAAGATTGATAGCAAAAAAACCATAATAAAATATGCAATGTAACACTACAAGTTAAAACTTTCACTCGAGATGGAAATGTTTAGAAATGAAGATATTACACGTATTGTACAATATTATAAGTAGCCACTCTATCAAGTATATTTGCTAAGTCATCGATTGTCGACGGAATGCTGAAGTTTCATTTTTAATATACTTTCTCGAATAACTTGGTTGTTGAGATGGATGATGAAGAATGATGTTTGTTTATTATAACAGTAGATACTAGCTGCTGCTCGCGGCTTTGTCTATGTGAAACTAGAAAATTATCCCAAGGGTACATAAAAAAAATCGCGGAATGCGATAAGACCGCCAATTGTATGTTTTTTAATTTAAGGCTCATATGTATCATTTATTATCTTGGTGTACAATAAAGTATAAATAAAAATATAGGTACAACCCCCGGTTAATCCAGGACATAATTCTGCCGTCGTAATAATTAAAAAGGGGACAACTAGCACTTTTTTTCGAAATTGAGTTAAATACATATTTGGCATCAGAAAAAAATCAGATTCCGAATATGTATTTAATTTCAGAATTAGAATTTTTTTCTTAATTATCCACCATTGTGACCACTCAAAATCTTTCGCCTTTATAATATTAGAGTGATGTACCCGGGAGAAAGAGGATTGTTTTGATGTAAGGATGTAATTCCATGTACATATGGAGCAGTGGTGGCCGAGTGGTAACGGCCCAGACCTAGGAGTTGTATGTCGCGGGTTCAAACCCAGCCAGGCGCATTACTTTGTGTAATTTATTTCTTCACCACTGCTCTCAAAACGATGAGAAAACCGACATGTCCTAGAACTAAAAATTCGAAGACATGTGACACTCACCAATCCGTCTCACCATTGTCTACTAGTGGACCTTAGGGTGGTGCAGAAACAAAACATATATAGCTTATATTAGCAGCTGATGTGTCAATATTCACAAACAACTTGTGATCGAAATCTTTGATGTGTTCCGCAATTTGGTGCCTGTTTCTGTCAAGTTGGATCCCTGCCAAGAACGTTACTCAGTGAAGGGTGTAGCCGCAATTCCTGGTTCATACATAACTTAGTAGTATTTAATGTGTATCTCAAAATACCGCTGGCTTTTTTCGCAAAGAATATACTCGTACTTTCTACGTAAGTTTGCTCATTTGATATCGAGAGTGAAACGGCAAAGGCTGACATAAAAAAAATATTGCCTCAATAAAAAATACGAACCATCTTTTTATTTTTTGAAGCAATTGGGTTATTAAAACCATTTCTATATTAAATAAATCCACACAAACTACATACACACATAACAAACTAATTAATTCTTTGCAATTTGTGCACAATTTTCATAAACAAATATAAATTTTCGATAGCATTTAATTGTAGAGTCAATTTGCTTCTTAAATTGGTTTCGTCATTACGAGCTATCATTTCAGTTAAAATCTCTCTCTAGCGATGGTTAACTTTGACAGTAATTAATATAGCAGGTGTACGTGTAAAAAAACCCTGCCAAGTGCGAGTCGGACTCGCGCACGAAGAGTTCCGTACCGTACCGTTTGTTGTATGGGTACCCCACTTAATACCCCACTTAAATATTTATTTTTATTCTGTATTTGTTGTCATAGCGGCAACAGAAATACTTCATCTGTATTAATGTCAACTGTCTAGCTATCACGGTTCATAAGATACAGCCTGGTTACAGGCAAACTGACAGCGGAGTCTTAGGCAATGGGTCCCGTTATTAACCTCTGGGTACGGAACCTTAAAAATAAAAAGGTATATAAATAAAACTTTGTTGAAAGAAATATTACCAATTGTATACTTCAATGACTCGAAGTATTCTTTTGTTCGTTTAGTGAATAAGGGAACAAATATGTACTTTGTTAGTCAGAATTAATTGACAGGAAACCAGTTAAAAGAGGCTACTTAATTGTCTTTCAAGTCATGTAATTTTAAAACTTTAATTATAGCTAGGTACTGCTGAGCATTTTAATGAGGCGCTTCCGAATAGTTAATAGACTCGCGTTCTATATCTAATTAAATTACGTTTTAAATATTTTAAACGCTGAAATAGATTTATGAATTCAATTAAAATCTTGTTAGTTTTATTTTTATTGCTAGGCTTGAGCTTGACCGCTATCTCATCTGCCCCCCTAGCCAAGTTACTGCTAGCTGACTGATTTCTTGACATTTCAAAAGTGCCTGTAAATGGTTTATTTGAAATATAATGCTTTTGATTTTGTTACGATCGTTTCGTTTGCGTCGAACGCCTGGAGTAGGCCACGCCTCAGATTCCTTTGTTCTGACGTCATCTCAACGCTCAGTCACGTGGTCAGAACAAAGGAATCGGAGGCGTGGCCTACTCGAGGCGTTCGACGTAAACGAAACGATCGTAACTTGGCTAGGGGGGCTGATGGCAAGCGTTGATGTGACGACGATGGTGCACGCTTGCCTAGAAGTAACCTATTCACTGTTAATCTAAAGACCCCTAGGTTTTAGCTATCAGGAATTATAGACGGGCAGAGAATTCCACTCCTTAGCTGTACGCTCAATGAATGTGTTCCCAAAACGTTTTGTACATATGGGTGGGATGTTCACCATACACCAGTGGCGCATCACCGTACGCCTGGTGGCTCTGGTGGGAATTTTAATTAGATGTGTTTATTGTTGTGTTAATTATAGTTCGTTAAGTAGTTTATAGATATTTTAAAAGTATGTAGCTGTAATTGTAAAATAAATAAAAATTTATAAAAATTCTTAATCGAGTTTCATACCTCAATTGAATAATCGACTATTCTATTCGATGTTGCATAGCGGCAAATCACTCAGAATTCGAGTTAACTTCTAAATAGTCGAGTAAACGAACCGTGTCGGTAAGAGCGATCGTAATTGGAGGGTATCTCACGTGCATGCTTGTGATAGTCGGGTAAACTCGCCTAAACACTATTACGCCATCAAACTTTATCGATTGTAGATAATTTATAATTGTAATTCGATTAACACCCACGCATTTCAGTCGTCATAAAATTGAAATAGGAAAATGATTTTTTTTTAATTCCTTTTTTTTTTAATAAGCTAGCGCTTGACTGCGATCCCAACGTATGGTAAGTAGTGATGCGTTGATGATGGAGCTAGAGTGAATAGGCCTTTTAATAAACTAGTGTAGTTTATGAAGAGTTTATTCACTCTAGCCTTGAAGACACCTAGAATCGTAATTTTATAATTATGAAATTGGGACGTCTTAATTTTTTACACGATATGAAACTGAGCCGTGTTTGCCATTATTTCTCTATTTAATTGTCATTATAATATTCCAAGTTCCGTCTCCTAAAAGGGCGAATCTAATTATTATCAAAAGGAAACGAGATAATAATTTGATCATGTTATCTTCACCATTTCCTATGTAAATCTGAATTGCCTTTCTTCCAGACGATGCAAAGGTCATAATTCCATTTATTTTCCTATAAAATATTTGTGGAAGATTACCTTAGAACCGTTTATACTGTTTATGGCTTACAATTTCCTTGATATCATAAATTTACAGCTAAGTAATCATGTCGTAATGGCTTGCGCTTTGATCACACTTTGATGTGATGACGCTAAATTATTGCTGTAAAATGTTTACACGTATAATGTGAATGACATATTTTCTTATTGATTAAACTGTTGGTATCATGATTGGCTAGCTTACATATAGTTTTAATAACAGCAAGAAAACGTTTAAGAAGATTAAGGATTAATTAGTCCCATGGGGCATTTTTGGTTCTGATTTAAAATTCCCATATAATTTTTTTGTATATACAAAAATAGATAACATAAGAACTTTTCTGATCCACGATTACGCTATATGCGTCTATTTTCACTTAAACGATTATACACCAATGTCGTATAAGAAGGCGCAAGCATGCACAATTGCACGGAAAAGCAAGTTGGTAATAATAATTGTGATAATTTCGATACTCCGACGTTTTGCGCGGAAGAATGCGCATGCGCACAGATGTGGGCTGCACTGCGGCTGAACGGACGTACGGGATAACCCGAAGACAGGCCGCGTTTATTGGCCGTAATTTCGCGGACTTGCGGTCCGAAGCGGATCGTAGAACAGGCGCTTATTGAAAGCAATAGATGCAAGGCTGTATTGTTTTGTGGTCAATAGCGGCTGAGAAACTCGAGTTCAGGATTCTTTGTCACCGTTAGTCTTAGTGCAAGTACCGTAATGATTCTAAATATCCACTCTCTTTTCTGTCTCGTTACCAACCCAGTTTTCTCATCTCTCGTAAAAATATTTCTCACAGAAAAAGCGTGACACAAATCCGCACGCATTCATTCATTTCTCATCAACACTTTGATGTCGGAAACAACAAAACAAGCAAACGTAGGCAGGCGACATGACGTCACGTCAACACGGCCCCCTTACACGCAACACCGCTGCTCTGAATACGCGTGCAACAATGCCCTCTGTGCCAGTCCTGCAATTTGCGTTTATGGCCCTATTCAGACTTAGCCATGAATGGGGACGCCCACCCCACAGCGCGGCTCCCCGGCCCGCGCCACTGCACACCAGCCCCACACACAATAGGGCTGTACGATGAATTTAATATAATTTCCACCCACTATGCAATTTTCTCAAGCCGTTATGTGCTTAGCGCATCTTAATGTGCAAATGGTAACCTTCGCACTAACTTACTTCAATATTATTACTAAAATGTATGAGACGTTCAGTAAAGTAACCTAAGCCTTCATTTTATTAGTAGGGAAATAGTACTGCTTGCATACAAAGGAGTATATGAATAAACATCGCAAACTATTAAGATGCATGGGAGAATTTGCAAGCTTTGAAAAGATGTCGAGAAACTTCTTCTATATTTAGTTGAAACATTCTAGTAGGTCAAATATTCGCAACGTCATCACACTTTAATCTAAAAAGAAAAACGACTATAAACAGGCCATAATTTAAATTTATTCAAGGCATTCTTAAGTATATTAATCATCGAACAATGGTAGCCGTCGATCGATATACATAGTTTGCTTTCATAATTTCGATCACAAAAAGTCTTGCCGTGGCTCAAAGCATGATTGACGATCATTTTACTATAACTCCGTTAAATGGCCTGGCGAATCGTGCATTCTGATATTTATGATCACTTACGTTGTTCAATGATCGAGTATCATCAAGCACTACCGTTTTAAACGTGCCAACATCATCATGATCATCATCATTACCATTGTTATTGGCTACAACTTGTCAGACTGAGATTACGAAACAACTGTTTATTGTAAGATAAAGTGGTGTAAAAATGGAGAACCTCAAATCAAAACCAATCAGTTCCGTAAATCCGTATATTATCTCCACAGTTATTTCTGATTCGGGTCAAAGATCCATCATTTCCTGCGTTTCAACATCTATCTTTAGGTTAGGTTTATACCGACGAAAGATTCGTCGGTAATAACCAATTTGTGTTTACAAGGCGTTGTATATCCAAAACATACGGTCTTTTGCATCCATAGGCGTGAAAGGCCTAAATTACATACATCTCAGCATTGTTGTGCAGCCGTCTGTCAGCCGATCCCAGATATACATCAGCGGAAGAAACTTATTATCCCTTTGTTTTCGCGTTTTTAAGACGCTTGTTTGGGGTGCTGTCAAAAGTTGTGCGATGTTCCAGGAAGTTAGGGACCGTAACCTAATTATTTTTCTGACTCACGAATACATTAACAAATATAGGTAGGTTTGTTTAAGGATTTTGTAACGAAGCTTTATGCCGTGTGTCTTGTACTGGCAAAATTGTTCCATTTGAAGTTGGCACCATTTGTAAAATAAAATAATAAAATAGATGAAAATATTGACTTAAACTCTCGATAACATGAAATATCAGCATCGCAACATATTGCTCCATCGAAAATCCATGGGTCATAGACAATAATAATTCATGAGCTAGCTGGACCATAACCAACGGCAAATATCTTTAAATCAAATTCAGATGTTACATGATCAATGAATGTATGCCGATCTTCCGTTCATTGTTCTTGGCTATTGCGATTGCCATTGTTTCCTCAATGAATGTTTCTGAATCGATTTGATATGCGTAAGTAGGTTTAGTGAAAATCCCTCGTTGTGTAATCCTTTTCTTCTGGTCGATTAATTTTTATCAGCCAGTGCCAGTAAAAATCAACCGAGAATACGATGTATGTTAATTGAATTTTGTTCCTTTGTTAAATTTTATAAGGTTCATATTTTTAGTGTGATTCATTGTCTTTGTGTCTTGCATTTGTTGTTCTTTAACTGTCTTAATAAAAATTATGCATGTTCCTATGTATGTTAAGTTTTGTAATGATGAATAACCAATTGTTCTTTTACTTGCTACATAAATATTCTGACATTGGAATCGATTATTTGTTTTACCATGTGCTTTATTTGTTAAAGTGAAATTGACCATGTACCTAAAACTAGTATTGTTAGTTATTTAATAACTCTTCTTACAAGGTGCACCTATTTGCATAATGAACCTTATTTATCATCAATATATATTGCGTATTTAACATTCAATAGTGTTTTAAAGCATACCTGTTACAACTTACCTGTAGTGTTATAAATTAGTACTATATGTTTTCATATACTCAATGTTATTTTCTCTCTTTGCAGGTAAGCTACCTACTGAGGCGTTTTGTACCAGTGCCTGTGTTTCAACGTATCGTAAGAGAAAATAGTACCATTTAGCATTAACTATGTAGTCAGCTGCTGTATCGAACGATTCAATATTGTACGTGTTTATTTAGAATAGTGCTCGTGATTAGAAATGAGGCTAGTTTTTCAAATCGAGGTTAGTGTTTCATTTTACATGAGAATTTTCCAATACTTTACGAAACATGGAAAACTGTACTTAGTATTTTTTGTCATAAATTAGCTCTTATTTGGTTTCACTCGTAAAGGTACATGTTCCACAATGCGCTTCGATTGTTGATCAAATACCACTAGGTCATCGATCAATCGTCGAATGGAACTCGATTGAAACAACATCTGTATAATTCATTAGATGTTTATTTACATTGTTCTCATGCATATCAACTGAGAAGAGAGTCCGTCGCGTGGATGCATTAGTGTTATCTTTTAAATCTCCTTTCACTGCGTAGGTGTCACTTAATCCATACTTTGTTTACTAATAAAACGTTATACGTTTTGCATATAGAGAACAGAATTAATTTTACATTTACCAGTGACTATTAGTTTCTTAGTTACCGTTATAAAATCATTCTGTCTAGCTGCTATGAATGGAACTGCGATCGGTTTGTACGGACGTACAGTGCGTACTTTATCGCAACTATTTCTAATTATGACATTAATAGAGCAGCTGGTTGTGTCGAACGTAACTTGTATTCCTGAGAATTGATGTGAACATATTCTTTAAGTTATATTAATGGCAATAGTTATTGGTTGGCCGTTTTGCTCACTGACATTATTGGCTGCATAAAATATCGAATGTAATTTGATATCTATTCGTTTTGCATCGTGGTTTATTGCTGGTTTCCTAAAACGATCGTTTTGGATTCTAGTTTATGTTTCAATATGCTGAATATGGGACGTTCTTAGATAAGCTTTTCCTTCTTCTTATTAGGATTAACTACGTTTGTTTCTTAATCTTCCTTATCTCATATATAAATCTCATGAAACGAAACAGTATTTTGTACCGCATTGTTATTTAAATTCCCCTTAAAGGTGCTCCGGGATAAAAACAGGTCACTATACCAGCAGCACGGATATCGATCAAACACCCAGATATCGAGAGCTCGTATCGAAATAATATGCATAAATAATGTGTAATGTCGCGACAGTAATCCTCTCGATTGACGAGTGATCAGATACGCTGGTATACGTGATGTATCGATTTACTATACCGCATTATTGTGTTATGTATGTCTGTTCGTTACAGACTCGAGTTCAGCTGTTACTGTAGTTCGGATAGCGTCTGAGAATGTTGAGTTTGTTGATGGTACTGTTATGATTTTGATTGTATTAATTTTTTTAACATAAGTCAACTTGCTCTTTAGTTTTGGCAGACCTTGATCTGCATTGAAAATTCGTGTGACAAGAAATGCGATATGAATATGGCTGTTGTTGTATGAATTTTGTGAAAGCCCTATATCATACAGGTAGTAAAAACAGAAGACAGACGGTTAATAGAGATGTAGGGCGCAACGGCCGTACCCATGTACATTCGGATGAGGACTGAAGGATGAATAATTGCATTTAAGTAACTTTTACAACCACATTGTGGCTTTTACATCTGAAAAGGTATATTATAGCATTCAATGCTACTGCACTCTCATTCTGTATGTTTCCAATATCTATTTGTAGTTTTTGTAAGCATTTGAGTGCAGTGACTCAAATACCTCGCTATAGATGACACTAGACTGAACACCTGGCTAACGTTCAAGTAGTCTACTTAAACAACAATATTGAATCTTCTTATATTAAGTGCTTTCTTATTTTTACAATAATATTTACTTTGAGTTAAATAGTTGACTGACTTCATAGGCGTCAATGTAAACACCGAGTATTTGCATCTTTTAGACGTGTTTGTAAAGAGGACGGGTTTTTAAATAAATCGTGGGTGTCGCCACGGGACGAGCTTGTATATAAATATGCATTCGCATTAGGAGCATCCTGTCGATTCTGTATGTAATTACTTGATATGTTATTATATCGATGTTTACGACTCGATTATTTGTTTGTAGTTGATTTTGAATGACTATCATTATTTTGTATTTTATTTGAATTGTTGGTTATTTAAATTGTACCTTTGTGAATAAATAATAGTGCTTTTTATTTACGGATGTAGTGCATAAAAGTGTGTCCGCTGACCAATTAATTGTTGGTTTAATTTGATTTATGTTATACCTTTAATTTAGTTTCTTACGGATACACTTTTATTGGTGAGCTTTAAAATACGACTTTCGATTGGCTTTGAAGATTAGTTTACTGCAAAAGATAGTGTTTTCAATTAATGGTTTTGTCAATCCGCGTTTTCCTATTTATTTTATGGTGGTATTTTATCTCTAGTTAAGGTTACACTACTGGTTTTACCACAAGACTACAAAATATATTAACTCAAACATTATTTTCACTGCCTATAAATTTGTTTAATTATCTTGAACGATACGAAAATTATACGAAATTGTGCTCCAACAGGGCTCAGCTTTGAACCACTAGTTTTTACCGCGGTGTGACTTAAGTGGGTCCCCCAGGTAACACTCGTTTCAAGGTAGCCTATGACATTCAGATAGTTTTCAATCTGTAGAAGAATTACCATAATTGGATCAGTACTTCTATAGATTGTCTTTAAATTGCGCTCTGGGCGGAGCGAGCGGACTTTTATCAGACTTTCAGCGACTATAGAGCACCTATATTCCTTCAGTTGCTCTTTGTGTTCCAGGGCCACAATAACTGTTTCGAACAAGACCCCCACTAAAGAGATCATCGCAAATAAACAAACATACAAGCATCTCATTTAATAGTCAGTGACCTACTGTATACACAGACAGTCAGTTTGCCTTGATAGTCAGACTGACTGAGTCCCTACTGGGTTGTGGATGTCAGATGACCTCTACAAACCAGTAATAGTACTCAATAAAAATACAGGACACCCCTTGGTACGACTGGTGTCAACTTTCCTAGTTTTAGACTATCAAAGTCAAAGATCTACAAATGACAGCTGGGACAAATGGCGTAAAGTGCTTTCCAAGATTCGGATGGTCACTTATCCACGGACCATCCTCAGCATGTGTTGCTTAACCTTGGAGATGGGCTCATTTGGCTGTTATTATTTTAACCACGATGGCGTCGCTCGTCCCTCTCTTAGGAGGTCTGTCTCCCAGCAGTGGCCACATTATAAGGCTGCAGATTATGTTATGCTATTATTATTATGAGTCTCTCGTGGAGCTCCATAAGCGACCACCCATACATACATAGGGTGTCCGTTTCGACTGCTCGGCCACTATGTCGTAGAAAAAAAAAACTTATGTCAGCATTTCGAAGGAATTTGTAAAAGATGAACAGTGAAAACCGCAAATTCGAAGAGTCAATAATCAGAAAGTTATGTGGGTTTAACCGTGGCCGCGCAGTCCGCATGAATTCAACTGCGCGGCCACCAGTTCTCTTAAACGGAGCGTTGTAAAAGTCTAATTCCTTTTGCTAATCACTGACAGGATTTCGAAGAAAATGTAGATCATAAAAATAATGCCCTACTGTCTGTAGTTCACGACCTACATCACTCCAAAGTTTGGCCGCGCAGTCCGCACAAAGCGAACCGCGCGGCCACCAGTTCTCTTAAACGGAGCGTTGTAAAAGTCTAAGTTTTTTTGCTAATCACTGATAGGATTTCGAAGAAAAAATACATTGTAAAAATATAGCTCTAAAGTTTGGACTTCTCGTTCCACAACACTCACGTAATGGCGAACCGCGCGGCCACGTGTTTCTTAAAGTGGAGCTTAAACGGAGCTTGGTACAGGTGTCTTTCTTTTTGCTAATCACTGATACGATTTCGAAGAATTTGTAAACATCATGAATGAAGTTCTAATGTTTGAAAATCGCGAGTTACAGAACTTATACCCTGTAACTAGAGTTAAAAGAAGGGTGACCATGATTTATGACACACACATTTTATCTATAAACACGGGCGCACTCTGTAACAACCGAGACTGAATAAAAACACTATACAGAGTCAAGCTCCGCGGGGCAGGGCGGGACCCCTCCCCGCTGATATTGTAGCCATTTTGGGAGTCGCTACAGACGCAACTGGGTAGGTGCTTACCTATACTCTCGAATGAAAACATACCAACGCAAGCGCACAGTGACTTTTTTAGGAAGTTATTTAAAACAGCTTACATCTTGGATATGAAACGCATGGACTACTGCAATAGGTAAACGTCATCATTATAAAATAATTAAGTTTTATAAATAAACACTTTAGGAAGATATTATATTTTTGGCATTCCTTTCATTCGCAGACAGGACAGATGTTTCATATAATTTAATAATTTAACTAATATTATAAACGTGAAAGGTTGTAATAATGTGTGTGTGTGTGTGTGTGTGTGTGTTTGTTGCTCTCACGCAACAACTACTGAACGGATTTTTCTGAAACTTTGCAGTAAAATAGCTTACATGTCAGAATAACACATGTGCTATAATTTATATAGATATAGTGTACATTTTTCAAAATATCACGATAAATAAAAAATTAAAATGTAAAGTATGAAAAATCTGTCTTTTGCGAGCTAGCTTTTATTTTACCCTATACTTTTTTTTGAGGCATCCTACTTCCTACTAATATTATAAACATGAAAGTTTGTAATAATGTGTGTGTGTGTTTGCGCAACTACTACTGAACAGGTTTATAAAAACGTTTAAATACGCGCGGGCGAAGTACTTCGAACGTTGTACATCACGTTAGAAACATCAAAAATAACAGCCCCTATTTAATGGATTTTATTATTATACATATAAACCTTCCTCTTCTATCACTATCTATTAAAAAAACCGCATTAAAATCTATACATAGGGATATAGGGAGGGACAGAAAAAGCGACTTTGTATATTGTGTAGTGATGATATATTTATACTATGATATTGAAATGGAAAAAAGCCTGGATTCACACACTATAAATCTTGGTCACCCTATTTTTTCCTTCGATTATAGGTTTTAAGTTCTGTAGGTCTTGTAGTTCTTAATTATAGGATTTATTTATACTGTCTACATATTCTTCGAAATGGTGTCAGTAATTAGCAAAAAGAATGGGACTTCTACTAAGCTCCGTGTAAGGTCTATTAAAAAAAACTCGTGGCCGCGCGGTTCGCTTTGTGCGGACTGCGCGGCCAAACTTTGGAGTGATGTAGGTCGTGAACTACAGACAGTAGGGCATTATTTTTATGATCTACATTTTCTTCGAAATCCTGTCAGTGATTAGCAAAAGGAATTAGACTTTTACAACGCTCCGTTTAAGAGAACTGGTGGCCGCGCAGTTGAATTCATGCGGACTGCGCGGCCACGGTTAAACCCACATAACTTTCTGATTATTGACTCTTCGAATTTGCGGTTTTCACTGTTCATCTTTTACAAATTCCTTCGAAATGCTGACATAAGTTTTTTTTTTCTACGACATAGTGGCCGAGCAGTCGAAACGGACACTACATAGGTAGGTACCGTTTAAGAGAAAACCATGCATTTACGGGAAAGCCTTAGTTTCAAATTCAAAGTGTAGCAGTAAAATATGAATTAGTTCGTAAAGCATCGTTTAAGTGCAGTTATTAAGTTTTATTTTATGCCTCTGTGATACTTTCTTGGGGGAAATGGGAAATCTAATTGCTTGAAGAATTTTCCTTTAGCTAAATTTAATGTATCATTTTTCTTTATTTTCTTTTTGGTGGAGAATCATCAATTGTCTTATCCCACTCTAAGTTAAGAGCAAGAGGGCGTGTCAGTTTTTCCACTGGCTAAAACCCACATGTGTCCTTCAGTTGCCCTTTGCGTTCCAGAACTATGGTATCTCTTTAAAAAAATTCTGTGGTCCTAGCGGGCATCGCCTCTGCTGAGCCCCTACGGTTTTGCTAACATCTCTTTTAGGCCTTAGAGTGTAGACCTCATTCATGGGGAAACTTCGCCAGGTATTTTATAACACAGTTTAGTTAGGATATGGATAAAGTGAGAAATGAATATATTAGGGGAAGTTTGAAAGTGGCGCCAGTGACTGAAAAGTTGAAAGGGAATCGTTTGTCTTGGTATGGTCATGTGAAGAGGAGGGATGAAACGCATGTTACTAAAAGAGTTATGAGT
Source organism: Mythimna vitellina (assembly GCA_949316375.1). Taxonomy (NCBI): domain Eukaryota; kingdom Metazoa; phylum Arthropoda; class Insecta; order Lepidoptera; family Noctuidae; genus Mythimna; species Mythimna vitellina. The sequence continues at coordinate 9,233,888 of OX438706.1, read as the reverse complement.
TTACAGGTAGATGGATGGAGAGGGAGAGGGAGACCAAGATGGATGGATTGTGGTAAAGAGTGATATGAAAGAAAAGGAAGTTAGTGATAGCATGACGAGTGACAGGGCAGAATGGAAGAAAAAAACGTGTTGCGCCGACCCCAAATAACACGGGACAAGGGCAGGAAGATGATGATGAGTTTAGTTAGGTTAGGTATGAAATTACCGTTTTTTAAAACGGGTTGCTTTTAAGTGTTATATCTTTGGATTGACTTGGAATTATAAGTTCAAATAAACTTTATATTAATGGTACGTTATTCTTTTTTCGAAATTAGGTATTTAATGGTTTATATAGCAGTACTTATTATTATTATTATCGTAAAATGTATAATGCTAATTGCAAGCTGAACGTGAAGTTGATAGAACACTTGCAAGTTTGTAGGGACGATGTTCTCATAAACCGTCATTAATGATGTTACAGGTTATTCATTATTTTGTGTAGGAAGAAGAAGAAGAAAGAAAGACTTATATTTCGACACTCTGAAGGGAATCAAAATTCATAGGGTACCTAATTCCCGTTGACCTACAATCTTGAAATTTGGCATGAAACAAGGTCACATAGCACAAATATAGCAAAAAAAATCTGAAAACAGTAAATTTTTAGTTACTTCACAAAAAAAAAAAAACTTAATGCGATTCGAAAAATTTTCGTTACTCATTCGGGAATTAAACTGTTTTCCTAAGTACGTTTATACAGAATTCTTTTTCCAGTTTCTTTTTTGGTTTTATTAAGTTTAAAAAAAGTATTTAATATATACTACAGACATTTGGTTTTGTATTTCGGTAGCAAATGTATAGAGTCAGCTTTTTCGACAAACTTCACTGAGGTAGCCACTGCCATAAAATTCTCAGCTCCATTTGACCGAGTCCATATATTGTTCAATCGTGTAGACACTTCTGGTACAAAACTATAGGCATCAATTTTACATCACACTATTCACTAGGAATCAATTCGCGAATAATTAAAACAGCCATTGAAATTCACTCGAAAAACCTCTTTTTGTCTTATGACATAAGATCCTCAAACAAGGACATGATATGACAAGCCTATACTAGATCAGCCCTTTGAGCTGTTCAGCCATTCCACAATAGCTTTATTATGTACTAAGTGTTTTATGCTAACCACACAAAAAACCAACACATGACTGGCCTGTAGGTCTAGTGGTTAGTGGCCCTGACTACTGTGCCGGAGGTCGTGGGTTCGATTCCCACCCGGGACAAATGTTTGTGTGATGAGCCCGATCATTTGTTCCGTGTCTGGGTGTAATTTATCTATATGTGTATGTATTTAGAAATATTTAAGTATGTTTATCAGTTGTCTAGTACCCATAACACAAGCTCTGCTTAGCTTGGGACTAGACGGCGTTGTGTGATAGTTGTGGAATATTATATTATTATATTATATTATTATTATTACATTTATCTCAGGAACAAAAAATCCAAATTGTAACTGTACTTTACTTGACTTCTCTAAAACTGTCGAGATAGCCCAGCCTAGATTATCGAGTTCAGTCTTTCTGCATGCACCACAAACAACGACTTTCTATGCATTGTGCAATAGATTTCGAAATATTTGCATCCGTACTAAACGATTGCACTTTCAAACTGTTAAATAACCTACCTATAGGGAATTACAAATCACTGCATACAATGACCGTTTGTTTTCGATATGAATAGTTAAAACGGACATACATATTTTGGTCACGTGTGGAATGCATCCTTTACTTTAAGTAACGGGATGTTTTATAGGTGATTTTATGGTTGTCCGCGTTTGACAGGATATATTTTGGTCACCCTTTCACTTGTGCAGGTCATGTTTATTGGTTCAGTGGGTCTCGAAATATTTGGGGTCGATATGGCCATCCATTTTTTGTTTATTCTTGGAATCGTCAATTATCGGTATTTTATTGATGGTTAATGCAGAATAGATGTCTCTCTTAAGAATTGGCAAGAAGTGACTGAAAGCTGAAAACAATAGCAGGTTTGGAGGGAGGGATTTCTCCATAAGTGGGACAGTAGAGACTAGATATAATAATAATGCAGAATGTTGTTGATAATTATTTTAATAAATTCTTGAGAAATAACCAGGACTAGCTTCTACCAGCGGCTTCGCCTACGCGAAAATAGGTTTTTCGATACAAACTTTGAACCACATTTCATCCCTTCAGGGAGTAAATTTTGGAAAATCCTCTCTTAGTGCTCGCCTACATCATAAAAAGAAACCTTGTACAAAATTTCACGATCCTAGTCCCTGTAGTTTCGGCTATGTGTTGATATGTCAGTCACATATGTCAGTCAGTCAGTCAGTTTCTCCTTTCATGTATGTAGATTTTACTACGTAGTCCTACAACTACGGGTAGAATCGCGGCAGATTTTTTTTTTGTTTAGAGTGATAAATTATAAAATAATTTTTCCCCCTCTTGGTGGATCAAGAGGGAGTATCAAAACTTTGAACTGACTAAAACCTACCAGTGTTCCTTTACGCTCAAGGGTCGCGGCGACTTTTTCGAACAATCTATTGGAGCTTATAAGAAGACAGAGTCCCAGCATTCAAATAAAAATAAATTCCATTAGGACTGGTTGGACTTCAGTATTGCACATTACACTCTGCTTCCTTTGTTAGATTTATCAGAAGAAAACACACGTGTCTAAACGTATACTACGTTTAAAACGTTTCTATATTTAGAAATACAATATTAAACAGAGTAATATTCTTAGTGGGTGGTCCTTCCAACTGAGAACAATTTGTTCATCCGTAGTTGTACGGTTATAAAAACTAACAAACAAATTAAACTTTTTATCCAGTACAGGATACATCTTTATTACTAGGAGAGCAGCAAACTAGATTCCTTAACACACCATAAAAAGTGAATTCAGATTATACAGCTGACTATAAATAGAGGTGTAAAACAAGCTTGTACTATATTTAATGCCATGCATTTCCGTTACGGGACGAGTGCAATGTGTCTGGTAAACTTATATCGACTTGCTTGAACTCATGCCTTCGTTCGATGTTGTATAATGTACGGGATTAAAGCATCCTGTATATTAGAGTATAATCAGCCTTTCAATGTTCCCACTGCTGGGACTTAGGCCTCCTCTCTAGGAGAGGGAATGGGTCGTAATCCACCACGCGGGCCAACTGCGGGATGGTGAATGTCATATGTATTCGAATTTTTGGTTCAAGAACATGCCGGTTTTCTCACGGTTCCTTCACCGTTTTGTAGAGCAGTGGTGATGAAATAAATTACACAAAGTAATGCGCTTGGCTGGGTTTGAACCCGCGATCTACAACTCGTAAGTCGGAGCCGTTACCACTCAGCCACCACTGCTCTACACCCATTACATACATGCTCTACATTATACTACATATTAAATCGACTTACAGTACCTAAAATATATATTTAATTCGCATCTGATCACACTATATAAGTGAGCTTACATTTTCCATTTCTAATTTAAAGCCAGTCGCTTTGAAGGTTACATATTAGAAGAAAAAGAAAAAAGATAAACAAATTTTCTATGCGAAATGATGCAATCATAACATAAGCTTGCAATCTTAATAATATTCTTACTATCATGAAAAAAATTGAATCACATCCAGATTGTTACATTCAGATAGATGTCTAGAAGCATGGCCTCCGTCGATTTCGACACGTCTGGCAAAGGCCTATGTCCAGTCGTGGACGTATTACGGCTGAAATGATAATGAAGATAAGCTACCTAGGCAGAATACTGTCATATTGGGTAGGAATTGAGGTAGGAATTAGCCTATAGTTGCGTTCATCTCGGTCACTTTAGAACTTAGCAAAGCTATCAGGGTCAATTTCGAGTCTGGCGCTGCGGAATAGTTCAGAAGATTTACCGCTCTGCTGAAATGCAAAGAGTTACGGAAGAAATATGGGTAGAATTTAGTCAGAAAAGGCCTGGCACTCTCTCGCTCCAGTCTGAACGGGAGAATTTATGTAATGATTTCCAACCCAAAAACAAGGGTTAATTTCGAATATCTTAGGACAAAAGATCCTCAAACAAGGACATGATATGACAAGCGTATACTAGATCAGCCCCTTGAGCTTTTCAGCCATTCCACAATAGCTTTATTATGTACAAAGCGTTTTATGCTAACCACACAAAAAACCAACACATTTATTAGTCAGGAACAAAGCGCTTAGTATTGACAGTGACATTAAATTAAAGGTTGATGAGTGAGTTACGAACGCTGACAAAGCATTGGGCAACAGTGCGTTCACCCGTTTGTGTGTTTGTTTGTCATCAATGCTTGGCTTTTGTTCGCGACCCTCGCTTGTTGTACTTCATTGAATTGTTGAAATTTCGAAATAAGTACGATCTGCCGAAAGCAGTGTTTGGTCCGTGCCATTGACTTTGGTTCTTTGTTGGTGAAAACTGTAATATAAAGTTCTTTTTGGTATATTCATGCCTGCAACAGATTTTGAAGCTTTTAGAGGTCGGTTTTTGGATGGTTAACCGTTATATCGTAATGAGATTCATGCGGTTTATCATTATTTCAGCACGGTATCTATCACCTTCTGCTGGAAGTCGGTTTTTTCTGCTATACTTCCCAGTTTCATTTTTTCTTAATCAGTTTCAGTGTTTCTTGCGATTTTTCGGTCATCGTCAAATGTTGCTCCCCCCCGCCCTCCTCCGTGCTGCAAGATGGAAATCAGATTTTTTTAGAGATCAAACAACGATAGGTCCTGTAACGCGTTAAGCATCCGTCAGATTTCCGCAACACTCACCACGTCATCGGTCCACCTTGCTTAAATTTATACATAAGACTAGGTGACTCGGCGAACTTCGTACCGCCTAATAATGTGATAAATGAAGAACCGCTCGACCGATTTTGTGCAAACTTCACATAAACCATCTACTAAATAGTCCGAACAAAACCTAAATATTTGGTTCGGATAGGTAAGCCCGTTCTTGAGTTATAAAATTACAACGAAAAGTGGCATTGATTTTTATATATATAGATATCACAGAGCTTTCAATAAAATCTTCATCATATCACATCCTCCGCCATAACTTAATTCCGCTATCCCATTTCAGACACAGGGGCACAGATTTGTCCGATACTGTGTCAACTGAATCGCTATCCTTGTCCTAATCTTTGGCAACCCCAGTAACAGCTGTGTTTTTATCACCCGTTACACCCTCTTTGTATGCTGAAGGGGTACAGCGATCGCCATTTGATATTATATTTAAGAATACGGCCACGAGCATTTTAAGAAGTCTGTACATTACATCGTAACACGCCATGATTATGAATAGGAACGAGAAAAGAAAATAGTATTGAAAAAAATTAGACTATCCTCACTAGACCGTTCCGTTACCGACCAACGTCGCATACCATGCACGGAGCGTATCAGCACCGGCGAAATATTCAATATGGATATAATGCCTGAAGAATGCCTTTTTGCATTAAGTCCGCCTATGCACGACTACTGTACATGAAGTTTAAATAAATAAACATACACGGCTATGTTACACTAAATCAATAATGCCGTCGGAACGGTTGGCGTAGGTTCGATTCCCGCACAGAACAAATATTTGTGTGGCCTACAAATAGTTGTATGTATCGGTTCTGGGTGTCTTGTAATCTAGTAATTGTAAGTGCGGGACAAAGCTTTTTTTTAAATTAAAACCAAACAAGGAAATGATACATTTTAGTTGGCTTACTAATCCGTGTACTTTTTCTTTCCGTGCTTGACACTTTCCTACCACGGTCATACTTATGATACGATGTAGTGGGCAGGCACCTTTATGGTTTCAAGATATTAAATGAATATTTTATTTTGCATCATTCAAGCATGTTTGTTGACGTGGCCGACAGGCTAATGTCCTGCTATCGGGCAATAGGTATTATTACAAGGTTTTATGTTTCTGGAAAAACCGCAGGTTTAATTAGTATTTAAATAATATGTCTGTACTAACCTTGTAATTATTAACAACCTGTTGTTTTTTTTTTCGTATTTTACCTTATTGATGTTACGTTGAATACAGTCAAACGGGGTAAATAGAAACACAGGGGGTAAATAGAAATAAAATTTTGGTTAGGGTTTTTACTTTGATATCATATTTTTAGTTTCAATAAAGTATAGTGTTTTTAATACAACATTACAATAAAAACGTTTTGGGAACACATTCATTGTGCGCACAGCTAAGGAGTGGAATTCCTTGGCGGAATCTATGTTTTCTGATAGCTACAACCCGGGAATCTTTAAGTCAAGAGTGAATAGGTTACTTCTAGGTAAGCGCGTTCCATCGTCGACCGCATCGTCGCTTTCCATCAGTTGAGATAGCGGTCAAGCGCGAACCTATCAAGAATAAAAAAAAAAAAAAAAAAAAAGGACTTATATGCTGAAAACAGTTTTTTTTTTATCACGTGAAAGTTCTAATCAGCCTTGTTTCTATTCACCCCGCTTGACCGTATGTGATTCTATTTCGAATTTACCGTTATCATTTTTGGAGTTTTTAATTCTTATTTTTTTAAGTATGATTCAAGCGTGTTTAAAACAAATTATCCATAGCTTCCTTAATAACAGTTTCTCTCTATCATTAGCAGTCAATATCCCAGCGAATTATCGTCCAATTAAAATCATTAAGTTAATATCGGCCATCATACTTGGCTCCTTGTAATGCTGTCAATTTCCTATCGAACTGTCTCCCTAATACAAGGTTACGGTGATTGCGTACTCGCTAGGTAACGTGTAATTTTAACATTATCGCGTAAACGGAGAACTTGGTAACCGTCCATTCGGTATTCAATGCGGGCATCGCATCGACTCGCCGCCCGGCGCCGCCTGACATCGATACATAAATTGAATCTCACGATTCGATTCGATCACAGTAATTACACCCGCAAGATCGTCGTGTACTTAATTCATCGACTTCCGACGATTACCTATACACCGCTGCTTGTTATTATGGGAATTGATTTTATTGAGACATAGTGCGCAATCTACGCAATCGTTGGCTTTTCTAATAACCCACCGCACAATTACACTATCAATCTAAAGCTGGCAATAAAAGTCAGTCATTATGGCGGTTGATGCCTACTCTTTATTTAAACGATGCTCGGTTTCCTCTACAACCATAGACACTCGGTAATGTTCGTCTTAAGTTTAAACGGCAATCATAAAATAATATGGGGAGGGATAAGCATTACATTTTACTACTAAATGTATAATGCTTGGAAACAATAAAATAAAAATATCTGATAATATCTACAGGAAATAGACATTAAACTGAGCTAACAATGCTTACATCACATGTTATCGAAGACATGATTGTTTTGCAACGATGCGCTTCAGAAGAGTTCTGTCTCGAAACAGTTCTCAAAACAAATCTTAAGGCGGCGATGGGGTAATCATACATGTCAATCGTAGCACCCCGATATCCAATTAGGCCGACGGAAGACGCCGCAGTACCACGGACGCAATCAGACGCAGCCGGTTGGCAGGCAGCTTCGCGCCGCACGCCGCTCCGCGACTCATCTCATTACTCTCACCGCTCGCCGCGATTGCACGCTTACCACCACGATAAATAAAGCACGAGTCATCATGAACCTCGTCCTTAACACGCCGCAATCCACTGACAAGGAACGTGACGCTCTCAGTCAGATACTGCAATGAAAGTAACCCGCTACGAGTCACCAGCTATCGTGATCAACCGTACCCGCTTATTGGCAATCACGCTCCACCATTAGTCGAGCTTCTAATAAAGATATAAATTACGAAAAGTTAATTAAAACGCTTATCGCCTACCCGGTGGCAACGTGCCCGCCATCTATGCCGCTGCTCGAGAAAATTGAACGATTTATAGGAGAAACGGCCAGCAAACATCTGTTAGTGCCTGATTGATTTAGTACCGGTGACAGTCTGCACAAATATTTTGGTACTTTGTAACTTTCACGTCAACGTCGTGATACAAATTGAAACTAAATCAGGATTCTGCGATTTGCATAATGCTAACTCAGTGATACCATTTCTCAGAAACATAAATTACTCCACACAAATCTCTGATATCGTCCATAGATTTTGTACTTAGAGTGGCCACGGTACGATAAAGACAATCTGCCTTAACGGTGAACATTCCCTGATAGCAAGACGGATAACAGAATGGCCAGCAATCAGAGGTGGAATCGAAAAGTAGCTACTTTCCAATTCAATTCTACCTTTTCCCAATATGATTACCATTGCGAGAGACACGGAAATGCATTAGCACAATAACTGTCAGTTCGTCCGTTAGCGCACACAATATGACGTGGACACGGTCTGCGGGCGTGATGCGCTCGCGCTGCAAATGGGTGCGATTCTCACGGGGACTGCGCGGGCGCATCGAAGCCGGCGACCAGCGACCGCAGCCACAGGGGAAGCAGTGCGCTGTGTGAACAATATACGTAATTAATAAATGAATGAATAGAATTTGTAATTGAGAATCTACATATATGGCAAAGTCGATCCGAGTATTAGATACAAAACTGCTATATGGACAAAATTATAAGGTATTTGTATTTGAAACCACTGACCCATTTCGGATATGAAGGTTTATAGTACTTACTATTAATGTGCAATATAAATGCCAAACACAGCCTTACTTTAATTAGCCAATTAACCGATCAAAAGAATCAATTACAATCCATCATTACATTGAATTAATAAATAATATTAATTCCAAATGAATTCATTCCTTATAAGGTGGCACATATAGCCACAACTAATTGCAGAATGAAATTGATTCCAACTGCTACCGTCTCCATAGAAAGCTGAGTTATTGTCAAAGTAACAAATTGCATCGTGCGGCAATCTTGCAGTTCGAACCCGTGTCCATTAATTGTCATGGTGGCATCATGCATCACTGATTCCCGCATGCACGTTGATGTAACCGAGGTGAAAGGACTAGTCCTTGTGCAACGGGGATTAATGGCTAAGTAATTATGTTTCTTATTGTCCGTAGTTTCGAAATGGCTGACCATTGTTTAGGGAAATTGGTGATGCAGATCTGAAGCCGATTTCACCTGTTTTTTTTTGTTTCGAAAGTTGAAATGGAAAGGAATTGGTTGCATAGGATTTTAAGGTGTTGGTAAAGGTTTGCATTAACTATACAAATATCATGCTTAACTAAACAGAAAACTCGCAAAAAATCTAATAACTAAATCCAACACTTTGTGTGTTAAAACAGTAAAAAACATAAGTGGCACACCTAAAAATAATCTGAAAATAAAGTAAAAAAAGACTCAAGTATGAACAAACATGATGTGCCTTAACAAGCCGCTGACATTTCTGACATTTGTGTAAGTAAATCTGTCCTCGGATGCGTTTCGCTTCGGGCCACTTAAAGTGTGGACATTCTCGGATGCTTGATGGTTATGCCAGCTAGGCTGTTTTAAATATTGCCTGTGCCAGAAAAAAAAACGAAATGTCAGGAGGTGTGGAATGACGTTTCGAAAAGGTGTTCTTTTTTTGAAATATTATGTTTACGTTTTTAAATTCGTTAAGAAATAAAAGGCCGGCTTTGACATTTGAGAAAAACTCTACAATGTAACTGAAAGAAACAATAAAATAATATTTAAGGGTCCGGTGTAGTAGTAGCTATTTTAGTAGTAGCTACACTACACCGGACAAGCCGCTAGGAAGTCAAAATACAAATGTCAAAACTTGCCTTTTATTTTTTGACTACTTTAATAGAAAACACAAACAGTTCATAATGAAAAATGAAAGTTACATTTTGAATCTAAACGTTCAGTTGAGTTTTCTGAACAAAAATAAAAGTTATGTACGGACTGTCTCGACAATTGCCAGCATATCGCGTATCTTAGAATGCAATAGTGCTACTTTAACCCCTTTCCTCGGGCTTACGACATCCCGATGATAGCAGCTGATGTATTCAATGTTTTTCTTTACTTCTACGCTTGTGTCAAAATAGGGTTATTTTGACTTGTTTTGACTGCAATAATAGTTGTAGTGAGTATTTAAGTGATTTGATAAATGGGATGAAACACTATATTATTATTTTTTGTGATACAGCAGAATGACTTGAAACATAAATATTGTAAAGTTTAGAATTTTATACAGTTATGTGTGGGTATGTCTCGAGAACGATAAACTCTTGTCCCTCTATTCATGTCTTAAATAAAGAAATATGAGGCGAACATGAACTTTCACTGTTTATGTTAAAATATAGAATATAAAATATCACGATTTGCGCATTTGTGTTCCGGTGCACAATGATCGTGTCTAGAAAGTCGTTAATGCAGTCAAAGTCACGAGTAAAAACTAGTACAATACTGTAATGTGCAATTAATTTCACAAAAAACATCTCTAATTGCCTTCCTCAAAGTCTTTTTAAAACTTTCACATGTTTTTGTCTCGGTTGAAAAATTTCGTTTTCAAGCGAATGTTACACCGTTCCGTTCGTTCCTCTATTATTTCAAAGACGTGACGGTGTGATACGGTGACGGCACGTTTTAAACCGAATGAATTGCATAAAACAAAATGATTGAGACGTGAATTCGCTTTAATGGCATCAAATTAATATTTCTAAGGCCTTTTGCATTAGCCAGACGAAATTCATGGCGGTAAGGCCTAATTCTGTGGCCTATTGTACCTTATGGACATGTGAAAGTCAAGCAAGGGGTCGACTTGGGTTAACTGTCAGACATTGTTGAGTTTTTTTTATTATGTTAAACATTCGTAGTTCTTGTCAGTTTGATGTATCGACAGCTTCATTTTGAGTAGAAAGCTTCAATGTTTTGTGGAGTTTATGACGTCGATGAGAATAGTAAATGTTTGTGAATTGATTTTTGTGTGTCACTATGATTTCTGAGTTTTGTTAGCCACTACGATTGTTAGCTTTTTTTTATCGGGTGGGAAAATCATCTTATGACCTATCTCGTCTTGGGTGGAGCGGAAGATAGTGTCAGACTTTTACTGACTAAAAACCCACTCCTGTTCCTTCTAAGCCTTCGTCCCAGGGCCCCGGGTTTCACTTTCACACTACCCGTGGCACGATTGTTAGCTTGGCTTTTTCTCCTGTATCAGAAATTGAAACAGTTAACTAACCTTTACCTTTTTTTCGGAGGGAATACATCAATTGATTCCTCCAGCTGAGTGGAGCGAGATGAAGTGTTACACTTTACTGACCATGTTCCTTCAGTTGCCAGGTCTACAGTAACTAACCTAACCTATACATAAGCTATTGTTTATTTCACAACACGAAATAAATACAGATTAGCTAGTACCCACGCACGAATAAACATTTTTTCTTTCTTCTTTCTTTCTTTCTTACCCCTGTAGACTTCAATTGCACCCATCGTCTTTGTAAATTCGACACCTATACACATTACCCTTAAATAGTAATACGATGGTGTTAGCGGAAAAGCGAATGTCCATATGTGCGCAGGCGCAGGGGTCGACAACACGGTCAGAAATAGACGGGGAACTAGACGCACTGATGGGAGCCACTAATTATAGTGTCGACGCAGGGATTCATCCAGAGGGGATGTTACCATAACTTTAAAGATAGATAACACTAATATTATTCTTACTTTTAATCTCTTCACGCTTCTAAAAGTAATTCTGGAAAGATTCTTTTGTAAACAGTTTTTAATGTTGCTTCAATATCGATCAGACATTTTTTTATATATGTGTGATAGTAAAAAAATATCTCGATGGAAGATACTATGTGGTATTCCAGCCCCCCCCCCCTAGCCAAGTTACAACCGTTTCGTGTCGAATTCTGTTCTCCAATCGGTAACGCCTCTGTGTCAGCAATTGTAGAAAACGATAAGATGGTAGCCATTTTGACGCGCCTGAGTCGGCCGCTCGGTCTACAATAACAAAGGATGTAGCGTTGAACATTGTAGAAACGATAACAATTCATTCTATCATTTTGAACGATGTGAACTTGGCTACGAATTTTCTATTTGTTGGTTCTGACCATGTGACTTGGCTAGGGGTGCACCCCTAGACAAGTTGACAATCTGCAATCGTTAACGCTAGTCAAAACTAATCAAATGTATGGGAATGACATCATCTTAATGTTAAGTCAGTAGGCTTCAACCCTGCTGGGCCGAAGCCCACTTGGTTTTGCTGACATCTCTTTGAAGCGCAGTTGGGGCAGTTATCATTATGCTATTTCTTCTTCTAGGAAGAACCCACACCTCCTACTTGGGTTCGGCACAACACGTTTTTTTCCTCCATTCTGTCTTGTCACCCGTCAAACTATCACTAACTGCCTTTTCTTTCGTATCACTCCCCACACAATCCATCCATCTTTTCTTTGGCCTCCCTCTCCCTCCCCATCCATTTACATGTATACTCAGAACTCTTTTAGTAACATGCGTTTCATCCCTCCTCTTCACATGATCATACCAAGACAACCGATTCACTGGGCTACCAGTGCTGACATATTATAACTACGCAGTAAAAGTTCTTTTATATCTTAATTAGATTCGTGACCTGTAAAGTCTTTGCCCTCACCACGTAATCACCATTTTCTAATATTTAAGCAGACATTTTTTATCGTTTTCAGGGGTAAACATCGTTTACGTTAACATTCGTGACTAGTGACGCTCTAAAACTGTGCCTGTATAAAAAAAAAACTGGCCAAGTGAGAGTCGGACTCGCGCATGAAGGGTTCCGTGCCGTCCGAAGCAAAAAACGACAAAAAGATCACGTTTGTTATATGGGAGCCCCACTTAAATATTTATTTTATTCCGTTTAAATTTAGTATTTGTAGTTATAGCGGCAAAAGAAATACATCATCTGTGAACATTTTAACTGTTAGCTGTAGTCTCAGGGAGATGTCAGCAAATCGAAGGGGCCCAGCAGGGTCGAAGTCTACTCGGGCCATGGGTAGTGTGAAAACGAAACCCGGGGCCCTGGGACGAAGGCAACGAAGGAACAGGAGTGGGTTTTTAGTCAGTAAAAGTCTGACACTATCTCTCGCTCCGCCCAAGAGCGGGATTTGTCATAAGATGATTATCCCACCCAATAAAAAAAAAAAAAACTGTTAGCTGTAGCTATAGGTCTGATGAGATACTGCCTGGTGACAGACAGACGGACAGCGGAGTGATAGCAATAGGGTTTTTACCATTTGGGTAAGGAACCCTAAAATAAAGCACAAGTGAAACTAAAAGTAGAATTGCTTTTATTTTGAAGGCACGTTCCGACCAAATACGTTTCGTGTTATTGTTAATACGATTTGCTTACATATCATTACATGTGACATGGTAGTTGTGAGGTTATGAAAATATGCATAATATTGCATTTTTGTTGAATGCAATAGAAACTTGGCGGCACGGGACAGCGACGCCATTTGCGAAATGCTTTTAGATTCTAGTCTTCCATTTTAATGTTTTTACAGCACATTTCGATGCAAGCGGGTAAAGTTTGGCATTGTATTCTAGGTGGAATACATATTTAAATCAAAACTGCAATGGCAATTGCCCACGTTTATCACACGACGTTTTTCAATACATTTAAAAAATAATTAAAAATTAATAAATAAACAGGGGTTGACCGGGGACTCGTGGGAGCTGTGTGGCACCCAGCATGATACGATAAACGTAATAAATTGTGACGAGTTTGCGCACTTTTCTGCACTAGTGCAAAAAACAGTCAAATGCGTGCCTAAAAGCGGTTGGAGTAGGAGCGAGTATTCCACAGCAATTTTTGAGAATATATCCTTTTGTTAATATGTTATCTGAAATTATTTTGTGTAATTACAAACTCTAGATCGTTATTTCATTCTGAACTGTATTGGAGTAATATTGAATTATATAGTAGGCATTGCGAACGGATTGCATGCGAATCATAAAATATATCTCAGAATTGCCGACTTCAACTAATATTAAAGTCATAGTTTTATTTAGATCGTTCCTTGTCGGAAACTTGCGGTAGTTCACGAGAACATGTGTTCTGCAGATGTTGTTTAAAAGGCATTTAACCCTACATCTTACGTACCTACAGTACATATTATTCTATTGGTCTACAGGCTTGCTCGAAAGAGTCTCTGTCACCGCGGCTCTGGGATGCCAAGGAAGACTAAATGGAATGCTTTTAACCGACTTCAAAAAAAGGAGGTTATCAATTCGGTTGTATTTTTTTTTTCTTTGTCCAACACCTTCTTTCACTTTAGCTGTGGTAGGGTCTCCTTGTAGGTATGTCTGCACTCGAGAGCTCTGTTCGGGCTTGTCTATTGTATTTGAGTGCTAGATGTCTTTCTGCGTATTTGACCACAAGGTGGCGTCAGTTCTTTCTCTTCCGTAGGTCGGGGATAATTTGGGCCTTTTTGACTGAGTGATCGTCATTTTATCTTATCAAAGGATTTGACCGTACCATCACATACGACTTTCTTTCAGCTTTTCGGCAAAGTTAACATTGAACGATCCTCGGACAACTGAAGGAACACAGCTGTGTTAGTCAGTCAAAGTCTAATTCAGTCTCGCTTCTCAAGTAGAAAGTATTCAATGATTTCCCAACCTAAAATAGTAAAAAAGGAGGTCTTGTTAATAATGCAAACACAGGTCGACGAACAAAGTCGGATATAATTTAACGATGAAGACGATATTTTAAAGTTTAAGTATCCTAGATTGTTTGTTTAAAATTTCAATTTTCTCGCTCGTTTGCGATTCCATCAAGATATTATTAAAGCAGCCTAGCTAGTATGTGTGTATGTTTAATTAGCAACTCTCGCTTTTATAACGGTTTTCAAATTTTCACACGGACACGAATAAAAAAGATCTTTGTTTTTTAAATTTTGTTTTGTGTTTTTTCAGCGTCATTATCATATATCATGATGATATCGACACCCATCAATCGAGTCAATCAATCGTCAGTTCGATTTCAATCTTACCTTATAATGGCTTTTTACAAAATCATTACAGTGTTTAATCAATTTCTATACAAAATGTTTATTTACCTATTTATTATTCACGATTACTTTTTTACCGAGTCAATCGATGTCCGACAATTGATTTCGTGATCAACGTAAGTAGACGCTGACTGTCGTGACATAACAGCCATTTTCGTCTTATTACTTTATGCTCGAATCATTGGTCATTGTGCTTTCTACCACAAACAATAATAAAGGCTTGCATAACGTGCAAAAACTGTAAAATAGACTTTTATCTATTGGAAAAGCGAGAGTGGCTGTCAGGAAAAGTATATACTTCTTGCTTCTAGCTTGTTTATGGAGGCGACGTGACGAGTTTTACATAATCTGTGGTTAATGAAATGACGTTTGCGTAGTCGGACGGATGGTCAATATTTAGTTTTCCTGATTGTTTAACTAAATCGGGGAGCGTTAATGCGAAGAAGGGACGCCTTTATCCGGTTGTGTAAAGTTTAGGATAGAAAGGGATTTAGATTGGTTTAGGATAGGTTTGTTTAGTAATTGATAACCATCGCATATTCCGCCTACATTGCTATAGAAACCTAAATAGGCTTTGTATAATTATTTTTATTAACTCAGTAGCAAAGGTCAACAGTTCCTAAACACTTAAGTAGGTAGGCACCTATTAAAAATAATAAGCATTCAATTTTCGCTAGTAATTTGATCACGCAATGTTTATGCCTATTTATTTAATGGACTTTGCAAAAAAAGGACACTGCGTGAAAAGATCGCGTGTTGCGACCTAAAATAAAAACAAAAATTTTGCGTTCCATCTTTAAATCTTCAATTTAGTGCTAGTGTAGTGCGGACTGCGGTTTTCGACATAATCGAGTCACAAGAATCCTAATCGATATCTTTTGACATTTGGAATGCGTTGTTAGCATGAAGGGTAGCTGATATCGCCCTTATCGACAAAACGCGTGTCTCCAAGCCGCCGTACCTGGCCCGCCGATCACGGATTGAGAAATAGAAAAATCACGATACCCTTTGCATGAGCATAGAGTCACGAGATCACTAGTGAAATGTCTTGTATAACTGAATTTATTTGTTAAACTATCGTGAACGTTACAACCTTGAAGTTTTATAGGCTGAACCTGGCTTTCATTGTAAATCGTTCGCCATTTTCGTTTATGTTTCAAACAAGATAACAGGTGGAAGGCGATTGAAGATTTTCTTTACATTTACACAAAACATAATAAAATGCACGTCTCGTTTTTTAAACACATTTATTTACTTAAGAACTAAGGATTATTTATTATTAAAGCTAATAGCTCTAATAATATAAACAAAGCGTTTATCTCGTTGAATAATATTACATATAATTAACAAGAAGCTCTATTTGTTTTTTCTATTTTAAATTATTGTAGGCGAATTAAGTGCTTGAGTAGAATATATTTTTCAGTTATTTTATTATGTTCCGGTTAATTTTGGTATAACCAAGGTTGGGAGGTTTTGAAAAGTCATCACCTGTTTAAATTCGGCGTTAATTAGACACATATCCATCACAATATATCACAGAAACAAAAATAACGAAATACATTTGAAAAGTGTTCACAGCTGGATGTCTCACATTGCCAAGCCCATAATGGTTTTATTTGCTGTGTAAACAATAATTTTGTATTGAAAGTAGGCGATGCGTGCATTCTGCGTAAAATATACACACACATATTTAATAGCTACGTTTTTATTAATGGTAATTATATGATTTGGGTCGCTATTATTTCCATGTTTTCCCACGTCACGACTGTTTGTACGAGTACAATTTGATGGAATTGAAAATACTACTCTACTCTACCTCACTTTACCCTACTCGATAAAAAGTATCCTATAAAAGTATGTAATATCGCAACCGAAGTATAAGTATTATAATTTAGTGTCTTCAAGGCTAGAGTGAATAGGCTCTTAATAAACTAGTGCACCTCACCATCAACGATTGCATCACTACTTACCATCAGGTGGGATCGCAATCACGCACTAGTTTATAATAATTATAAAAATATTTATATGTCCGTCTCCTGGTTCTAAGCTACGTCAACCAAATCAGTTCAGCCGTTCTTGAGTTATAAATAGTGTAACTAACAGGACTTTTATATATATAGTCTGGTGCTAAATTATTGTCAGTACTTCAAAGTACTGTTTCGAAGTGTCCCTCGATACGTGTGCAAAACACCATTGATGTCACACATGTGGTCTTAAATATGTTCTTAGTTTATATTCCTGTACCTGCCAAGTGATCCGTCAAGCCGGCCTCTACAGTAAATACTTGAATTTAGCGAACGGTGTCACGGCACAGACATAGTGCAGATTGTCGCCCTTGCAAACGAACGTCACACATGACTCCGTTACGTTCGTTCTGCGAGAGATTAAGCAGACGCAAAACGTATCTAAAAAGTGGGACATGCCGGGATTATACGCTGTCGTGCCGTGTTACTAAATGGATTTAGTTTTTGCCCTTTTGCTACCGTACTGCAAAGGGAAAAAGGAGTTAGTGATAGCATGACCGGTAACAAGGCAGAATGGAAGAAAAAAACATGTTGCACCGACCCCAAATAACACATGACAGGGGCAGGAACATGCTGATGATGCTACCATACTGCACTGTGTATTAGTAATTAAATAATACGAAAATTAAGACTCGAAATTGCTCGTTTCTCACGCACTAATGCACAGGATGTCAGCTAAAACGGCCACCGACCGTCTTTCTTCACGGCGATTACATTGTTAGTATTGTTACTTTGCAAACGGATAAGCACAAGTATAACACGGCCCCGGAGATCATCCAGAATAAGGGCGTAATTGGACACATCCGAGCACGCGCGACCGCGCGACACATTTATGCGAAGTCGCGACACGGATCCCTTTGGTGTCGCCGCCTGTTTGAGATGCGTTGCAATGTCGCATGTCGCGTGTCGTGCGTGTGTTTCTGCATAATATTTTTTCTTCTTGTTCATCATAACAACTCTGCAGCTATGCCACTAATGATATCATTCCGATATAAGTGATGTTATTAAAAATATATAATTTTACTCAATTGATTTTCTTGCGATTTCATACTTTCCTCTGATGCTAACTGCTCCTAAGTGGAGCCGTGTTAAAGAACGAGTTGGTCATGCTCATCGGGTCCACTAATTATTTCACACTTTCCCGTTAAAAAATAAGAGCGTTATAATCGATGGTTTGTCTTCATGGCTTCCGTTCCGACCGATCAGCTGTGCATTCGATATTTTCTTCTTTGATATTCTTTGCCAGTCGGATGCGCTCGATCCCCTTTTTGCCGATTCTGAAATGCAAAGCGATTCAGCAGCATCTCGTTTCCAAACAATGGGGCTTTGTATCCCATTCGAAGATTTTACGTTCGTATTTTACAATACACGATAGAGAGATCTGTGATTTTCTTATCGCAGTCAGTATCTTGACTGTATAAGTGCGGATCAAAAACAACGCCCTATATCGTAAAGAGCGAGGAATTCTTGTGTGATTTTCGTATTGTTCGTTTGCAAATTTTATTTCGACAATATCTGTATGCTATAGCTAATTCGCCCTTATATGGTGCGCTTGCGCAAGATATATTCTTGTGATATTGTTTATGATCTCAACAAAGGGCATTGGCCCAATTCACCAACTGATCAAACAAATGTATTTCAACACAGTCGATATTTTCATAAGTAATACGCTGCATAACAGACATTAGTTACCATCTTAACGCAAGCTGTTTCTAAATTCTGCAATGATCCAATTTCGTCCGCAGCAATTGAAGTTCTTTGTTTACTTCGATACAAATCTTATTAGGACTCCGGTCATCGGCTTGATGCGTTTTTTTTTCCGTTGGTTGACAATCAGAGCGCAACATAGTACCGTACCGTTTCTTATGTTGCTCAGTGGCTAGTGGCTACCCGCCGATTAACCGACTCCGACCGGCCGGAACGAGGTATAATGAGTTTATTGTAATTACCCACGCGCCGCAGAGCCACAAGCCACGATTACTATCTGAACGGTGTATTTGCAAATATACCGATATGAGGGTGCATCGGTACTGTTAATGCGTTTCGGAATGCAAATAGGAGAAAGTTGCTTTGTTACGAGGAAAAATATCTGTGGACCTAGAATTTTTTTATGTGGCGATAAAATTTTAATGTCGTCATTGTATACTCCTCCGTGGCAATTATTTCCGTTGCTTATTAAAAAACAAATCACTATTATAAAGTTGGATAATTAAGTGATAAATAACTTTCTTTATTTAACTATCTAATACCTAGAGCATAAATTACGTGTGATAATTATCAATACTTAGAAATGACTGAGGAGCTTTTTAATTCTTTAATCGCTTCTTTAACATTCAATACACGCAAATGTCATGTTTTCGCCAAAAATAGTCACGATTTTGACATTTAGGAGTTGTATTTTTAACCACTATAATTTTGCTGTCAACTTAACGCTTTATATTAATTTTGTTTTTTCTTTTCTGTTACAGGTATGTACAATCTGTCAGCTGCTTTATAGATGTAAGAAATCAATTTGGTATGTAGAAAGCGACACATTTAGAGTGGTATCATTATATCAACCCTCGACTGGCCGTGGGAGTGGACATGTGTATCCTATAGCTGTTCCCGAGTAGCCCGCAGCGATTACTCTATCGTAAATTAGTTTGTGGCGTTCAATTTGCGATAACACAGTAGTAGGTCCGTTGTATCTCGTAAATAGTGGCAGGTCTAAGGTCCGACTCATCCAGTCACGAACGGGTTAACTTATTGGTTGTCGATGCCTATAAATAATGATCATTAATCAATTGATGTGACTAATTGGCGTTTAGTGCTTTCGTGTTGTTTATGTTGCGTTTTTATTTAGTTGTGGGGTTAATTGATGTGTCTATACATGGAAATTGATGTTCGGTGGGTGAGACATGAATTTTAAGTAGCATTTATCTTAGTTGGACATTTATTTTTAAATTGATTTCGATTTTTTATTTTAAATTGATTTCGATTTGGATGCACATCGTTAGAATTTTATGTTTTACGGTCACCACAACACATTACGTAGGTTTTTTACAGTCCTCATTGCCACTGAAACGCTTGATAATGCCAAGATACAGAGCCAGGAAATAAAACAGCTGTTCTCGTTTACACTATATTGCGACTAATAAATGATTGTACATACTTCGAAATATTTGCAGGCTTACCCAAATATTTCGATCATAAATTGGAAATAATATTACGAAAGTACCTATTCCATCATAAAATACATGACAGGATTAACCCACAGTTTTAATAGATGACTCAAAATAAATTATAAATCGTAAAAAACGAAAAGAAAGTCCTCGTAACACAATAGGTTGTAGTGCAAATTAAAATGGAAACCAATTTACTTTTTCACATGGCAAACAAACTACATAATGCCATAGGGAGCCAGCTTAACCATAGCATGTTCATGTCATTTGGCTCTGCCACCGTCAATCATAGCGTTTTGTTCGTGAAATACGACAGTGTGTCATGCGAGAGTGGGCCAACCGCATGCAAATTCATGTGATATTGTGATATTTCGCATGTTTGTTATACTTTTTTTTGGATTCAGACTGATACGTGCGATCAAAAGAAATTAGGTTAGAACGATAAAGCATTTTTTATTGTACAAAGAACCGTTGTTTTTTTTTTTGTTTGATTGATTTTTTCTTCTGCAAGAAATATTTTATTTGTCACACATAGTTATACGCAGTGTAGAAACAACATGTAGAAACTCAAAATTAAAAAAAGAATACTATCATTGTGTGTGTCACGGTTGCGCCAAATAGGTCCAGCAAAAATGCCAGACAACTACGTGGTAGTTGCCTACCGCTGGTTTTCAACTAAACCTTATTGACGACGAATGAAAATGAGTTTATTTTTAGTAAATTGTTTGTTTATTTAGTTTTTTTTTGGTACTTTTTTGTCTTTTGTCTTTTTTTATTACAAATGCGGTCTTAAGAAAATTAAGAAGCGAAAAAACTCGAGCAGACGGACACAACAGTGATTTTCTGTTTTCTTTAAAAGGTCGAAAACCCTCATAATAATCACGTTGCACTATTTCCCAACATTTTATGGCCATGTTACTCAAACTTTCTACTGCTGCGTGTCGGTCATCCAGTCATAGGTCAGCTCGTTGCAACGAGCATACGTTTTCATTGCTGTACGTCTGCAGTTAGCGCACAATTTGCAAGTAATCCCGCGCCAGCCGCGTTCCCACGTTGCTTGGTACTAACCACCTGTACCTAAAAGCTCTATAAGCAGTGGCGGATAAGCCACATAGCAAGAGTAGCAAATGCTACGGGCCTCGCGCATTCGGAGACCCTGTATGTTCGGGGATCCCGCACTTGACCGTTAAAATAACTACAAAGTATATAAACTACAAGAAATCTAAATAAAGCTGATTTTTTTGCATGTGATAAAGTAGAAGTCTACAGAATAGAAGATCTATATTAATAAGTATCTTTTAAAGATAATAATCTTGTTTTGAAGTATTTGGGTAGTAAGGGTAAATGAGGAAAATAAAATCTTTGCTGAATTATTTTGTACAAAATATTTTATAGGTAAGTAGGTACTAGAATATCTACCTATAAAATATAGGGGGCCCTGGGTAGACGCAGGGGCCCTTGGTCGAATTTGCTACAGGTCTCGCACTGGCTTAATCCGCCACTGCCTGTAAGATTGCTGTTCGCCTATAATGTTGCGTATAATGTACCTACAATTCGGTGCAGGATGCAAATTCTGTGGAGCTATATTATTAGAATTGAAATGCATTAAATTACATGATCTTTTTCTGACCCTTATGCAGCATATATATATTATTTTTAACTTCAATGATATCCAATGATATCCCCCGCTCTTGGGCGGAGCGAGAGGATGTGACAGACTTTTACTGACTAAAAACCCACTCCTGATACTTCGTTGTCTTTCATACTAGGGCCGAGTCTTCCTTTCAAAAGCAGACCTTTGGCCCAAGTAATGCAGTATATTTGGAACATGCTAATATTACGAAAGCAAAAGTTTGTATGTGTTTAAGTTACTTTCAGAAATTACCTCGCACAAACAAAAGAGAAACTTTACCTCTTTTTAATATTATTGTAGATTTTAAAAGTTTATCAAAATACCTTTAACTTTACTAGTGATCCTTGAAAACTTCTAATTAAGAGCATAGAAAAACTTTCCTTTCTTAGCAAAAGATATAATACAATATCTAAATGGACGTCATATGAATGACACTTATAGACAAAAACGCCCATTCTCCTTTAATATTTACCTATCCCAATAAAAATTGTAGAGTTTCAAGACTAGGAAAACCACTGAACGTAAATCCTAGATGCAGTATACACCTTATGAGGTACCTACATAGAAATATAACCCCTAGCCACATTCAAACAATTTGAAACCGCATTACCATCGTTACCAACAATTACGAATTTATAATTTCGTACGCATAAAATTTCATACGGTAATTTGATGTTGGTATTGCCCGATACAACCGCAACAAGTTAATCACGACGGGGGCTAAAGGTGGCTAACAGACGTGCCGACTGCCTTACAACAACACACCTTGGATGGTTATTGTAATTTATTGCTCTATGGTTCTTGCATTTGGCTACGTTCGGATGGCTCTTGGCTATTATGGTTGTGCATATTTCGTAGTAATTATATCTTTGAATAGTGCAGATTTTTCTTGTTATTAATGTTAGTTTTGTTACTGTGCTCTTTAATAAGATGTGATGATTTTTGGTATAAGAACACTGTGCATGAGTGGTATTAAGAATTCAAGCAAAGTCAAAAATAGAAAATTTTAAAACATGAAACACCCTAGTACCAATGTTAAATTTTATGTAAAATACATAATTAAGAATGCATGTAAGAAATGCTTGAGGCAGAAAGTTTCGAAAATTTGCAGCATTTTAGGCTCTGCTGCTAAAAGGTTTTTAAGAATACTACATTTTCACAAACATAGCCCTCTCTTCACGTAGGTATAGTAAGTGATCTCGTTATGATAAGTTTCGGTAGCATCCGACGACCCAGATTGGTTTCCAATTTATTTAAATATAATGCAGTATGACGTATTTCATTATACGAGATCGCTTTTGTTCGCTTGCAGAAATGTAGACTATTCGATTCAATACAAAATTTCATCGAAATTTAGGTTAAACAAGTTATTTTATTCTGTTAAGCTGTTTTATTGTAATATATTCTTTTTGTGTGTGCAATACCTACAAAAAAGAATAAGATTAAATATTCTTATAAATTTAAACCAAATTAAGACTCTATGTTTGTAGATTTGGTTTAAATTTATTGATATTTATATTTTTTCTATTTTTATTATTAAAAAAGAGAAGATGTAAAGAGTTTTCTTTATTTTTATTATTTTCAATAAAATAATTTACCATAACTCAAGTAAAAGAGAATATTCACGCTTTCCTTTTGTAGCTAAAAACACTATCACCTCTTCTAAAGACATGAAACTAGGTATGTAATTAATAAAAAGTATCTTCATTGACAACGACGAAGTTACCAAGCTGCTAATTAATAATAATAAAAATACATTCAGCCGAACATAGAACCTCCTCCTATTTGAAGTCGGTTAAAAAGAGAAATTCGATATGAAATCTGACGTCAAAGTCCATCACGCCCTTATGGCCACCATAGAAAAGACCGTTTTTATGAGAGAGCCTGTAGTTGTTAACTTTTTCGATAAATTTCGATTAACCTGTCGCATAATTAGTATTTTGTTTTTGTATACTGGTTAGAAAACATTTTATTTTGACGCGTATTTCCTATTAAAAAAAAACAAGATTACAGCATGCAAAGGTACATACAATACAACTGGTTACCACCACGATGGTTTTTTTTCCATACATCGATATCCGATTGACATTTCGCCTCGCTTCATCGAATTCAACCATAAACAACAGAGAGAGAGCCGAAAGTTTATAACAAAAAATAAATAAAAATCTTTGACGTATACGTAACACGGATTACTAATTAAATTGAAAGGCGAATCCGCTTCCTGTTTTTTTTGTCGTACTAAAATTTAAGATTTATTAATTAGCATAAGTAATTATAATCATAATGAGATCGCTTTGCGACATTCTTTATGTTAGGGCAAAAAAAAACGTGTAATTTATTGCTTGATGGTAATTTTTTGAATTCCGTACCAAAAGGGTAATAACGGCACCCTATTGCAAAGACTCCGCTGTCCGTCTGTCTGTCACCAGGTGTCATGAACCCTGATAGCTAGACAGTTAAAATTTTTACAGATGATGTATTTTTGTTTGCCGCTATAACAACAAATAATTATTTTTATTATTTTTTAATTTGCTATAAACTAGTGCTTGACTGCGATCCCACCTGATGGTAAGCAGTAATGATATGATATGATATGATGAGGTGCACTAGTTTATTAAGAACCTTTTCAGTCTAGCCTTGAAGACACCCATATTATAATCGGATGGAAAAACCTCAGCAGGCAAATTGTTCCAGTCCTTCGATGTACGCGGTATAAATGACGAGGCGAAACGCTTAGTCCGGACCGTAGAGGTTTCAACAACGTAAGGGTGGCTCGCCGATATTATATAAAATATTTAAGCGTGGCTCCCATACAATAAACGTGATTTAATTGGCTGTGTTTTGCTGCGGACGTTACGGAGCCCTTCGTGCGCGAGTCCGACTCGCACTTGGCCGATTTTTTTATTACATTGGCAAAAAGGTTTCGTTTTTGGCGCCGGTGGAACACTCATTCTGTAAGCAAAGTGAAATCCATAGTGATATAAATATTTGCAGAACTGGAACGGTTACAGTATTTACAAGCCCCGTTCTTAATTACCTATACGACGTTATAATTTTCATTTTGCGATACAAATAAATGTCACCACTCATTTAGATACCTTACCGAGAGATAAGATCACGCTGTAAACTTCTCGATCACGATTTAATCGAGTTTGAAACGACATCGCTTAGTTTAACCACGATTTATAATTGAACTAGCGTCTGGCAGCGGCTTCACCCGCGTGAAAGTCAAAATTTATTCTAAGGTACGACGTAGTCTCAGGATAAAAAGTATTCTATGTCCTTTTTCAAGGCTTTTTTTAATTGTTTATAAGCTCGTACTTTCTAATAGTACGACGGTGCGATCGAAAATGGAGTAGGTAAGTTTTCCTATTTACTTCCTTGACTTAACCTCAGGTTGTAGGGATGGTCCAATCTAGATTCAAGTTTCAATGCTGTAGACATAGGGAATATAAAGCAATCACCTCCTTCTGCGAAGCAGTCACCGCCTTCTACGAAGCAGTAATGCGAGCAAAATATATGGCGGAAAGCGTGAGGTGGAGACAATGCTCACGTCCCGGCCCCTACTGCGTCGGGAGTCGCAGGTCTACTCCCGGCCACTGGGCTTGCGGACACGAGCTACCTATTTCTCCGATTACGGCCAGGCTGTGTGTTCCACTCGCGGCTCAAAGAGATGTCAGTAAGATTGACGAGGACTGTTAGAGCCGATGCCTACTGTCCGATGGGATGTGGGATTGTTTGAAACAAGTTTTCAATGAAAATCATTTTTTCATTGCAAGCTTTTAAAGCGCAGTATATACCTATAATTAATACTCGTCAAGACAATTTCAAAAAGCTCAATCACGGTAGGGTAATCTGAGATCCTATGGCCGCCTTCCGGTTCCGTCATCAGATCAGCTCCATGTCATAATAATTTTGCCTTGTCATCTGATTTACACATGCATGCAAAATTTCAGCTCAATCGGCAACCGGAAAGTGGATCAAATATAATTTGCAACATTTGATTACAGACTACAAACATCGGGACAGGTGAAAAACTAAATAAAAGCTTGTAAAAATTACCGTGGCCTTGGATTGCATAGGGCAAATGACCACTGGTGGGTTTTAGTCAATAAAAGTCTGACACTTCCTCGTATAAAAAGCGCTGTGGAAGTGAAAAATGTAACAAATAGACAGACAGACAATGTGACTGGACTTGCCCATATAAAATTAATATAATTTTTATATTTTTTCCTTCCGAAACCTTTCAAGTTTCACACTGTGTCATTAATTTTTATTGCCAGCGATTAATGTTAATGTCATTATTTTACATCGATATTTTAAATCATAACTGTTATGCTAACATTTGGCGAGGTAATTTTGCATTTCCGCCAATTTATTTTCGAGACGGCGTGATATTTTTCTTTTAATTTTAACGGACATGCCATATTATAAATGCATTTATTAATTACCCAGAAGCTTTTAGGAATGGTCATTTATGTTATAAGATGACGGTGATATGCTTTCACATTCCATTACTGACTATATTGCGTAATAGTTTGAAGCGTTATAAAGCGCGATCGGTCTCGATTCAACATACAGCATCGGTACCTACTCACTTACACGTATTCGGGTTAATTAGTCAAGTTAATAAAGCCGTTCAATCATTCTTTGTTACATTCAATCATTGTCCCACAACATGGCGGGTCTCCACATCATAAATCTCGAACTATCTCGATCGGTATATTTCTCCACCACCTACAAGCTAGTCGCGAATTGTCAGCGGAAGCACTTTGATAATATATCGCCTAATTAAACAAGACATGTTCGGACAACGCAGCCTTTCTATTAAAATATCGTTTTGACACCGCGCGATCGCCTGTCAGTTTTTACGATCATCGGATTTCCGACCACGAGTGGCCGGGGCCACTTTGAATTAATTAAGCTCATTTAATGAAACAACAATATCAATTAGTGTCACAATCGAGCGCGTAATCGATTAGAATCGATTGACAGATGGGGGATCGCGTCGTGATTATTTGACATCCCACGCGATCATTAAATTCGATTTGTAAGACAATAAATGTAATTGTGCGTATTTACATTGAGGTCTGTCTCATCTAGGGCACTTTATATTGTTGTTGGCGGTTCAATTGAGTCGTCTTGCCTTTTCGGGGTATTGGGTGCGATTGCTCGGCACCGACGTCTGCGCAGAATGTATGGAGCGGCGGACATGACAGATAGATTGAATTAATGAGCGCTTTTCATGTAATCGGTTGTTTATCATTGTAGGTTGTTGCATTAAAATGTATGCCATCGTATTCAGTGATTCACTAGACTTTGATAATAGCTAAGACTTAAAAAATGTCTTATTTTCAAAAGACAAGGACACCTAGGACATTTTTTTGAGGAGGGAAATTATTAAATAACTCCTCATGTTTTAAGTGGAAGGAGAGGTAGTGTCAGGCTTTTATCGACTAAATCCCACCTGTATACCTTCAGTAGGCTTTGTGTTCCAAGGCCCCCTGAGGGCTTTTGAGTGAAGAGTGAATAGGTTACTAGTTTACACGTTTGCTTAGTGTAAACTTACAAGCTAGTACAACAACCATAGTAGCAACCTATTCACACTATTGGGCCTCAAGCCTCCTCTTTAGGAGAGGGAATTCCAACCACGCGGGGCCAGTGCGGATTGAAGAATGTCACATGTCTTCGAATTTTGATATTTTTGGTTCTAGGACATGTCGGTTTCCTTACGATATTCTCCTTCGCCGTTTTGAGATTAGTAGTGATGAAATAAATTACACAAAGTAATGCGCGTGGTATATACTTTATTGCACACCAAAGATACAAAAGGAAAACATACTATTGACAGCCTTATCGCACCAGGCGATATCTTCCAGCCAACCTGCAATAACTTACTAAAACATTGAGACAAAATCAACCTGATTCCACATTGGACTGCCTCTTATTGCCTTCGATTCGTAACTCCAATTTTCACTCTACAAAGTTACCGTCTAAAGCTATATATCGTAGAACTACAAGAAAGATGTTACTCTATTGAGAGCCGGATAGACTTGGCTGGCAGCCAATAACTCCGACGAATATTGATTGATGGCAAGCTGACGGGGTCGGAACCGCGACAGTCATCTGCTCCACTCTACTACTTATTTTGATGTTACTACTTTGTCACTTCTCTTTCGATATATTACGAGTAAGTAGGTCAATTTTCATGAGACAGAATTATTGATTATTTTGCAGTTTCATGGTTAAGAGCCTCAGCAGAACCGATGCCTGCTAGGGCCGTGGATCTTGGGTAGTCCGAAAAGGAACCCCGGGGTGTCCTGGAAAGCAAGGCAGAGGAGGATCATAGGTATGGTTTTAGTCAGTAACAGTCTGACACGCCCTCCTGCTCCGTCCTTGAGCGGGAGAAGTCATTGTATAATTTCACGCATTAAAAAAAGTGGGAAATTATCCCAAGGAAACATACTACCGGGACAAGGATTCCTATATGCTATTTCAGGATGTGGTCTACAGGTATGACAAATTTCATCCAAATCCGTTCAGCCGTTCGAGCGTGAAGAAGTAACAAACATACGCACATACGCACATTTACAAACATTCGCCTTTATAATATTATGTGATTAAGTACCTAAAGTAGCAGCCAGCAGCAGGTCTTGAAGTAGATTTCAATATTTAGATTTTCATCTGAATTTGAAGTAGGCAATAAGATTTTTATAGATGTTTGTAATAAGATAGATTTGTATTTCCAATTTTAAAGCTCAGATAGTAAAGTCACGTCGAGGTAGTATAAAAGTAATCAAAACTCTTTTATATGATTCGTAAAAATAAAATTGTTTCACTTTGGAGCGTGGGTGTCTAAATTATGATTAGCAATTAAAGTTTTATGTCCAGCTGTAAATTATGAAATATTGGGACTTTGTATGTATGTATATCTTAGGGTTGTCAACCGTACTCTAATAATATAGAGTATTGTACTCTATTTTGCGCAGGAGAACTTTATAATTTATGAACACAATAGTGTACGCTTAAATACTCTACTCTTTTGTTGAATTGAATTAAACTTAATGAAGATTGCTATTTCAGTATTTAACTGAAAAAAATGCCCTTTTCGAAAACTTACGATAAAAGAATATCATGGCTATATTAAGCCTGTTTGGTAGTCGTACAGTTATTTTAAAGCACTACAATGTTTTTTTTTTTTAAAAAAAAAAACGTAAAACAATTATGAGTACTCAAAGTAGTACTTTTCATTTCGCACCTCTAAGATCAGATATACTCTATTTCTTCTCAAGAATGTTGGCAACCCTAGTGTGTCATCATAAAAAAGTACCTTAAATGTTTCGAGTGGAATTCCTCGTATGAATGAAAAAGTTTGGCCGCGAGAGTTTTTTTTTTGACAGCAAAAAATTGACTGAATTGATCGATCGCTGGAATGCTGACTGTAGCGAAAGTGACATGTCAATTTGCCTTTCTGTCAGATTTAATTACTAACTTAATTAATTAGTAAGAAATAAAATTATTAGCCAACAAACATCACAAGGCAGTTGCTCTGATTAATCGCTACTGAAAAAAAAAATGCGAACTCATTTAAAAGATACCGCTTCAAAAGGACCGTTTTCTAAATTGAGAATTAGAAATTATCATCAAATATCAAACCATACTTTAATGTCAATGTTTAATATACTTTCTTTCAAGCTGCAGTTTGACAAATGCTCAAATTCTAATTCAGAAATCGGTAGATAATCGTATAAGATATTCATAATCTTCAACACTAAAGAGCAAATTGATCACACCTCACACGTTACCATTTAATAATTTAATTACACTAATTAAGTTTTTACGTATATTTAAAGTGTGTAGACTAGACATACACAATGTGAACTGTATGTACCTATGTCTGTTTCTCTCACGCTCAAATGCCTGAATGGATTTGGATGAAAGCCACATGGGTGGACCACATCACCTACTTTTTATCTCGCTAGTATGTGCCCAGGGTAACATGATTTTTCCCTGTTCCCAGGGGAAATTATCCCAGGGGATAATTTTAAATTTTTACACATACAAAGCCGCGGGCATAAAACAGTTATTGGGCACGCCACAATTATGGCGGTAAGTCCCCTTTTTGAGGCGTGGTTGGAAAGACCTCACGGCGTTCTCACCTTCCGCATGACGCAGGTTCTCACCGAACACGGTAAGTTCGGGAAGTTCCTGCACCGGATTCGTGCGGAAGACACGTCCGGGTGTCGCCACTGTGTGGACCACTCGGAGGACACGGTGGAGCACACGGGTATGTGCCCAGGGTAACATCATTTTTTTCCAGTTCCCAGGGGAAATTATCCCAGGGAATAATTTCAAATTTTTACACATACAAAGCCGCTGGCATAAAAGAGTTATTAATAATATTGAAGAATGAATATCCCAGTTCTGATAGGGTCACGCCATTAACCTTATACTCTTAACCGTTGCATTACTGCGACTGCGCAGTCAATAAAAGTTAAAATTAAGTGCTTCAGTTATTAAGTTCGTTAGGCACCTACTTTCTCAGTAACCTGTTTGAACTTGAAGAACGGATTAAGTGCTAGTGTTGACAGTTCTGGTTTTTTGTTAAGTGTTAAGTATGAAGTAATCCCGGTTGCAGACCAGATATAACTGTAGTTATTTTAGAGTCCAGTGGGCCTAGCGGTTAGTGGCCCTGACTGCTATGCCGGAGGTCGTGGGTTCGATTACCACCCAGGACAAATAAATGTTGGTGTGATGAGCACGATCATTTGTTCTATGTCTGGGGGTAATTTATCCATAATATGTATGTATTTAGAAATATTTAAGTATGTTTATCAGTTGTCTAGTACTCATAACACAAGCTCTGCTTAGCTTGGGACTAGACGGCGTTATGTGATAGTTGTGTGAATATTATATTATACTATTTACTAGCTTCAGCCAGTGGCTTCGCCCGCTTGAAGGTAGGTTTCCCCATACAGAATTGGAACCCCCGTTTCTCCTCTTGGGGGGTGAATTTGGAAAAATCCTCTCTTAGTGCTCGCCTAAGTCGTAAAAGAAATTCTTGTGCAAAATTTCACGCCCCTAGGCCCTGTAGTTTCAACTGTGCGTTGATATATCAGTCAATCAGTTTAGTCTTTTATATATAAAGTATACATTATATATTTTACTTTATTGTACACCTCATAATGCAGACAGGAAATATTTGCATAAACAAAAAAAAACAACGTCGTTTTAATTTAATCTTCTTTGTATATGTATCTATTGATAGATTTCATGGGATGACATGATATTGAAGCTTATCATGAAAAACAGACTATGTTAAATCATATTCCTCGCTCAGCTTGCTCGATATTTCTTGCAATCATAGTGTGTCAATTACTATGCGTTCGAGAACACTATGATAGAGAGGGAACTGGAGGGAACGGATGCATTGCAATAATGTCGGCTGCAGAGGAAGTTTAATCTTTGAAAGGATATTGACAGCTTCTTGTTTCATTTCGATTTTTCTCAGAATTATTGTAAAACTAGCTGCTGTCGGCGGCTTTGCCCACGTGGAGTAAAAATTATCCCAAGCGTACATTGAATATTGGTATCTATGCCCGTATAATAAATAACCACGAAGGGGATGGCAGGGTCAGTGTTCGTTAACTTCGCTCGCTCACTGGAACCCGCCATCCTCTTCTAACATAACTAAACCGGGAACGAGTCGTGGTGTTCTAATTCCAATAATAACTGAAAAAAGTCTATTAATATTAGATGTACAATTAGTGTTTTTAGTAAAGAATAAGATTTTTCTATGGGCAGTTACAAAATATCCCAAAAAAAAAATATTACTTCGATATTTTTTTATACTGGGCCCCTTTGGAGCTACGCCACTGTTACACTACTCAATCGTATCGCACTTATGAATCAATGCCGATACCATCTCAATAATAGATTAACTCCATATTGAAAAAAAAAACCTATATATGACCTAGTTTTTATTGCGACTTTGATTGATTTGTTTTTCGTTTGCGTTACTATTATTGGATACGATTTGAGATTGAGAATTACAATTATTGCATTTGTTTCTGGGAACTAGGATGGTCCACTTTTTGTAATGGAGATGAGATTGTATTTTGCGAGTAGATACGTACTGTGATATCGAAATAAATCGCATGAGAAACGATGCGTGTGTGGAGCGGAGCGGAGTGAAGCTGAGCGGGCTTTCAATAAGACAAATGAATACTCGAATCGGACAGAACGGAGTCGAGCAGGCTGTGGTGCTAAGCGGAGACCACGAAGCGGAGGATAGCTCAATTCGAATCAATTTAAACACTTTTTCACTGCTCTTCTCCGCTCCACCTCGCCCAACTCCGCTTCAGTGGAAACGAACCCTTACCATGCGGGCTCATTAGACAACTATACTAATAAAGGGTAGGGCAATTTTTTTAATTTTAGTTTACAATTAGGGGTCAAAAGTGCAGTTGCACTTTAGGTACCAATACTTGTCTAGTGTCTAAAATTTATTTGTAGAAAAATGTCAATGATTCATGCATGACTGATTTAATTTGTAGAATCTTACTTTTCACCCCTGACTGTACAATATACTTTCTATTCTATTCTAGATTATTTTTTCAGACCAATTACTTAAAATTATAAAAAGTTAATTTACAAATTTAATTAATATTAGGTAGGTATATGCTCAAAATGTATTGTACCTTATCATGGCAATAAAATACAAAAAGAAAAACCACATGTTCGAAATAACTGGCAGTCGTACTCAAAGATATTAATTAGCCCATATTTATAATAGCCTGAAGTGATTATAACATTTATATCGCCACTCTTAATGTACGAGATGTTATCGCTCACCGATAAATTATTGAACATAGTGCACAGCAAACATTCAATGTTACCCATTAACACCGCCCACAGCCGCCCAACACAATAACACAACACATCGCACACATCCGCATACATTACTTACGTAACTAGAAGCCTATACCGATTACATCGTACTAAACAATCAATGGACACAATACATTGTGTAGCTGTCAAATATGGTATGTTTTAAAGTAAGGGTTGGGTTGTAGACGCTCGGTAGACGGTGGAGTTCGGTTCAATGACCTCATTTCGTGCCTGAACTGTATCTAGATCTAGATGTCTCGATTGAATTTAACGTAGAGCTGACAAGAAGATCGTGGAGGTACCAACGACTAATACGAATCGTGATGATGCTTTAGTAGCTAGCATTCTGGTTAATTAAAGTTCGACCTCGATAATAGTTTGTTTTAGGGTGATGTTGCACAATTTAGTCGATTATTTTCTTGATTCGATTAATCGAATAATTTTAGTTTCATATGGCGCCAGTAAAAGTTCTTTGAAGTACCTAACATTAATTTTATTAGACAGTTTAAAAGCAATCAATTCTTTAATTAATCTAGCTTTCTTATAATCGTCTTTTTAATTGTTAAATAAGTCGATTAAAATGTAATAAAATCGATTTACTATCTAGTAATAAATCGATAACTAAGTAGTCGATCTAATCGAGTTATTTCGGTTTAGCTGTTAAAGTCGTTAACATTAGGTAATAAATGGTTGTTTTTATGGGGACTTGGTACCCTGCAATCATGACATTGATGGTAAAAGAGACTTTAGCTACTGATCGCTTAATTACTAGCCCTCAAAAAGATTTGGGATGGTTAAGAAGAAAAATTTGAAACTTAATTTCAAAAAAATAATATATTTTCATGAAGTAGGTACAGCGACGGCGTAAGTCTTATCATGAAAAACTTTTTTTTTATGAAAACTTTAATTTATGGAAATGTAGCTAGCTTATGCCAGTGGCTTTACCTACATATCATCATCATCTAACTGTCCTTTTCCCTTCTTATTTGGGGTCGGTGCAACACGTTTATTTTTTTTGGCTTTTCTTATATAAAAGTAGAATATTATCCCAAGGGTCTCCAGGGACTCCTGAGTTAAAAAGTATCCTATATGCTATTCTAGGACATGGTCTACCCATATACCATTTCATCCGTTCAGCCATTAGAGTGTGAAGGAGTAACAAACATACACACGGACACATATATATAAACTTTCGCCTTTAGAAATACTAGCTGCTGCCAGCAGCTTCGCCCGATACCAAAGGGAACGTACTCCCGAGATAAAAGTATCCTATGTTCTACTCCAGGACACAGTTTACCCGTGTGCCAAATTTCAACGAAATCCGTTCAGCCGTTTGAGCGTGGAGGAGTAACAAACATACACACGAACACAAACAAATGTACAAACATTCGTCTTTTTATTATTATTAGTGTAAGATAATTGTCATACGCTTTTTTCTTGTAAGAATTAAATTTACTTGCCAAAAATATTTAAAAACATAAAACTTTACCTCCTTGGCTATATTAATTTATAAGCGACAGAATTCGGTCAATGTGGGATCGCGATCGTTAACTATGTCGAGACTGCCGACCCAGGCCGTAAATAGTTGGTAAAATAAAGTATCAAAAAGTGAAATCAAAGGTAACAAACCCCTAAAAAACATCGTCCTACCCCATAATGAGAGACTCTACCCTATGGCTAGTGGGGAGGGGGGATTAGTGAGGGGTGGTTGAACTTTCTAAATGTAGTCGCAAAACACAGGCCTATGGCGGTGTAATGTGTGTTTGACCTTAGTTAGTAATGTCGCTAGAAGCTTGTTCAATGTCATGGATATTTCTTGGTGACATATTTTCTTTGTAGTTTCGTACCGCCATCTATTTCGGCACATAGGAACTAAACTATAATATCCTGCGTCACAGTATTAGAATACTCCGCGCAATTTCTGTTTCACTTTTTGTTTGTAAATTAAATTTAAGGTAGGGTCTTTTCGACTTCTGTATACAGGTTTCTACCTAGCCCAGAAGTCAGAGCTTCAAATTTTACAATGTAAAATAATTGTTTGTATCAATAAACTATTTGATTTGAATTAGAACATAAACAACAGTCCGAACATACATAGTTAATAGTGTTAATGTTGAGGCAGTTGCCCAGACCAGACACAACACCCCTGAGAGTCCTTTTCAACGGAGGCTTGCGGTACTTTACATCCTGTTCCGCAAAACCTCGAAAGGATTTTTCTTGAATTTGAAATATATGGTTTAAAATCACTATTTCTCGAGTTTATAGGCACAGGGTGTAATCGCTCATATTTTAAATACTGCTTCGAAATTAACAACTTTCCAAAATAAATATTGAACTTT
The DNA here is from genome assembly GCA_949316375.1 of Mythimna vitellina. Classification (NCBI taxonomy): domain Eukaryota; kingdom Metazoa; phylum Arthropoda; class Insecta; order Lepidoptera; family Noctuidae; genus Mythimna; species Mythimna vitellina. The sequence goes on along the minus strand of OX438706.1, from coordinate 9,198,907 downwards.
CGTAAAAAGTTATCATATGGTGATCAAAATTAGTATGGCCAAGTGGACACTATTTTTCTTAAAGAAAGTGTTTAATTTCTTTTTGAAGCAGTAATACTAAACATACCTATAATTACTAATTTTCGTTACACTCTAAATGTAAGAGTAGGTACACGTGGAATGTCAAATATCATTTGCTATTTTTTCGTATCCACAGTTAATTGATTAACAGGAAATTTTCACTTCAAAAACCTCTTAGCATAGCTATTGCATGACAATAACTGAGTTAAAAATGTAGATCAAGACATATTTCATGTCAACACGACACTAAAAACATGACCACTACAAAAATATGACGTCACAAACTTTTTCAAAGCGCAGAACGCTACAGCGGAACCGTGAGTGGTCTTATTAGGAAAGAGGTTTTGAAAAGCTCGGAAATTTTTCCTTTAAAAATGTAGCAGATTTTTCTCTCTCAAACCTCTTTTTCATGTCATATTTCTTCACAAATACGCTGAAGTATGTTCTCGTTGATGATGGCTGGTAACTTAGAAATGGTCTGAGTTTGAGCAGCATGTGTGAATTTATTTCGACCCTTAACATAAATAGGTCGACATTTTCCTCATATAAATTTGGAGCTTTGCAGGGAATTGTTACAGTTTCCCCTCTTGTTCTCGCAATTATATTCTGAGGAGCTAAATTTCCGGGCACAAAAGAATTATGTAGAACTGCCGTGGCGTCATGAATAGATGATTATATTTTACAGTCAAGATTCAAACATAATGCTACCAATCCATCGCTAAGCAGCATTGCAGAATTCCGGTTCGCCGGGCGAGGATCCCTATAGGGTTTTAGAGGTATGTGAAACGGAGTGTAAAGTCCCACATACATCCTTTGAAAAGAGAGGATCCTCTGATCAGACCGTTCTTATGTCTGGTCCGGTCTACTGCCCCGTAGTTGTTTTTCTTGTATATGTTTTAATCGCGTAGAGAACTCTAATATTGCGAAGCAGGATCTCGAATTTTAGTTCCTTTGTTGCGTGATGCGTCATACATAGATATTGCTACAGGATTAGAGGGAGATAGGTAATTCCAATAACTTTCAAGATCCGTGCCGGTATATGTACCAGCTGTTATAGAATCAAACTCGATGGAAGATCTCTTCTTGCACCTACTTAGATACAGGAAGGGATCTTCTGTCAGGTCTAATTCAATTCCATGAACTCGTGATGGTTGACATACACTCTACCTTTAACAAGTTGACAAATAAGGTGAAATGTACTGGTTAGTGCAAATAGCAATTGACTGTTCTATTAGCGTCCGTATCTGGTACATTTATGTTGAAATCACTTGAATTGCCCAGCATCCTCTGAATGCAAGCTCGGCGGAAGATCTTGGGTTAATCTAATCTCCGTGTATCTTCTAATTGCATCCTGTTGCAGATATATCCTGATTATTTGTTTAGCCCATTAACCTAGTTGCATTGTTAAGCAGTTTATTGTGTTTCTTTATTTCCTGAACGCATAATTTTGTTGTTTTTATGACTAAATAAACGGTATTAGACAGGCTCTGTTATCTTGATCCTCGTGTGGTTGTCGATTTCTCTCTTTGGAGAATCTACCGTTTCCTTTATTTTAGTAGAATATAAATTATGAGAGAGAGCAGTGGTGGCCGAGTGGTAACTGCCCCGACTTATTAGTTGTAAGTCACGGGTTCAAAACCAGCCAGGCGCATTACTTTGTGTAATTTATTTCATCACCACTGCTCTCAAAACGGTGAAGGAAAACATCGTGAGGAAACCGACATGTCCTAGAACCAAAGATTCGAAGACATGTGACATCCACCAATTCGCACTAGGCCCGCGTGGTGGATTACGGCCTATTTCCTCTCCTACAGAGGAGGCCTGAGTCCCAACAGTGGGAACATTATAAGGCCGACTTAGCTATGCTATGCTATAAATTATTTGCTACTAGTTTAGTACTCCGGTATCGTACAGGTTGCACATTTTTTTTTATGTCATAACAAACTTATCGTAAACAAAAATAATGAATTAACCGATTTTGTGCAGTCGTTCGGGAGTTATACGCGCACATACATTTTGGCGATTCATTTTTATTTACGTGTACATAAGTGTAGAACCGGTTATGTTTCTAAAATGTGGTAAATAATAACTGTATCTACTTACATTTCTTTTTATTTTTGATAGGCTCGCGTACTTATTTATATTTATTTATATATACTTTATTGCATACCAAGATTACAAATTTACAAATTGAATCCATAAAATAAAAAATAAAAAACATACAATTGGCGGCTTTATCGCGCTCGGCGATTTCTTCCAGGCCACACGGAATGGATAGAGATTGCCTGGACACAAAATGGGGTTGCACTTGGTGCAAATATAAAAGTAAACAAAACTTGATAGATACTTAATACTAAAATCATGACAGTGCCTATGACAGTGGTCAAGCCATCAGATGCGATAGTGATCTTACCTGATGGAAAGCGACGATGGAGCACGCTTGCCTAGAAGAGTAACCTATTCACTTGAAACTTAAAGGTCCTCAAGTTGCAGCTATCAGGAAACACGGACTCCAGCAGGGAATTCTACTCCTTAGCTATACGCACAATGAATGTGTTCCCAAATATTTTTTTATTATTTGTATAAGATATAGCATGAAGTAGGCTAAAAATTTTCAGAGATTTGATAGACCCACCCACGCACAAAGTACAATCGTCATAGCATAGCAACAATGGTTTGATATAAAGATGAATATCTCAATGGCAAGTCGCGGGCGTTCGCTTGTAAATACGTAAAGGCATTTACACTTTATCTAACTAAATTATCAATAACACACATCTCATATTCTAATTTCTATTATATGTAAATTACGTTGTGTTACTTATCGGAACCGTAGATCCATGTTGATTTTTCTTTGGCGTTTATTTTGGTCCCTACGTGTTCTAATTATGGATGTACCTAACGGAATTGGTTATATCGGGACCGAATTTGGAAGTGGAGTTTTTAAATTTGGTTTATCGGAATCGGAAACGGAGTCGAAAACGGAGGCAGAAGTGTCAAATAAAACACCACTAAAACTGATCAAAAACTCGTTTAAGTAGGTCTAAGTGAAGCGAACTCACAACTGAATAAATACGAAAAAAAAATAACAAGCGATAGAGTAACTTGTCGACAGAAAGCACGCGACTATTATGAAACATCCGATTGCATTTAAAATAGAAATCGGAATCGGAGGTGCAAAATCAATTCCGTTTTCGAACTTTTGGAATCAGAATTGGACCTCCATAGCATTTCTGGTTCTAATTAACGAATGCATGATATGCGAAACAATAGTGTTCAGGCACGAAAAGAATGTGAGCATAAGCATACCCTACGTGTAAAGGAACCACGTTATTTCAGAAACTGAAACGTCATTTTTATACGGATTTAAATCTTATTGCTATAAAGAGAAGGTTCTGTTTGCTTTGCGTAGCGGTAAAAGGAGGTTTGTAAAGGCAGGTGCAAAATAAGAAAAAATGTGCAGGAATAATGTTGGAACAAAGAATTCGCTTCAGGCATAGTTAACACCTGGTTAGCTGCCTCCAGGTAGTGAGGTCTGAGTATGTGTGGATTACAAATTAACGAGGGTTTCCTTTGTTTGCTTAATCCTTGGCCTTGGTGAATGCTAATTTGGAAAGGGAGTATTCAAATATGGTAAGTAGTACTTACCGTGTTTTAATTCCTGCGATAATACCTACCTGTACCTTCCTAGCTCTGTCTTCTTTTTTCAAAATGACATCATGAGTAACGAAAGAATGAATGAATGAAAGAAAGGAAAAAAGGAAATAAAAATAACTTATTCAAAAATTTAATTAAATTTTGTTTTTATTTTTTTAGAGTGAATAAATAAAATTGTAGGCAAGGCTCTCTACTTACTTCGTTTTCAATTAAAATTATAATTAAAAATTTACCAATGTTACTATAATTTTGTAAGTAGATATTTATTTTAAAGAGTTTCGGTGCAGTTTCTTGCACGTTCGCTTAGGAACGTGTTTCATTTTTTCTGGTTTTTTTTTTTTTGTGACCGCCGCCCACGCTCAGTTCAAAAGTGCCTGTAAATGGTTTTTACTGAAATAAATGCTTTGATTTTTTATTGTTTTATGTGTGATCGGCAGAGAATTGTCAGTGATTGCTGTAAACTCATAGTTTGCCCATAACGTGACAGATCCCATCAGATTTTTCCGACCATGTAATATGTTGGTTGGTCACAGTCCTAAAAGCCTGAGACCTAGTTACATAGTTTTACTGACCTAAATTTCTAATCCATGTATTTAGTTACCGCACCTACCTCGTGTAGGTCACATGCAAAATAATTTTTTTTTTTTCATAAATTGTTACAATAATTAAGTGTGACATTGAACCGAGGTTCTATGTGACCTTCGGGGGTTCTTAGAGCGGGTTCTATGATACCCTGTGTCGCAGGATCCAATATCTCTAGACAATGGGATTGTTGGAAAGCTGGAACGCAAAGGGCGACTGAAGGAACACAGGTGGGGTTTAGTCAGTAAAAGTTTAACACTCCCTCTCAGCTCCACCCAGAGCGCAAGGAGTAGTTTAAAGATTTTCCTCTCAAAAAAAATTTTTAGGTTATGATTACACTTAAAACAGTTTCAAAATAATCTATTAAACTATGTATAATTGTATATAGTGTATATCTAATCTAATGTATAAAAATCTTGTGTCATCGAACTCCTCTGAAACGGCTTGCCCGATTTTTGTTTTTTTTTGTATATGTTTGATGGATCTGAGACTATGCTCAGATCCATCAAACAATCAAGTCGTAGGCAACAATCAACATCAAGTCGTAGGCTATTGGCACCCCCATTTTTTTGATAATTTTTATAGCAGAACAACGTTTGTCTGGTCAGCTAGCTAATCTACATATACCTGTATATAAAATAGAGGAAGATGACCATGTATGCCGTCATAATCCTACCTATTACATTGGTTAGTTTTGACAATCTCGTAGAAAGTAACAGATTATAGAGAACAATATCACGCCAAGAAAAAAGTTCAATAACGACCCATCCAAAATTAAACCTGACTGAGATTTATTACTGTCACAAAACTACTATTTAATGACCATTGATAACCAACTTACTAAATGCAGTCCAAAAATCGTATCAAACACAACGTGTCAAAGTGTAGTGAATCTTTTCAACTGTAAAATTAAAATTGTAATCTACAATAGACATGTGAAATGAAATCGTAGGTGAAAGATGATTGTAAGTAGCAGTAATTTGAGCCTCAACCTCAGAGAATGTGTAATTTCATCCAATTTAGATTTTTTTTCATCTCCAGCGAAACGTCGAGGCGTTAAGTACCTTGCTTTAACAATCGAAAGGTGAGATAGAAACTTGTCGCAATTATAAAATGACCGTACTAATGGTATAAAGATTTCTAAGGTTCTGCGAATAATTTTCTTTCATCCTAAGTAAATGGCTCGGTAATCGGTGAAGAGCTAGGCGAAATGAATGGATGATAAACTCAGACGTACCTCTCATTACAGTCACTACGATGTAAGTTATCACTTAAATATTTAAGTTTCAACTTATGTGATGTGATGGTCCAGTGGTAACGGCCCCGACTTACGAGTTGTAGGCCGCGGGGTCAAATCTAGCCATCCATTCAATTTATTTCATCAGCACTGTTCTAAACGGTGAAGGAAAAGATCTTATGGAATCATCGGCATGTCCTAGAACCAGAAATACTACTTAAATATTTAAGTTTCAACGTATGACGTGATGTTATGGTCCAGTGGTAACGGCCCAGACTTACGAGTTGTAGGCCGCGGGTTCAAATCAAGCCATCCATTCAATTTATTTCATCACCACTGCTCTAAACGGTGAAGTAAAACATCTTATGGAATCATCAGCATGTTCTAGAACCAGAAATTCGAAGACAAGTGACATCCACTATTCTGCTTTGGACCCGCGTGGTGGTTTACAGCCTATTCCCTCTCCTAAAGGCCTGAGTCCCAACATTATAAGGCTAATTATACTTTATGCTTTTATGGTTATTTAAGTAATTACCATAATAAATAAAACGACTGATAAACGGATCAGCGAAATCCGACTAAATCATCAGATAAGTAGAGCCGGATTCCGGACCGGCCTATCCGTGTCTATCTCTATATTGTGTGGCATACGACAGATTTGACGATTTCCCTTCTCAAAACCAAAGTATAGTTTGTGAAAAGGGCAATAAAAGATAGTGCTAGTCTGCTAACTTGTCAGTCTATCAATATGGATCTCAAGTCATAGGCAGCTTGATTGCTGCAGCTGAAAACTCATCTAACCACAAATGAAACACTACAAAATGATCGGAAGCGCTTTGAAACATATCTGGGTCAAAGCTCACAGGAAATGTACATAAAAACAAGCTATCTTCGCTTCAATCTGTAACTTTCATTTTATTTTAGAATCACGTTTTCCATCAAGAAATATTACATATCTCTCAAAAATATTGTTGAAATAGGACCCGACAGAAAAGAACATTCATAAAATTTAATCATATAAAATACGTAGTCATGACATAGAAATATCTACATTGAATAAAAGAAAGTCACTTTCTGCGTCTGTCTGAAATAAACGACGTGAAATGTTTTTCAGGCGAGTCGCAGATAGGTCTGTGACTATTATTTTTCAATTTTAGGACACAATCGAGCTTGATAACTTTTTTTTATTGATTTAAACCAGTGCTTGACTGCTGTCCCACCTGATGATAAGCAGTGACGCAATCATTGCTGGTGAGGCGCACTAGTTTATTAAGAGCCTTTTCTTTCTAGCCTTGAAGACACCCGAATTATAGTTAGACGGGAAGACCGCAGCAAGCAAATTGTTCTAGTCCTTCGATGTACGCGGTATAAACGACTAAGTGAACGCTTTGTCCGGACCGTTGAAGTTTCAACAACGTAAGGGTGGATACACGCCGTACGTCGGGTTGTCCAATGGTAGAAAGGAGATGGCGGAATCAAGTCATGTAATTCCCCGCGCACACTCTCCAAAATGCAACCTGTAAAACTTCTTCTGGAATCGATAGTTTTATTTTCCGTCAAAGTTTTTAGGTCCAGTAGATTGCTACGTATATAGCGACGTCAGTGGCGGTTTTTTATGTCCTCCAAAGTACAGATGTGGGGACACTTTTGGCACTTTAAAAAGTGGGCCATCGTCTGGTCAGGAGCACCGCACTTGCACTGGGTGTCGGAGGGGTCCATAATCCCCCATTTTGCCAAGTTGTGTTTGCAACGGCGTACTTGGGTGCGCAGTTCATTGATCGCTGTCATATATAACCCACTGCAGGTTGCGGCCGAGTGGCAGATGTTCCTGGGGTTGAGCGGTGTTCCTCACATAACTTACATCCCTCCCACCTTTGATAGTCGAAATCTACCCGGAGCTGCTGTATGTTTATAAAGCTTGGTAACAATAACATAGAAAGTAAACACTCACGAAACTTCTAAATTAAGCATTCGAAAACTGGAACTAATTAAAGGAAAACGAAATGCACGATGCTCGCTCAATGACTGCAGCCAATCCGGAGAGCGTGAAGAGATTAAAGTAACTTCGATTGAAGTGTGCGCGTCGTGAGACCACAAGCACGCCTGACACTTGCAGGAAAACAAGCAAACTCACTTTACCGAGACGTTTATAGTAAAATTAAATACTTAAAATAATTAGGTACCTACCTACTTATCTTAAGAGTGCCCAACTCATAATACTTCCCGTGTCATAACGTAAGAGGACCTAATTCCGTGTTTAGTTATTTTTTTGTTCCAAAAAGTAAAATAAAAACACGTAGGAAATACCTACGGTCGTTTAGGAACTATGTTTCTTTTTTTGCGTTACCTTTTTAATAAATATTGCGTTGAATGAAACAACAAGCTTTTCAACCATGCTCACGTTGACGGACTGGCAAGGGCCCTCTTAACAAGACTTTCCTGTTAAGACTTGCTTATTATTCTAGGCTACATATGCTCGAGGGAGGACCATGTCACATAACATTGTAAATATTATATAAGTAAGTAACTCTTACTGAGGGCTGCTGCGGTATGTCCGAAAGAGTCACCGGTAACTGAAGGAACATAGGTTGGTTTCAGCAAGTGCAAGTTTGACAGTCTCTTCTTACTGATTTCCCACTTAAAAAAAACCTTTTGTATATGATGATTTTCCCACCCGAAAACAAAGAAAAAAAGAAAACTGGCTTGTGGAGGTGAGATAGACTTCATGTACAATATATGGCATTTAGCTACAATCAATTTGACTAGAAGCAGACACAAACTTAAACGGGAAAAGACTACAGGCAGATTGATTTCCGATTTTAACATGAAACCATGAAACTATGTCCTGAACGAAGGACAAAGTTGTTGAGATCGACCGCTGTGTAGGCGTGACGATATAAATGTAGCTAGTTGAAGGGCAAATAAGGACAAAAATAGCACTAACCAGAATTTGGAAGAGTAATACGGTTAATCTTTCAACCAAGACAAGTACGTACAAAAAGAAAAGATTTGCAGATTTAGAAATAGTTTGATGGCAATAATAGAGCTTAGGTACCTACTTGATTTGTTGTTAGAAAAAATTGTGACCTAGCCTAGCCGTAAACGAAGGTATATTCAGGTATTTTTATTGTCGGGAGTTGCAGGGCGATCCCCGGCCACCGTAGGTGCGGGTTTACGGACGATGAGCAATGGGTAGCTCGCCTTCGGAACCCGATTCGTTCCACGCGCGCCTCAAAGAGTTGTTGCAAAACCGAAGGGGTCCAGCAGCCGATGCTCGCTAAAATCGCGGGATTTTTATAAAAAGTTACCGTGGCCGTGTAACGCAAAAGGCCAACTGAAAAACACAGGTGGATGTTGCTCAGTAAAAGTCTGACACGCCCTCTTGCCCTACCCAGAGCAGGACAAGTCATTTGATGATTTCCTACCTAAAAATATGTTCTAGTTTAACAGGATTTAACAAAGATATTTTTTTCCGCATATGTAACGAACTTTGGGGCCTTAAAACACAGAACTATTGGCCGGACATAGTGATGCGGGGCCGCAGAAGACCACGCAAGAGATGGCAGGACGACCTGGATGGCTTCCTTAAGAACTGGAAAGAGAAAACGAGGAACCGTGTTCGCTGGAAAGAATGGAGGGAGGCCTATTGTCCCACAGCTAGGCAAAGGCCTATATGTGGGACAATACGGGCTAGCCATAATAATAACACCAATTCAAGTGACGAATGTGTGGTAAAGATTCCAGCTACGGAATCTAGAGGAAATTGCGTGATGATTACAGTTACTAGCAACGACGTGATTCTATCTTCCTAGTGCATAGTACTTTGAAGTCGTGGGCCGAAATGATATGACAGCTTTACTGTAACCTAGCTCACATTTAAGTATCCAGATGGCCATAAAGTATAATAATATAACGTTCCCCCATGCTGACAAAGTCGTGGGAGGTATAATAGGCTGTAGCACTGTCAGAGCCTCCACACGGTCTCGATTATCTTCGATAACGAGTACTGCATCGATCTTTCTATAAAAGTAAACCTAATTGCATAATTGCTAATGCATTGACGATAATACCGTATCTTCAACTTGATTTTCCTTGTATTAAACCTTGATTTTAATTCTGATTTAATTGATTTCATTCTGAATTAAATGCTAATCCATACTTTTGCGAAACCTGAATATAGTTTATTCAAAATCAGTAACTGCAAAGATTCCAATAATTTGTACACCATGTTGTATTTTTTTCCAACAATATTGAAAAAAAAGTCACAAGATGGACACCACAGACACACACATTAAATACAACACAGGTCACGGCAGGTTATAGCGGGCATTAGACACTAGCGCACAGCTGAATTCGGGAGTAAAACAACTCCTCAGCCGCCCGGGTGGCCCGGTGATCGTGTATTTGTGCGGCCAACCAGGTAACATAATAAGCTTTTAACTTCGTGATCGTACAGTTATTAAATTTTGTACACAGATTTTTTACATAAAATACTGGACACGTGTTTCGGTTTTCGCATATAACTAATATTGTGAATGTGAATGCATCTTTGTCTGTCTGTTACACTTTCACGGCTAAACCGATTTTAAAATTTAGTACCTACGGAGTAAGCTTGCAGCTGAGGGAAGGACATAGGTATAACTTTTTATCTGGCTTGGACTACAACTTTGCATCCACAGTAACCGGCCGATGTTCACGCAGACGAAACCACTGGTAGAAGCTAGTCACATCAATATATGTTTTAAAGACAACAGTTTTGTGAGAAACTTGGATGAAATTTGGTACTCGGGTAGTCCATTTCCTAGAATAGCAAATATTCGTAGGACACTTTTTATTTCGGGAGTATGTTCCCTTAGGACAATTTTCCACTTTCACGCGGGCAAAACCGCGGATATCAGCTAGTAATCTATAAAAAAGGCAGGTTTAGCAACTTATAACTTTTTACTCATATACAATCTATGAGGATAAAGTTTAAGCATTAAGGCCACGAAATACTCTCACCGTCATCCATTCATAAATATCTCAAAGCATTCAAAAGAAATCATATCAAAAAATCACGTCTGACAACTCAATACGATTAGTAGTTAATAAAATTTGACGTAGCAAACACTGGCGGACACAAACCCGTAGTACCCGGCTACGAGAGAACGAACATGACACGTGCCGCCAACTATCTCCGTATCGAGACACGCACATGTTCGCACATAGCCAACCAACATGTTCAACTGTAAGGAACTGATAAGGGGTAGCCGTAAATCGGAGTTAGCACTCGAAACAACAGTTCTTATCTACCATTGTCACAAACCAACATTACTGTGATACATACCCCAACACGGAAAATCAATATGAGCTAACCTAGACCGGACTAGACGTTTATCTGACCGCGTTCCGTACTACAAATCACCTATGCAAATGACTTAATTTTTTATTCACGAGCTGTCTGTTACCGCGGCCTGACGTGCCCGAGGCGAACAAAATTGATTTTCTTTTAAAAGCATTCATAGCGAACGAATTAAAACCAGTATTGAAGTCGTATCGATATCAATATAATTACAAATGAGAACGCTGTAAATAACACTTTGTCATTGATGCCCATTAAATTTAAATTGCCGAGAAAGTGAACAATCGTTGCTCTCTGCAACAAAGTAACGTATTGCCTTTCATTTGAAAACGAAGAGTGGTTTCTCCTGTCGTTCCGCATATGATAAAGTTACGCGGTCTCTCATTACCGCAGATATCATTAACTTGGTCGCATTACTCTGGCGTTTGTGGAGCAAAACCGCCATGCAGAGGCGTAAACCCATTAAACGGGCAACTACTTTTGATATCGTACACCCTGCCTCACCTAGCACTGCCCAGGCGCACAAGCACGTCCGTGTAACTAGGTACCTACCCACGTTATCACGCCATCTCACATCCATGTCAGTTACTACACGAGTACAGTAATAATTTCCAATATTCTATACTCTTGAAATTACACGATCTTATTATGTTAGAATGTGCGTCGTGTTTAACGCACCTTAGCACGTTAACCGATGCTATTCAAGATAAACTTAGTGTAATGCTATGCTAGTTCAAAGAAAACGCTGGAAGCTTGGACAAAAGGGGACCTTCGTTGTCATAATATTTTCTTGGATTTATTATTTTCTTCTGGCGACTGTTTTCACCATCATTCCCCGTTTGACAACTGTTTATTTTAGTAACAGTACCCTGTCAGGCGCCATGTTTCTTTTTCGTTGCGTGTGGCGCAAGCGCAGTTCAGCCCCGCCGCGTGTATCACAATTAAACAATTTACTCTCACGCACTTTCTTCCCGTGCTTAATTATAGACGAGACGATGCCAGGTTTGTTTAAATATTTATTATTATGAATATACATACATACCTATATTTATTCTGTTTCACTAAGCGTTCGACTGTTATTAACGTGCGAGAATACGACGGCTATGCAGATTGTATTCAATAAGAATCTGTTATCATTGAACGCGGGGGCGTTGTAGATTGTACGGGTAGTGATGACGACTAATCTACACAATTTAACTCGACGCCCGGGGGCCGCACGCGCCTCCATACGTTGCCCCCCGGGCCAAACGCAGCCTTAACACACGAGATAACATAAAGGTGTTGCTACATAAAGATCGCATCGCAGTCGCAACGCATATTTTATGCGGTTTGTGAAAATGGTTAAGACTCAATGCGGTTGTGGGCGTTGGCAGATGAAAGAGAGTCGCGTGAATACGAACAATAGCGCTAAGATATGTGTTCCTTCAGACACTCGTTTATAATAAGAGAGAGGTCATAATAATGTTGATAGAAATACTGCTTCTAAATTCAATGAATTTTCTCTATTGTGTGTATAGGTCTTTGTATGTCTTGGTTCTTGTTTGTGCGGCCTACACCTTGTCAAACTTGACTATCGATTATATCTCAGCGAATTTTCTCATTGCCATTCCCGACTTTCAGATTCTGTCAAGTCGATAATTTAGTTAACTAAGTTTTCTAAAGGTTTGTTACTTCATGACATAAGCCCTAAACAATTGTAGCTTTTTGTCCCAACAAGTAAATAAACAACTTTACAATTCCACATCGCCAGTATGTGGCAACACCCTATGTTTAGACCAGTGTTCGGCCACTGTGTGCACGGTTTACGACCAGCATGGTACTCATGGTCCATTATAGTCCAACTTAATGCCTCATCGGCTACTTGCCCTATAGTTATTATAATGGGAAAGCTATGTAGGGCGTGACACAACACTCATGTTCTTTAACAGCAGTGATAAAGAAAACTGTTTTGTTTTAAGAGCTCTGTCTTGAGTACCGTGACGAATAGGAATGCTGGGGATTTATGTTTGGTTCACAAAACTTGTGTTTGTTAACTGAATGGGGAAATTTCTCCAAAAAGTTGTTTATGAGACAAGAAATATTGGATATTTTAACCACTATTCTATTCACCACGGCCCTTGAACGAAAAGGGCGACTAGGCGATAATAAGAACGCATGTGCGTCTTTATCAGTAAAAGTTTGACACTCCCTCTCATTCCACCCAGAGCGGGAGAAGTTATTTGATGATTCTCCCACCCAAAAAGCATGACGTCATGGCTTTATCTCTTTGACCTTGCTCTACATCGACTTTACTTACTCAGTGTCTATGCCAACGCCTACTTATGTCTATAACTGAAAATTAACCGAAACCTACCGTTTTACATTAGACTTACAAATGAGCAAAGACAGCCTCGTGACCAGATTCGTATCAAACAAACACCATTTCATTCCCCATGGGAATAGCTGCAACTTTATAATAGATCAGTTCTGACATTACCTAGTAGGGTCACGGTACTGTCTAGTCTTCATTTTTTTGTTTTATTTTAAGAGTGCAATCTCAAAATCAAACTTGTGCGGTTTTCGTCTGCGTAATCGTACTTGCCGTCCCGACTAGAACAATTTGCCTGCTGCGGACTTCCCATCCGATTATAATTTGGGTGTCTTCAAGGCTAGACTGAATAGGCTCTTAATAAATTAGTGCGCCTCACCATCAACGATTACATTACTGCTTACCATCAGGTGGGATTGCAGTCAAGCACTACTTTATATTAAAAAAAAAACTTGCCTACGGCGACCTTAGCCTTTTGACCGTCGTAGTCATGACAAAGCAAATTGTAACACGCCACCGTCAGAACTAAATGACAGACTCGAACGCTAATAAATCTTTTAAAAAAAGTATTAATTTTCTCATTTGTTTTGTTAAAATCTCCCCATCTTCCTTCCGAAGAAGGAACTCACTCTAGCCTTCAAGACACCTAAATTAAATATTTAGGTGTCTTCAAGGCTAGAGTGAATATATAGGATTTTAATAGACTATTGCGCTTCACCATCATCGATTGCAACACTGCTTACCATGAAGTGCAATCACAATCAAGCACTAGTCTATACCATAAAAAAATTGACTAAATGGCCCGTTGCCGCCGAGAGCACGTTTTAAATTTTGCTTCTTTTGTTAATAAAATTTATTAACACCTTCAGCCAATTTTTTTTTTTTGTGAGTCTCCTTTCGCAGGTCAACCTAGGAGGTTGTCGGCTGCTTAAACGGACTTGCCTCTGGCGGCCTTAATTTAAGAATCAAAGCCTCCAGCCAGGGCTTACTTAACTAACTTAAAACTAAGCGACTACACGCTAAGGGCACCTCCTGTGGGGTACGGACCTCGGTTTAGGTCGTCGCTGGGGGAGGGCAGCAAGGGACAGGCTGAATCGACAAGGATTCAGCCAGAAATTTCCAGTCTTCATCATAGGCACTATATAACTGGTACAAGTAGTGTATAATTCGACACTCGCATCGAATAATGCAGTATCTAGGATTACAGTCCAAACAAAATTCAAACATGGCCCTATCACTTCAAGGTTCATTTTGAAAAAAATACTGAATTAATGTTACAACCTTGTTCTTTGTGGGTGTCGATATGTAGTATAGGTAACTCATCATTGTTGAATGGAGGAAGTGTGTCCGGACACAGCCGCGGCGCGCTATCGATTCATTTATCTACCGAGATAGTGCCATTTGTATATTGTCTGTGGTCGGTTTAGAGCTGCGCGTAATGATCAGGGGAAGTTATTGTCTGTGGTTGTTGATTGTGCGAGCTTCCGTGTTGATTTGCTGTTGGGTTTGGAGGATATCTGAGTCTGTTGAAAAATGTACATAGGAACTGAGCGCCGGTCTGTAGTAATTGTGCCAATGCAGGCAATTGTCTCTTACAGAACGCTTTCAAGTATTTATTCATGTCCAGCTTTCCTCACAATACTGTCAAAATTGTGGAATGTTTAATTGTAGGTATTAATACACATACACCATAAACTTATTGTTATGTCTGGAAAGATGTTTTTTTACGTTAAGATGGCGTTAACAGTTGTTTCACAGTTTAGCAACTATCATAGTTTTCCATGTACTTATTATTAACTGTTTATGTTCCAAAAATTAAACCTTTGTTAAAAAAGACAAAAAACTTTAATTACGTGATATAACTAATTAATATAAAAAAAGCTTTCCTCACAATGGTCGTACTTTTTGGTTTTGAGTAGATCTTCGTAAAAACGAGGATGTCTTCGCTAAACAGATAAAATTAAAAAAAAATGTATTAAACAATAGACACCGAACAGTTATACAGTGGCTATGGGGTGTACAACCACAGTTTGTGAAAGCGACGAACTCCGCTTCGCTGGTCCGTATAGGAATCCGTATACATAACAAAGTAAGGACCAGCGACGGATCATTTAATTTCATATTCGCAAGTCAGTCAACATTAAGATACGAAACCTTGACAAAGACAGCTGGCAACTTGTATTTGCATCGAAATAATCGATAAACTTAACCGCCAAGCTACTTGAATCGTCTTTGGTGGTTTCCACTCCGGCTCCCGCGATCGCAAACCCGATAACATGCACCTCATAAAACCAAGCATTTGCTCTGCCAGCTCGGCTGTTATCTAAGCATCTTGTTGCATTAAGTTCACCGATTTGCCAGGCAAGTTAAATTGTTATGACAGTACCGGCCTGGGTTTACGCGAATGCCGTGTAATTGAATATTTTCTAGACATTTGTGTAAGTGTAAGGCTGGGGATCCACTACGACGCGCACCGTAGATATCCGTGATGCGCACGAACTGTAAATAAGATGCTGTAGACAGCTGCAGCAGCCATTACTTACCTTCCTTATACCGCAATTTTTTTTAACTATATTATAATGAAGAAATTTCTTAGTAATATTGATTACAATCTATAGGTATTAAAAGACGTTATTGATTATGTTAAAACTAAAAATCTGACGTCACATTTAGGTACATGGTATTATCAAAACCAACATCAATTGGGTAGTGGTCCACCAAACACAACACTCATTTTTTCAGAGAATTATTTCTCTTTAACGGAGATTCTGCATATCGACATCTATATACTTTGGTATCCTACCTATGATCCACGCATCTGCTCTGTTATTGTATCCCTTCTTGTGAACATACAAAGGAGTAGCACAGTGCACAGGTGCGCCAATCTAGTGCCAATTTAATAAGGAATCTGACGTTAGACGCTGTTTATCAATTTACTTTATGGCCGATTGTTTCGCATCTTTGTTGAAGGTTAGATACGCTTTCTTTGACCTCTTTTGAAATGTAAATAAGAGGTAGCTTCTTGATTATTAAACGACGTTCTATTGGATCAAATAAGTCTTCAGCTAAATTAATAAAAGGTTGAAGATTGAATGCTGGTTGCTTTGTTAAATGCAGCTTCATAAAAGAAACTGGGGTCAATATTTCAATAAAAGGAAAGTTAAAGTTAAATAAGGCTGTTATTCATTTCGTGGCGAAATGGCGTAACGCCGGGTTAAGTTAATAAATTATTTTTCTTTCTCGCTACTAAGTTTTACGGCTTAACTTTTATTTTTTTGTGTGAATTATGTTTTGGGAAGTTCTTGCACTTTTACGACCTTTTATTTAACTTCCAAAGTTTGTAGGTAGGTTTGTTTGTTTAGACAGCCCCCCTAGTCAAGTTACGATCGTTTCGTTTGCGTCGAACGTCTCGAGTAGGCCACGCCTCGGATTCCTTTGTTCTGACGTCATCTCAACACTCAGTCACGGAATCGGAGAGAACAGAACAGAGGAATCGGAGGCGTGGCCTACTCGGAGCGTTCGGCGCAAACGAAACGATCGTAACTTGGCTAGGGGTGCTGATCTTGCAAATGGATTTTGAAACAGTTACCTACCTGCTCTTAACCGATTATGGTACCATGGAGCTAGTTAGATGATGGAGTCTACTAGGTGCCATAGGAACTAAGTACTGAGCGCAACAAGATAACCCTATCATCACGTTTGAACTTTTTGGAATGGTCATATTTTTTTTTTTTTAATTAAGTCGATAATCTATGAACAATCATGAAAGTCAAAGCAAGGGTAAGCAAGTAAAGGTACCTATTTACTAACCAGAAGTAAATGTTTGATCAGATGATTATTTTAATATTTAATTTAATTTAATAATAAACAAAAATTTTAACATACACAATTGTCAATTCAAAACGTCACTCGTAAAACATGTCTAATATTTAACCAGCCTGGCAACCCCATCGTTTCGAATTACGATTTCATCAGGAAATGAAAGTGTTCCCCTCACCCGGAAGCGGTTCCCCTAGCCACTGGTCAGGTAGGGAAGTAGGGATGTCCACCGGTTGCCGTGTCCAGTTGCATGTCAATACGTGTATTAAATTCTAATGAGTTCGTGTATCGAATTTCGATTTAGTTAAGGATTGGCTTTTTGAATATTCGGGGTGGATTATACGAGGGGGGTTTTTTTTTTTTTTTTTTTTTTTTTTTTTTATTGGGTGGGAAAATCATCCTAATGACATCCCCGCTCTTGGGCGGAGCGGAATTGGTGGTGACCATTAGTGGATTTTTTAATATTGGGCCTGGGATCTAGCATAGCATAGTCGGCCTTATAATGTTCCCACAGTTGGGACTCAGGCCTCCTCTCCGGGAGAGGGAATGGGCCGTAATCCACCACGCGGGCCCAGTGCGGTTTGGTGGATGTCACATGTCTTCGAATTTTTGGTTCTAGGACATGCCGGTTTCCTCACGATGTTTTCCTTCACCGTTTTGAGAGCAGTGGTGATGAAATAAATTACACAAAGTAATGCGCCTGGTTGGGTTTGAACTCGCGACCTACAACTCGTAAGTCGGGGCCGTTACCACTTGGCCACCACTGCTCTTGACCTGGGATCTAATTGGATGATAAAATGGATATTAAGTCAACTGGCGCAACAATCCTCAGATGTGTCGCTTATCGGGAAACATTAAAAATGAATAAGTTAGTGGAAATAAAAATGCCATTAGTAGATGCGTTTGAACACTATCTCCTTAAGGTAAATAAAGGGAGACGACGAACCACGCTTGCTTTGAAGTAGGTAACCTAACCTAACCTATTTGCCACCGCCTTTTTACCGTTTAATGCCTAACTTAACCATGTACCTACTTAGAAGTAAGTAATCTATTTGCAATCCCTCTATGTTTCAATTTTCCAACCATCAAATTTCTTTGTTTCCAGGGTGCCGAATGCGCCCAAGAGCT
Organism: Mythimna vitellina; assembly: GCA_949316375.1. Taxonomy (NCBI): domain Eukaryota; kingdom Metazoa; phylum Arthropoda; class Insecta; order Lepidoptera; family Noctuidae; genus Mythimna; species Mythimna vitellina. Next base: position 9,180,775 of record OX438706.1, on the reverse strand, counting down.
GCATCGCGGAGATCTTCAACGCGGACCAGACCGATGGCAGCCCAGTGAAGAATGGTGCGGCCAGGCCCCGTGCGCCACGAGACACTCCCACTCGCCCCCGTGACACGCACTCCCGGCTCTTCGGGCAGGTGCGTCAAGCACAGGTAAGCATTAAAATCTATGCTGTTTATCAGAAACTAAGAGGTAGAGCGTGTGTTTTCTCTCCTGGTTTAAGATGACTTTTCCCCACACGCCTATCGTGAACGTCAAGCATGGTTTAAAAGCTTGTTGCTTTCATCCAATGCAATCCAACGCGATATTTGATTAAGAGGCAACGCGAAAAAAGAGGAGATAACGCCTGAAAATTCTGTTGGCATTCGGTGATTCCATGATTTACTCGAATGTTTCACAAAACTAGTTCCAGGAAATACGTGTTTTTTTAGAACCATTAAAAGTTTTTGAAAAAGAATTTCATCATTCAGAATCTCAATTAAATGTGCAAGGTTTCTATATTTAGTACTTTTTTATATATAAAATATACGAGTACCTACATTATGGAGGGCCAAAATTCACGCAAAATATCAGATTTTCAGATGTCTTTACTGGATTAGTTTTACACAAGTTTATGTTTTGATTTCTATAGAATCCTCGATAATATTCTAAAGATTAAAAATATAAAAACATAAACTCCATCCAAAATATCAGGAGAATGATGTGTTCTTACGTGATTATATGACACCATAATCACGTAAGAGCGGTTGTATGGAAATGTATCTTGGGTTGGCCGCTCCTAAGGCTGGCAAATATATTAATGGTAAATTCTAGTTTTTAAGTACCTAACCACTAGTTCTAACTAGGGAAAACGTTCTAATGAAAATATATTTTTAAAACTATATCTTGTTTTCAATCCCAACTTAGTTTCTTTACAGATAGTTTTTACTAAATCTCGATGTGACAACTAGTTTTATCTGAAAATAATTGTATCAACTGTAAATTCTAGTTTTAACAAAGGCATTAAGTAAAAATTAGTTCTAACTAGAGAAAACGAGTTCAAACGAAAAACGAGTTTACATGACAAATCAGTGTCCAGCACGTCACTACTATAAGTACCTACTACATGACGGGCGCTACGCGTTTGAAACGCCTGTACACCCTTGTAAATTGTAAAATACTTAGTACCTATCCAGGAGGTCTGAAATACAATTTCTGCCAGGAGATGTACAAAATCTGCGTTTGGAATTAATAAATCGTTATAAATAAAAACCCATGAAGAAAGAGAAGCATTGCTGGACCCCAAGGGTGTTTTTAATATCGTGCGTATTTCATCATGCATGCGGAATTGCTCCGTATGCGGGGCGGTTGCCCGATATCACGCCCCGCATCCCGCGTAAGTATTCCACGCATTACAATAAAAACTTGTATGAAAAGGACATTTGCGGGGACTACGCGTGCGGAGCAATCCCGCATGCGTGATGAAATCCGCACAATATTAAAAATCAAATTCGGGTGTTTTTAATATCGTGCGAATTTCATCACAAGGACTTCCTCTGCATATAAAAATATCTTCCACAATATGCAAATCGTCGGTAAACATACTCTAGTAGGTGTCTTGTTAATTAAAACATGATTACTTGTAACAGGTGAATGCAAATGCCCCATAAAACCTAAGCCTTAACACCCACGGCGAAGGTGGTCGGGGTAGCCTAATCACTCGGCAATTACTTTGAACGGTAAAATTAAATCGATTCTGGAGTAGTGCCTTGGACGTATCATGTCGTATGACAGTAGCAGCACAATATAGATAGACACAGAAAGACCGCTAAGAATCCGGCTCCATCATCAGTGTATAACGGCCTCTCCAATCGCTAGTCATTTATCTCGACTCTCGGCATCTTCCTTCGAAACAGCCACCTCAAATGATTTCTCATGAGGCAGGGTTTTTTTTAGTTGGGAAAATCGTCTAATGGCAAATCGCGCTCTTGGGCGGGGCGGGAGATAGTGTCAGACTTTTACTGACTAAAAACCCACTCCTGTCCCTTCTTTGCCTTCGTCCCAGGGCCCTGGATTTCACTTCCACACTATCCGTGGCCCCAGTAGGCTTCGACCCTGCTGGGCCCCTACAGTTGCTGACATCTCCTTAAGGCGCGCGTGGAATAGTACGCGTCGTCGACGACTAAAACCCGCCTGTGTTCCTTCAGATGCCCTTTGCATTCCAGGATCGTGTGAGTCTTTCGAACAATCCTACAGCCCTGGTAAAAAGCCACCCTGCGAACATATTCGCTCCACCTAGTTTATGGCGATCTGTCTATTCGTAGTCTCTCTTCTCTTTCGTGGCTACTATTTGGGCTTGGTTATTCTGAGATATTTCGACAACTTTGGTGCGAGATCACCTCGTTTCGATTTGATACATCGAACGAGAAGTCGCAGATACCGACATTTACTTGGTCTTGGTTTTCACTCGTTGTATGGAACCGACCTTCTGTCTCCATTTACTACGTGGTAACCCTGTGAAATGAAGACTTACCGTATGCCCCACGACAGGTGTACCTATCGATATGATATTTATGATAGGCAGAAGTGTCCACATAACCATGTGTATGGATAAGTTGTAAGATCAGCTTCGTTTTTAGGAAAGCCAATTGCGTTTTGTTGGTCCTTATTCGATATCCGTGGTTCCTTATCATAGCGATGGCGTCAGGTTTAAAAATATTATGATTGTCCCTATACATTTTTTAAACAAATGTCTGTCCATTTATGATTACGAAATGACAGTGTCAAAGTTACGTTTTTTTTTTCCAATTATTTAATAAAGATAAAGCTTCTTGAGGACTTCTAATTACGTACATTTGATCGTAACACATGTTTTTTCCGTCTATTTCCAGGCTGTAAACAACCCAATGGTGACTGATACAATCCGCAGTCACATTCAGTTCGGCGACTCCGAGATGAACGGCTCCAGCCCTCAGCACTCGCCGTCCAAGGCATACGGCAACGGCAGTGCCTCGTCGACGCCCAGCCGAGGTGAGACGGACCTCGGTGCGCACTGTGAGTCGATCTCGTTGTAGGCACGAAACAGCACGGCTAGTAACGCTCACGGAATGACCACGGACACAAGACTACACGCACGACCGTGGAATGGAAAGAGTAATTAATTCAAAGAAAAATCTCTAAACTGATACTTTAATTGAACATTCTAACTAAATTTATGACGTTTCTATGGACTTTCTGGGTAATTTTACGGTCGTTAATCGTCTTGTCCGATGTTTGTCTATGCAAGCACATCTATTAAAAATTAATTGCATAGCAATCAAATTGAAACGGACCGGAAAGTCACTGGGAGGAATGTTTCGTGTAAGCTTTGAAATGTTAAAACTTTGTCGTTAGCGAGTAAAGTATATCCATTCCGCGTTCCAAATGTGTAAGATCGTTCACAGAATTCGCAGTATTGCTCTTATTGGTTTTTACGAGCATCTAGCGATGTCTGCGTGCGAACGTTCTGAAACCGTGCTCAATCCCAAATATTTGGCACTCGTGCACGCTAGGAAGAAAACGCTTCTTACTATACATATTTAATAATATACAGATACGCTCTGACTGTCTTCTTCCACTTATCTACTCACGAATAATGTCTACAGAAGTTTCAATTAATATGACTCATTGTAATAATCATTACTTATAACAGAAAATAACAAACTTAACGAGCCGTGCTTAGCTTAGTATTGAGCATGTTTACACAATAATATATACGTATAACAGAAATAGATACTAAAGAATTAATTACCTATTATGATTTTACTTGAAAAAGTTTTCATTATGTACTTACAAAAACAATTAACGATGATATCTGTGATTGCACGCGAAACTATAACACTTATTTTTAAGCGATACAAAATGGATCGAATTGTCTAGGTTAATGTTAATCAGAGCATTATTGTAGCTCCAAAGTTAGGTCCAACTAGAATGGTAGAACAAATGAAAACCGATTGTTCTGTGAATGGTAGCATCGTACGCTCCACCGAAGAGGAACCCCGTGACAGGCGATGGAGTGTTCGTGGCGCCGCAGCGTCGCCGCCACCCCGCCGCCAGCCTGCGAGGTGCCCACCCCAGCCCCGAAGACCCTTACACCCAGCTCCTGCACCCACAACCCACCCACAGATACTATACCACCGACTGGCCCCCAAAACCTGCCAACTACTACGTAGAATCCACCATGAAACCCAGCCTCACCACCAGAATAACTCCTTATACACTTCTCGGATTGGAAACCGATGACCCAGAGATATCGCATCCGGTCATAGACCCGGATTCTTTGTCACCGCAACTGGTTCTTAACCGGCATTGGCCCCCATTTCCAGCTCAGCACTACTTAGAGCCAAAGGAACATAAGATTCCATACCATCCTCTGCCTCCGTACGCATTTGTTGGAATGCATTCTGCTTTGGGCGAAAGACCCTTACCTGATTATAAATATGACCCGATTCCAGCCTTGGGAGGACCGATAGATCCATTTCTGATAGCCAATGCTAATCCCCCTCCGACTTTGTTCAAATACGAGCGCGATGGGCCTATTCCCGATGTAACTCCTCTAGAGACTCCCCTCATCCCTGGTCCGCATACACTCACCGGCTTCCCGCCCATATTCCACAAACACGTCCCCGGATACCTTTTTGATCGCAATCGGCATGCTGAGGACCTCCGACCTAAGACGTACTTTATAGACTATGTCCGCCGAAGAGAAATGGGTGGGTGCTCAGTTTACACTGGAGGAATGTTGTTGTTTTCGCACCAATACCCAGAAGGAATTTATCAACCACACAGTCCAGATCATTCCGTCGGAGAAAGCTTGTCACTTTTCATTTGCTGTACATACAAGGGAACTGGAGAATGATACCTTCGTGTTTTTAAATTGAGCACCCATTACCGTTTTATAATTTGCTCATATTAGGGTTTAGTTTGACCGTTTCTTCTAGTGAAGCAGTTTAGGCTTGTATGATGTCGAATAGCGCTTATTATCGTGTCCTGCTTGTAATGTTGTCAAGTATTCGTTGTTGTGTTGTGTATAAATTGTGTATTTGTGTACATACGTGCCAAACTATTGTTTCTTCTATATCGCACGAATTCTCATTCTTTTTTCTATTACTTGTAGGATTAGCTGTATAACATTAGCTACTCTGAGTACTGCTTTATTTTATATAATTATATTGTAGGCAAATTTGTAGGATTCATTATTGATATTGTATTTAGCTTTTGTCTATTGTATTACCGCTGTACTATAAACTATGATCGTCAAACAAATATGTATTTATGACTTAAAATTATTTTGTAAGTCTTTATCAAAACTGTAGCTAGGGTAATACTCTCACGTAATTTTTTGCATGTTGAAAATTGAATTTCTCTCAAGTAGTTTTTAACAAGACTGATTTTAAATATTTCCATTTCATTACTTAGATACTTTTTCACAATATTAAAATTCCACTGAAGTGACATTGTTGCTTTAGGTGTGCATTAACTATAAGAGGATAATACTAATGGAGTCAATGCAATGTTTTCAGAAGGTAACCCGATCACCGGTGATGGCTACAAATCGATGAACGGCCAGATCAACACGGTAACGTCCATCAACGGCAACAGCCACATGATCAACAACTCCAGCCGCGTGCCGCCCGGGGGCTTCTCCTCCGGCCTGTGGTAGACACCACCTCTACCGACACCCACCTACACCACCACACCGCGTCGAACGACCAGCCACCATTTCGACGCCAGCTATCGGCATGCGGATAACCGATTATACTTTAAAGCCACTGCTTCATTCGAGGATGCCGCGAAAACAACATTCGAAGCATTATTTATTTTTAAACCTCAAATCGAGGCAGTGACAATTCCTATGCCTCGATTTGAGGCGGACGAACGCCTCGAGTCAAACAGCGGCTTCAAAGTATACATTTAACGGTACATAATGAAAAATGCATTTAGTTCACTTCCTATTATTTCGTTAATCAACTAAATTTGGGTAGTATTGGCAATTCTAGTAACGCCATTAAATTTATGCACTCGTAAATTGCAACGTCCATTATGATTGAAAGGGTATATGTTGTTAATTACATCCTTAGCCTATCCCAGTAACAGTTTCATCTTTTGAATAATTTAGAATAGATTATAGATATTTTTGTAATAGTAATATTCGATAGTTATTGTAAAGTTAATAGATTCGCAATGTAGAACTTGGTAATCATAGATCGATAAACTGTAGAATCGCGCGATTATAAATATCTCGGCAGTTTCATTTATGATTTCAAAGTTGTACATTCATTTATCTTAAGAACTTGAAATTGTACTCTTTCACACTTGTACGAATATGTTAACCCATTGATATTGTGAATTTAGGAGTGAGGAAACGTATCAGCAATATACCAAAACGAATAGTGCCTTGATCGAAGTTGAGGGAAATTCTGTAAGAATTGATGTACAATTGTAGGCGTAACGTACTAAGCATGAAGATTTAATGATTATATATCTATATTTCGCGGTATAGAAATAGTAATCATGCGGCACTCCAGCTAATTGATACAAAAGTAAATTAACCTAACTTTAATATTCGACACTGCATTATAGGGTCTTTAATCTCATTTGTTGAATTTCATTATCTTAATATTTAAATAGAGGGATTTATAAAAATGCATTTATTTAAACTTTTTATACGAGTTTATTTTATTTTTTAGTTTATTTTCTACTCGTTTAGAAATTAATGTATTGACAGATTTGAATAATTGGTCGATTATCTGTTAACATGTAATCGGACGATCATGTATGTAAGTCGAAGAGTGATGTTTCTATGCGTAGTTTTAACGACCCGGTAGATTTAGCATATCATCTTTGTAAAAACTTTTTAATATAATCTAACATGAAGTCGCATAATCACTGGCCTAATTATAACAAATGTTAATAGATAATAACCATTATTTCAAAATAAAGTTTTTTTATTAATTACTTTGTTGTTTTGTTTGCCCTTTCGAATTTTCTATTCACCTTTTTAGCCTCACACCGAGGCACAATGTTTGCAGAAACATACGAGAGTGTGCTAAAGTCAGCGAGTATTTTATCGTGTTAAGTTTTGCATAATATTTTATAGCAAACAACGAATACCACTTGAAGAAATCTTAAAAACAGCATCGAAATTGGTTATTAAATGTAGCAGTAATTGGCTTTTCAAATATTGGTATTTTTATTTTTAGGTGGGAAAATCATCTTATAACAAATCCCGCTCTTGGGCGGGGCCGGAGATAGTGTCAGACTTTTACTGACTAAAAACCCACTGTTCCTTCTTTGCCTTCGACCCAGGGCCCTGGGTTTTACTTTCACACTACCCGTGGCCCCAGTAGGCTTCGACCCAGCTGGTGGGCCTCTACGATTTGCTGACATCTCTTTGAGGCGCACGTGGAACAGTGCGCGCCGTCGACGACTTGGGCTCGGTCCGGACGGTTACCGGACGGTCGGACAGTGAGCCACCCATTGCTCGCCGTCCGCAAGCCAAAATATTGGTATGAGGCAAAGGAGAAATGGCTTTTGTACGTGCGTAACCCAATTGGAGTGACGTCACATTCATATTGTGCATCCTTTTTCTGTTATTTGAGAGTTCTTCTTTCAGCAGATTTGAAGGGTTTCCAGCTTACTTAGCGACATCTATGATGCCACAAAGGAACTAAAATTCAAAACGATGCATCGCTGTATGATAGTTCTCCGCACAATTAGAACATACACAATAATTAATTAATTATTTAATGCATTTTCCATCCCATAATACTACCATCACTACCACTTACCACTGTATCTATCATAAAACTCTGGGCATCAAAAAAGCTGAAAGTAAATTTTCCTTCAAGCGTAAAATTCGGAACTACTACTGGAAGTCCTCTCAACCTTAGTTCGGTCTGCGTCATAATTGTTATATTTTAAGTTCTCTTAATTACAATGATTTTATATTTATCATAGTATTTATTAGTTTATTATATTAGCATATATACGTATTTTATTATTATAAGCCACTTAATTTAACGATACTACATTCTATTTCAATTATCTGTTATTTATTTTATTGTTCACACCTACCACAATGTTGTTTTTTTAACCCAATGGTTGACTGGTAGAGAATGCCTTGTGGCATTAAGTCCGCCTATGTACCACCACGGTACATGAAGTTTAAATAAATAAATAAATAAATAATACCCATTTCTATTAATATAAAAAATATAACTCCTTTTCTTTTCATGCGGTACGAATGTGGAACTCGCTTCCAGCTTAAGATCCGTGACATTAAAAGTATATCTGTCTTCAAGAAGCTAGTCAAAGAACATTACCTCTCTACCATCTCGTAAAGTTATATTTTATAGATATATATTTTTTTATAATTTAGTTTATGTATGTATCTATTTTTGTATTTTATATACTTTTATTGATATATATAATTATGTATTGTATGATTTAATTTAGATGATACAGTATATTTTTAATTTTATAACTTATTTGTATACACTGTGTCTACATCTCTCATCCGCGTCACACGCTACAGCGTACCCTAGTCACCGATTTTGTTGAAATTTCGTGGGGATGTAGCCCTGAAAGAGTTCTATTTAGTACCTCCAATAAAAAAAATTGTACCTCTTGGGTTTTGCTAAAAATTAATTGCCAAATCTGGAGCGTATACGCCTCCAGCGTACCCTTGTTTTTTAGAAGATTTGCAGTTGTTCAATACTGCGGCAATACACACCAAATAATTGTTCCCACACATAAACCTACGAATACGTAATATTAACTCGATAGCGCGCAACGATCGGCCACAATATTAAATTTAAATTTCTAACCTAAAAATGTAGCACCCAAAAAAATGGTATTTTGATGAGATTTTTTACTTAAAGTATTGTTCCCACTAAGCGATCCACGAAAAAGTAATTATATCACAGAAATATGCAAAACTTTAGGAGAAAACATCAAATCAAAATCACACTCAACATCATCAACACAGACCTAAAGAACTTTGGTATGACTAGATGTGGTAATCAAATTTTAGTGGATACTAAACTATGTTTTATGGCGAGTGTACTTTCTGACGTTGCGTCGTACATGCTCTATTTCGGTTAGCCTAATTCAGAGTTAAGTTTTTATCTTCGAACATCATGATCCAACGATTAGTGTAAATAAACAAGATTTAATAGCTATTGCTAGTAACATAATACCTTTATTTATAAAATTAAAATAAAAATCCTTCAACTTCTATAAACCATCAAAGCATAAGCATGGACAGATAATGGTACGCTGTTTTGTCTTATTCATTAATCACATTTGTTGTCATACACACCAACATGTGTTAACACTTTTTAGTTGTGACCACAGCTAAAGCACAAGTTCTATAGTAATGTACCTACAGGAGATCACCATTTTTTTTTAATTGATATAAACCAGTGCTTAACTGCGATCCCACCTAATGGTAAGCGGAGATGCAATCATTGATGGTCAGGCGCACTAGTTTATTGAGAGCCTATTCACTCTAGCCTTGAAGACACCTAAATTATAGTTGGACGGGAAGACCGCAGCAGGCAAATTGTTCCAGTCCTTCGATGTACGCGGTATAAACGACGAAGCGAAACGCTTAGTCCGGACCGTTGAAGTTTCAACAACGTAAAGGTGGATACTCGCCGTTCGTCGGTTTGTCCGATGGTAGAAAGGAGAGGGCGGAATCAAGTCATGCAATTCCCGCGCACACTCCCCAAAATGTAACCTGTAAAATACCGATAGGCTGGCTACCCTGCGCCTGTGCTCGAGGCTTTGTAGATTGGACTTAACCAAATCTGGATCCCCAATTAGCCTCTTCGCACGCCTTTCCATTGAACCACCACTAAACCGTTTAGGTATAATAATAATATTCCACAACTTTCACACAACGCTACCTTGTCCTAAACTAAGCAGTTTGTGATATGAGTTCTAGACAACTGATAAAAATACTGATAAACATTTCTAAATACATGCATATTATAGACAAATTACACCTAGACACAGAACAAATGATCGTGCTCATCACATCAACATTTGTCTTGGGTGGGAATCGAACCCATGACCTCCGGCACAGCAGTCAGGGTCACTGACAACTGAACTCACAGGCCTGCCAGTATTTAGGTATAGCCAGAGTGATCTCATAATAATTTCAATAACGTGAAACATGGCTAAAATGCATTGTTTTTTTCGTGCATATCTTCTGGTTTTATTTTCAGATCAGTTCGATGGTACGTACCGTTTTCCTCAGAACTATTTGTTTCTAAGACGCATAATTATTTTAGTCCAGATATCTGTGTATTTGTGTTTTGTGCCGTTCCGTCAGCAACCTTCGGTGGTCTTCTTCATCAGTTTAACTTTATCAAGTGATAGGTACTTTCTGAATGCAAATACTTTATTTCTTGATCAAAAGACAATGAGGATATTTTAAAGAAATCCCATCATCAGAATTAGATTTTGATATAAATAGGACCAATCTGAAAATACCGAATCCTTTCAAATAAAAAAATAATTTAACAAATCTGTTTGTAAATTATTGAGTTCTGAGGTAGCAAACATAACATAAAAAACCCATTCTTTTTTTTAGTCATTTAAAAACAATAAGTTATAAAAGTATGGTAAGTACACAACATTTATTTCAGTAACGTTTAATTTTTAAACACATCATTTTTTAGTTTATATATTAGCACAATGTTAGCAACTATAATAAAATTAAAGCCTAATGTTAAATTACTATTACCTACAAGTTTTTAATACACATTTTTTTTTTAATTTAGAAGATCTTATTTTAATTATACGTACATTTTGTGGATTTAAATGATGTCAGTTTTTTTTTTTATTATTGATAGGCTCACTTTTGATCACTGTTTCAACCGATGTTAATCATCCGATGACTTTTCGCGCTTTAAGGTGGAGCGAACGGGCGTGCAGACTATTATAAACTAAAACCCACACCTATGTTCCTTCTTTACCTTGCGTTTCATGACCCCAGGGTTCCCTTTCAGACGACCCATGGCTCTTGTAGGCTTCGGCCCTGCTTTGAGCTCTATGGTTTTACTGACATCTCTTTGAGGCGCGTGTGGAACACTAGGTGCTATCAACGACTTGAGCTCGATCTGGATGGTTATCGGACAGTCGGACGGCGAGGTAGCTATTACTCATCGTCCATAAGCCCACGCCTGCGATGGCTCGAAATCGGGTTCAGGGTCTCAGCGGCTGGGGTTTGACGAAGTCCGTTCCCTCACACTTGTGGTCGCCTTCTTCGTACTGTTTCGCAGAAGGAGGCGAACGCCAGCAATTCCTCCTCGCTGCGGACCATGCCCTGTACCAGAACCCGGTGCGAGAGGGCGTTGCCACTGGTCGCCCCCACGAGGACATAGAGGTGCTCTGCTCAAACAGGGCACACCTCTATCGTATGCTCCATCATGTCCTCCAGACGCTCCACACAGTGGTGACACCCGGGCGTTTCTTCCACATGAATGCAGGAACCTCCCGAACTTATCATGTCCGGTGAGGAACTGCGTCATGCGGAAGGTAAGGAGCGTGAGGTCTTTCTAGCCACGCCTCAAAGAGGGACTTACCGCCATAATTGTGGCGTGCCCAGCACTGGGTCGCGACAGTCGCTGTCTCCACTTCACCATGAGATCCCGCTGGAACTCTGTCCGCCATGCCACAACTTGTCGCGGCAGCGGAGTTTCACCCCGGCGTTGCAACTCCATGCGCCAAATCGTGCATACGTGTAAAGATTGTTGCCTCTTACTCCACTCGCGCATCCTTATGGCTTGAGTCCAGCCGGGCCGCCGGCTGCTTCCGCAGCGCTGGCGCCCATACCGGTACGCCATAAAGGGCCATGGACCAAACGATAGAGCCTCCGAAAGGTGGCGTTTGGACCTCCTAGGTTGGGCAGGAGCCGCTTGAGGGCAGCCCCAGTCCGATTCAGCTAGACGTCGGAAGTGCTCCTCGAAATCCAATTGGCTGTCGAGAATGAGTCCCAGGTACTTCGTTGTTGACCCGACGCCGATGTGGACTCCTCCTACCGTTACTTGGGAACCCGGTGGTGGCGGGTTCCGAGGGCAGTGGAAGCACATGGCCTCACACTTGTGCAATGCTACCAATTGTGCGAGTCCCAACTCTCTCTGCTATTAGTTTGACCGCCGCCTGGTACGACTCTCCTTGCGCCAGGACCGTCAGGGAGATCACCGGGCAGCACGTAGTCGTATCCGATGTTCCACAAGGGCGGCCCTAGTACCGATCCCTGCGGAACACCGCATGACATCTCTCGCCGTTTCCACTCTCCCTAGTGACCCGAGTAGATCATGTACCTGTCCGACAGGTAGGCCTCGACCACACGACAGAGGTAGCCGGGCGTCCGGTGATACCGGAGTGCCCTCCCAATGCTACTCCAAGGCAGGGAATTGAAGGCGTTGGCGGTGTCTTTGGACATCGCCAAGACACACCTGCCTTGTGACACTGCATCCCCCGTCGTGAGAGCTCGCACGGGCATGATGGCGTCCACCGTGGAGCGCCTCCTTCGAAAGCCGAATTGTCCATCTGTCAGATTCGGCCCCACCCGTGCTAGGTGCGCGACGAAGCGGTGTGCAATTACTAGCCTAGGGAGGTTTAAGTTTTTCAGCAATAGATGGCGTCATCACAAAATCAGCAAATGTTCTAGAACTATTTATGAAAATTATTGAATTCTAATTAATTACTGTGTAAATAACAAGAATATTTACGAACATAAACCGAAGTTAGGTCCAGTCATTTTACCATAACAAGATTTGCAATCGCGTAATGCGGAACTCTGCATATTTTTACAGAAAATAGATAGATAAAGATATATATTCTTTAAAGTACACAAAAAAATGTATATTAGGAAATAACTCAATCAATTTTAATTTTATTTAAGGTATTTTTACATACAAACCTTATCCTAACAATAAGAAATAAATGCGAACACGTCTCATACACGTAACAGTTAATTTGTATTTATACTTATAGAAAATTATAGGATATGAGATAATTGAGGCAGGGGGGTATTTTTATAGGGGTATAAAAAAGTTGGTGAAATAGAGAAACCATAGGACGTAATCGAAACTTATTTATTTTGTTATCAGGTATTCGTGTGGCGACATACATCGTCAGAAAGTACACTCACCACAAAACATGTTCAGTACCTACTTAAAATTTGATTACCACATCTAGTCGTACCAAAGTTCTTTAGGTCTGTGTTGATGATGTTGAGTGTGATTTTGATTTGATGTTTTCTCCTAAAGTTTTGCATATTTCTGTGATATAATTACTTTTTCGTGGATCGCTTAGTGGGAACAATACTTTAAGTAAAAAATCTCATCAAAATACCATTTTTTTGGGTGCTACATTTTTAGGTTAGAAATTTAAATTTAATATTGTGGCCGATCGTTGCGCGCTATCGAGTTAATATTACGTATTCGTAGGTTTATGTGTGGGAACAATTATTTGGTGTGTATTGCCGCAGTATTGAACAACTGCAAATCTTCTAAAAAACAAGGGTACGCTGGAGGCGTATACGCTCCAGATTTGGCAATTAATTTTTAGCAAAACCCAAGAGGTACAATTTTTTTTATTGGAGGTACTAAATAGAACTCTTTCAGGGCTACATCCCCACGAAATTGCAACAAAATCGGTGACTAGGGTACGCTGTAGCGTGTGACGCTCTCATCCAACTCTCCTGTCGCAGGTCTGCTGGAAGAAATTTCATTTGAAATAAGCAGTACCTTTGTGTTTTTCTATCTGCTTTTGTTCTTTTCATTATTAAGTGTTTGTGTGTACATAAATAAATAATACACAAAAGCGCGAAATAAACTGTCGGGCAGTTGCCTGGATCAGACCCAACACCCGTCTGGTCAGAGGATGCTCCCTTTTCAACGGAAGCATGTCGGACTTTGCACATTGTTCCGCATACCTCTAAATTTCTACTTACACGACTTTTTTATGTCTGATATATGAAAATCGAGCCTTTAGGTATTGTACAGATAAAAGATAAAAAAAAGACAAAAACTGTTTCAAAAATTGTATTATAATTTACTTATCACAAATTAAAAATAAATATATTTACACCCTATCAACACTTTCTTCAACTAGATTCTCACTCGGCGTCTCTTGCTTAGTTCCGTTGTTACCTCTCCTTTCCTTGCTAGGCAGGTTAGCTGGGGACTCTATCTCAAATGTGACCGGTCCGTCGTTCTGTATGCTCACCTGCATGTATGCTGCAAACTTGCCATCTGAAACAGATTAGAATTATTTTTTTAATAGTATAAACCAGTGCTTGACTGTGATCCCACTTGATGATAAGCAGTGATGCAATCGTTGATGGTGAATCGCACTAGTTTTTTAAGAGCCTATTCACTCTAGCCTTGAGGACACCTAAATTATAATCGGACGGGAAGACCGCAGCAGCCAAATAGTTCCTATCCTTCGACGTACGCGGTATAAATGACGAAGCATGCCGAACGTCAGGTTGTCCTATAGTAGAAAGGGGTTGGCGGAATCAAGTCATGTAGGTAATTCCTGCACACACTCTCCAAAATGCATCTAGTAAATACCGGAAGGTAGGCTATAGGGTAGCCAGCATTTCGGTATTATATCGCCTATCGCCTATGCTCCAGGGTTTGTAGAATATTTATTTAAGTGAAAGCCCGAGTTCTCACCAGATGGCGCTGAACTCAACATTTTTTTAAACGTATGTAATGGATCATTATTAAGTCTATTAATGCCTCAAATACATTAGGGTAGGTATCTCCAAACTACAGTCCACGGGCCAAATCCGGCGGCCCGCGACGTCCTTAAGATTAGCGTCATCAATCTGGCCCGCGACAGCCAGTGACTTATTGTTGTTACTGTGTTGTGAAGCGGCAAAGTCGTGCCGTTGTGGCTTCGTCGACTGAGTTTCATTATTTTTTATGTAAGCTTCACGCAAACACTAAACGTGTAATGACAGGCGGTCGTCTCCTTCTGCGAAGCCGTAATGTTAGCAAAGGAGGAGGCCGCATGTGCAAGCGCGAGGGCGCGGCCCTCACGCCCCAGCCGACGGGATCCCGATCCCGATATCCGGCCACGGGACAGCGAGCAATGGGTAGTTCGCCGTCCGATCGTCCGGATCGACCCCAAGTCGTCGACGGCACGTACTGTTCCACGCGCGCCTCAAGATGTCAGCAAACGGTAGGGGCCCAGCAGGGTCAAAACTATTAGGGCCAAGGGTCTGTTTCTGAAAGGAAGACTCGGCTCTGGTATGAAAGGCAACAGAGAAACAGGAGTGGGTTTTTAGTCAGTAAAAGTCTAACACTACCTCCGGCTCCGCCCAAGAGCGGGGATGTCATTGGATGATTTTCACATAATAAAAAATAAAAAAACGTATAGTGACCCATACGAGTCTATGAAGCTACACATCCGTGAACAGTAGGAATAGGAAGAGAGATCTTAGAGATCATGTCGGTCGGTGTGCGTCGGAATTGCAGAACCTAATTCCGCCTAGCCCGTTCTATCATCGGACCGCCAGGCGTACGGCAATGCGCCACCGGTACATGGTGGGCATCCCACCTATACCGCTATACGCACAAAACGTTTTGTGAACACATTCATTGTGCGTACAGCTAAGGAGTGGAATACCTTGCCAGAATCTGTGTGCGATCGCATCGTCACTTTTCATCAGGTGAGATAGGGGTCTAGTGCGAACCTATCAAGAATATAGACGACATTGAATGTTTTTATGTTTAATATGTCATTTTCCTATGTCGTCTGTTTCTGATTTTGTAATTTAACGCATATAGATAGGTATACAAATATATTTGTTATTTTTCTATGCTTCTACAAAAGTGGATTATTTCTGAGATACCCAGTACTATTTCCACTAGAGAGGTACCCTACGACGGCTTTTTACATCGATTCAGTAACGCGTTGTCTAAGTGCCACTGCATCCATTTTCACGTCTATAAACACTCTTTTTTAAGGTGGTTCAAATGATTTCTCCCGCTCTAGGGTTTAGAGAGTGGCTGTGTCAGACGTTCAATGACTAAATCCCACCTGTCTTTCAGTTGTCCTTTACGTTCTAGTACACACGGACACTCTTCCCCCTTTATTCAGTTTTGCTGATATCTCTGAGGCGCGCGCGGACCACTACGAGCCATTAACTCGGACTTGGTCCGTATTGGACAGCCAGACGGTGAGCTATCCGTTTCTCGTCGTCCGAAAGTCCGCGCCTACAGTAGCCAAAAATCGCCTTGCGACTCTTGACGCCTGGAATTTTTCCTTCGGCGGCGGCTGGGGTATGAGAATGTCTATTCCCTCACGGTTCTGACCATCTTCGCTCGCATTACTGCAAAAGGAGATGACCGCTTCGACCAGAGGGTTCTGATGTCGAGAAAGGTAGATAAATAGAGAACATACCTTTAACTTTATCTGGTTTGTAGGCATCCTTCAACATTTGTAAGAAGTTTTCATAAAATTCCTTAGACTTTTCTCCCGGCATTGCATGATGGAAGTCAGGTTTGTTACCCTAGAATGTAATAACACCTTTTATTTGACTGGTCTGTTGGTCTAGTGGTTAGTGGCCCTGACTGCTATGCCGGAGGTGTGGGTTCGGTTTCCAACCAGGGCCATATGCCCTGGTGATTGATGCATGGCATGATTGTTCTCATCACACAAACATATGTTTGTGTGATGAGTACAATCATTTGGTCTGTGTCTGGGTGTGATTATCTATAATATGTAACTACCCAGACTGTGGACTGACAGATGTACTACTACTACTAATATGTTTTCTACTCATAACACAAGCTCTGCTTAGCTTGGGACTAGACAGTGTTGTGTGATAGTTGTGTGAATATATATTATATTATACGCAAAGACAATGGGAACATGTTGGAATGACGAATTTATAAAAATAGCAGACTTGAGCCCCAAGTGGGTTCGTTATTTAAGTTTAGTTTATTATTATTATAACTTACTTTCCATGTATTGTACAATGTGAACTGGCTTACACATAATATTTCTAATTCTTTGTCAGAAACACTTTTCTTCCATTTCTTTTGTGATTCATCATCAAATAACTTGATGCTTAATATTTTTCGTACACTGAAACATTTTAGAAAAATCATTTTAGTTTAAATTGAATTGTAACTTTAAGAAATGGCTACAGAGAATAGTTTTACTTTGTTTTGAGTTGATCTTCAGCAAATAGAGGTATAGCGGTGGAATAAACATGGTTTCAATGATCTTGATTAAGCCTGTCAGTGCAAGGAACTTAAAATAATAATTTATTTGTGTTGCGATAACCCACCTCCCTTGCTTGCACGTAATCCTCTCTCTATTTGTAGCTATTATTGACTTGTGTTCATGCCTGGTATCCAACTTCGAGTCCTACTCTAAGTTCTTGTATATCTTATGTTCAGTACACTTTGATTTTTAAAGATTTTTTAAATTATTTTACTTAGGTCCTCGGCACTGAATATTTTAAAGTACCAGGTAGGTTGGCAAAAGTGACTTAGTTTCTGTAGTATCTCTTAACTTTATTCAGTAGGTAATTGAATTCAAAGCGAATTTTATAGTAAATACAATAATTTTTACAATGTCTGTAAGTAATTGATTAATCATCAATTGATTAATTGGTACTTACATGTATTCAATATCCTTCTTACTGTCACTGTTGGATATTCCAATAAATACACAAATACCTTGACCAATACTGCTTATAACTTCATCGTTAACTGGAATCAGATTACATTAATGAACAATTTATGAACACTGGTTAGAAAGATAATATGATACTAGAAAAATAACGATTTTAGGTAGGCATTAGAATGAAAAAGGCTAAATAGTAGATTTCAGAAACAGGACAAAAGTATAAATTTTAATAATGCTTTACAAACACATAAAAGACACATGTTTTCTAATAAGAGTTTGTTTTTATAAAGTTAACCTTAAAATTTTATGCACAACTCACCGGTAACTTTAGCGTTCATCACACGCTGTATTAGTGCTTTCATTTTAAATGGTATATTATTGTACTTTTATTATTTTTAATTTATAATATTACAGCTATATTTCAAAACATTTCCAAGTTCATCACCAGTTCACCACATCTGTCAACATCACGCTGTTATTGTGTCAGTGTTTGTCAGTGTCACTTGCCTTTTTTTTTGTTAATATTTTTAACTTGAATACTAAAACTTTTAAGCCATGTTTTCGACACGTTCGCGCGTTCTAATGTTTTTATAGCATTCGACAGCAAATGTATCGAGTCAGCCTTCTCAGCTAACTTCGCTGAGGTAGCAAAAACTACAATAATATTCTCAGCTCCATTTTACCGAGACCGCGTCGGTTTCAATTATTCTACATTTTGTCCAGTTGCGCAGACACTTGAGATACAAACCTACACCAATTTAACATCAAAATATCCACTAGGAATCAATTTGCGAATAATTAAAACAGCCACTAACTTCACTAAAAAAAATCCCGCCAAAAACTTTGTTCATTCTTTTTATCATCTCATAATAATCTGGCTACATTTTGTACATTTTACTTACATTACATTTTCTTATAACTGCTCTGCGTCAGTTCTGATAATAATAAATGAAAAATAGTGAATTTTTAAAGAAAAATTTAAAGGGAAATTATTTCAACACCTTAGTTCAGCTACTCAATACTAGATGGCGCTTTTTACAATAATAATTGTAACTTCAAAATAAGACATGAGATGGTGCTTGCTGCATCCAATTTGAGCCTTTTCAGGATTATAACGAAGTTCATTACTCCCAATAGGTACTTGAAAATTATCTCGCGTTGTACATTGTACAATAATTTTATCGCATACTGGTTTATCTGTGGAAATGGCACATTGTCTGCTTGGTAATGTCATTGGTCTAATGCCCGTGTTCGATGTCTACTAAGGTTTCACAGTTTACATAGGTACTTCGGTCGGTGACGGTGCATAAGTACCAAATTTATTAACATTAAATTTTTTTGAATCAGAATCATTGCATTAAGTTACGTGAACTACCTACCTAATTAATATTCACATTCTGTATGGTTATGGAGTTTAAGGTTATTAACCTACCTACTTATTTGTTGTTTAGAAATGAAACCTACCGATCAACTAGAATTATGTTAAAGGCGGTTTTCTTAAAATAAAAAATTGAACATGCGATACTTATACCTACATAGGTACATTTATTCATCATCATCTTCCTGCCCTTGTCCCGTGTTATTTGGGGTCGGCGCAACACGTTTTTTTCTTCCACTCTGCCCTGTCACTCGTCATGCTATCACTAACTTCCTTTTCTTTCATATCACTCTTCACACAATCCATCCATCTTTTCTTTGGTCTCCCTCTCCATCCATCCACATGTAAATCCATAACTCTTAGTAACATGCGTCTCATCCCTCCTCTTCACATGACCGTACTAAGACAAACGATCCATGTGTATATACTTAGGTACATTTATTATTCTTTAGAAAAAAAAAACTTGATTTTTGACCGTAGATGCGTTCATATATCTACATATAAACTCACATACAGACCCGGAACGACCATCTGTAGCTTGAAGGCCATGCTAATATTTGTATGGTACGGGAACAGAATCCGCGCACACACAGCACAGCAGCCGATCGCCCAACAACTTAACAAATGACGCAAATTCAAATTATATTATTTAGAAATGTTTTAAGTACATTTAAGTATGTCTAGAGACTCACCGACCCCACAGTCAAACCATTGCAACGGTTTTGTGGGGCTTATCTTATAATTGACTTACCTTTTTTGGATTAAAGATAAATAAATAATAAAATAACTACGCCATACGTTATGCTACAATATAATAACAGTTGTCCTACTTTGCCCTTATTATCTCGTTTATAGCTACTAAACACAGTTGCAATATTTTATTGAACTGCACTGCAACCATAAATCTTCACTAACAATAAAAACATATTTAAAAATACCAGTTTTTTTCAAACAATACGAGCTGAATGCTGAAGGGCACAGCAACAGACACCTATTGTACAACTTACAAGGTGTGTCGCACGTGGCAACAAGGTCATTCCCCAGAGCGATGCGCTTGCGCAGACAAGAGCCGCAGTAGGTTTACCTTATTAAAACCAGACTAACGGGGTTACCATGACGTTCAAAGTAAGATTGTTTCATTCTTATTTCAGTGTGGGTAAGAGACAGAGCTATACAGGTTGTTTAGCGCCATCTCTTACACACTGGAAATAAGAATGAAACAATCTTACTTTAAACGTCATGGTACAAGTCTAAGTGTATTTCGTGCTCTCGCACTTTGGGTTTTTTTTTTATTCCGCAACTATCACACATCGTGCTCATCACACAAACATTTGTCCTGGGTGGGAATCGAACGCACGACCTCCGTCATAGCTGTCAGGGCCACTAACCACCATACCAACAGGCCAGTCAAATGTCATAATGATGACTAATAGAATTTTGTTTTAGTTTAATTTTATCCACAGCATTCAGGATTTACGTCATGTTTAGGTACTGACGTACGTCAACATATTCCGCACCTTGTCCCATGTCACTTGGGAAAGGTGCAATACGTTTTTTTCTTTCTCCTTGCGTTTTCTACCAACAATAAATTCACTCCCTTCTTACACAGAGCGAAATACGCGATCGACAAGTTTATAACGTATGGCGCTCTGATTGACTCACTCCAAGCTCTTTACCAATCAGAGAGCCAACCCGGTAAACGTTTAAACGGTAAAAATATTTCGCACTCAGAGCAAACCGGGTCGTTCTAGACCCTACGAAAGCTGGGCTTATAATTGTGACCTTGTAACATGCTGCTATGCGTTACCTTCCCTTACCACAAACCTTCTGTTTCCCTCCATTCTGTGGTTTAGGCTTGTTTGTGTCAAGTGCGTGTGCGCATGACACGTGCTCAAGCCACGTGCGCGACTAACTGATCCCGAATATCAGCCGGTGGGCGTCACTGCTCATGGAAACAATTTAGCTACATGCATCCTGCTTTAGTTTAGGATTCTCGGATGTGGATTGTTGCTGGCAGTTAAAATGTAGTTTTATTTGTTTTTGTTATGATGAGCTGTGTCACGCTCATACTACAAAACAAGCGACTTATGAAAATATTCTATGCCTGTACTACCGTTTAAGAATATTTTTTTAGCTGCATTTGTATTTATATCAAGTAGTGTTGCAACAGAACTCTGCTTTCGCTTCTGCAGAAGTTCCGCAAGCTTTTTCAATTCCGTTTCTCGTTCCAGAAACATTATAACAGAACTCTTAACAGAAGAATACAACGAGGAGCATGGGGGTGGGGGGCCCGTAGATGACTGAACACGACGGAAAAGGCGTGGAGGGGGGGGGGGGGTACACAAACGTATCGCAGCGACTTTCTTTGTTTATAATAATGTATTATTATTTTTTTTGGCTTCATTCTGCGTATCAGCACGCCTCTTGGTGTTTAGTGTAAGCGCGTAAATCTTCTGTAGTTTGTTTTGTTCTTCTGTTGCCAATAGTTAGCCAAAACATAGCAGCTCCCCCAGAAGTGTAGTTAGTGAGCGATTATTTAGCGGAGCTTGTTTAATATATGAAGAACCCCAAAATAGACTCAAAGGTGTAAAAGCGGCCAAATTACTTTTTATTAAATATAATTTCCCTCTGTTTAATTTCGAGTACAGTAGTAAGAAAACAACAAAATACAAATTGAATTAAACAAATCTTAAAAAATAAAATTGTGATTTTCTTCATAGTATTTTACTTCCGGTTCCGTTTCTGCTTCCGTTAAGACAGTTCCGTTGCATCACTATATTAAGTAAGTACAAGAAATATTTTTTTAAAGCATTTTATTGGGTTGCATCGTTTTGTTCTGACGAACATAAAGGGTAGATTGGGTGCATAAATAAAACAATGAATAAAAAAAAGCCCGTCGCTTTTCGTCATAAATGTTATATTATTATCTTTATATCTATAATAATTAGATCTCGTCTCCGTCGTAAATTATAATCATTGTTCGATCCAGCTATCCCTTGGCATCCTCCCCTACCGACGACGTCCTAAGCTGAGGCCCGTACCTATGGGGTTGCCTTTGACGTTTAGTTTTTAATTTAATTTTAAGGTTTTACAAGGCCGCTACAGGCAAGTCCGCAGATGAAAACCTCATAAGTTGACCTCCATCTGTTGTCTGATGTCATTTCACCAGAAAACATACTTTCTGAAAACAAATTTAAGACACTAAGCTAATTATGCTCTGCGTCTTCCATTATTTTCTTTATTGTGTTTTTTTTTATTGTGTTTGTTTTACCTACATTATTATTATTTTTCATTCTGAGTTTTATTTTAAGGAATATTTACAAGAGACTAGAGGCATCATCATCATCATTTAAAGCGAAAGACATCTACTGTTGGACATAGGCCTCCCCAAAGTGTCGCCATAACGACCGGTTCTCTGCGTCTCGCTTCAGGTAATCGGTCCACCTTATGGGCAGGCTACCAACGCTGCGTTTTCTAGTACCTACGTAGTCGTTCGTCACTCCAGACCCTTTAGGCTCTATCGATCATCTGCCCCCCTAGCCAAGTTACAATCGTATCGTTCGCGCCGAACGCCTCGAGTAGGCCACGCCTCCTATTTCTTTGTTTTGACGTCATCTCAACGCTCAGTCACGTGCTCAGAACAAAGGAATCGTGAGCGTGGCCTACTCGAGGCGTTCGGCGTGAACGAAACGATTGTAACTTGGCTAGAGGGGCTGTTCTGCATTTGGTAGATTCACAGAGGGTTTAGTGATTGACGTGTACGACTGTCTATAGGCATAATTATAGATCCTCATACATCCAGGCAAATTTTTGCCTATATTATTAACAAATTGCAACTCAGGAACATTTTGCAACACTCGTCGTCCAAGGAGACCAAGAGCTACAACTTCTAAGCTGTTATAGTAGTTACAAGCAAACGTAGACGTAGACGTTCAAGATGAATGCTCCAGAGTAATCCTAGAAATTCAAATACATTTTTGCAATTTGCATTTCAGTATCGAATAGTAGGGTAAACATAAATATATTTGCGGTAATGACATGTATGTATTTACATAATTATACCAATATTATCCGCTAATGAGCTGAAAATTGCAAATCGCACCAGAAATAGTAGCACAGTTCAAGGAACTGCGAAAAACATGTTACTGTATCTATCTATACTTATAATAAATCTGTAGAAGTGAAAATTCTGTACATTGAAAATATTAAAAAAGTAAATGGCAGGGGGTGTTACTAGACCGACACCGAACCCAAAAATGTGATTAAAAAAATTTTTTGTCTGTCTGTCTGTTTGTTCAGGCATCACGCAAAAACTACCGGTTCGATTACGATGAAACTAGGTATAATTATTCTTTAATATCCTGGGCACCACACTGGGTACTTTTTATCCCAGAAATCTATATACAGTAAAAAACAAACTTAATTTTGCGTTTCGATCCCTAGACCCGATTTCTGTACCAACCGAAAATAATAAGTTTGTCGTAGGTTACGTCACCCGTAGTGGAGTTCACTAAGGGGCGCTGTACAGGGCTAAGATACTATAATATTTTATCTTAAGATACAATATCGCTCGTCATACAATTCAATGGACTATCACACACGACGAAGATAATAAATAATATTTCATATTTACGTATCTCAAAAAACCTAATAAAACCATTTTCGACTTCTACGCGGACGAAGTCGCAGGCAAAAGCTAGTCTAAAATAAAAGGAGACATCTTGGCGCAGGTCATAGCGGCCTCAAAGCCGCTTCTTACACAATTAATGAAAAGAAGAGACTGAAGTGGACGAAAGAATAAAGGTAGAACTTCATTGGACACACGTGGGCCACGTCCGCCGATCTGCGCGCATCGGTCTCCAGACATTTTATATGGCAACTAGACTTGTAGAAATACACTAGATCCACGATACGCGACGCGCCGCTACGTATAAATCAGACGGCGTGGTCCACGTGTCCGTCAGTCTAATGTGGTTCCCGCTTAAGAATTGGAGAACTGCAGACTGGGAAAAGGTTGGAATCTTTGAAATATTGAGATGCAAACGAAGAGTTTTTGTTTGGCGACAAATGTCTTCAAGGCTAGAGTGAATAGGCTCTTAATAAACTACTGTGCCTCACCATCAATGATTGCATCACTGCTTACCATAAAGTGGGATCGCAGTCAAGCACTGGTTTATATCAATTAAAAAAAAAAGTGTGAAGGAAGCATGCACCCTAATTTAAGTTAAGCACGGTGGGGTTTCTGTGATGGTTGGGGGGGTTGGTAGTACCGGTCGTCGGGAATCTGGTGCAAATAGAAGGAATTTTAAACAAAAAACGTTACAGAGACTTCATATTTAACATTCTTTATTTAAAATCCCTAGAGATTCTTAGAGATATCAATGTCTAAAGAACAGTGCAGTACCTTATGGTAACCTTTATATAGAGCCGGGATTTATATTTCAGAAAGATCATTCAAACTACACTCCAAAATCATGACATTGCCTCTGCAATCCCTAATCCATTTAAATTTATTATAGAGTTATATGATTTGAACCCACAGTGTCCTTCTAGTTGCCCTTTGCGAAAGCCACGGAGACATTGGGTTTTAGTCATTCACTCTCTCTCGCACCACCTAGAGCGAGAGAAGTGATTTGATTATTTCCTACATAATACAAGGCCCTACTTCAAAACAGCTGGTTTTACGTATATCTATAAAAACCTGCGCATGCTCCTACAATACTGTTGATTTTGTTATTAAATTCGATCGCATGTCGGCTAACGCTGACATCACGTTTTTCATACACCTGCGATTTTTATGACTACGAAGCTAGAATACAATAATAAAAATAACTAAAGTATTAAAAGTCACGCGAAATCCAACACATGTGCCGACAGACGACAGTCATCAGTTTTATTTCCTGACTGAATACTTTTTGTTTAAGGTTTTTTTTTAAGATGGAAAATCGTCTAATGACTTCTCCTGCTCGAGGGCTGAGGACTTGTCAGACTTTTAGTGACTAAAACCACACCTTGTGTTGCTTCAGTTGCCCTTAGCGTTCTACCTACAGAAATGGACCCATGGCTCCAGTAGGCTTCGGCCCTGCTGGGCCCTACGGTTTTACTGACATCTCTTTGAGGTGCGCGTACACTACGCGCCGACGACGACTCGGGCTCGGTCCGGACGGTTACCGGACGGTATCGTATGGTGAGCTACCTATTGCTCATCATACGCGAATCCAGGCTTTGGTGGCTGGAAATCGGAGTCGGGGTCTCGGCGTCTGGGGCGTAAAGACGTCCATCCCTCACGCGTGCGGCCGCTTACTTCGCTAGCATTACCGCTTCATAGAAGGAGGTGACCGCCTACCATTCCTGCTCGCTCCAGACCACGGCCTGAACCAGAGCCTGGTGTTTTAGGATCTGGAACAGAAATGAATGAAAACGCCTTTTTTAAGAGATATCCATTTCAGGTGAAGGCTACAAGCTTACGGCATAATTTATTTTATTTATTGTGTACAAATAACAGTTACAAACTAGAGAAAATAGAAAATACGGACACTTGGTATAGATATCGGCACGGATCTTGAGCGCTGACTTCTACAGTTCTACTTGCGCAGAAGCACGCAGAAGTGAAATATTGGCAGTCTTTAGTGGTATGAAGAGAGATGCGGGAGCAGGGAGTGAAATCCTTGTACAGTGATTGGCTTGCCGATATTGTACGATGCGTAAAACGATCCCCGCTCTTTTGCTGAGCGCTCAAGATTCGTGCCGCTATCTGTATATACGGTGACCTTTATATCTAAGTAGTAGTAGTAGTAATATATCTGTAGCGACATCTATGGCGTCACATAAGAACTAATCCTGCTTCGCTCAATCAAAGTTCTCCGCGCGATTAGAACATATAGAACAGCCCGAATCATCCATCGGGCAGTTGCCCACCAGACCCAACACCCGTCTGGTCGGAGGATCCTCCCTTTTCAACGGAGGTTTGCGGGACTTTACACTGTTCTGCATACCTCCAAATATCTAACTGAAGTTTCACAGACGAAGAACTGTACAGAGTGTTTCTTTACAGTATTTCAGCCATCGACCTTTGTTTTTTTTTTGTTTTTCGGTGTGAAAATCATCTTATGACATCCCCCGCTCTTGGGCGGGGCGGGACATAGTGTCAGACTTTTTGACTAAAAACCCACTCCTGTTCCTTCGTTGCCTTTCGTACCGGAAAGAAGCCCGCGCCTACGGTGGCCGGAAATCGGGATCGGAGTCCCTGGCGGCAGTTTCAGCCATCGAGCTGAGTTGCAGGGTGTGGGTGTGGTAGTAAGTAAAGACTTTATAAATTCTTCACAAGAAAGTTCAAACAAAAGTCCACGAAACTAACAATAACATACCTCTCATACCGCCAAACCTTTTCAAAAACTACTAACTTCAAAACAAACTATAAACCAACTAACAAGGCTAAAAAGTTTGTCGTAACAATACAATACAATAATAGTGAAATATCCCAAATAATGTCACATGGCGAGCAATGCATGGCACTCGTAACTAGTTGTGTAACTCTATGGTAACTCGTTGATTACGTCATATTTATGTTTATTAATTTTTTGTTTTTATTTGGAAATTGATTGTTATGTGTTTGTTTGGATTTTGGAACAAAAGACATTCATTCTTTCAGTCGAAAAATGTCCACTGCTGCTCATAGGAGCCTCCACATCGACCGATAATGGTTCTTCTCGCATCCACCTCCTATGGCCTGTACCAGACCATCGGTCCACCTTGTAAGAGGCTTTCCAACACTTAAATACTTATAATATTTAAAATATGTAGCTATAGAACTGTTGGAACAAGAACACAGTCTTTTCAGTTTTTAGTTGACATGAGACACATCTTACATAGGTAGAAGGCAGGTGCGATGATGCATGTGCTTGCAAAGTCAGGAAATTAATTCCAGCACTAGATTCCAGCTAGACGTTTGTCGATCAATAATTTTTAAAGATATTTAAACTGGGTTCAAATTCATCTTTAGTGCTTGTTCTTGAAATAAAATGAATGCGGGAACTCGGAAAACTTTCCGAGTTTCAGACTGATAAAACAAAGTAAAGAACAAGTCTAGCAAGTAACACTGTAGATATCTTCTGCTTTATCCATAAACAAGCTGTATAGAAATTGTGGTCCCTCGTTTTATCCCTTTAGCGGATGAATCTTAGAAATTCCTCTCTTAGTGCATAAAAAGGAAACTTATGCAAAATTTCACGCTCCTAGTCCCAGTAGTTTCGGCTGTGCGTTGATATGTCAGGCAGTTTCTCCTTTTATATATTTAGATAATTATAGAGCTTAAGTGTAGCGCGATACTTAGGTTAATATAGCGCTACATTTAACTGTTGATAAATAGTCAGAATTAAATTGATTTGAAGCAATTATTTGATTAACCTCAATAGAGTGGATTTTTATTTTCCTCTTATAGGATATACTTCCTGATCGGTCCTATTTTTTTTTAAATTTAGTTCTGATGATGGGCACCATGAGGGATCGAGGGAACTCCTCAAATATTAAAGGCAACCATATACTGATTTTGGTATTTTCATCGAGAACTTAAGCATTTACGGTTAAAAAGTAACATGTGATGAAGTGGAACTGATGAAGAAGACCAGAAATAGTCAACGGAACTTCATACTCACATAGATATCACAATGAATATAGTTAAGCGACTATGACAATACAAATAAATGAATGGTTCTGAATAGTTACGATGATGGAGCCGGAAGGTAGGCACTGGAACTTCGTAATTAATCAATGTGACCTAGCCGTGTTTGGCCTTATTAGAATTGTCATGAGATGCACTTCGGCTATAAGGTACTATCGAACCTGATCTGTTAATAGAGCTGGAAGGTGGAAGGTAGACACAGGAACTTCTTAATAAAACAATGTAACCTAGCAGTGTTTGGGTTCATTGGAATTGTCATGAGAAATAAGCACTCTGTTTATAAATGTATCGCAACTAAATGTGTAAAGCGCCTATTACACCACTCGGTATTCAGATAGTCTTAGTCTATGTTTATCTATATAGGTATCTCATCGTTCTGTATCATTCCTTTACACGACATTGACGTAAGTTGCTCTTTTTCTTGTGTGACGCTACATAGACTAAGACGGTCTGAAAATCAAGTGGTGTGAAAGGCCCTTTAAGTCTAGTGAAGTGTCGTTACTTAAATTTATTTATTACTTTATATGACTTTTATTGTGCCCAACAGGGTTCACAATTGTGTCTCATTAAATTTTCATCTACCACCTAAGCATGCTCTTACATTGTGGAATGCAATAAAGAATTGAGTACTGAGTTACCTATATGACACATAAGTTGTAAGACAGTATTACACATCTACTGACAATACCTAGTCTTATTTTTTGTTTATCTAACGTGTCTGTGATATTACAAGGCGTTATCAAGGTGTGTACTATACTAATAATAGACTGTTTGTGGACTCAAGGGCCTAGAAGTAACTATGTAAATTGTTATCATTACGTTTATCTATGCTATAATTTAATCAGTGCCATTCTTTGAAAGATAGGAATAAAACTTCATTCTACTGTTGTTATAGATGATTAATTACTTTATTTGGCTTGAGACCTCAACCAGTAAGAGTGCTCAAATGATTTAAATAAAGTTGCTATTATGACTAAAATAGTGAAATCACGCGTAAAATTATGTTACAAATAAACATTGTAACGCAGCGTTGGAAGGCCTCCCACGAGGTGGACCGACGCAACGACCTGGACCTGTACCATGACGTTTAAAGTAAGATTGTTTCATTCTTATTTCCAGTGTGGGTAAGAGATGGCGCTAGACAACCTGTATAGCTCTGTCTCTTAGCCACACTGAAATAAGAATGAAACAATCTTACTTTGAACGTCATGGTAAACCCTCTGGTGAGAGTCGCGGTAATGCGATGGATGCGAGACGTACTGGATCGGTCGTTGTGGCAAACGCTTGTGGGACATATGCCTCCCCGGCTTACGTCCAACAGTAGACGTCTTTCGGCTGAAATGACGATGATGATGAAACATTGTAGATAAGATTATCTTAGAAGGGCCATGTGGCTAAATAATAACAGTCGCACGTTTCGATTGAGGATCGCACGGGTGAATATTCAAGTATTTCGTAGTTAGTATTTTCACATTAGCGTTCGTCCAGTCTGGTATGAAAGGCAACGAAGGAACTGGAGTGGGTTTTTAGTCAGTAAAAGTCTGACACAGCGAGAGGGTTCTCGCTCCGCCCAAGTGCGGGGAAGTCATTGGATGATTTTCCCACCGAAAAAAAAGGTAATTCATGTCTATAAATACCTATTTATACACAAAAATCATCCTAGCTTTAGGAAAAATAGTATTTAGGTATAGTACCTACCTAGTTAGTCATCTCGTCGTCTAGATAAAAAAAAATCTGGCACATTCCGCACCTGCAGGTGATGCAGAGGCATTACATACCCAAAGGATTGGCTGACAGACGATGCGAATGGCATTAAGTCCTCATCATAAAATAAACCAATTGAATCAAATAACAATTAAGTCGGTAATACAAAAAAAAAAAACTTTAAAACCTGGCTCAGAAACTCGTCAGTCACCGGCCATGTGCTTTGGCACGTGTTTGAGTTAAATCTATTTGTATCGTAAACGTTATCAACTCAACGTGACGATCACATTAACAGTCGTTAATTGAATAATTATCCTATGCAACGTTTTTGGGTACCTACTGTGTTTTTTGTGTCAATACGTAGGTTACTTAAATTATACCATTATTATACTCACTCAATATCACTCAATATTATACCATTTCTAGGAATAATATTGAGTATTAGGTACCAACTCCGGTTTTTAGAGATCGCCTGTTTTGTTTTTTTTTCGGTGGAAAAATCATCTTATGATATCCCCCGCTCTAGGGCGGAGCGTGAGATAGTGTCAGACTTTTACTGACTAAAAACCCACTCCTGTTTCTTCGTCGCCTTTCGTACCGGGGCCGAGTCTTCCTTTCAGAATCAGACCCTTAACCCCAATAGGATTGGACCCTGCTGGGCCCCTACAGTTGCTGACATCTCCTTGAGGCGCGCGTGAAACAGTACGCGTCGACGATTTGAACTCGGTCCGGACGGTTACCGGACGGTCGGACGGCGAGCTACCCAATGCTCGCCGTCCGCAAGCCCGCGCCTACTATGGCCGAAAATCGGGATCGGAATCCCGGCTGCGGTTGGGGCGTGAGGGCCGTTGCCTCACACGAAGAGACCGCCTTTACGCTGACTCTGAATATATCGATACTTTTCAGCAAGAAATAAAATAAAATATCAATAAAATATCTCGAAACTTCAGTTAAGGTAATAATAATTAAAAAAAACGCAATGTAATCATTTAAGTAATAGATGTTTACAAATAAGAAGGAATATCAAATTTATGTAGACTATGTAGAAAGTGTTTTTAATTAGTACTTAAGTATTCGCTGCCAGTCTTCTGGGCACATTTCCTAATGACAGCGATGTGGAGGAGTATTTCGACGCCTGAGTGTACTTTGTGTTTTTGTATTATATTTATTTACATAGTTAGGTTTTAGTGTAGTTTATTTAATATTTAAGATTTTTATGTAAGAGAGTAAGGTAGGTTCCGAAACGTGATCGCTCACAATAGGCCTCATCAGAAGGTTCAAAGTCACTCAAAGGGCAATGGAAAGGGCTATGCTCGGAGTTTCCTTGGGTGATCGAATCAGAAATGAAGAACCAAGGTTGCCGACATAGCACGAAGAATCGCCAAACTTAAGTGGCAATGGGCAGGGCACATTGCTCGCAGAACAGATGGCCGTTGGGGCCGAAAGGTTCTGGAGACCGGACAACGCAGTGTTGGAAGGCCCCCTACAAGGTGGACCGATGACCTGGTGAAGGTTGCGGGAATCCGATGGATGCAGGACGCACAGGACCGTTCTTTGTGGCGACATTTGGGGAGACCTATGTCCAGCAGTGGACGTCTATCGGCTGAAATGATGATGATGATGATGATGATGATGTAAGAGAATGTTTACAATTTGCAAATTAAATACTTAACTATCATTATAAAAAGTTTTAATTGGTAATGTAGGTATCGACTTGCGGGTTGTAGGAGAGATAACGGCGCCCCTTCTATATGTGCTGATGGTGATCACCGGGGTGGTTTTTGTGCGGTAAAAATCCCACACTCCCCGGACTTATCCCCAAAGTCCGGAAGTCCGGGCGCCTTTCGAAGGTTTCCTCACGAGAACAAAAAAAAAAAACAAGCCGTGGATTCAAAATTTTATTTTGTATAATTTCCTCCATCACCTCTGCTCTCAAAACGGTAAAAGGACATCGTGAGGAAATCGGTATGTCCTAAAACCAAAAATTGAATAAATGATAAATGATATTTATTTTGTAAGTAGGTTTAAAAAAACACTTTTACACGTCAATTTTTTTTTGTCATTTTAAACTAGATGAGGCCGGTGTTTCCTAGCTGACTACCCTGAGAAGAAACACCGAAACAAACTCAGGGGTCAAAGTCTGTTTTAAAGTCCATACAGTTAATATGTAATGGTCAAATCACATGAGAACAGTGCAGATTTGTCTGAGATGGTCTTTTGAAGAAAGAACCATACAAATTTGTGAATATATGTGACATCCATCAATCTGTGAGATCGTGTGGTGGATTTCCATCCCTCCCCAGTTCCTCTTCTAGAGTAGAGGCCGTGGCCTTGAAGGAGTAGCACTTCAGAGTATTCTTTATTATTATTTACATTTTATATTTTTATGATACATATTGATAGACCCCACTTTAAAAATCATCTCAATTTTCCATATTAAAAAAAAATTGATTTCTTTTCCCTTTCCTTCTTATTTCATGTAGTATGATTGTGGAACTCACTCCTACAGAGCATCCTTTACTATAAAAATATCTATCATCTTATTATATAGATAAATCTTCCAGAATCACTGTCTATTGGTGAAAACCCTATGAAAAACCGGTCAGTTTTAGAATTTATCGCTTATATACAGACAGAATCTGTGAAGGTTATGCTTATTATGCTATTTTTATATTATAATTATTTATTATATTTATGCCTATATCAGTGCACGTCTTTCAGCTGAAATGATGATGATGATGCCTATATTTAGTAAAGTTAGTATTGTCCTTTACAGTTCCTTAATCTATTTATGCACACTGTGTATAAATATCTCTCATTCAACTTTCCCCTCGCAAATCTGCTGAAAGAATTTTCTTTTGAAATAAGCAGCACTTTTGTGTTCCTATATCTGTATTTGTGTTTTTTTCTTTTAAGTATTTTGTGTGTATATCTAAACCGGGGACTCGCGCAGTGAGGGTTCCGTACAAACTTACCTGTGAAAACAGTTCAATTCCCGAATTAAGTTACGAAGATTTTTTCGAATGGCCAAAAAAGTTTTTTTTTTTGTGACTTAACTGCAAATTTAATATTTTCAGATTTTTTCCTAAACTTCTGCTATGAGACCTTCGTTCATGCCAAATTTCAAGATTCTTGGTCAATGGGAAGTACTCTACAAATTTTGATTCCCTTGAGAGTGTCGAAATACACGTTTTTTGCCACATAAACGGCCGCATCTTTTTTTTTCGTTGACTAAGAAGTTTGATTTTTCACAGGTTCAAGAGATAGCGAGTATATGATTTTAATTTCAATTCGATACCTCCATGCGTTCCCGAGATAAAGTCTTGACAGACAGATAGACGGACGGACAACAAAGTGATCCTAAAGGGTGCCGTTTTTTCCTTTTGAGGTACGGAACCCTAAAAAGAGAAACTGACTGACTGATATATCAACACACAGTTGAAACTTTTGGGTCTAGGAATGTGAAATTTTGCATAAGGCTTTCTTGTATTATATAGCACGAGTTATAAAAAAGGATTTTCCAAAATACCCTCACCAAGGGGATGAAACGGGGGTCTAAATTTTGTACATAGAAACCTACTTTCACGCGAGCGAAGCCGCTACCAGTAGCTAGTTAAAATCTATAAATAGATAACAACGGATAAAACAAAAGATCAATGAAAGATGTTGTCATAAAAAATATTAAAAACTTAGACTAGAAATATTGTACGAGTCATTATGGTAAATTCGTAATAGATACTAGTTTAGAAATTCCATATAGAGTGACTGTCGTCACACTATTTATTATTAGATTTCATAATACAATTTCCATAATACAACCATATTTAATTATTACTCCACAACCACCTTTAATGTCTGTCTGATGTTCGAACAATAGGCGTCACGTTGGCACGCAACGTGCAACACCAAGTCTGTGAGGAAGTTCTCGCTCGCAATGCAACACTTTAGTCTGCTAGTGTGACCTCAAAACAAGGCCTTTCCGCACTCTTGTCATTAATGCGGCATTGAAAATGCATCCATTTTACACGTCATTGCATTTACATGTGCACGTGACGAAGCCGTGAAAACTGAAATTAAACGACCCGGTTGGTGGCAAAACACTCGGAGATTTTGACGGGAATTTTCCAAGTGAAGTTCAGTGGCTGTTTTTTATTATTAGAAAATTGATTACTCGTGGATATTGTGATGTAAAATTGGTGTACTTTTGTATCTCAAGTGTCTACAAAACTAGACAATATGTGGCATTATTGAAGGATTTTCGCGGTAAAATGAAACAGAAAATCTTATAGTATTATTAAACTACCTCAGTGAAAGGTGTTGTGAAGGCTGACTAGATACATGTGCTCCCAAATATTACAAAATCATTAGAAAACGTTACATCCATATTCTAACGAAAAACAATGTGACCACCTATTTTGTATTAAAAACGAAATACTTTTAAAACATACTCAACAAACAACTTCACATTGTTTGATTAGCTGAATGTTTTTGCAGTTATTTATAATAAAAATAAAAAACTCTTGCAGTGCATCAAGAATTTTCGCAGAGTCGGGCGTGCCGAGGAAACGAGTAGCATCCCTACAGCGATTTTGCGATACTTCCAACACCCTAGTCTAAGGCCTAGTGGATGCTGTAGCCTACTGGATGGACAGACCCATTATGTGGCACTGGATCACGACTCATCGTGTGGCATTCACCCCCGTTTTCTGATTAAAGCATGTGAAATTGAGTATTTCTCGAACTCTTTTAAATGTTGACGTTATAATATGAAAATTACTTCTAATTTATAAGTTATAAATTTTGTAAATGTAATTCTAGGTAATATTTTGTGTGAATTTTTATTATTTTTCAATGTTATGGAAATATTTGTAGTTGTACGCTGATACTTACAGCTAAATATAACTGGACTCGAACAATCAATCTTAATCTTGTATGTACACAATGTTTAAAGAAATAAAGGATAGTATCTTATCTCCTTTAGCTTGAAAACCTGTCAAAATTTGGTACTAAAGTCGGATTTGAGAATACTCAATTCAGAAACTCGGAGAGTATCAGACTTGTTCAGTAGTATTAATTTTTAATATATTTGAGCATTTTTGATTTGTTTATGGAATTTGGTATCATTATAAATTTGTTATTACTAATATCTTTTCATATTTCAAGACCCTAGGATTCCTGTATACCACCTGTGAAAGGCATACCAAGGGCCGAAGCCAACGCGCAAAGGCCCCTTAAGACGCTATTCATGAAATGCGATACCAATGCATGATAATCCCTGTACGCGTTAAGCAAGTACACCCAAGAAAAATAACCCCCATTGTTGGTGGCAAACTATTGTTTATTTATTTATTCAACCAGAATGACATTTTGTCGCCAACTACACTGATTACATTAGTTAGAAGTAATGTAAAATACATTAAAGAAAATATAACACAGATAATTTAACTAAACCTCTCACTCAGTCTTGTCGTTGTTACAGTCAAAACTCTTAACCAGTCAAAAGTACTATTGACTAGCAAAATCAGTCAAAAGTACTTTTGACTGAACAGGTTGGTCAAAAGTGGTTTTGACTGAAAATTATTGGTTATTAGTACTTTTGACTGCAAATTTGCGGTTAAAAGTACTTTTGACTGATGCTCTTCGTCAAAACTAGTTTTGACTGCAATAAAGCATCAGTCAAAAGCACTATTAACTCGTTAGATGTGAATAAAAAAGATATTTTTTAAATGTGAATCAATTATAATTACTATTAATTCGTGTATTACGAAAAGTTTGGCATTAAAATTAATACAAAGAAAACATACACTTCAAAATTGTCATTAAAATAGGTAATCAGAAAATTCACAGGTTATAAAAACACAGTACCTATATTACTTTAATCTTTTTTCTTAAATAATTTTTAACTTTACTTAAAATTAAAACAAAACATAATTCGTGATTGTATAATTTATGAATCGTAAGTAACATATTTACTTGTTTTTTTAATAGTTTAACGTACTTCTTTGCCGTTTCATTCTTAAGTCTATCGCGACCACCGTGCTCTATAGAAATATGAGCAGCATCAATAATGTCGTAGATTTCCTCAGCCGGCAAAAAATATTTGACAGGTTCTGTGTTTGTAACTAATTTTTTCATACCACAAACTTCAATGATGTTAAAGCGTTGTGGTCTACTGTACTGTAAAGGAGTTTTTTTTTTCCATCAAATTTCGCTTCTTACACATCCATTGCAAACTTTTCAAAGTTTTTCTTTTGTCATCACATTGACATGACTATCTTTCATATCTTCTATCGCTAAAATTCTTTGCAAAAAGCGTTATTTTTTTTCGTAGTCACTCATTTTTGTTCTAATATCAGCACGTTCTCCACTAATAATGAGTAATATAAAAGTTTATATGTGCGTTTGTCGTTATTTTTATCGAACACCTTAACTTTTTAAGAGTTTTGACTGATACTATCAGTCAAAACCACTTTTGACGGAAAAACTTAGTCCAAAGTACTTTTAACTAGCTCCATTGGGCAAAAGTACTTTTAACTGTTATTTTAGTCAAAATTATTATTGACTAAAGCATATGGTCAAAAGTACTTTTGACTGATTTTGCTAGTCAATAGTACTTTTGACTGGTTAAGAGTTTTGACTGCAACATCGTAAATCACCAGACATTCAGTCAGTATCTCCTTCCATTCATCAACGTATAGATCTAGTCTAGGACTGGATTGAAGGACTACTAACTATAGCGACATAAAGAAAAAAAAGATTCGAATGGACTGGTTACCAAGAACTAAATATAGACAATGACTATTATATTAATAACATTGATAAAAAAGACAGAAGGTGACTCAATAAATTAAAAACTATATAATAATAATAATAGTTAATTACCTAATTATTATTCATATTTTTTCTGAGAAGGATGCATAACTGAGTTAAATAAATCAGGTAGAGGTATAAGTTTAAATAGATTAATTGGCTTTGGCCGTTCAATTTAAAACCAAATAAATAATTTGTAGACAAATAATTGAAAAGACTCGTTTCTAAGTGACGGGGAAATTAATTCATAATACATCATTAGTCATAACATAATATTATAATTATTTAACAACAAGCTATTGTTTCACAATTATTCAACCAAAAGTTTCCGCTTATTGTTGCTACCAATTTACAATAACGAAACCTAACAATAAAATTAGTAGGTACTCTACTCTACCAATTGATTTCCCAAAATGTTCCATTTTGAGGAAACCCTTTATTTTCTTTTCATTTCAGTGTTAGGTAATGTTTTTGCAGGACATTGCTTGTTTGGCAATGACTACTTCTGCACATGTGGCCCCCTGGTAACTCCTATTAATATATAATTTGTTTTCTTTTTTCCTTATAACACATTGCTTTTGCAATATTTTTTATATTATTAGACCCCAACCACCATAAATTCGTTGGTAATTTTTTTTGTTAACGTATCATTTATTAATAATTGTTAGTATTTATTTTTCTTGCTTTTATTTACATAGCTTTTTTTATAATGTGAATGTGAGAACACTGTAGACTCCACGAATTCTTAGGTTACTTCCTATTACGACTCACTTTTGATAATGATTATTTTTATTGTACTTTTTAGTACAATATTGACCAGTCTACACTGTCCTTACATAATATCTACTTATACTGTAATATGGAAATATTTTAAGAACAACAATTTTTTCAAAAGAGTAACTTACCATGGAGTGTCTTGCCGGTTCTTCTCCATAGGAAACGGCCAATTTGGAACCGTGCACTAGCGTCTGACGTTTTAAAAGTGCCCATGTAGGCCTATGTGAAATAAAAAACTTTTGACTTTGATATTGTGTGATGCAAGAAAATAAAGTTTTAATGACATCATTTTATTTAGTATAGCTCTATACTTAAACACTATAACTATACCACATGAAAAGTCAGAATTAAAAAATATCACTTTGTATAGGCTCACATTTGACCACGATCTCACCTTATGGTAATCGATGATGTGGTCTACGATGAAGCACGCTTGCCTAGAAGTAAACTATTCACTTCTTCGACTTATTAAGGCGTATAGTCCCTTGAACATCTGGCCAGAGTTAAATGTAATGCCTGCTATGACCTGTGTTGTACTTAGTGTTGGTGGTGTCCAACTTATGACCTTAGGTAAAAATTATAGGAATCGACTCAGTTACTGATTCTGAACAAACTATATTCAGGTTTCGCATATACTAAAAATAATGTTGTATATGAATCTACAATAAATATATATTTTTTTGAAATCTATTAACCCAGCTGTTACCGAAGAGTAAGCTTCAGAAAGTCACTTCTTCTTCTTCTTTTCGTGTCGATGTACTCTAACTAAATTTTTTTTGACCAGTATTTGGCAACTTCTACGGCTCTGTTATTAGCGTCGTATAGATCCTGAAAACTGCAGGTGGTTATGCAGGATGGACAGCATAGCAAATGACGCATGTCCTGTGCAGCGACTCCACACTGGCACTGTGTTAAAGATGGAATGAAAGGAGCCGAGCGACGTGAAAAATATCGTACAGCGATTCTAAACGCCCGGCGCATCCTGGACAGCTAGCACTCGGTAACGCAGAGTCTAGCTGACTAATCCTTTCACCACGATGTCTCAAACTCAAACACCAAAAGTCACAGTTTTAAGGCACTAAATGGGTGCAAGGGCCTTAAAGCTTCCTGTTGTGTTCAGCGCCATCTGATAAAATAGCCACAGGCCCACGAGCCCGAACAATAATACAATTGCGTATTATTGCCATAACACTAGGAGTAGTAGTTTTGTAAGCGAATCATCGTTTCATCGAATATACTATCACAAATACTACTTGGTATACTTCCCCTATTTTATGAAACTAGAGTTCGCTTTAAAAGCCATAACAGTAAAATAAACTATAGTTTCTACGTATTTATAATTACATGGGGCGAGTATATTATCTATCAGCATGCTACCGGGTAGTTTTACTTCTTCAGTCTTGGCTTTTCCCCAAAAGTGGGTCAACTATTCCAAGTTGAATTAGTTTTACATTACACGCAATGCTCGTATTGATAGATAGATATATTCTTTATTGTACACCAAAATACAAATTACATTAGGAATTTAAAACGAATAGGTTGTCACAATGGGCGGTCTTATCGCTAAAAGCGATTTTTTACAGACGACCTTTGGATGGATTTGACAGAGAAGGAGAAAAAAGATACGCAGGTAGTACGCGGTGTACTATGTACATATATACAATACATAAACTATTAAATTGCATATAATACAAACGATATATAATATATAGGTATAATATATATATAGAAAGCAAAGAAATACCTAATGATGACGTTCAAGAGGAAAGGTCCTTAACCATATTTTTCAAAATTGTGTGTGTTTGTGTTGTAGACATTAAATATAAAACTATTTCCTTCATAAACAGATTATCCAGTGTAGTAATTAACACGCTCACAGTAATTTGAATCATCACGCTTTTTACCTTAATTAAATATGTTATGTTATGTGGCCATGATTTTAGAGTTTGTTGAATTAGATGCCTCAGAATTAAGCCCTATTGATATTTTTTTTAATGATTTACTTGACTGCGATCCTACCTTATGGTATACAGTGGTGCAGTCGTTAATGTTGAAGCGCACTAGTTTGCACTCTCGCCTTGAAGACACCTAAATTATAATAGGACGGGAAGAACATAGTAGGCAATTGGTACTGTTTTTAGCTCATTTTACACTAGTATTAAAAAAGAGGTAAAGTTTCTTTTTTTGTTTGTAGGAGGTAGTCTCTGAAAGTAATAGTCCGATTGCGAAAATTTTTTCAACGATAGAAATCTGCTTTATTCCTGAGTGAGATAGGCTATATTTTATGTACGCAGGCGAAACTGCGGGCAGAACCTAGTACTGATTAATTAGCATATTGTTCGCTGTTTCATCGCATAGTGTTCGCCCCGGGGCGTTCGCGGACGGCGAGTCAGGGTAGGGCACCGACGACGCTATGGTTTTCACGCGCGCTTCAGAGATGTCAGCAAGATTGACAGAGTTAATAAAAAAAATATTATATATCAGAGCCAGTGCCTAAAGTCTCACATTTTAAAATCAGGGTAAAATTAAATTAAAATCAAAATAAAAACAGTAAAATTATAAATAAAGCGAATCATAAATTAAGATTACAGTTAATATAAAATTACAATAAATATATTAAATCTAAAATTAACATAATGCTTGTTAGGGCTGCGGGATTTTTCGAAAGAGTTAAGGTAAAACTACATTGGGCACACGTGGGCCACGTACGCCGATATGGGCACATGGGTCTCCATACATTTTATATGGCAACTAGACTTGTCCACACCACGCGACGCGGCTCTACGTAAAAATCAGGCGTGGCCCACATGTGCGTCGGTCTAATGTAGTTCTCGCTTTATCGTTGCTCTCGCAAAGGGCAACTGAAGAAACGCAGGTAAGTTTTAGTCTGTTAAAGTTAACACTTTCGCGTAAAAAAAGTAACACATTGATAAAATATTTAACTACGAGTAACTACCTATATTTACCTATATCTTCTTTATCTATCTATAAAGATATGAAGGCTCTGTCGAATGTGAAACATTTAAAAGACACCACAGGAGTAATATGGAGCAAACTGACGCTCAGTCTGGGCTCAGTGATCGCGACGGTGATCATTGAAGGAGCCTGGAGAGGCCTATGCGAAAGCAAAACTATCTGTCACCCTAGCCGAGTTACAATCGTATCGATCGCGCCGAACGCTTCGAGTAGGTGCGAACGAAACGATCGTAACTTGGCTAGGGAAGCTGTGCCAATGCAGTAAGATACAATTATATATTTTTTTAAATTATTGTTATTTTATTTATCTCAGGACCCCAGGGTCCTGGACCTTTAAAAGGCGTACAAGGGGCCGAAGTCAACTGGCTTAGGCCCCGACGATTGTCTGTTAAGCGCTATGTTAGTGCACCCTAGGAACATACCACATAATTTTAGTGCTTATGTGCTTTTATTATGTTACATACTATTCTTTTTATGTATTAGATTTAGATATTCTAAGAAAACCTATTAGGTACATACGATTGATCATGATTTCACTGCTTACTAGCAGTGAAATACCTATACCTGGGTATTTTGACATGTCTGCCCATTTCGTTGAACACAGAAAAAAAGTTGTGTGAATATCTTACTCATAATAGATATAATTTATTAGCATAATGTCATTTGGTCACAATTTCAAGAAGTTTTTTTTATTCTCTTTTTTTAATAAAATTACCCTAAGTCATTCCTTATCAAATCAGCTATTTAATCATTAGGTTTTATGTTTTGTGTGGAACAAAGAAAAGTATTATCAATGAAATACATTAACGCCATCGACAAGTTTAAGACGTTCGGTGCTCCTGCCCCCCTAGCCAAATTACAAGCGTTTCGTTTCGATTGTCTTTTTGTTGATCGCCTCGAGTCGGCCATGCCTCCTATTCCTTTGTTCTGACCACGTGACTGAGCGTTGAAATGACGTCAGAACAAAGGAATCGGAGGCATGGCTGACTCGAGGCGATCAACGAAAAGAGAATCGAAACGAAACAGCACCCCTAGCCAAGTTGATAATCTGCAATCGTTAACGCAAGTCATAAACTAATCAAATGTATGGGAATGACATCATCTCAACGTTAAGTTACGTGGTCAGAATAAACGAATCGAAAATTCCTAGCCAAGTTCACATCGTTCAAAATGATAGAATTGATTGTTATCGTTTCTACAATGTTCAACGCTACATCCTTTGAAGAACGACATTGTAGAACGAGCGGCCGACTCATGCGCGTCAACATGGCTACCAACTTATCGTTTTCTACAATTGCTGACACCGAGGCGTTACCGATTGGAGAACGGAATTCGACACGAAACGGTTTTAACTTGGCTAGGGGGGCTGATTGGCTCGCACCAAGCTCTCAACCAATTTCTTTTCAAACGTTTCTTTCGTATTAACGTAAAAACAATTCGCAATTAGACGAGTATCTAAATTACACTTCACATCATTTATATACTCGTAAAATAAGGACTTGTGTTTTGCTTTAATCTACATATTTTCTTTTTAGAATTATTTATCAGTGAACCTACTATTATCGTATTGCCATAGTATGTATTAGTTTAGATACACAGTTGGTAACGCCATCTGCATAAATATTTGTTTTTCATATCATATAGTAGGTAGCTATCTATATATACTATCATAGGTAGGTATCTAAAGAAAACACAGAAAAATAATGGTTAGGAGCACAAACTTATTAAAACAAATGCTTGACAAAATGTATGCGCGGGTCTGGCGAAAGGTTCATTCCATGGGTGCAAGAAAATTGTTAGAATGATCTGTGGTCGTCTGTTCTTTTCATTGTTGTTAGTTTTTATCTTGGATATTCAGCTAGACAATCTGACACTAGTCTTGCCAAGGGGAATCATATTATACCAAGTTACTGGGTTGTGGGTTTTTTTTTAAGTGGGTAAATCATCTTATGACAAATCCCGCCCTTGGGCAGAGCGGGAAATAGTGTCAGACTTTTACTAACTAAAAACCCACTCCTGTTCCTTCTTTGCCTTCGTCCGAGGACCCCGGGTTTCACGTTCACACTACCCGCGGCCCCAGTAGGCTTCGACCCTGCTGGGCTCCTACGATTTGCTGACATCTTCCTGAGGCGCGCGTGGAACAGTACGCGCTGTCGACGAATTGGGCTCGATCCGGACGGTTACCGGACGGTCGGACGGCGGGCCACCCATTTATTGCCGTCCGCAAGCCCGCGCCTGCGGTTGCCGCTAATCGGGATCGGAATCCCGATGCAATATATCGCCGCCGCCGATCGCCCCCACGAGCACACGGCGTTGCTCTAGCCAAGCGGGGCACACCTCCACCGTGTCCCCCAGGCGGTCCACACAGTGACGACATCCGACCGTCGCTTCTGCACGAATCCGGTGCAAGGACTTCCCGAACTTACCGTGTTCGGTGAGAACCTGCGTCATGCGGAAGGTGAGGACGCCGTGAATTATTTTCAACCACGCCTCAAAGAGGGGACTTACCGCCATAATTGTGGCGTGCCCAGCACTGGGTCGCGACAGTCGCTGTCGCCATTTCGCCATGAGATCCCGCCGGAGCTCTGTCCACCATGCTGTGACTTGTTGCGGTAGCGGAGTTTCGCCCCGGCGTTGCATCTCCATGCGCAAATCGTGCATGCGTGCAAGGACTGTTGCCTCCAGATCCTATGGTGGCTGGCCAGCAAGGAGGCTCGTCGCTTCGCGGAAAGTCGTCCGTTATCCTCGCACCATCCGTATGGCCATGACCCTCTGGCATGCGTTCAGCCGGGCCGCTGGCTGCCCGGCGCCCACACCGGTGCGCCATAGAAGGCCATGGACCGAACGATTCCCTTGTAGAGCCTTCGAGAGGAGGCGTCTGGAACCCCCAGGTTGGGCATGAGCCGCCCGAGGGCAGCTCCAGTCCGATTTAGTTTGAGAGCCAGACGTCGGAAGTGCTCCTCCCATCGCCTGTCGAGAACGAGTCCCAGGTACTTCATCGTCGATCCGACGCCGATGTGAACTCCTCCTGGGTTGTGGGGGTCAGATTTAGTAAACAGTCAGAATTCTGAGTTTCAACTGCATCTGCTAGTAGATTGGAAGCAAACCCCAACATGGCTGTGATATAGCCAAGCTAATTGATTTATTAAGTTTAATTATTCAGTTTGAACATAAATTAAATTAACAAAAACAACCCTTCTTATTTCTCAGAACTTCAAATTCCATTTCATTATACAGGTTATTGAAAAACGAACGAAGATCGTCTCGTGTATCTGTAAAGCGTGGCACTGATGAATATACAATACAATACATAATGCAAACGTTGGCGTAGCACGTGTGCACAATGGCCTAGGCACGGTCACACGTGGTCGACGGTGGCTGAAGATTAACCGACCGACGTTAGGAAGAAAAACATTGATATAAATATATATCAATTTGTATACATATTAATATTATTTATTTATTATATTTATTGCCTCTCACAAGGTGATGACGTGTGAGGGTCGCGTGGATGCGAGACGCATAGGGCCGGTTTGTTGTGGTGACACTTGTGGGAGGTCCATGACCAAAAGTGGACGTATTTCGGCTGAAATGATGATGATTTACCTATTTAAACTTTATACTTAAACAGAAGTGAATTATCTGCTACATAGTTCATCAACCATAGATTATTATTTTTTCTCAAAGCTTTATTTTTTTTTTTGTCAGGAATTTCTAAATTTTTACACTAATGTGAGAATCATAATCTTGTTATAAAAGTATTTCTTTGGGATGCCTACACTATCTAGTTTTTGTGTCTATAGCATAAAGCATTTATTATGTTGCTTATAATCGTGCGTTGTCATTGAGGATGTTTGATTTCATCAAATTGCAATCACGTAGTGTCTAAACTATTTCCGTTAACACAGTTGTTGTGGTCTTTTTATTAGCAAACCTTTGTGCCTGGCGGCGACTATCGAATGTTTCGTGGTTCCTCTGGGCACAGAATAAGTATTAGTACAAGTAAAGAAACAGGCTTCGAAAGAAAACATGCGAATATAAACCTACTTACAACGAATGTAACATTCATAATACATTGCACGGTACGGACGTGACTTTCGTGATATTTGCCTATAAGGGACTAGTGCGTTTGTACCGAATCAAAATCCACGCATAGAGAATCTCTTTTATTATGGTATACCTTTGAGCAGGCCGCTCTTGCTTTTGGGATAGGAATTGTGTGCTTTTGAAAAAATGGGAAATAGGCACTTACGTTTTATAACATAAAATATACTCAAATTTTCTAAATTATATAGTAGAT
The DNA here is from genome assembly GCA_949316375.1 of Mythimna vitellina. Classification (NCBI taxonomy): domain Eukaryota; kingdom Metazoa; phylum Arthropoda; class Insecta; order Lepidoptera; family Noctuidae; genus Mythimna; species Mythimna vitellina. The sequence continues at coordinate 9,136,471 of OX438706.1, read as the reverse complement.
AGGTACCTAATTGTTTTGTACCTATGTACTTATATCCATACTTAAAAAAAATTTTTTTTTAATCATCTCATAATAAAAGTATCAATAGATTGTTTACATTTAATTATGTACCTATATAAACAAATTAAATAAAATTAAAATGAAGTTCCTATTTCTAGCTCTGAAACAGCCAGATATTAATAAGCACCATAGAAAATGAATAAGTACTGATAATTTGTTTGCTATTATTATTATTCAGCTGAAAAAGTCGATAAAATCCTCTAAGATTAAGGCTAAGTTGTCAAATAATCCGCCTGCTACGGATAGACTTTTATGGACTAAAATCCATTTGTATTCCTTTATTTGCATTTTGCATTCCGGTCCATGGTAACTCTTTCGAACAATTATGTAGCTCATCGTTATGTATTTTGTATAACACTCGAGGTTGTCTATATCAGTAGAGTATAGAACGTATATTATATAAATTTTTCCGCTGTATAATATATTTTTTTTGTCTAACTCGTTTTTACTGTATTATAATGCCTGTATATTGAGAGATCTGGCTCTTGTAATACTGGATCTCCTTGTAGTACAAGAGCCAGGGCACCACTGATGTTTGTTTTTAAAAAGAGTTCAGTAAATTATTTATTTATTGCTATTTTTTAATAGCATCCCGCCGGTATCGGGAACAGTGTCCAAGCTACTTGGCGGTCAGGGCTCCAGAGAAAGGAACCTCCTTACTAGACGAGCCATGTCGAAGAGTGCCGCTTTCAGCCTTTCAGCCTTCAGCTCTTGATCCAGCCGCCTAAAAGAGCCTTCTAAGACATTGTTCGAAGCCAGTTGCTATTAAGCCATTGGCTGACACGACTATCGGTACAGTGATCGCCGACACCATATCCCACATGTTGACAACCTCGCAGGCCAAATCAAGATATTTGACTAAAGCCGAGAAAGATAAGCATAAATTTTTTATTATTATCTTAATTCTATAGTTATGTATAGAACTAGGAATATATAGTGCGTATATAGTTAATAAAACCGTCAAAACACACAATGTTTTTATAAACAAGTCTGAAGGACGAAGCACGTGGCACGTAGTACATATTCTGAATATATTTCAGCAATTATTGATTCCGTTTATCCAATATTCGATTACGATAAGGAAACCACACGTCTGCATTTTCAATTGAGGTTACAGCAATTTTTGCAGGTACCTAATATCTAAGTACTTGTGGTACTGGGTCTGTTCAAGACAGAATTCAATTGTTTCGCTTTTGTGGAAAGAAAAAAGGTAATTGTAGTCCCTAATGCTGAATTTAATGAATAAGGGTAAATGTGGGCTACGGGGTAGTTCGAGAGAATCACTGCGGTACTGGTACGCAAAGGACAACTGAAGAAAAAAGTTTTAGTTAGTAAAAGTCTGATACATCGTACCTCGCTCGCGCTCCACCCAGAGCAGAAGTCGTGTCGGGTCTCCAAGGCGTTGCTTGAGAGTTGAGACTGACCATCGATTATGTATGTTAAGTTACCTGCACTAATACGTGTGTGATCAGTTGGTGAGTGGAATCTTTGAGTGCGACTATTTTGCGAGTGCGTTTATTATCCTGAATCGGGTTAGTTTTAAAACAATTGAATGTGTTATTAAATCAAATAAATAAAAATTATATATTGGTAATCATCATCATCATGTCTGCCAAAAGACGTCCACTGCTGGACAGAGACCTCCCCCACAAGTTTCGCCACAATGAACGATCCCGTGCGTCTCGCATCCATCGGACTCCCGCAACCGTTACCATGTCATCGGTCCACCTTGTAGGAGGCCTTCCAACGTTAAGTCTTCCGGTACGTGGTCGCCATTCCAGAACCTTTCGGTCCCAACGGCCATTCGTTCTGCGAGCATTGTGCCCTGCCAATTGCCACTGAAATTTGGCTATTCTTCTTGCTATGTCGGTGACCTTGGTTCTCCTGCGGATATCCACACTCTTGATTCGATCACGCAAGGAAACTCCAAGCATAGCCCTTTCTATTACCCTTTGGGTGACTTTAAGTCTTCTGATGAGACCCATTTCCCATGGTTTCCCATACCAAAATTATGATATATAAATTAATAAATAAATTATAAATATAATTAAATATTATGCTATGCTATACGTGGTTTCCCAGAGCTCATAACATAAAGCATGAATAGATAACCTATCTCGTTGACAATTGATTTAACGTAACCAACCAATCAATCAACAAGATTCTTTTTACTACTTCTAGGTAGGTAACCAATTCAAAGATCAATATAGCAAACGAATGAAACGTAGAAAAACCTACCTATTTTTACTACTTATCAATAAATAATCATTATACGCCTACGACTGATTAGTTGAAGGTTCTCACGAGTGCGTAGCCGTAATACCTTGTCAACAACGTGATCGTGTGGCCACCCCACTCCAACCCAAACACAGCCGTCTGCGCACGTGATCAGGTTTAACCTAGTTCTTTCGATGTCCGCTGCACTGCACACATATGTAGGAACTAACTCTCTCTTATTGATATTAGAGATCTACAGTAGCGAAAGTTTTGAGTTAGTATTCGTATAGAAGTTAATTTGGAATAATATATATAAGCACTAAGCTCACGCCTCTACAATAGAATAAACACAAAATTAAAAACTAAATATCATCTAAAATCCAGGATTAGTAAGTGGTTACAGGACTTAACATATGAAGCCACTGAAGATCTTCTCGCTGTTGTAAAGTAGCTTCATCGTGGTTTCAAAGAATACCTACTATAAGGATAGGTAGTTCAAAGTATAAGAGCCAACATGTGAAAATATATATTTCTACACTAATATTATAAAGAGGAAAACTTTGTTTGTTTGTTTGTAATGAATAGGCTCAAAAACTACCGGGCCGATTTAAAAAATTCTTTCACCATTCGTAAGCTACATTATCCACGAGTAACATAGGCTATATTTTATTTTGGAAAAAAATAGGGTTCTGTAAGATATTTGAGTTTTTCGAACACAAGGTCTAAAAAGTCAACCAGAAAAGTTACTTATTTTGCGTACGCTGCCTAAACTATAAAAGATAGAACCATAAAATGTTCTAAATAATTATAGATCTTATAAATATCTACCAAAGTTAGGAGAAACCTACTTTCACGCGGGCGAAGCCGCTGGCAGAAGCTAGTATGTTATAAATTGTAATAAGTAACATTGTGATTTAGGAGGAATCAATGGACTTCCAAAATACAGGCATTTCTTGCCTAGTTTGGGGTCTAAATGGTCTCAACTAACTATATGTACTGACTAAACAAAAAGATACAACAATTTTGTATACAAGATTCTGTCCACAGTTTATATTTACTATGTTACCGATAACCCGAGATATGTGGCTGTAACGTCTGCGATAAAGGTACTATGCCAAGCCACATGGGATACACAGTTGTTACCATGGGAGCAGGGTAGCAGGATGAATAGTTTAGGGTGTCGGTACAGTCGCAGTCTCCGAGCTTGTGGATGGCGTGGTACGGACTCTGTCCCCTTCGAGAAGGCGCCGAGAACATACTAGTGAGACGGACTACGATGGAGACGACGATGCTCCGAAGTAAAACTGAGAATGGCGGTAGGAAGTAAGGTTCGAGCCTAAAAATACCAGCTCCGGAAACGATGGCTTACCTACCTAGGAAAGCCTGGATCCTGGCCTCGCAGGCTGTCAGGTCTCGACTAAAGTGTTCCTAAGCTGATTGCAGATAGATAAACAGTAGCACGATAACTTCGTAAAATCATATTATGCAGAAAGAGTTCAAATCGCTTTTATTTCTGACTATCTTTTGCCCGCGGCTTCGCCCGCGTACATAAAATATAGCCTATGTCACTCGGGAATAAAGCAGCTTTTTATCGATGTAAAAATTTTCGCAATCGGACCAGGACTTTTAGAGATTAGTACAAACAAATTTTACCTCTTTATAATATTAGTGTAGAAGTGTAGATGAATGCCGTCACTAACATTCCATCGACAGAGATAAAGAAAAGCGTAGACTAACGAGTGTCATACATTGCAGTGACGGAATCCCAGCCAAAACTGCACGTCACGAATGCATTTAACAGCTGTTAAAACGTATATATTGGTAAGTATATAACGTAAAGAGGTTTATTTGTAACACACGCCAATGTTTCTTGCAACGTGACTCTAGCAGCCCTGCCGGATCATACGCAGGCGCTGGCGCACATGCTTGTGTATAACGTAACCCAATTCTTTGTGAATATAAACACATAACATATGTATGTACGAAGGTTTTCAAATCAATATTTATATATGTATTTTTTTAATGTCTTTATTCAAAAAGCCTTTTGGTTAATGCTAAAGGTTAGATTACGTCATTTAACTTGCTAAAGTCGTTAAAAAATAAAAGTCACGTTTTGACATTAGAGAAATACCCTAGAGTGTAACTTAGAACGAAACTGAAAGAAACAATAAAATAATAATTAATTACATAAAATGTTTTAAAAAATACGTAATTTTTTTTGGTGCGTTAAATAATATGATGGAAAATATTGCGAGTATTCTTTTTGTGTATTTATTATTTGTTTTGACAGATGTCAAAACGGTCTTTCTACCAAACTATTATCACTTTACAACTAGGCACATGGGTGGGTTTAATCAGTTCAAACGGGAGAAGTTATTTGACAATTTCTCATAAAAAAAAACACATGATTCGCATCAATTTAAAGTTCTAAAGTCTAGACTAACTCACTTTGCGAGAGATGCACAAGCAAATATCAATAGCAGTGAAGCTCTAGAGAACTTCCTCCTTTTATTTGTCACCTAATAGCTCAGTGATTGGAATAGGTAAAGTACACTTACCTGAAGTTCCAAGAAGTAAATAACCTAGGTAGGTTAGTTACTAATTCAACTATAGAGTCGCTAATTCCTCCTCTAAAATCCTGGAATGATAATGTCAATTAAATCCCGGGATTTGAGAAATTGCAAATTACTCTTTTTATTCCGATCTCTGCTAATAATAATCGAAACTCATTTCAACTTTATATCCATAGCTGTTACAAATAAATTCAATACATTACATATTCCTACTAAGAATATTGACAACACTATATAACAAGGGATTAACCCAAAGCCGCGGCGCCGTGGCGCCGAGGCATTTTGGTGAGACAAGATAAACTTAGTCGTTCAATAATGTCGAGCCTTTTCAGGAAAAACACCGTAAGCGACAATAGACGTTTTTTGCAGGAATGGATTTTCTCTTTCAAAATCAAATTTAAGTATTTATGAAAATATTTTAATACCAACTATTCTATCAAATTAATAGTTACACAAATCATATGTATTTTTTATAATGATATTATCATAAATGTTTTTTTTTAATTATGGAAATGAAAATCTATTTCTGCAAAAAACGTATACTATCACTTACGGTGTTCTTCCCAAAAAGGGTCAACGTCTTTTTTTGTATGTAGTTTGTTAAGTTACTCATAGATTTATGATATATTTGTTTTACCTGTGGTTTTACTAAGAAATGAGCCAGTGTTGTAAAATGTAAAAAATAAATAATTATAATAGTGATAGCCCTATAACTACGCACCGGCCGGCCAGGCGCCCGCGCACGTGACGCCGAGGTCGACGTTTCCTAGCGGCGATAAATTATTTACAATGAGGCCGACTAACTCGCTAGCCGCTACACTGCAGTGCACGAATACATGGTAGCTTACTGTGCATTGAACTAGAGATGCAGTTATTTCTGAAGTAGAATGACAGCGGGATGACGAATCTTTTATTTTGACAGCATGTGTAATTGAAGTGGCAGACGTCATCTTTTTGTAAAATGTGCCAATGTCAATTGTAATTGTTTTTGATAAAATCATTCAGCGATTTTCTTAAATGTCAATACATTCACTTTTTTATTTATTTATTGAAGTTTATGCACTTGTTATAAAAACATTGCAGAAAAGTGGTCGAAGCAAAAAAACCAAATTTTTTTTTAAATTAGTTGTCCCCCGCGATGCAGATGAGATGCAGGTGAAATGCCTGCATCTTTGGTTACTGCTCCGCTTTCATGGCCCATAGCGTGATTTTATAGCCTTCCTCGATACCTGGGCTATTTTTCTATTAAGTCTTTTTTCAATTCAAACTAGTATTTCCTGAGATTAGCGCGTTCAACCAAACAAATAAACAAACTCATCAGCTTTAAAATATTATAGTATACTAGCTGCTACCAGCGGTTTCGCCCGCATTATAGTAGACAATTATCAAAAGGGAACATACTCCCGGGATCAAAAAGTATCCTGTGTGCTATTCCAGGACATGGTCTACCCGTGTACCAAGTTTCATCCAAATCCATTCAGTAGTTTTTGCGTGAAAGAGTAACCAACATCCATACATCCATACACGCAAACTTTCGCGTTTATAATATTAGTAGGATATAGCATAGATAAGTATAGATAAAAAAATGTAAAAAAATCTAAAGGATCTAACAAGTACTACGATATTACAGAAAATACAATACACAAAGAATCTAATAAATATCTAATTTCGGAAAAAGAATAACGTACCTTTAATATATAGTTTATTTGAACTTATAATTACAAGTCAATCCAAAGATATAACACTTCAAAGCAAACCGTTTTAAAAAACGGCATTTTCATAGTTAAAGACCTAATATTACAGTATAGAAGTGATAACCTATACTGTAACAGTCTAGATACTATATTCGCGATAGCAGCAGACAGAAGTTAAAAAGGTTGTTTTATGGTACAGTTTGCAATAATAGTACAATACATATATGTATATTGAGCTTTATTACAGTTAAGATTGATGCTGATTTTATTATAATCAAGCTATATACCAACTGCTTTAGTTAAATGAATTCATTTGAACTATCCATCTTCTGAATTTATGAGGCTTTTAGTTAAATAAATTATTTAGTTCTTACTTAGGTATACTACTAGTGTCCATATTAAAAACCTAAAAGAAGCAGGGGTTGTCAGTACCTGGAATGTTTTTGATTATACTATATAATATTAGTTATTTATATTATTAGGAATGTTAAATAATTATCTTGTTGCCTTGTATTGTCTACAATTCATGTTTTGTAAGGAGGAAACTTGTTGATTCACCATTTTAAAATAATTGTCATCATCATTTCAGCCGAAAGACGTCCACTGTTGGACATAGGCCTCCCCCAAATGTCGCCACAATGACCGGTCCTGTGCGTCTCGCATCCATCGATTTACCGCGACCCTCACCAGGTCATCGGTCCACCTTGTGGGAGGTCTTCCAACGCTGCGTCTTCCGGTACGCGGTCGCCATTCCAGAATCTTTCGTCCCCATCGACCATCTATTCTGCGAGCAGTGATAAAACAATTGTAATATTTAAAATAAACATTTTATTTAACTATCTAAGTGTTTAGTGTTGGGATTAATAGGTGGACACCAAAGCAAACACGGTTTTAAGGATTTGAAATAATAACTATTTATTAATCCTTTACTTTATATTGGAAGGTGTGTTTCAGTAATATTACGTGAGACGTGTGCTTCTAAGCAGGGCTAAAAGAATACAGTAACTGTAACTATACTAGGGAATTCAGTCAAGTGCTGACAAGGGGCTCAGACCAATTAAATACAATATTTATTGGTTAGAAAGAGAAAGATATACATAGTGTTGAAGTAGGATGGATTTGTTTTTGTCATATTCCAACACGCCCCCCTCAAAAATAAATCCTTTTCTCTTTAGTCAAGATATAATATCTATTACACAATACTATACCAAACGCCTTTATACAATAATAAAAATACACACCTTCCTTTTTCTTTCTGGGAATACAATATCATCATGGTCCAACATTTGTTGCGCAGGATTAGGGAAACCCAGTAAAACCTAATCAGACCAATCAATCATTTAATTGATTATTTTAACTATGAATCTTATTCATCTACTTATCATAACCAAGCTCTTATTATTAACATAAAATAATAATATATCCATATGCACATTGCATGTGTTTACAATGTCACCCCGAATTTCATTCTTATCTAGGTATAACAAACCATTGGAAATTTCACAGGATACCAGCTATCTGGTTAACTTATAGAAACAAAATATTTTAGTAACATATTTCTCAACCTGATATATCTATGTGTTCGTTTGTGGCTGTTAGGATTATTCGCAATGCTTTTGCATCCATTTTATTATTATCATAAATTAAAATTGCATCTGTTATAGCAAAGCCTCATCATCATCTTCCTGCCCTTATCCCGTATTATTTGGGGTCGGCGCAACACGTTTTTTTTTCAAATAACGTTTCCTTCGTTTTCGTTTGTTATAACAAAGCCTATACTTGTCACTAAAGACTTTAATCACAGTATATTTTGCTGCTTTACATTAAACCATTCTTTGCATTACTACTGTATACTATCTTGCTATTGTTTGCTGCCACAATGCTTGCCAGCAAATTGTACATTGCTTAAATAATTTAAACAAGTAACCCACAGTACATTTCATATTTATTCATTACCACTTCAGTCACAATCAATAAACACTCACTTATAAAATTTTAAAATCGTTTTGTTTATAAGTTAACTTGAGATTTATAGTTCCTTTTAAATATTTCAAGACAAAGGGTCTTGTACCTAAGTGGAACCATTACAAATAGTTTTTGTTAGCATATCGACTCATGATGTAAACAGAAAACTAAGATCAAGCTCAGCATGATTCAACGTCAAGCACCTCATAAGACAAAGGGCTCTTGTAATTTCACACGAACTCTGTGTGATGTTTTGTAATCAACATATTTGACTTTCAAAGAGTGTATGGGCAGATTTATTGCCCTTCAAGCATCCCCGAAGTTAAACTTTTCAAGAACTGTTATTTATCTAAATTTCCTGATCTAAAGTAATTTTGTTTTCTGGCCGGTTTATTTTTGGTTGACAGAAAACATTTTATATATATTATAAATCAACGATTGAATAAGTGTTAATTGTTATGTTTTACTCAACTACTACGTTACACATTATAACATAGTTGTTAAAATGCAATAACATAGACATTAAGTAAAACTTTGTTCTTTACCACATAGCATAAACATCACGCCTTTTTACCCAAAGGGTCAGGCAGAGGTGCACCGTACACCCAAATTTCATCAGTTATGTTTAAGTCCCTTATTTATTTATATATAAATAAGGGAGTATATATTGTACACCAATATAATATATAACGATCTTTATAATAGTGAGCTAACCTATTGCCATTAACCAGGCACCAGACTTCATGCATCATCATCTCCCAACTGTCTTGGGGTCGGTTTCTAGTCTGACCAGATGCAGCTAAATACCAGTATTTTACATGAAGCGACTTCCACAATTTAGTAACTGGGCAACTACCAAGCTTTATTCATGACCTGCATTAAAACTTAAGTGCACAGGTCTGCTAATGAGTATTAGAAATACCTTTTTATCTAAGCTCACCGAAATTTCAGGAATCAACAGTATACAGACTACATACATCCATATAATGACTTCATTAAAGTACAAACTATTAATTGTAAGCTAGAATACCCTCAGCAATATTCATACACTAAAATTTCTTCATCCAGGTTCCTAATAAAAATTATGCTTCTATATCCATATGCTTAACCAAGAAATTACAATGAATCATAAAAGCTTAACTAAAACTTTTGATAGTTATAATGATATAAAAGTTTCTTTAACATTTATCTGAGCATTTATCTGACTAACCACGAGCCACTAAACTCGCTTCACAATCAATTTTTAACTGTATTCATTTACAATTGATTTGATTTAATTGAATTAATATTTCTTTTATCCTTTTCTAGTATCAGATTTCCGGGTATCATTTTCAATAGGTTCCTAGTTAAATCTATTACTGAAAACATTTTTCATTTAAATGCTTATCATACCAGCTTTTTTTTTTTTTTTTTTTATGTCCAGCACGCATTAAGTAATAACTTATTATCAAAAATACTGTCGCCATCGTATTCATTATACGAAACAGAAATAAGTTTTGTATCCTACCACTTTATCTAGAACTATGTAATGTTTCTCGATCCTAAAATAAAGTTAACTTATTTCCATTGTGATAGGACAATCTTGAGCTCTCCTCTGTTTCTCAAAATGATTTATTTGCAATTATGCCAGGTATTGTATTATGTTTGTTTGCTTAAAAACTGATTGATTCTTATCAGATCCACACCTCCCTTCAAATGGGTGTATCAAGTCAGAGTTACCAAGTTATGTTATTTAAAGCTCATAACACATTCAGGCTCAAGTTTCATTGGCCTATTTGATAAGAACTTAATCTTATCCATTTCACATCTCTGACTCCCACAAACATTTTTGGTCTACCACATCCCACACACCTTATAACCATTAAATTTGATTCATCATCAACGAAATTCCCTTTGACAACCTCTTTGTCAAATTTCGTTTTTAGACTTTTACTAACTTAGTAAACAGTAGAATCAAAAACTTTAAATGTACGGTTTTGGCTTATTATTATGCCATAACTCATCATCAGGTGAATAATCTAACCACAGTGCTCCCCAGAACAATCTGATTCCAGAACTTTTGTTTTATGTAGACCCGTTCTATTATTGTTCATCATACATTCGGCAATAATATTTACAGCCAGAGTATGCGGCACTGTTTAGGGATGACCAATACCTTCTCGAGCTCAGATTTCTTTCGTTTAATTGGATATCATTTCTCTTCCATTATCACAACATAAAGTTAACAATTCTCAGACCAAAATGAACTTCACATTTTGCAACATAGTCCCGTAACTTAACAGAAATATCTGATTTATTCTTAAAATCACAACATAGTTTTTTTTTTTGGTCTTCAATAGACAAACAAAAAAAACTGTTACGACCGCAAACATCTGTGTGCACTTGAGACTAAACGACTTTTCGTTTCAAACCTTTTGTTACCAATTTATCATATGACAGACAAGTTTATTATACAATATACAAATCAAGCTTCGCACAATGTACTATTAGGTACAATATCATCAATTCTATAATTATCAAAAAATAACATCATTCATTTTATTTCCTGATTTGCAATTATTTTATTCCACAATAATTCGTAAATACTATTTGTGACTTTATCTAACGAACATTCGCTATTTAAAGCATTTTCAAGCACTAATCAGTTACCGCTGAATAGATTGTTCAAAGACTTACTCTTTATTACTGGCTTACCATCTTCATCACAAATACACATTCTGTAGAATACCTGGTGCGCCCGAATTACTGGTCACTTGATAATTTTTCGTCGCTAGTATAAACTCGCCATTACAGCAACCGAATCATTTCTTGGCTTCTCACGCTCAGTGAAGTTTACTATCAATTAGTCTTGATTTTCAAATGCTCTGCTCCAGGATCCCAAATAAAAGTAAATTCGTTTTGCCATCATATCACGGCCCGCCATAAAAGCAAATTCAAAGGTATTTGAGTAGTTTGGTTTTTTGAAGTAACCAACTATACCATTTTATATTATTAGCTCCATTTTTTTTTTTTTTTTTTCAATAGCGCTTTTGTAGACAATTCTTCGAATCTCCTTTTTTTGCCAGAGCTAACGTTTCTTGGGTTCCAAATTGTTCTTTATTGATTTTTTGTTTTTGTCGATGATCTCTTGAATCGTTTAAAGGTGTGACTTGTGGTCTCGTAAGTTTCAGCCTGAAGTACTTTTAGGCTAAGATCACATACATCCCTTGTAAGTTTGATTTCATGATCTCACAATCTCTTTTTCCAAATTTAAAGTTTTGTTGTCTTCAGTCAATATCTCGATTGCAGTGGCAATGCTGCTCCGTACTCGTTTGGTAGAGTCATGAAAAGGGCGGATAACTTTGTCGGATTCTAATTTTACACCTGCAGCCATAGGTTCAATGATGATGTCAGCAATTTCTTGAAAATATTTATTTAGTGTGATGTTTCTAATCAGTTTCAAATTCAGCAACTTTTTACTAAAAGGCAGCAGCGTCGCCATTCATTTTTCTTCAGTCACTTGGTACTTGTTTCTACCGGAACTTCAACGCCAATAATGTTCACTTAATAATTTTTTAATTCGAAATTTCCACACACTGTACTTATCACTATCAAATTGTTTAATGTTCCTTTTATTCAATTTGATATACAAAATGTTTTTTATTATTTAATGTTCGTTTATTTGCACTTTATATTATTCGTACTTTGGCTTAGCGCTCTGGGCCCATAACCTGTTGGGATTAATAGGTGGACACCAAAGCAAACACGGTTTTAAGGATTTGAAATAATAACTATTTATTAATCCTTTACTTTATATTGGAAGGTGTGTTTCAGTAATATTACGTGAGACGTGTGCTTCTAAGCAGGGCTAAAAGAATACAGTAACTGTAACTATACTAGGGAATTCAGTCAAGTGCTGACAAGGGGCTCAGACCAATTAAATACAATATTTATTGGTTAGAAAGAGAAAGATATACATAGTGTTGAAGTAGGATGGATTTGTTTTTGTCATATTCCAACATTTAGTACTCACATTACAATAATCAAATTTATCTAAGTAGGTAGCGTTAAAATTATAAATCGAAACCATTATTTATTAAAATTGTATGAATTTATCTCGAAAAATAAATGTTGTGCAGACCTGCTATGAACCTCAATTGTCTAATGCTATCGTGAATGGAGTATTATGTAGTTGTCTGCACGGCAACGTTATTTTCATTAAAATGATTGTTAACTCAAAAAGGAGGTCATGTTTTATTCGATTATACTCACGTGATTGACCGGAATTGATTTATTTGATTCCTTTCAAATGAGCTGTTTTTCATCATCATCATCATCATCATTTCAGCCGATAGACATCCAACAGGCCTCCCCCAAGTGTCGCCACAATGAACGGTCCTGTGCTGCTTAGCTGTTTTTCACTATGTTTTATTTGTTTTTGATATGTCGAGACTCATTTACAATCTTTTTACAAGGTAAACCTTCTTACGTTAGTTGCAAAGTTTCTACTTTCTAAAGATACCTAAGAGTTCAAATTCATTTGAAAAGCAGGCCGTACCTACATATTGTAGTGAAAAATAAAGAAAATAAACTCTTCACCACTCTACCTTTAACTATTTGTCTGTGCTTCACAGATGTAATGTTGTAGATATGTTACCGGCCAAACCCGATTTCAGGATGAACTAGTTTTGCCTAGGCTAAACTCGTTCACCCTACAAGCGCATTTCTGGGTGATTATTAAAAAAGAGGCTAAGGTGGGAGCGGAGCGAAGCAGAGCTCCCGCCTTAGCCTCTTAGTTTAGCCTAGGCGAAACTAGTTCATTCTGAAATTGGGTCCATCTTGTCCGTGATAAAGATGCCCTAAATTTTCGAGTTCGCTTTGCTTGCTCTTGGACTAATATCGCGAGTTTGGCCTAGGCGAAACTAGTTTATCCTAAAATCGGGTTTGGCCGGTAACAGATACAATTCCAAAATTTTAGGTCCAATGGGTTTTGGAAGTGGAAAATCATCAATTAACTCCTTCCGTTCTGGGTAAAGCGAGAGGGATCGTTAGACTTTTACTGACTAATGAACCTGTGTTCCTAAAATTGCCTTTTGCGTTCCAGGGCCATTGTAGCTCTTTCAAAAGATCCTGCAGCATCACCAAAGGGTTGACTGGTAGAAATTGCCTAATGAATGAATTGAAAAATTGTGTTTCCAAAAACACCCTTCTTAGTGCTGTGAGAACACTATAGACTCCGCGAATTCTTAAGTTACTTCCAATTACGACTCACTTTTTATTATGATTATTTTATTGTACTTTTTAGTACAATATTGTCCAGTCTACAATGTCCTTACACAATATCTACTTATACTGTAATATGGATATATTGTAAGAACAACAATTTTTTTTAAAGAGTAACCACGGAGTGTCTTGCCGGTTCTTCTCCATAGGAAACGACCGATTTGGAATCGTGCACTAGCTTCTGACGTTTTATAAGTGCCTATGTAGGCCTATGTGAAATAAAAAACTTTTGATTTTGGTCAAAGTTCTCCTACATCATAAAAAGAAGCCCTGTACAAAATTTTACATTCCTAGATCCTGTAATTTCGGCTGAGCGTTGATATGTCAGTCAGTATAGATAGACGATGCCAGTGGCATAAATATCTGCTTTCACAGGCCAAGCCACTGGCAGAAACTAGTGAATTTCAAAGACATAGTAACCAGTAACAATGACTTGACCTGTAAAATATGATAAGCTCTCTTTAAAAACAGGTTATTGTTAATTAATTCTAACTTGATAAGCTCAGGGTTACTAACCTAATGATATCTAATAATTAGTTATTATTGTAATGTAAACGGGTTTTGACGTCACTTAATGGTTGATCTGAGTGGTGCTAATATTCGCGGCAAGTCCGTGAACGAGTGCTGTCAGTTGAGGCTGGTCATCTCTTAGCTGCCAGTTGCTATTTTAATATCTTTATTTAGTTTTTGTTTCTACTTTATTTACATTGTTCTTACATGATAGCGACAAGATACATGTAACAGAGATATTTGTAAAACATAACATGATTGAAAAGTGTGACCATGGAGTTTCTTGCACATTCTTCTCCATAGAGATCTTTTTTTTTCTCTTGGGCGGAGCGGGACATAGTGTCAAGCTTTTACTGACTAAAAACCACTCCTGTTCCTTTGTTGCCTCTCGTACCAGAGACGAGTTTTCCTTTTAGAATCAGACCCTTGGCTCCAGTAGGCTTCGACTCTGCTGGGTACAGTTGCTGACTTCTCCTTGAGGCGTGCGTGGAACAGTACCTACGCTCCTTCGGCGACTTAGGCTCGTCCAGACGGTTACCGGACGGTCGGACGGCAAGCTACCCATTGCTCGCCATCCGCAAGCCCGCGCCTACGGTGGCCAGAAATCGGGGTCGGAAATCCTCTCTTATGCTTGTGCAAAATTTCACGCTCCCAGTAGTTTCAGCTGTGTGTTGATATTTCAGTCAGTCAGTTTCTCCTTTTATATATATAGACTAGCTGACCCGGCAAACGTTGTTTTGCTATGTATATACATTTTTTTTTTTATCTAAAATTGAAAAAAAAAATATTAGGTGTGGATTACCCTTAACATTTAGGGGGATAAAAAATAAAAGTTGTCCGATTCTCAGACCTATCCAATATGCACACAAAATTTCATGAGAATCGGGAAAGCCGTTTCGGAGGAGTTTAACCACAAACACCGAGACACGAGAATTTTATATATTAGATAAACGTGTGTAGCAAATAAACGTATTTTCTAATTTGTTAATTTTATTTTTTTCTTTAATTTTGACGAAAGTATTAAACATTCGAATTTCAAATAAATGATATTATCAAATGAGATTTAGGCTAGACTGTCAAGAAGAAAGGCCTAAGCGATTTTTTTTTAAACAATGTAAATGAGTAATTTAAAGGAATAAATCATATCAATAGGCCTTCAAATTTACTATCTCCAATCCCTTTAATCCTTTTTACTATAACATCTTATTTAAAGCTTCTTTTTTGAACAGTGTGATTATTTAACACATCGGCACAACTCTATATATCAATAACAACAATCCAGATTTAAAAAAAAGCGTACAGACGCCCACAAAAGAAGCAAGAAACAATATCAAAACAAACTTTTTATCTCACTATGTATCCCGTTCAAACATCGTCTCGCTGATTTAAATCTAGATAGCTGCATAAGAATTAATACAAGTACACCATCAATTACAGACGCTAACAAACGTGACGGGTCACCAAAACGGTGTGACGACTAACATTGTTATCGTAAACGCCAAACATGTGACCGGCAACTACGAACCGCACGTGTTCAGCTAGCTGACATAATAAAACTCATTGACACCGGTGTGATGATGTCATTGACGCATGCTAGGTGTCAATTAGCGAGCCAATTCATTAGTGTTATGAAAACGGGAATTTTTGGAAGGGTCTGCACGTGGTGGATGCCGTGAATGAAAGTAGAATAAATGTAGGTGTTAAGATGAATGCCCGTCGTTAAAACATACTAGGAAATCACACTAATGTCACAAAGGCCTGTATGTGTCGGGGATTATGACAATTTAGCAATAATAAGACACTCAATTGACTTTTTGACTGGCCTATTGGTCTAGTAGTGACCCTGACTGCTATGCTGGAGGTCGTGGGTTCGATTGCCACCCAGGACAATTTCCGGTCTTCCGATCCCGATTTCCGGCCGCCATAGGCGCGGGCTTGCGGACGGCGAACAATGGGTAGCTCGTCGTCCGACCGTCCAGTAACCATCCGGACCGAGCCCAAATCGTCGACAACGCGTAGTCTTCCACGCGCGCCTCAAGAAGATGTCAGCAACCGTAGTCACACGTACCACAGCAGGATCGAAGCGTACTTCAGCCATGGGTGATGCGAAAGAGATCCCCGGGGCCCTGGAAAAATGGCAAAGAAGGAACAGGAGTGGGTTTTTAGTCAGTAAAATCTGACACTATCTCCAGCCCCGCCCAAGAGCGGGGGATTTCATTCGATGATTTTCCTGACTAAAACCCATGACACTGCCTATCGCTCCACCCAGACCAAGAGAAGTAATTTCATGATTTCTCAATTTAAAAAAATACATATGCCTATCTCTACCAGAACTAATAGTGTATATGTATTTATTGTTATATTTTTTTCCCACCTACCATTTTTTGTTTCTGCACCACCCAAGATCGAGTGGTAGAAAATGCCAAATGCATTAAGTCCAGCTCTGTACATTTGTGTGCATAAAGAATTAAATGTGCACTTTGTACATACATACATAATACCTACTTACCTATGCTGAACTGTCTTCTACCAGTGCCAAAACAAGCTGTACACGCTGAAAAAACAGACGATCTTACAGATGAAGCAGTTCGGAAGGGAGTCTCGAATAAAATGTCAAAGTTACTTTTGCTTAGATATGATAGTAAACACCTAGTTATATTTCAGTAGCTAAATGCAACGACCTTACAGCCATTAGACGCCTCATGCTAACCGCACTAGCGCACCAAAATAATTCTGTCAACTAGGCGAAGTACAGGGAGCGGGGTACTACGTTCTGATTGATTCTGATTGGTCGAGACATCAGATCTTTAATCATATGTATTGACAGACATGAGTCGCCTGTTATAAGACGTCTAGTAGCTGTAAGGTCGTTGGCTTAATGTGACGGATAGTTTGTAATTTAAAATATAGTACCTAACACATAGCTCTAGCCAGAGCTATGTGTTAGGTACTTATATCAATGACTTGTTTGGCTGTAAAATCTTCAAATAACTCTTCCCACTGTGGCTGAAGCGACCCACTCATATTCATTCAGTTTCCCTTTGTATTCTGGAGCAGCGTTGACACTTTATAACAAGCCTACAGTCATATCAAACAGTCAGGTAAGTTTCTGAAAGTGTTTTCAAATACAAAAAACTAGAAAAAGAGATTTTTGGTGCGTTTTTGAGTAAAGTTCAGTGATTGTTATAATTACAAATTATTCGCAAGTTGATTCCTAGTGGATATTGTAATGTAAAATTGGTATAGTTTTGTATTTCAAGTGTCTACAAAACTGAATAAAATGCAGAATCGTTGAAATATCGCGATCTGGGTAAAATGAAGTTCAGAATTTTATTGTAGTATTAACTATCTCAGCAAAGCTTGCCGAGAAGGCTGACGTAATACATTTATTGCCAAACACTGCAAAATCATTAGAATAAGTTACATCCGCATCCTAAAGAAACTCAAACTGACTACTTTATACAAAGACATGTTTTAAAAAACTTGGTATCCAAGCCAACAACATCTATAAAAAAAGTAGAGAATAGAGTTTGAGAAATACTCAATTTCCAATGGCTCGTTCAGAAACTGGGGGTAAAACATTAATATATTAAAACAATATAAGTTCCTCATAACTCACACACGCGGAATCATTTTTGTAGTCTAGGCAAGTAGTCTATGACTGAGTCATGCACGAATTAGGTATCTACCCATCGATAAAAATTAGTTGTAGAAACAAACCTGTGCTTACTCAGTGATTCAAGGAAAATCAAACATTTTTCCGTGAGATTAAATTAATATTGAAGGAAAAGAATTAAATATATACGTTTATGTAGTGTGGAATGTAAATAACTGAAAAGTTTACTGAAATACATTGTCGCAATGAGGACAAATAATTGGAGCGGGTCATTGAACTCGACTCTTGCACAGACATATATTATGTACATTACATGTCGCAGTCAAAACTGTTAATTTGACAAAACTAGTTTAGACTATAAGAAATGGTCAGAAGTACTTTTGACCAGATGAAACTACTTTGAAACTAGAACCTTTACTCAAAAAGCTTTTGTTTTTGTAGCCATTAAAAAAAACATTTTTTGTAGTCATTCTAGCTACTTAGAAAGCTGAAAACTGTAAGCAATAATTATTACTAATCTATATTAATATTATAAAACTGAAGAGTTTGCACGCGCTAATCTTAGGAACTGGTTTGAATTGAGAAAATATTTTAATGTTGGATAGCCGATTTATGTAGGAAGGGTAGGTATTTAATAACATCACCCTACGACGAGTAGTAACCAAAGACGCGGGTGAAACCGCGGGGAACAGCTAGTTACTAATAGTATTGTAAAGCTGAAGAGTTTGAACGCGCTAACACAGAACACTAAACAAAAGTTAATCTACATACAAAAAAAAAGTTATTTTAACAGTTCATTGGACAGTTGTTTAAATTCAACATTAAATGGTGAATTATCGCTTTTTAAGCTACCAGTTGTGTCAGAGAGATACCTAAGTAGGTAATTTGCTTGTATTTCGACAACAGTTAAGATAGCAACTGTTTGGCGAGACGGGCGCCCGCGCAGCATCCGCGGCCGCGGCGCCGGCGCCGCACCCGGGCGCGCGCAATTCTTGCGATAGGACGGCAACCCTAGCGCGACCGCCGAGCGTAGGTATGAAAAGTGAAGTACATACATGAAATTGACTTCTGTACCTATCTATTTTGTGGCGCTAAACTCGGGAACTTTAAAAAAATATTTTACCTCTGTATTGTAACATAAAAAAAAAATCATCCGATTGTATAACATCACGCTGCTACCAAAGCGGAGCAGTAACCAGAGACACAAACGCGTTTTGATCGAATAAGGCTTTTCCCTGAACCCGGTCAAAACCAGTTTTGACTAAATAACAGTTTTTACTGTAACGTATACATATAGAATCTAGTTTTGCCTTATTGTTTACAAAGGACTTGACTGTTATCAATGCGTAGGTGTCGCCGTAGGCAACAAAACATTTTGCACTAACAATTATGTAGGTACCAATGATGGATTATTTCAATTTGTTATGTTTGAAGAATAAAATACTTTTTAAATCATTGATATTTTTTTTATTATTATTATTCTTGATAGGTTCACGCTTGTCTGCTATCTCACCTGATGGAAAGCGACGATGCGGTCGACGATGGAACGCGCTTACCTAGAAGTAACTTATTCACTCTTGACTTAAAGAATCCCGGGTTGTAGCCATCAGGAAACACAGATTCCGGCAAGGAATTCCACTCCTTAGCTGTACGCACAATGAATGTGTTCTCAAAACATCACGTTCATGCCTATTGTTCCACCACGACTATTCATTTATATACCACTTTCTAGATAGGCACAACTTACCTACCGTGGGTTTTTGATACGCACCCAGAAAAATACGCAGCTATTTTTCTTACTTTTTTTTGAGTAACTTTACTAACATTGTTTTTTAAATTGATATAAACTTTTGCTTGACTGCGATCCCACCTGATGGTAAGCAGTGATGCAATCGTTGATGGTGAAGCTGTGAAGCGGACTAGTTTATTAAGAGCCTATTCACTCTAGCCTTGAAGACACCTAAATTATAATCGAACGGGAAGACCGCCGCAGGCAAATTGTTCCAGTCTTAGTAAAAAAATGTTCCAGCTTGAACATTTTTTTTTTAATTTTATGAATAGGATTATATCATGAATGATATTGAAATACATTAAATTGAACAAATAAAATTAGGATTAAGTATAGTTTAAAATAAACCATTTGATTTGCATTAAAATTAGGTATATTAGAAGCTATCGTAAAATAAAAATATTTTTTCTTTTGTTTTCTATAATGCAAAATAAGGTTATAAATTAAATGCCACGGAACAGTATGCGTTTTGAATCGACTAGGGAATCCAATCCTGTATCAAAATCGTGATCCCGTAGGTCTGCAGGGATTGAAGTCAGCAATTCTGCGGATATGGATTTGCGGGATTGGGATATTTTAAATATTTTATTTAATTTTAAGAAGGATGCTTACAGGCAGCCCGCGAAATTCAAAATTTCGCAGAGATATAAATAATCAGGAACGATGAAATAAAATATTTAACGTTTAACCTTTCAGATTTATGAAGCCCGAGAACCTACTTTAACTGACTTTAATTACGTTCCTATCCACGTCCGATTTAGGACTCGCACAACACAAACTAGACATTCAAAATTTAGTTAGCAGTAAAATAAAAATTGAAAACAAAATTATTTTCCATATGTACAAATTCTACAGGAAAGTCACGATTTCCATGAAAACTTGTTAAATCAAATATTAGTGAGGCTGTGCTGGGTCTAACTAATAGGTAATCGAGTAGGCGTAGGCGTAACTAGTAGGCGCATCGTCTACACCCATTTTTTTTTGTAAAAAATTTCAAACCCGCGTTTTTAATCCCGCAAAAAAGGTGCGCGCGCTTGCGGGATTGAATTCCCTAGAATCAAATTAATAAATTGCTAATCTAATGAGCAATCGCTAATGAGGGTTCTTCGCAACAGGATTATTCGCACTAACGTTACATCGCACCAATAAAGCATCGATTGAATAAAACATCGTACAACTGAATTATCGACATAATAAAAATCGAATCATCAGTTTCGAAATCAAGTAATACCCCACCAAAATAGGTAAAACTTACTTTTTTTTAATACGGTCTTTAAAACACAAGTCGACACTGTCGACCTTCCACCAACGCAGATACTTTAAAAACATAAAGCGGTTGCCGTATAAAATTAAAAACGAAACGTGACTTTTGAATTTCGAATTTGGTCAGGTGACTTGTGTTTTATCCATATTAATGGCATCCGAGAAACGTTGATGGGATGCTTCGCTCACGTGGTATTGAGTTTTTCTGTTCTTTAGTACATAACTCGCGTGGGCTTACGCATGAATTTACATTACTTACTTACTTGGAAAATAAATACACGACGCGGACGTAACTTCTGAAATTTGAAATCTGGTTTCATGAACAGATTTTTTTTTGTAACTTGTTTATTTATTTTTAACATTACTAGGACCAAAACGTTTATAACTAGTACAACAAAATTTTTAATTAATTACAACACAATTGTTATTAACAAAACAGCCATACAACAGGGTTTTCTCTCTCTCAGTCTTTTACTATTTTTTTATTTAAACAATTTTGGTGTTAAAATTAACACATAAATTTGTCCGCTAGAGGGCGTCACTTTACATTTGAGTAATATTTTAGAAACGTACATGTGAAGCCCTTTAAAATGATATCAAACACGGCGTATTTATCTCCATTTCTTATTTTTACTTTTTGTTCGCTAGAGGGCGCCATATCGTTTTGTGACACGTCACGTAGCCTATGTTCAGCGGACGATTAAGACGGTTCTAATGATATCTTCTATGTCGACTTCCGATAAGTAGATTATGAGCTATGAGGGAACAGATGAACATACTCACATGCATACATACATACGCTTTGCCATAGTCTAGTAAAATAAAATTTTCACATAGAATTAATTTGTATACAGATTAAAAAAAGCATACTAAATAAATATTATATAAATTTTTTCTAGTTGGTACAGTCGCTTGCTGAATATATTTAGGCCGCTTTCATAAAACATGTATGAGAAATCATCACCATGCTTGTTATTATCATCAAGATGCGCAAACATACAGCCAAAGTATTTTTAAAACTAATGTATGTACCTATATAGGTACTTACTTGAATTTATTATTCAAGATCTTTTGAATCTATCGCCACCAAATCAAATATCGACTTTACGCTTGTTTATTTTAAGTTGATTTTACAGAGACGATTTATTAATGCTGTAGAATATGAACTTTGTTTGAAATTTATATCATCATCATCATTTCAGCCGACCACTGTTGGAAATAGGCCTCCCCAAGCGACGCCACAACGACCGATCCTGTGCGTCTCGCATCTATCGCACTCCCGCGACTCTAACCAGGTCGTCGGTCCACCATGAAAATCGGAAATTTAAATATTATTCTGAAATTTAATATGAAAATAAAAACAAACACAAACAACAAATCTGTATAAAATATACAATAAATCTATAAAAAAAAAACATGATTATATGACCTGATAACGTTACAACATAACTGGATCCGACTAGCAACACAAAGATATATCAAAACAAATAGATATTATTTTATTTTTGATAAAGCAAACTAGCTGCCAATGACCTAATCGAATGTCTAAACGATATCTAATATCATACCTGATAACGTTTTTTGTAGTATTTTGTGAGAATGACTCAGAATATTCGTGGAAAAATACATGTCAAACACTATATCTGTCCAATCAATCTGTCTAGCGTTTCTTTCAATCAATCTGCCTGCCCCTTCTTTAAATCAATCTACCTAGCCTTTCTTTTAATCAATCTGTCTAGTTTTTCTTTCAATCAGTCTACCTAGAATTTCTTTTAATCAATCGGTCTAGTTTTTCTTTCAATCAATTTATCTAGCCTTTCTTTTAATCAATCTGTCTAGTTTTTCTTTCAATCAATCTACCTAGCCTTTCTTCTAATCAATCTGTCTAGTTTTTCTTTCAATCAGTCTACCTAGCCTTTCTTTTAATCAATCTGTCTAGTTTTTCTTTCAATCAGTCTACCTAGCCTTTCTTTTAATCAATCTGTCTAGTTTTTCTTTCAATCAGTCTTCCTAGAATTTCTTTTAATCAATCTGTCTAGTTTTTCTTTCAATAAATCTATCTAAATTTACCTAGCTTTTCTATAAATCTATCTACCTAGTTTTCCCGTATGCCAGCGTGATTGTTTTTTTTTCTAAGAAAAATGGGTTTAGATGACGCAATGTTCTGTTTTTATCTATTTATTAAACTCAGCACAGCCCCATTAACAAGTGATTTAACAACTTTCCATGGAACTCGTGACTTTTCTGTAGAATTTGTACCAATGGAAATAATGTTTCTTTTAATTTTTTTTTATCTTACCTATAGCTAAATAAACTTTTAATTTCTATTTTGTGTTGTGCGAATCTAAAATCGAAAGTTTTAGAATCGTAACCAATCTTAGTTAAAATCTGAATTAAAGAAAAGAAATTAAAAAAATTCAAAATCTCATAGGTGAAACGTTAAATATTTTATCAAATGGTCTTAAGTTTTTTGCATTTTGCAGGTCTGAGTGGCACTGTGAATAACAATTCTACCCTGCTCTAACTTTCCGGGGCGTAAACGTGCCGATAACCATCTTGATCTTCTTGGTGTTACGCTGACGTCAACACTCAACTTTGGGCCATACATCGAAGCAAAGGCTCAACGGGCAGAAAAACGGCTGGGAATCCTCGTGAAGGTCAGACAGGCGAGTCAGGAGGATCATTGGCAATGATGCACTCGTTTATTCGAGGCTTCAAAGTCTTGAGCATCGCCGCCGAGTTGCTAGCCTGTCGGTTTTCTACCGGTTGCATTTCGGGGAGTGTGCGTCGGAATTGCATAACCTAATTTCGCCTAGCCCGTTCCATCATCGGGCCACCAGGCGTACGGTAATGCGCCACCGATACATGGTGGACATCCCACCTATACGCAAAAAACGTTTTTCGAACACATTCATTTTGCGTACAGCTAAGGAGTGGAATTCCTTGCCGGAATCTGTGTTTCCTGATGGCTACAACCCGGTAATCTTTAAGTCAAGAATGAACAGGTTACTTCTAGGTAAGCGCGCTCCATCGTGGACCGCATCGTTACTTTCAATCAGGTGAGATAACTGCCAAGCACGAACCTATCAAGAATAAAAAAAATAAAAAAAGTCTACCTGTACAATATCGGTACAAAATGCCTTGGAGCCTGTGATCCTCGAATAAAACGCAGTACCTCAGAGCGAGACAATTTTATTTTGTTAAACCCAAGCCTTACATACCTAGCCATGTAACGAAACCATATCGCGATCTAATTCGATCCCAACGCCATCTATCGAGTCATCAGGTAGTTTTGTAAGTAAATATTAATTATGATTGTGGGATAGCGTTGGGATCGGTCACACATTTATGATTATTGTTTTTACATCGAACATTCCGCCCACCAAAAGGAATATGTTCCTTTTAGTACCGCCCACCATGAACAAACCCAGCAACTACAAGAACAATGGACTGTATGATAATTAACTACAAACATTAAATAGTGGACGGCTGCATTACATCTGATTGCAATAAAGTTGACAGATATGGTTCCGATCAAAACATGACAAATACAACTAAATTTTATCCCCTTGACACGGTATCTAGAATAACAACATACAAGTAAACATTTTTAAGCATTATTGAGTTCGTTGAACTTCATCAAAACACCAAGTAATATGTATAATGATAAACAAAATATAACACGGTATTTAAAACAACAGTGAAACATAAGCAAAACACACTAAAGCAAACAATCTTAACACTAAACAAATGCATACAATTTCAACAGCCTGATTGTGACTTATTCAGTAATAGGAAGAAAACACAATTTTGAAATTGGACGTTTAATCGTAGTGCCCTTACAACGAATAGTGACAACGCGCGTCAAGCTATCTTTACCCGGATGCAGCTGTATAATTCTACCATATAACCATTTAGCCGGAGGTAAGTTGTCTTCTTTTACTAATACTACATCACCTATTTTACAATCATGGTTACGATCATTCCATTTATGTCTTTGGAAGAAATGTGTTAAATATTCCTGTTTCCATCTACGCCAGAAGTGCTGCACCATACGTTGCACCAATTGCCATCTGCGTAAGGTACTAACTGTGGCATACTCATAATTGTAGTCGGGTGCCACTACCAATGGATGACCCACCAAAAAATGGCCAGGAGTTAAAGGTACAGGATCCTCTGGATCACTACTACCCTGAGATAAGGGCCTAGAATTTAGGCATGCCTCAATTTGAGAAAGAACTGTGGACAGCTCTTCGAAAGTCAAAGTGGAGTCACCTACGACGCGCTTCAGATGATGTTTTACACTTTTGACTCCTGCTTCCCACAATCCACCAAAATTTGGAGCGTGGGGAGGAATAAAGTGCCATTCGGTTTGTGAGGTTGCAAGAGCAGCTGCAATGTCTTTAAACATTGAACTCTCTTTTTGGAAAAGTACCTGCAACTCCTTGGCAGCGCCCACAAAATTGGTGCCATTATCGCTCCAGATATGATGACAATGACCGCGCCTGGAAACGAACCGTTTGAACGCTGCCAGAAAACCCTCAGTTGTTAAGTCTGAAACTGCCTCAATGTGTACCGCGCGCGTGGCCATACACACAAATAAGCAGATGTATCCCTTATACGACCGCTGTCCACGACCCTTAGAGACCCTCATATTAATGGGGCCTGCATAATCGACGCCGGAGTTAAGGAACGGTTTACTTGGGGTCACTCTGCAAGCTGGAAGCTCTCCCATAAATTGTTGTTTTGAGGTCGCAGCATATCGAATACAGCGAACACAACCACGTATATGTGCTCGTACAATATTTTTTACCCGAATGATCCAGTACTTGTTGCGCACACAATTGAGTACCAGTTGCTGCCCTCCATGAAAAGTCTTTTCATGAGCGTCGGCTACAATTAACTTGGCCAAACATGAATCATGGGGAATAACAACTGGGTGCTTTGTATCGTCAAGTAGTTGAGAATAGCGCAGTCTTCCCCCAACGCGCAATATCTCACATTTATCAATAAATACATTTAATTTATATAATGAACTCGTTTTATCCAATGGAACTTTATTTTTCAGGGCTATAAATTCTGCATGAAACCATTGCTGTTGGCTTTGCCTGATACATACATCTAAGGCTTCACGAATTTCTGAAGCTGACAGGTATGCTGTAACCTTAATGTTTGCTTTACGAAATCTTGTTGCCTGCAAAAACCTTTTACAGTACGCAACCACCCTCGTTAAACGTGTAAGTGATGAATCTAGATATTCATCACTTACACGTCATCCCCAAATAGCTTCAAACTCAGACCCAAGGTTAGCAGTGTGAACCTTAACAGGTTTCTTCTCCTCATTAGTGAGAATTGCACTAGGTCTCGTATATTCTAAATGATCATTTCTTAACCAACCTGGCCCTCGTTTCCATAGATCATCATTAAGTAGAACAGCTGAAGTAACTCCACGAGAAGCGATATCCGCTGGATTGTCCTTGGATTTGACATAAGCCCATTGTGTATTGTCTAGCAAACTAAGAATCTCTGAAGTGCGGTTGGCCACGTAAGTTTTCCAACGACTTGGATGATCATTTAACCAGGCCAAAACAACAGATGAATCTGTCCAAGCATGGATATTAGCCTTTGGGATGTTCATTACTTTAGCTACTTCGCTCAATAGTTTAGCTACTAAAACCGAACCACACAATTCCAGCCGCGGAATGGATATCTGCCTAATAGGAGCTACCTTTGTTTTTGCGGTTATGAGGTGTGAGTGTATTTGCGCAGTAGCATCGATAATGCGACAATACACCACAGCCGCATAAGCTATATTTGACGCATCGCTAAATCCATGTAGCTCTATCGCAATGTCCTCTTCCTTTTTGCTTATCCATCTGGGAATGTGAAAATCCACAAGTTTCTCTAATTCTGATCTATAATATCTCCACTCTTGTGAGAGATCTGATGGCAGTTCATCATCCCAGCCTATACCCCTAATCCATAGCTTTTGTATGAAGACCTTCGAGGTTATAATGCACGGCGCTATCCACCCTAACGGATCATAAAGCCGTGATATTTCTGATATGACTGTTCTTTTTGTTTCAGTTGCAGCAGGAGGTGACATTTTCACAGAATAATCAAATTCGTCGGTGTTCCGGTTCCAGGTAAGTCCCAGAATCTTAGTAACCCCATCAGTTTTAATCTCCAAATCTCTACCAGAGTTTTCCTTTAAGGTTTCCAATAAGCACATCCTATTGCTTGTCCATTTTTGCAATTGAAACCCTCCTTTCTCTAATAAACTGTTCATTTCCTTATAAATTCTCTCTACTTCTGTTTCAGATTGGCAGCCAGTCATCAGATCATCCATATAGAAGTCTGAATTCACCCTTTCAGCAGCCAATGGATATATTTTACCTTCATCGCATGCAATTTGCTGCAATGACTTGACAGCCAAGTAAGGGGCGCATGACGTGCCAAAGGTGACAGTCAGCAGTCGGAAGTCCTCTATCTCTTTGTTAGGATCCTCCCTCCAGAGAATTCTTTGGAAATCAGCATCCGACCGCGCTACTTTGATTTGTCGATACATTTTTACTATATCTGCTGCCAGACAGATCGGATGCTGTCGCCATCTCATGACAATATGTCTCAAGTCTGCCTGAAGAGTGGGTCCCACCATTAAGGTGTCGTTTAAGGAAACCCCGTTTGTTCCCTTACATGACGCGTCATAAACCACTCTTACCTTGGTGGTCAGTTTATCCTGTCTAACCACTGCGTGATGGGGCAAATAAACCGCCTCACCGTTATTCTTTTCAGACTCGTCGGTGATTTTCTCCAAATGGCCCAGTAATAAATACTCTTTTATCACATCAGTATACTGTTGTTTTAACTCATGATCCCTACCCAACTTCCTTTCTAAACTAAGCAATCTTCTTACAGCTATATTTTTAGAATTACCGTATTTGCAAGGTGGATCTTCTGAACGAAAAGGTAATTTTACGACATAACGACCGTCTTCATCTCTTTTCGTTGTATTTGCGTAAAACTCCTCGCAAGCCTGTTCTTCAGGCGTAAGAAGCTTTTTCGTTAAGTTAGGCTCAGGATCTAGTTCCCATAAACGTTTCAGCATTTCGTTCTCTTCAATCTGAGTGTACATCGCGATCACAGTATTATGGGAATCCCGAGACCTATCTGCCTTACTAATATGGCCTGACACAATCCAACCTAAATGCGTGTCTTGTGCGACCGTGGAGCCCGCGGGGCTCTTGATCAGACCTTCCTTTAAAATACGGCAATATGTTTCCGCTCCTAACAAAATGTCGATTTTATTAGGGCAATTGAACTTTGGGTCAGCTAGACGTATACTATGAATTTCTGGCCAATTCTCGAGTTCAAAACTTGTATCTGGCATAACTGAGGTCAGTGAGCTCAATACATGCGCAGTTACTGTTATGGTAAAAGAGGGATCATGCAACGATTGTATATTAATATCAACCACATGTCTCGAGACGATATCGCCATGAGCACCTCCTATACCTGATATAGTAGTCTTCGAAACTACTCTCTTTAAACGAAGTAATTGCGCTGCTGCCTCAGTTATAAAGGATGCTTGTGATCCTTGATCCAATAAAGCTCTCAAATTTTGACAGGACCCATTTTGTGATTCGGCCTTGACTAGAGCCGTGGCTAACAAGACTTGACCTTGTGCTAGTCCATTCACAAAATGAGTTGCTATATTTGCACTGCCATCATGTACTGGCTCTGAAGTACGTTCATGTGGGGTTGCAGGCACTATTGGCGTAGTAGCCCCACTGGCTCCACTAAGGTTCTTGGGATGCAACAACGTATGATGCTTCCGGTGACATATACGGCATTTTGAAAGAACACGGCAAAATTTGGAAGTGTGGTGACTGCCCAAACAATTAAAACAGACACCCAAAGATTTTGAAATGGCACGACGTTCTTCAATATCTAGTTGACAAAACTTCTTACAATTAAAAAGCTTGTGACTCTCAGAACAATGCGGACATGAAGCATTAGTAGTACCATGCATTACTTTGGCGTGAGATGTAGAATTAGTATCGACTTTTGGTTTATGTTTAGGTTCAACGCATTCTAGGGCTCGAAAACGCGTCTCTAAAAACTCGCAAAACTGTTTAAAGGAGGGTAAATCTTCGGATGATTTACTAACATGCAGTTCCCATTGCTTCCTAGATTCTACGTCCAACTTCAAGCTTACAACATAAACGACAATAACGTCCCACGAACTAACATCAATCCCAATATTGGCAAGTTCGTGCAAACAATCACTTGTAACATCAAGCAAATCTTTAAGTGCCTTCGATGATTCGATTCCAATATTACGTTGGCCAAATAGTCGGTTTAATATACACGTTGACATAAATTTCTTATTGTTGAACCTATGTTCTAACATTTCCCAACATTTTTTATAGTTAACATCAGTTATAGGAACATGTCTTATAAGCTGCTCTGCTTCACCTGACAGCTGAGTTTTTAAATAGTGGAGACGTTGTACATCTTCAAGTTTTTTATTATTGTGGACTAACGATATGAACAAATCTCGAAACGACGACCACTCTGTATATTTTCCACTAAAAGTCGGTAAAACTATTTTTGGCAATCTTACTACACTGTCAGATGAACCATCGCAAACTTCTTTATTGGAACTATTAACTTTCAATTGAGACAGAGCATTTTTTAATTCAACCTTATACATTAAATATGTTTCATAAACCTTTTCATAAATATCTTCCTGAAAGTATTCATACAATTCTTCACCCTCACATTCGCCTACTATTCCTTCGTATTTTGCAGTAAAATTCCTGAATTGGGTCTCCAACATCTCTAGACGTGTTTCCACATAATTGTAATTTATCCGATCTTTCGGAGACTTTTTGAAGTTTATCAAGCCCTTCTCAATCTGTCCTTTGACATCCTTCAACTTTCTCAATTCCTTTTCCATGTTGTGTTTCAAGTGTCAACAGGTGAGAATTTTCTAAGTCCCAATAACAGTGAATATTCTAAGTCCAGTTAAGAGTATTTTTTCTAAGTCCCAACAACAGTGTGTGAATTTTCTAAGTGCCGCCACGAGTAATTTTTCTAAGTGTTTTGAACTTGTAAAATCGGTTCAAAATCGGGCATAGATTCGATGTCTGGTCGTTTTTATCGAAACTATTCTAAGTCCCTGACCGCACTCCGTATTTTACCAAGTTCGTGCAATGACTAAGTTCCCTAACTTTGCACTATTCTAATTAACACTTCAAAGTACTCACAGTTTTTCTCCACTTGTGCACTTCACTACTCACGTGATCTGGTCTAGTTTCAAAGTTTATTCCTCAGCAAAATAATCCGCAACATGTATATTTGTTCACCGACAACTAGCGCCACCTCGTATCAAGTAGCGTAACTAATCCTTGTTACTAGTGTTCTTCCAAAAACGCCCTTCGGCTCGAATGGACCATGTACAATATCGGTACAAAATGCCTTGGAGCCTGTGATCCTCGAATAAAACGCAGTACCTCAGAGCGAGACAATTTTATTTTGTTAAACCCAAGCCTTACATACCTAGCCATGTAACGAAACCATATCGCGATCTAATTCGATCCCAACGCCATCTATCGAGTCATCAGGTAGTTTTGTAAGTAAATATTAATTATGATTGTGGGATAGCGTTGGGATCGGTCACACATTTATGATTATTGTTTTTACATCGAACACTACCTAAAAGGTTATTCTCAGAAACATTAATGTTACTAGCGGGAATACTGAATAATTCAATTTAACTTGTCATGTAATTTAATGTCAAAGGAGCCATTAGCAATTTTATGCAATACACATATATCACTAACCCATCTCCTTCTCTAAAGACTCTTCATGCGAAAGTGTGCGAGTCGCTGATTGTAATGGGCCTTTCGCGTTTAAAACTTTTCTTTGTACAGATTCTATTCGATCTATATGAGTGTTATATATTGGAGACCATACTTAGGAGCAGGAGTTTAATATAGATCTTACCAGGGAATAGTACAATATTAAGAATGTTTGCAGATCTATAAATGGCTTGACGTTACATAATATAAAAGGCAGTAAACGGTTGGCCTTATTACAAATGTGATCATAGTGGTGTCTAAATGACAAAACCGAATCAAACATAACACCCAGGTCACGTACTTTTACCTTATCTACTACTACTGCTGCTACTGATAGTCTAGTCATAATTAATTATGATTTTACTATTTTTCGAAAATGTTATAACCTTACATTTTTCGGTATTTAGTGACATCGAGTTTTCATCACACCATTCAACAATTGTTTCAATGTCTGACTGAAGGACTTCGCAGTCTTGATTATTTAAGATACGCTTGTAAATTTTTATATCATCTGCATAAACTGGGCATTCGCTTTTAATTTTAATAAGCAGATCATTAACGAATACCAAAAATAAAAACGGACCCAAATTCGAACCTTGGGGCACTCCATATGTTGCTTCCAATGGTATAGAGTCATAACCGCTTAGTGCGACTAGTTGTGTACGATTTAACAAATAGGACGAGAGCCATCTATAAAGTGTCCCGTAAATCCCGGCCTGATGCATCTTTGCAAGTAATATAAAATGATCAACCCGATCAAAGGCTTTCGAAAAATCCGTGTATATTGAGTCTATCTGACGTTTACAGTTAAATGAATCATAGATATGTTGTGTAGCACAATAATTTAGAATTCCTTGACCTACCAATGATAAATCCATGTTGTCGTGTATTTAATATGTGTCTTAGGTGAGTATACATGTGTTCATACACAAAACCCTCAAATATTTTAGCAAACAAGTCCAATATACAAATTGGTCTGTAATTAGTGACGTTACTCCTATCGCCAGATTTATAAATAGGTGTGACTTGCTATGTTCCATAAACTTGGAAATGCACCTTCTTGTAGAGATTTATCAAATATAATGTGCAGGGAGTCACTAGAGCACTCAACAGGATAAAAATAGGTAGTATACCGTCAAGGCTGCAATTCTTTGAGAGATCAATATTTTGTAACTTTATCAAAAGTTCTCTTTTTGAGATATATAATAATAATATTCACACAACTATCACACAAGTAAAAAAATAGTTTGCTAAGCAGATACGAGCTTGTGTTATGAGTACTAGACAACTAATAAACATACTTAAATATTTCTAAAAACATACATATTATAGATAAATTATACCCTGACACAGAACAAATGATTGTGCTCATCACACAAACATTTGCCTTGGGTGGGAATCGAACTCACGACCTCCGGCATAGTAGTCAGGGCCACTAACCACTAGACCAATAGGCCAGTCAAAAAGTCAATTGAGTTTCTTATTATTTCTAAATTGTCATAATCCCCGACACTTACATACAGGTCTTTGTTACATTAGTGTGATTTCCTAGTATGTTATATAAATTTGCAATGGAGTAGTTGAATGGCTGGAAATTAGGAGTATAGTTATCAGTTTTACTAGAGCTGTATAATGATGAGAAGTAACCCGCAAATAAATCAACTATGTCTTTACCCGTATTGCCTACCCTATCACTATAATGCATACAGCTAGGCTAGTATGCTATTTGTTACACGTTTATTCTAGGTGTAATACCAGAAGGCGTTTATATACCTTAAGGTCGTCTTGGATTCGCTTAATATATTCTTTAAAGCAGTGATTTGTAACTATTTTGGCCCTTGCTCTCAGCTGAGAGAAGGTATCGTAGTGTTAGGATAAGTTTGTGAGGACGAAAAAAAAAATACAATGAAAATTAAATTCCACTTGTACGAAACTGGCCCGCCCAATGTACCAGCAGATGCAATTTAAGCTCACTCGTCTGAACTCGTATCTGAATCTGCTCGCTAGTTAATTCATTGTATTTCTATGAAACGTTACACTAATACAAGATTTTACTCACGTGTGCGCGTGACGTACTTGTTCATAATGACAATAAGTTAGACAGCGGAGCGCGCGCGCCCGTGCTCTCTCACGTGAACCGTGTTTCCAACCAGTGTTTAACTTTCACTTGACATAGCACTTGTGCAATTTGCATTGTCTTAGGTCTGTACGAGAGTGTGAATTATTTCAACATTAACGGTAGCGTATACGGTGTATAGTGTATGATCACCATTTAGGAGATTCGACGCCATGACTAAAATTATAAATGTAATATATCCTAGAGTAGATTATTATTATAATATGCGAATTGCAGTGGCCAATCTGGAAAGGGAAAGAGTAGATAAGAGGCATTTTTAACCGTCACACTAAAAAAAAAATCTCTTTCCCACTATTTTTAAATGCAAGATACATGCAAGATACATTTTTTATTCAGTGACATTTATTTGATAAATAATGTAGTAATTCTAAGCAATTATTGCCCAAACAGACCGTGTTTCGCCTTTTTTTATGCATTTTTTGAGTTGTGATGGTAAAAAAAAATTTGAAAAAAAAGAAGAAAGTTTTTTTAACCTTTCTTCTTTTTTAATCCTCGGGCCCAGATTGGTCGCAGCATAAACAATCTGACCAAGGGACTTCCTCGACCCATCTCAAACACAATGCCGGTGTGGAGCCGCTACACAGGGCATGCGTCACCGCTATGCTACACGTCATCCACACCACCTCCACTTGCACCTTTCAGGTTTTATACGAGGCCAATAAAAGAGGGTTGACAGGGTAGCCCAATACTGGGCAGAAGAAAAAATAGGGTCCATCGTCACGAACGAAGAAGATTATGATCTATACACATTTGAAACTTTTAAGGTCGCCGCACATGGACCAGCCACAACCACAAAACGTCGCCACCGGCATATTTCCTGTAGGTTTCATACATTTTATATGAATACGCCGCTCACGGTTGACGCCGGTGGCCGCCACACGCTACAGATTGGCCAATAAACGCCGATGCAAAACGCCGTTACACGCCACTCGCGCATTTAAACCTCCATTATGATACTGCGTGTATGGGTTAAAAAAGTAGCAGCCACCGGCCACATTTGGCTTGTGGCCGCTTCTAACTTCTCGTGGCGGCGTCCGTGGCTGTGGCATGTGGCCAATGTGCGGTGACACTAAAAGAAAGCTGACCTTTTGAACACACTTATCGGATTCCTGAAAGTCGTGGCTGTACTTTTGCAGTTGGTATATAAATAATATAAATCAGACCAGTAGTTTCGTGAATTACAATGGCTTTCAACCAAAAGGCCCGAAATTAAATTAATTTTAAAATGTCATTTCAAAAGGTATACAAGTGGTTTTTGGCGCCATTTTAACGAGTGAAGTACAGCCTGCGGTTGTTTTAATGATGTGCAAATTAATTTATTAAAAAATATAAAATTCGGGTACTTAGTTTGGTTTTTCAAATAGGTATTTAGGCAACTAGATACCTAATCTGGAATCATTGTAACCGGCACGATCTCAATAAACTGGAGTTAACAATTTTACTGTATCTACTGATTACACAGACTACTGTACAGAGTGATGCTTGCCAAGAAGGCTGACTAGAAGGTTGCCATTCAACGTGGCAAAATGCTGCCAGTCTTCTGAATTCGTTTCCGGATGACAGCGATGTAGC
Source organism: Mythimna vitellina (assembly GCA_949316375.1). NCBI lineage: Eukaryota > Metazoa > Arthropoda > Insecta > Lepidoptera > Noctuidae > Mythimna > Mythimna vitellina. The sequence goes on along the minus strand of OX438706.1, from coordinate 9,101,947 downwards.
AGAATACTTAGATGTTTTTTTTTTTTTTATTGGGTGGGAAAATCATCTTATGACATATCCCGCTCTTGGGCGGAGCAAGAGATAGTGTCAGACTTTTACTGACTAAAAACTCACTCCTGTTCCTTCGTTGCCTTCGTCCCAGGGCCCCGGGTTTCGTTTTCACACTACCCATGGCCCCAGTAGGCTTCGACCTTGCTGGGCCCCTACGATTTGCTGACATCTCCCTGAGGCGCGCGTGGAACAATACGCGCCGTCGACGACTTGGGCTCAGTCCGGACGGCTACCGGACGATCGGACGGCGGGCTACCCATTGCTCGCCAACTTAAATATTTGTAGGTTATACTTATATATAAGTAGTTAGGTTTAGTGTAAATAGTAAGTTAATATTTAAGTTTCTTAATATGTATAGTGGTGGTCATATAATTAAGAACGACTATTTAAAAACAAGCTTTTTTTCATACTTATGAGAACTACACTTTTTGCATGTCTTTTTGTATCTCTCTCGGTATCGCAAAATTGTTCCACATTGTCGTAGCACACGGTTATAATATGATTAATTTAATAACGTATATAGAAACGTTTTAGATTAAACTTTAACATATTATTGCAAACTTACTTGCTGGCCACATAATTAAGAACGCTGGATAGTTTATTTTTTTATTCAAATTTAAATAGAGAACACTTTATAACTAAATTATTATTCGCATAGTTTTAGCGCCATTTAGTGCTGTAAAAGTCAAAAAGTTGATTATTTCACATAAAAACCATAGGGAAAAATTAAAGTTGCGATGAATCTACAAGGGAAGTGATAATAAAAATTCGCGATGAGAATTAGTTTTATAAAAAGATAGCCGATCACCTGCAGTGCTTAAAAACTATGATATTCCACGCTGTGAAGCATTTTAACACGTATCAAACAACTTCAAATATTCCACGTGTACCAAAAGACAGAAATTTATATCCTTTTAAGGGGTCTTACGAGTTTAGAAAAGAACTACTCTATCCATGTAGCTATTTCATAACATTATTAATTACTTTTAAGAAGGTACAAATAACAGTATTTATAACATATGTACAAAAGTACATATGTCATTGATTTTAAAAAAAATGTCTGGTACAACAAATCGTTCTTAATTATATGACCACCAATGTATATAATCAAATTTTGAATGCACATTTAAAATTAAATTATTAAATCAAATAAAAATAGGCAAAGCCTCATAAATGCAAGTCACCTCAACCACAGTTTCCTCTACGATTTCCTACTAAGACCTCATTGCCACTTCAGCATCATAATTCTTACCACGTGCGTGATACAGAATCATTCTGAATGCTAATTTAGGCCAAGTACATATCTAGCTATTATTCAATTTGATCAGAGCGCGTGCCTTCAAACGTGACTTGTGAATGGTGATGATATTTGGCGTGGAAAGGCTCGCTCATACAAACTAACAAGTGTGTTCTTTTTTAATTAGCATCGATATTTGAAAGGTCTTGCTGTATTTTTTAATTGAGTTCCGAAAAGGAGGTATTTCTCAGATCGATAGATTTTTTTTTATACATATATGTGTTTAGTTAAGACCCTTTTAATTTCATATAATAATATTCGATAATTTACATCGGGGTTGTCGGTGTAACAACGATAATGCTGACGCTCCAGAACGCTATGCCTGTATGACACACACAGTAAACAAACTAATCTGCTCAACTGTTATTAATTTACCTACTGATTCACGGCTATAAAGGCATTGTTTTGTAGCGACATTTGTACTGCCACATAGAACCTTCCTGCCCTTGTCTCATATTACTTGGAGTCTGTCCAGTCACCCGTCAAACTATCACTAACTCCCTTTTCTTTCATATCACTCCTCACACAATCCATCCTTCTTTTCTTTGGCCTCCCTCTACATCTCCATCCATGTACATGTATACTCAGAACTCTTTTAATAATATACGTTTCACCCCTCCTCTTCACATGAACATACCGAGACAACCGATTCCCTTTCAACTTTTCAGTCACTGGCGCCACTTTCAAAATTCCTCTAATATACTCACTTCTCATTTTATCCATTCTCGAAAAGTTAAAAAGGAATAAGTGTGTAAAAATTGAAAAGGAATCATTTGTCTTGGTACGGCCGAGTAAAGAGGAGGGATGAAACGCAAGTTACTAAAAGATTTCTGAGTATACATGTAGATGGATGGAGAGGGAGAGGGAAGCCAAAGAAAAAATGGATGGATTGTGTGAGGAGTGACATGAAAGAAAAGGGTGTTAGTGACAGCGTGACGGGTGACTGGACAAATGGAGCAAAAAAACGTGTTGCACCGACCCCAAATGGGACAAGGGTAGGAAGATGATGATTATTTTGTTTAGTTATTATCATAAATATAAAAATAACTGTGTCCCTCTCTGTCTATATTACCTCTTGACGTCTCTTGGCGGAACGCATTTGAATGAAATTCTGTATACGGTTAGACCACGTCCTAAAACCAAACTAAAAACATTAAAAATAATAAAATCTATATGATAAAAGTACCTAAATATCATGCTTATTAGATATATCCTGTTCCCAGCACCACAAAAACTCACGTTCCCGAACCGTAACAAAAGAACAATCAGCTTAGAAAACTTTCAACTTCCAAGTACACTTTTCTTCACAACTTTCCTAATTACAAGCAAAAAACGTGCAAATCAAGAATATTGCACGTTGATCGCATCACGTTGGCTCCCCTGATCGTTACAACCCTAGCTGATAACATTAATGGGAATATTGTGTGTCTGTTTGTTACACTAGTATGTTTATCAGTTGTCTAGTACCCATGACACAAGCTCTGCTTAACTTGGGACTAGACGGCGTTGTGTGATAGTGAGGAATATATTATATTATTATTATTATAAAGATAGGTTAGACCTTGGAAAAGGACATGATACTTTTTATCTCGCGAGTTTATTCTCTTAGGATATTTTTAGGGTTGTGTACCTTTAAGAGGAAAAAACGGAGCCCTTATAGAATGTGAAACCCGGGGCCCTGGGACGAAGGAAAAGAAGGAACAGGAGTGGGTTTTTTGTCAGTAAACGCTTTTCTGACACTATTTCGCGCTCCGCCCAAGAGCGGGATTTGTCATTAGATGATTTTCCCACCTAAAAAAAATCCTTATAGGATCACTTTGTTGTCCGTCCATCTGTCTGTTTAATTTTCACACGGGTGAAGTCACTGGCTGAAGCAATACTAAAGATTTAATCACATGTTTTTTTTCTTGTAACATTTTAGTTAAAAAAATATCATGAAATAGCCACTCAGTAAAGTTAGACGAACTGAGAGAATTTAATAATTATAATTCCATAAATACATACTTATTACGGTTGTAATCATATTTTAATCAACATACACTGAGGCACTGACCTACAAAATGAAATAAAACAAGAATTTACGTGCTACCTTGGTGCTCTCCCTTAATAAATAAAATACTGTATCCTATGTAAATTTTTAGCTGCTTAATAAGTATACATTGCAACCTTAAAATAGACAATTTCGAAAGGGTCTCAATTAGATTCTAATGTGCTAATAAACCACTAAAAAAACACATTTTTTTTTATTCACTCGCGAAGTACATTAAAAATGCATTTAATATTTACATTTTCAAATTTCGCGCGTATTTGACGAAAATGTAGAAAGCAGTGGACGCCATATTTACTCTGGTCGTGACGTCAGTTGGCTGTATAAATAAATGCGCTCAGTATGGCCGATCAGTTGACAGTTGACAGCTGTCACTTTAGTTTACACAGCCGAATAACGCAATAACATGATGGCTACTATTTCAAGGTATTATATAGAACAGATAATAAAAACAGAAAACTTTGAATTGAATTTTAAAATTTATTTTGTTATTTTTTGAACTAAAATTAATACTTACCGACTGCATTTTACCTAAGATATCGTAAAAATATATTTTTAGATTTTTTCTCATATAGAGTAAAATACCCTATTGGCACTTTACCTAAAAGGTGATTTTTCAGGAGGGCGTCATAAAGTTTAAAATTACTCGATAAGAAGTTGAATCAATTACTGAAGAACTTCAACTATTCGAACAAAGACTGAAAATTGGATTATAAATGGCTTGTCCTGGCTCTTTGAAAAGTAAGAGGTTTACCTAAAAAATTTTAAAAATAAAAAAGTTTGCTATATAGAAAAAGTCCAGAATATTGTCTGGACTATTGTTTCAAGCGTGTAATGTATCTTTTAATGATATTAGGGCCGGGGCACACGATGCGTTGCGGCCCCGCACCGCAACGTGTGCCCCAGCTCTTAGTCTATATTGGCGGTCCTCTACTTAATAATCAGTGCCTTAATTAGGTGTAAACAAACACCATGGCAACACACCTTGATGGCCAATGTGGGTGACATCAGATATCTGCATACTGGTGTAATTATATTGTACACCGGTGGCACATGAAATTCAGCACCTTCTCAAAGCTTCTTGGAATACGTCGATCATTTTATATATGTAGTTGCACATTATCAACTAACTCAGTAAATTGAGAAATAAGTATATTAGAGGAAGTTTGAAAGTGGCGCCTGTGAATGAAAATTTGGAAAGAATCTAGGATAGGATTGAAGATTCCAGGACATGGTCTATCATTGAGCTAATTTTCATCCAAATCTAATCAGCCGTTTGAGTGTAAATTAGTAAGAAACACACACACATTCATACAAACTTTCGCTTTTAGATAAATTTGTGTGATACTTCTGCCCCCTAGCCAAGTTACAACCGTTTCGTTTCGATTCTCTTTTCCTTGATCGCCTCGAGTCGGCCAAGTCTTCTTTATTTCTTTCCTTTGTTCAGACCACGACTGAGCGTTGTGATAACGTCAGAGTAAAGGTATCGGAGGCGTGGCCGACTCGAGGCGATCGACAAAAAGAGAATAGAAATGAAACGGTTGTAATTTGGCTAGGGGGAGCTGCTGTGGGATTGCTGTATCTGGAGTTATCGATTTTCACCACCACATCATTTTTTTTTTTCACTAAAGGAATGCTCGCGTGGAATTGCTGTATCTGGAAGTGTTATCGATTTTTACCACCACATTTTTTTTCCACGAAAGGCCTGCTCGCGTTCTCGCTTCCGTGTCGCTTTCGAAATCGTTGCCATACTCAAGAAAAACTCCTGTATCGTGGGTGTGTTCACAAACATGTAAACTCACATAGACAAGACACCCCGACCCGGAACAACAGCTGTCTGTATAAATATTTGTGAGGGGATGAAATTGGCGACACGCAGCGCAGCAGCCATAAAAGCCACTGCAACAATCATGCCGCACCAAAGTGGTGGAAAAACTAGGCTAGAAATGGCAACACTATATGTGGAACACTTATTTTGAATTTAGCAATACCATTGTTTGTCTTCACTTTTTATTGTTTGTTAAGCTAACAATGTGAAGAGAAACGTGTTGCCTATTGTTTGCGTTGGATGTTGACCTAAATTATGGAGCAGTATGATACTTAAAAGCTTTTCCTTCACAATGTTTACTAATTATTTTACAAAATCGAGAGGTGCCTGAAGTTTTTTTTTAGTTGTGAAATTACCCAATGACTAAGCACACCTATGTCTCTCAGTTGCCTTTTGCGTTCTAAGAAAACCTGTAAAAGGATACCTGTAGTATCCTTTTCAGAAATTCCCCGTGCCCGTATCGGGCATCGGTCCTGCTGGTCTTCTATGAGCTGCTTGTAGCAATATTTTTTTTTAATGATTTATACCTTTGCTTGACTGCGATCCCACCTTATGGTAAGTAAATACTCCCCTATGCGTTTACGCGAGAAGAACATCTCGGGGTCAGATAGATGGCGCGTCGGATGTCCAGTGGAGTCCAGCCCTAAAGTACGCAACACGCGTTTGCACACACATTTATACTCACCCACGTGTGCAACATTTTGTTATTGTAGACGCAATGTGACTGTACCAGCAGTGCACGGACGCACGCGGCCATTTTATTTGAATATAGAACGCCACGTGGGTAGATTACCTATATCAAGCACAATACAATAAATATATACAATGTGTGGAGTATATATCGCACGCTTAGTCAAAAGAGGGTATTTGAAAATTGAACCCTATTTTTGATTGAAACATGTTTTCTGATTCAAGAATCCTCTTTTTAGTTAAGTCTTTTTATGATTTTTATAAGTAGTTTTGTGCAACTACTTAACTTACAGCTCCTGCGAGCGGCTTCACCCGTGTGAAAGTAGATCCACGAGAAAAGACTCCCAGGAAAAAAATATCCTATGTTATGTTCCCGGGTATGATCTACCCGTGTGCTACATTTCATCCAAATCCGTTTAGCTGCCCGATCGTGAAATAGTAACATATAAATGTCGTGGCTAGATCATAGAAACTGATCACTTCAAGATATGACCAAGTAAATTCTATGATGGGCGCCAAATTACTGATAACTTAATACAAAAATCAGGCGTGCCCCCCTCCCACATGAAACATAGCCCTAGTTGCATGAAAAGTGGAAGTGGAACTGATATGCCAGTGACAAACTTGGGTACATTTTATTTAGTCCACTTTTCATGAAACATTATCAGTGGACGGTATTATCAGAAACTAATCAGAGATCTTATACCTAAATATCAAAGCATGAACTAGCATAGTAGGTTTTCCGTTTTATTCTGAATTTCCAGCAGCCGTTCTTTCCTTGCTAATTAAGTCACAACAATATTTTTAATAAAAATGGATTTTCCATTTAGGTTTCCCATTATATTTTATTCATACAACATAGAGTTATCGTTCAATCAAATTGGCTGTATTTTCATACCGACTAATGATATTTTTCATATTATACACATTAAATTATATCTTACATTAAAGAAACCACATTAATTTAAGCTCATTTTTTAAATTTATGTTATTGTTATTAAAAGAAAATCGTTTGTTTTAATATGGTCATGAGTAGAGGAGGGAATTTATAAGTATATACATGTGGATGGATGGATTGTGTAAGTAGTGACACAGTGAGGACAGAATATAAGGGAAAAAACGTGTTGCGCTGACCCCTAATATCACTGGACAAGGGGAAGAAAATCATGTGTCTCGTGTATATGACTTTAGATGTTTGTGAATGTAACCACAATACAGGAGTAATAGTGAGCGAGTGTAATCACTATTACTCCTATACAAGCGTGTTTACACCCGCTCGAACTTGTTACGACGGATTTGGTCCGTCCGTACCAATGTCGATCGTGACTCAGCGTATGTTTGGTCCGTCCGTACCAAAAGGTACTCAGCGTAAATGGGTAGTATTAATGTTGAAGCCAGATCTTAGAATTAATCATGATATGGTCAACTAAAGCTCCACGTTTGGCCATGTCATCAAAAATCTTATTCTTTACTAACAATACTTATTATACACCAAATATTAATGGACTTTTTACAATTATTAAGGGACTTGGTGCACCCCAGGAACCACCCAGAAGAGCATAGTTTAGTGCAAAATTAGTATTTTTTTTTTCCTTTCATCCTGTGTTTTGTTCCTGGTTCCTGAGGCATATTATGAAGTGATTATTCGAGTTTTCTTAGGGAGGGGCCATGATAAAAAAAAAAAACCTGGTGGGAGGCCACGATAAAAAAAAAATAATGGTAGAGACACAATAATAGGTTCAAATATGCCATTAATAAAACTGTCACACTTCGTATGAATCACATATGTACTGAACACGTGCTCACACGGTTTTTCCATACAAATTATAAACGTTTTACTAACGTATGGGTTTCTTATTAATTCGACATCATTTGTATCTGTCTAGATTACACTCGCACGACGTAAAAACAAAAAAACACAATCACTAATGCTCTTAAAGTGGTCTTAGAAAAGCGAAAGGGAGTGTCAGACTTTTACTGACTATAACCCACCTGTGTTCCTTCAATTTCGTTTTACGTTCCAGGGCCACGGTAACTCTTCTGAACAACCCCGCAGCTTTTCCTGCCCCCCTAGCCAAGTTACGATCGTTTCGTTTGCGTCGAACGACTCTAGTAGGCCACGCCTCCGTTTCCTTTGTTCTGACCGCGTGACTGAGCGTTGAGATGACGTCGGCTGTACTTACTAAATAAAAGTTATTAATGCGTTAAATAAAAAAAAATCTTTTATGATATGGAGCTATTTTTACTGTTTCATGGCCCTGATGAGATATAATTTAGAAATAGCTACTTATTGTCTTTTTGTGAATTTATTTTTATTACAAACAATAGTTTTATAAGTCTTATGTATACGTACCGTTGGACCATGATGTCCTAAAATAAAAATTTGAATTTGATATGATGGTCATGAAAGATTTAGGTCTAGACTACAGAGAAAAACTGGGCAAATGCGAATCGGACTCGCGCACTGAGGGTTCCGTACAAACTTACCTTTGAAAACCGTTCAATTCCCGAATTGAGTTACGAAGATTTTTCGGAATCGCAATTTTTTTTATGACGAAAAATAATCTGAAAACTGTAAATTTGCAGTTAAAATTTACAGTTTTCAGTTTTTTTTTACTTGTGGTATGAGACTTTGCTTCATGCCAAATTTCAGAATTTTTCATTCCCTTGAGTGTCGAAATACATGTTTTTTGCGACATTCTGAAGTTTTTTTTTCACAGCTTTAAGGGACCGCAGACTTGAGTATATGGTTTTAATTTCAACTCAATAACTCCACGCGTTCCAGAGATAAGGTCTTAAGGTCTTGACAGACAGTTACAAAAAACTTTTCCGCTATATTATATTAACATTGATTTGACCTAGTTACACTTAACACGGGCAGCCCCATTTATCTGAAATCCACAAAAAACGCACGCACAAACGTGCGATTCCTGTATCTGCACAGTTGCCGGCTGTCGATAAAGTACAGTTGAACCAACTCACGTTGACTGAGTGTACTCACGAGTCACGTGTCGAACTCAACTCGTCTCGTGATCGTGAGCCGAGAGCCATGACACAGTTCGCGATCACTGTACGACTGTACTAACAGAGGACAGCGGTTGGTGAGGGGACTTTGTGACGTGAATATTCGTGAATTCTTGATATGTAGCTTTTGAATTTTTAACTTTAGTATAATTATGATAAAACCAACCTAGTAATTACTGTTTAAACGGAATTTTTCTCAACCCTAAAACTAAAAATGCTCCGAGTGATATTTGCAGTCACGTGATATTGGGATTTATTTTGATTATTTTTAACCGACTTCTAAAAGAGGAGAAGGTTCCCAATTCGGATGTTTGTATTTTTAATTTATTTATAACGCATATTATTTACACTTATAAAATGTAGCATTCTAGATACTGTCATACTGTATGGATCAGAATGTTGGGCTGTGAAAAAGACGGATGAAAAAAGATTGCATGTAGCGGAGATGAGAATGTTGAGATGGATGTGTGGTGTGACGAGAATGGATAAAGTGAGAAATGAATATATTAGACGAAGTTTAAAAGTGGCGCCAGTGACTGAAAAGTTGAAGGGAAATCGTTTGTCTTGGTATGGTCATGTAAAGAGGAGAGATGAAACGCATGTTACTAAAAGAGTTATGAGTATTCATGTGGATGGGTGGAGAAGGAGAGGGAGGCCAAAGAAAAGATGGATGTGTGAACAGTGATATGAAAGAAAAGGTTATGTCGCAGACATCGTAGACAAGTCTGCGACGTCGTAAACAATTCTGTCTAAAACAGTCTTGTTTCAAGTGTGCGCAGGCCCTAAGTTACAGTCACTCATACTTTACGGCGCTTGTAAAGTTGACAAAGAAACCATAGATAATACACTTCTGGACACATCTATTGGCCCACCTTAGAGTTTAGGTTTCGATGGCCCCTACCGAAATATGATTGCTAGACTGAACAAAAACTGTTGATGCAGTTTTAAACCTAATACATTTTACCATCTTTTTCGATCGTATTGTTTTAAATTTGAATTCAGAATACCATACGACATGGAGCTACGCCTAACAAGTCGGATATGTGCCTTGTTAAAGGCAATTGATTTTTGAATAAAAAACATGTTTTATCAAATAAAGATTTAATTTAATAACGCGTGTTGCCTCCATGGGCATCTACCACAGCTCTCATACGATTAGGCATAGAGTTTATCAACCGCTCTATGAAATTTTGAGGGATCATCTCCCATTCCTCTTCTATGGCAGTTTTCAACTCCTGCATCGTCTGGGCAACTGGCTGACGAGCCCTAACACGTCTTTTTAGCTCGTCCCACATGTGCTCAATGGGGTTCATGTCTGGGCTTCGGGCTGGCCAGTCCATAACTGTGATGTTCACATCCCGAAGATATTCCCTGACGATGCCGGCCGCATGGGCTCTTGCATTATCATGCATAAAAAGGAAATTTGGGCCCACATAGTCCGCGTATGGTATCATGTGAGGTTCTAAGCACTCACGAATGTACCTTTCAGCATTTAATGTTGGCAGCCGTGGTCCTGTAACAACCTCAAGTTGAGTTTTGCCGCTCGCAGATATACCGCCCCAGACAGTCCATGAGCCACCGCCATAAGCAACCCTCTCTTCAAAGCAGCATTGTGCGAAACGCTCTCCCTTACGTCGGTAGACCTTCTTCCTTCCATCATTGCCATGTAACAAAACTTTAGACTCATCAGAAAAGAGTACACGGCTCCAATCTTGCTGTGTCCAATTTAAATGACTGCGTGCGAAATGAAGGCGCGCTGTTCGGTGGGCTCGCGTTAGTTTGAGCCCATTAGCTGGCTTGTGTGGTACCATATCGCGTTCTTTTAACCTTCTCCGAACAGTTCGAGCGCTCACAGATACTCCGTGGAAGTCGCGAAGTTGGTTTTGTATCTCAATGGAGGTAAGGTGACGATTTCTCAAGCTGGTCGTCACGATGAATCGATCCTGCCTTTCAATTGTGACCCGAGATCGTGGCCTTCCTTGGCGACGAACAAAGCCGCCAGTCTCTAGGTACCTCCGATAAACATTTCGGACCGCAGATCGACTTAAATTAAGTTGAGCACTCACGATTCTTTGGCTGTATCCGGCCTGAATAAGTGCCACAGCTTGGGCGGCGACTTCAGGTGAAGTATCCATAGATTATTGATAGAACCTCACCTTAATGTTAAGAATAAGTAATGTTTGTTGCAAAACCAAAGATATCAATCACTTTTTCAAGAATTAAATCCAAGTAAACCAATAAAACCAAGTTTTCTTAGTATTCGATTGTTTGATATCAACAAACAGGCTCCAAATTGTCTTTTGTTTCTTTAAATTCTGTGTTCGAAATTCAAAAAAAGACTATTGAATGAAATTGTGAATGTGCCAGGTTCAAAACTGCATAAAAACTTTTTGCTCGACCTAATATAAAATTTTAGCTAGGACCAAACGAAACTGAAAATACAAGGTGGGCCAATAGATGTGTCCAGAAGTATATGTAGATCATATTTTATCAGCCGACCTGTATCTGATCACGCGAATATAGAAAGTCAGAGACGAGCTATATACCAGTGCGCAGTAACATGCTGGCTAGGAGGTTTAGACGCTGCAGCGATGCTGTGAAAGCGCAGCTCATTAACAGTTACTGCACAAGTTTCTACTAAGTTTGAGTGCCGGCTTGAGTCACGACGGTTTGAAGACAGACTTTCCTCACGTAAACAAGTCTGTCTCAAAACTAAAACGACACGTCGTACACCTAAAATGAAACTGTTTTGTCTACTACGACGACGCGGCGCACACCGCTTGCGTCATTTCCTTTTCAGTATCAAAATGGACTTCATCGATGCTATTGTAATAATTCCACTACGAGTTCTTAGTCTGTAAACATGATGCGACGTGTTTACTCTCTGAACGTTTGGAAGGGACTCCCACAGACTAGGCAGGGATATGGAGACTTCTAGAGAGGAGGTACGTCTCTAGACTGTTTTGTCGTTGATGTATGTGCCCACATACATACAAAAGGAAAGCCGATAATTGATAAGGTTGCACTACATTGGGCACACGTGGGCCACGTACGCCGATTTAGGCGCATCGGTCTCTATACATTATAGAAGGCAACTGGACGTGTAGAGATACAATACTACTACATTAGATCCACGCCACGCGACGCGCCGCTACGTACAAATCAGGCGTGACCCACGTATGCGTCGGTCAAATGTAGTTCCCGCTTTAGTCAGACTTGTCGCTGTGCAGTTTTTGTCTATGAGACTCTTTGTTTGAAGTTTGCGGGTCTTTATATATTTACGGCTTCTCCGATTTGGATGAAACTTTGTTTGTATATTTGAGTGGATTAAAAATACAATAGAACCCGGTAGGTGGCGCTGCAATCGGGTTCTCTTTTTTTTTCTGACGCAAAGTCAATATTCACAAATATGTCACCTGTATCTTAATTAACCAAGAAACAAACTAATTTCATTTAATTATTTTTATACTTGTGATTGATTTATAGAAACGCATAAAATTTTGTGTCATAAAAAATATCGCATTAGGTATTTGGTAAATAAAATTGAGTGTAAATAGATAAACATGTGAAAGTAGGTCAGTACACAGCGTAGACTGTTCATATTTATTTTTGCAGACGGTCAATGAACCCGTTTACAAAGACCAACATCAATATCTAATCGTGTAAAAATTGGGTACTTGTGTTATTAGTAACATATGACTCTTATCATGAATGGCGTTTATCACACTCGTGATAGTACAATGAAGGCTGCTTAGATAGTATTCATTAGAATCGCAAAGATAGCAACAATATAATGTGATGAAATATGGAAGATCAGCGTACAGCTAAGAAATGGAATTCCCTGCCAGAGGCTGTGTCTTCCCGGCATTGTGTGCTCGTATACTAAAAAAGAAATGCATTCTTCATAATAATATATAATATATAGAATGTATATCTATAATATATAAATAAAAAATGATTCAAATAAAAAAAATTACAATAATTGCAATCGAGGAGAATTTAATTGCAACTGTAATGTGGGTTAAATTACAGTTAGGTACACTTGTTTTATCTCATCATCATCATCATTTCAGTCGAAAGACGTCTACAGTTACTGTTAGACATAGGCCTCCCCCAAGTGTCGCCACAATGAACGGTCCTGTGCGTTTTGCATCCATCGGATTCCCGCAACCCTTACCAAGTCATCGGTCCACCTTGTAAGAGGCCTTCCAACACTTCGTCTTCCGGTACGTGGTCGCCCGACCATCCGTTCTGCGAGCAATGTGCCCTGCTAATTGCCACTTAAGTTTGGCGATTCTTCGTGCTATTTTGGAAACCTTGGTTCTCCTGCGGATATCCTCATTCCTGATTCGATCACGCAAGGAAACTCCGAGCATAGCCCTTTCCATTGCCCTTTGGATATCTTTAAGTCTTGTTTTATCCAGGTTAAAAAAAAACTGTAAAATTATGTTTTTACTAGAGATGTGCTGACTACTCGCCCTCTAGTTGGCAAAGCCGACTATCCGGCCAATTCACTGTCGCCGACTATCCGGGTTCTTATTTTGTATGTATTACTCAATATAATATATATATAACCTATATAATAGCAATTGATAACGATTCATTCACTTTTTATGACAGTTCGCTCCCGTCACAAAGTTTAAAAAAAGAAGTAATAAAAGCAGCAAGGTGGACCGATGACCTGGTGAGGGTCGCGGGAATCCGATGGATGCGAGACGCATAGGTCCGGTCATTGTGGCGTCATTTGGAGGAGGCCTATGTCCAACAGTGGACGTCTTTCGGCTGAAATGATGATGATGATGATGAGAGGTAGCAGTAATGCAGTAGAATGTAGTAGTTTTAGTTTTAAAGCCTGTATTTTATCGCCTCATATTCGCCTTAATTAAAATTCGGTCAGGATTAAATGCCTCTCACTCGTCTTTTTTTTTGTTTTATATTCGTACTGTTTGTGCATTTAGCTAGTGTCAAGTTTAGAAAGTATTTAGTTATCAGTCACTTTTAGTTGACAGTTCGATTATAACGCGGGTGTAACACATTCTAATGTTTTCGCAGTAATTAACAATAAATATATTGAGTCAGCCTTCTCGCCAAGCTTCATTGAGGTAGTCATTACCACAATAAAGTTAAACTGTGTCATTACTGAGTACAATAACATTCTTAGCTCCATTTTGTCAAAGTTTCTCTTGCCTCAATTATTCCACATATAGCTACATGTAGCTGTGTAGACACTTGAGATAAAAAACTACACCATTTTTACATCATAATATCCACTAGGAATGAATTTGCAAATAATTAAAATAGCCACTGAATTTCACTCGGAAAAAGCCCGCCAAAAAACTCATTGTTTTGTTGGTTTGGCAGTTTGGGTTCTATTTATCATGTCTTCTGCATTTAAATTTAAACTTCTCTATATTTACCTTGATTTAGGTACTGCGATATCGAAAGGAGATTGCATGAGTTAGGTTAACGAACTGGCATGTAATATATACTTTTAAGGATTTTGTTGTTCTAGAATGGGTTTGAAAATTGAGTAGAACAAAGTAATTTCTAGTTTTTGCAGTTTGGACATAACCATTGTAGCGCGATGTGCTAACATTGAATCTTGAAGAAAAGTATATGATTTATATATAATATCAAGTATTTCATTGAAGAATAGTCCGGTACCTCGATTCTACCGTCGCAGAGTGCGACAGTATATTAGGCCAAGCCGTTAATCCACCGCACTGGCTGGTAAGACATTGCACCATGTGAACTATTTTGGTACCATGGTCTATGAAAATTGGCTTCCATAGAATTACAATAATTATGTTTTACGCGCTCAATTTTTTTTTAAGTACTTTGTGAACACTTAAAGGGATGGGTTGAGTGATAATTTTTAAATATCATGACTGCATGAAAATTACAGAAAATATCGATGACGGCGATAATTACAAAATCATCGATGATTTTTATCGTGATGACTGTTCACTAAGGTTCACAAACAGTCAGAATTAGGTGGATTTTGTGGCATAATTTGACTAAGTTTTGATTAAGTGAGATTTAATGCAACATTTCTTCAAACAAAGTCATGGCTTACTATTTAAGCCAAAAATATTATACATATAATTATTTAAACATAAATGCAAAAAAAAACAAACCATTCATTTACTTAAGGCCAGGCTTAAATGCCGCTAATCCGTCGCACTGGCCGCTAAGACACTGCAGCATGCGAACTATTTCGGTGTCATGGCCCGACGCACGTGGTTTCGCGCGCGCGCCACGTGTGCACCGACCTACATTGGAGAATGGCGGGCGGGTCGCCGCCCGAGATAGCAAGCTAAGCCATGCCCAGAGAAACCGAAATAGAACTGCAGTTGTGGAAATAGAATGAAGACTTAGAAGTGTAACCAGTGGGGAGGCGGTTGTCGCTCCAATTTGTATGAGGTTTAAGGAAATTATGTTTTGGATCGGTATGGAGAAATGTGTTTTGGTAATCATGTAAGAACTGTTGCACTTTTTTCACAGTAAATATTGTGCAATCTGCCATACTATGAGACCTTGCTTCATGCCAAATTTCAGGATTCTAGGTCAACGGGAAGTACCCTATGAATTTTGATTCCCTCGAGAGTGTCGAAATACACGTTTTTTGCAACAAAAACGGCCGTATAATTTTTTTTCGTTAACTCAGACGTTTGATTTTTCACAGCTTCAAGGGACCGCAGACTTGAGTATATTGTTTTAATTTCAAGTCGATACGTCCACGCGTTCTCGAGATAAAGGGTCTTGAAAGACAGACGGACAAAAAGTGATCCTACAAGAGTTCCGTTTTTTCCTTTTGAGGAACGGAACCTATAAAATAAAAATATATATAATAAAATAAATAATTTACTAATCAAATCTAAGAACAATCAAATCAAAGTGCACTTTGTTATTATTGCACGAATCCTTAGCATCAACTCGTCAATCTTATCACCACAGGTTTGCATGTCAATAACGATTAAGTATTATTACCTAATTAGCGTGGCGTGCGACACACACACTGGTATTTAGGTCAAGTGCTATTTAGCAGACATACAACTTGTAGATTTTATGTACAGACTCTACAGTCTGCACTTGTCTACATAAGTACACAAACACTGTTATTGCAAAAGATTGCACGACAACCAGGTTGGTAAGATTATTTTTATGTATTTGGTGGTAAAACTAGTCAAAATAGTCACGGATATCTACAATTCCATAGATACTGGTGAATATAGGCAGGTGGTCGTAGACGGCTAATACCATAGGCATTGCTGAGCATTTACTCCTAGGTACCGATCCAGGTCATTTGACCAAATTGGTCATTTGGCAAAGCACCTGATTTGCCATCCCAAAGACAACGTTGTAATGCCCCATCTGACTGGCTCTCCTTAAATTCGTATTACTACTTTTTTCCCATTTGATTTGACAAGTACAATATGTACAATATGTAGGAGAAAATGATGAAAATGCTGGATGGAGTTCAAAAACACTTTGACCCCTGAGTTTGTTTCGATGTAGACACCGGCCTCATCTAGTTTAACTGACGAAAAAAGGTATGTGTTTTCCAAACCTACCCCCCTCCTTACTCTATGATATGCGTTCTTACCTTAAAACTTATCTGTTCGTTACTTACTTAACATTCTTGTCACAATAAAATCGTGTAATTTTGCCTCGATACCTACAGAGATAAAAATAACCACAAAAGGCCACAATATCTATTTAAGCCTTATTCACGGTAGATAATAATTTCTTTTGATATCATTTATTACATGGAAAATTGTATAGGGAACACCCACAGAGCCTTAATTTTCTTTTCAGTGTACTGACGTATTATCAACATATTACTAAATGGGTATAAAAACATCCAGCCACCATGTAAATATAATGTTCTATAAATATTTCCAGAATTGTTTGACAGGCTATTACAAAGTTTTTATGTATGAAATGTCGTTCTATACCGACAAAATGCAACATTGCTCATCCCCCGTAGCAAATAGCGTGATAATTTATAGCCTATGTCCTTTCTTGTCTAGTCAATCTTTGTACCAAATTTCATCCAAATCTGTTCAGCGGTTTAAGCGTAAAAGCTTAACAACCAGACAGAGTTAATTTCGCATTTATAATATAAAGAAAGTATTGACTATACAATTTGACGCGTTCGGCTCGAAAAAGTGTGCTTTCACCTTTTTGTCCATTCTGTCCTGTCACCCGTCACCCTCATCGCTCACAGAATCATCCATCTTTTCATCTATCTCATCTATTTCTATAAAAATATTGCAAAATATTGTGTCAGTCTGTCGTTAATATATTAATGGCAACACGCTTACAAAACGCCATCAGTGTTGCAATAAATGCATAAGTAGTTCTTTTTTATTTTGTAAATTTAGAATCAGCTTGAACACGAGATTCATAAGATACTGCGGTTTCATCAAACTAGGACACCTTGCTTTCTCTGTTTTTACGAGGAATTCAGAATTTAGTAGACTGTTTTTTATTCTTGTTCTAATTTATTAGTCACCCACATGATGTAGTAAATGCTTGAATTACAAGAATAAGTCAACAAACCTTATTTTTGACTAAATGGATAGTTAATAGCTATAAAAATAAAACCCTGTTTCACGGACTGTCTCATCAACGCCAAGCCAGCCCACCTAGCTGAAAGCTTTTCAATGATGAAAAAAGAAAAGGAATTATTTTGCCTGAAATTCGCACTAGGTAGACAATAGGTGTAGAACAGACTAAATCGACAGAAAAATTATAAGGATTATGACAATAACGAGCTAAGAAACTTTTCTGCAATAATATACAGTTTAAAAACACCTCCTTAATTTCGAGTTGGTCCTTGTCCTTTTAAGATACTTACTCGTAGTTTTGTCCCAAATATGTGTTACCTTTATTAGCTGCGTCAGGGTACCAACTGCACTGGACTCAAAGTGGTATATCTGATCAGACAACAAAAAATTAACTAAAAAAAAACCGGCCAAGCGCGAATCGGACTATTATCTATACAACATTAAGCACTTTATCACTACATAGTACAAAACAAAGTCACCACTGTCTGTCTGTCCCTATGTAGGTATAATTGGATCTTGAAAACTACGCAACGGCTTTTGATGCGACTTTTTTAATAGATAGAGTGATTCAAGAGAAAGATTTATATGTATAATACATAAATGATATAGTAGAAAAACACTGATAACTACACTAAAGGTTTCTAATGTGATGTCGTGAATAAACACATTTTTTGCGCTTCTTTACGAGATAGATCAAAGTAATGTACTACAGTCTTGTACACCTAAAATGGTCTACAAAAATGTCCGCGACAGTATATGTCTATCTCTTAGGGATAACCCACAATAACCATTTTTTATCCTTCACTTTTAACGAGAAATAATGGATTATTTACGAAGTGGTTTTAGGCAATACAGCATTAATCCTTATCCAATTAAATACCTTAAATACATTGTGCATTTAACATGATCTATATTAAATGCACAATGTATTTAAGGTGCGTAATATGATCATTTACAGCATGTAATTTAAATAAATATTTTTGATATTACAGATTTAAAATGCAGGGACTTAGCGGTTGCGGTGGTACAGCGATGCCGAGGACTTTTTCGATGTCATACTTTAGATTGATTTTAGTTAGTTCTTATGGGTTTTTTTATTTAGTTTAATCCATATATTTAAAGGAGAAATCGACTGATTGACTTATATATCAACGCACAGCCGAAACTACTAGGGGAAGGAGCGTGAAATTATGCACAAAGCTACACTTATCAACTTCCTGCCCTTATCCCGTGTTACTTGGGATCGGCGCAACACGTTTTTTTCTTCCATTCTCCCCTGTGCTATGCTATCACTAACTTCTTTTTCTAGCACTAAGCTACACTAAGATTGGATTTTCCAAAAATCACTTCCTAAGGGGATGAAACTGAAAACTGAAATTAATTTTCTCCATACAAACTTAGGACCCCCTTTTTTTTTTTTTTTATTGGGTGGGAAAATCATCCTAATGACATCCTCGCTCTTGGGCGGAGCGGGAGATAGTGTCAGACTCTTACTGACTAAAAACCCACTCCTGTTCCTTCGTTGCCTTCGTCTCAGGGCCCCGGGTTCCGCTTTCACACTACCCGTGGCCCCAGTAGGCTTCGACCCTGCTGGGCCCCTACGATTTGCTGACATCTCCTTGAGGCGCGCGTGGAACAATACGCGCCGTCGACGACTTGGGCTCGGTCCGGACGGTTACCGGACGGTCAGACGGCGAGCCACCCATTGCTCGCCGTCTACAAGCCCGCGCCTACGGTGGCCGGAAATCGGGATCGAAATCCCGGCGGCGGTTGGAGCGTAAGGACCGTTGCCTCACGCGATCGGCCGCCTCCTTAGCTAGCATTACTGCTTCGCAGAAGGAGGCGACCGCCTGCCACTCCTCCTCGCTCCGGAGCATGGCCTGAACCAAGGCCCGGCGCGAGAGATCGCCGCCGCCGATAGGACCCCCTAAGTTTGTATGGAGAAAATTAATTTCACGCGGGCGAAGCCGTTGGCAGAATCTAATTATAACTACAAATAATATCGAGAAAAAAACGGCAAAAAATCACGTTTGTCGTATGGAAGCCCCTCTTAAATGTTTATTTTATCCTGTTTTTAGTATTCATTGTTTTAGTGACACGCCTCCTATTCCTTTGTTCTGACCACGTGACTGAGCGTTAAAATGACATCAGAATAAAAGAATCGGAGGCATGGCCTACTCGAGGCGATCGACGAAAAGAGAATCGAAACGAAACGGATGTAATTTGGCTTGGCTGAAACACATCATCTGTGAAATTTTCAACTGTCCATCATGAGATACGGAATGGTGACCGACAGACGGACAATAGAGTCTTAGCAATAAGATCCCACGGCGTTCTCGCCTTCGGCGTGACGCAGGTACTCACCTCACCGGTCATGGTTAATTTGGGAGGTTTCTGCACCGGATTCATGCGAAAGAAACGTCCAGGTGTCAAAATTGAGTAGACACGGAGGATACTGTGGAGCATACTGTAGAGGTGTGCCCCGTATGGGCAGAGCACCGCCGTGTCCTCGTGGGGGCAATCGGCGGCAACGATCTTTCGCGCCGGGTCTTGGTACAGGCCATGGTCCAGAGCGAGGAGGAAGGCTGGCGGACTCCTCCGTCTGCGAAGCATGCAAGTAATGCTAGCGAAGAAGGCGGCCGCATGCGCGAGGAAAGGGCACTCACGCCCCAGCCACTGAGATCCTAATCCCAATTTCTAGCTACCGTAGGCGCGGACTTGCGGACAGTGAGGGCCCGTACCGTGTGGTCCCAACAGGGTCCAGCCTACTGGGACCATGGGTTCGCTTCTGAAAGAAAAACCCCGGGGCCCTGCAATACAAGGCAACGAAGGAACTAAGAGTGGGTTTTAGTCAGTAAAAGTCTGACACGTCCTCTTGCTCCGCCCAAGGGCGGAAGAATTCATTGGATGATATCCCACCTAAATATAAAGGAAAAAGATCCCATTTTTACCCTTTGGGTACAGATTCCTAAAAAAGCGCTGAATACAAACGCAGTTCGTTCAGTAAGTTACGACTTCTACGGTAAACGTGACGACTGACGAGACACATGCTCGTTCATATGCCCTATAATTCACAATTTACGTCAGTCGTGCTTGAGACGGAAATCGTTTACATAATATGTACGTGTAACATGTATTTAAAAGGCTTGTGAAGGATCATTACTTGTCACTGTGATCATGTCTTCGTTTCATCTCTTATTCTCTTGCTTATATATTTATTTATTTAAAACTTTATGCACTAATGAAACATTGTACAAAGGGGGACTTAATGCCTTAGGCATTTTCTACCAGTCGACCTTAGGGTGGTACAGAGATATAACATGCCAGGTGCAGCTTAAAAGAAGACTGACAGAGAGGAAATAAGAACAATAATAAATATATACTTAGAAACATACATACAAATAAAGAATGATATTGAGAGAAAAACGAATACAACAAATCAAGAGTGTGATGAATCTACCAACTTCTTGCGAAAGTGTTCTTATTATATTTATATTTTGTATGTATGTATATGTGTATCTATTTTATTATTAAATTTTGTTTACTTTTATATTCACACCAAGTGCAACCCCATTTTGTATCCAGGCAATCTCTATCCATTCTGGGTTGCCTGGAAGAAATCGCTGAGTGCGATAAGGCCGCCAATTGTATGTTTTTTGTTGTATTACAATTTCAATTTGTAACTTGGTATGCAATAAAGTATATATAAACAAATAAATAATAATAAAACTTGGTTGGTACTTGCGTTATCTGAAAATGGCCCGTACTTTTTTAATTAGAATAATAAGCTCTTAGTATAAATATGTGACTTACAATTTATATAATATGTGTGTACATAATATGTAAATCGTGTAATCGTGTAATATGTGTGTAATAAGTGTGTACTTAGGAATGATATATTCATAAAACTTAAGCTTATTGATCTACATATTTTACAGTCAACAACAGAATTTACAAGTAGGTAGTTATTTTAGGGCAAATTATAGCGCGTTGGGGTAAAATCGGCACTAGGGTAAGAACGTATAAATCAAATCTCCCACTTTGTTGGCTATATTTTTTAATGCTTGTCGTATTGTGTGCCATGTCATTAAGTTTCGCCTCGCCGAGCAATGTGGCTAGCATTAAAAATAAAGCTAAATAAGTGGTATAATTTATTTATACGTTCTTACCCTAGTGCCGATCTTACCCCAACCCACCTTACCTACCGGTTAATCAAATATGTACTCTGCACTGAGTGTAAGTGTTGGCTCTCTGATTGCTTAAGCGCATGCAACTCGTTTTCACTGCTTTTCATACAACCGCTCTTACGCGATTATGACGTTATTACACATTTCTCATTAGATATTTTAGGAACACACTATCTTGTGTATATTATCTAGGCTTCTATTGAAATCAATTTATAAATTTGTATAAAACTAATCCAGTAAAGACCTCTGAAAAACTGCTATTTTGCATGAACTTTGAGACTTCACTTCTTTTACACAAAAATTTAAAAAGTCAAAAAGTATAACAATAGAAGCCTTGCAAATTTTCTCAAAAACTTTGAAGGGTTTAAAAAAAAACACGTATTTCCTGAAACAAGTTTTGTAAAATATTCGAGTAAATCACGAAATTACCGAATGCTAACAGAATTTTCAGGCATTATCTCTTGTTTTCTCGTTGCCTTTTCTTCAAACATCGCGTTGGGTTGCAAATGAAGTAACAAGCTTTAAAACCATGCTCGATGTTGACGAAAGACAAGTGAAAAAGGTCCCTCTTAAGAGCTTAAAACAGGTCAATAGGAGCGCCAAACGTCACAAACATGTCAATCGAGTTAATATGTAATGCCCCGTTTACATGTAGGCCCAGCCTCGGCCAATCGCTATTGTTTAAACGGGGTTTCCCCGTTAACACAATGGCTAAAGAAGGCGATTGGCCGAAGTTGGGCCTACGTGTAAATGGGGCTTTAAATAAGCTCGCACTAGGTACTCTGAACTTAAATAGGTGTAGGTAACACAAATGAAACCTAAAATCAATCATAATATGTACAATAAATCAATCGGAAAATAAACCTGTTTTTATATTGAGCTTTGTGTGGATTTATTCAATCGAAAACATGTTTTGTTACAAAGAATATCTATTTTGATACACATATAATTAGTAAAGACAATTGACGTTATCAGAAAAACGTGACCGGATATTTGGCAGCAAACAATAAGTATAACAATCAATAGCATAGCATAGCATAGTCGGCCTTATAATGTTCCCACTGTTGGGACTCAGGCCTCCTCTCTAGAAGAGGGAATGGGCCGCAATCCACCACGCGAGCCCAGTGCGGGTTGGTGGATGTCACATGTCTTCGAATTTTAAGTTCTAGGACATGCCGGTTTCCTCACGATGTTTTCCTTCACCGTTTTGAGAGCAGTGGTGATGAAATAAATTAAACAAAGCAATGCGCCTGGCTGGGTTTGAACCCGCGATCTACAACTTGTAAGTCGGGGCCGTTACAACTCGGCCACCACTGCTCCCCACAACAAACAATAATCTCTTCTAATTAATTGCTATTAAAAGAAATAAATTTCTTTGACGTCAGCGGAAACGGAATAGCGCGTGGCTGAATTCTCTTATAAATATCACATATTCTTCTGTTAATTACGTCTCAATCCTGAGAAAAATAACACGTTTTGTTATGTCCTGCTGTTACAACAACGTGAACAAACAAGTTTTATTTTGTTTACTTTGTAGTGTTTATATATCGATGAATAATGCTGGATACCCAGATAAATGATAAAACTTACTGGCCTGTTGGTCTAGTAGTTAGCGGGCCTGACTGCTATGCCGGAGCTCGTGGGTTCGATCCCTAAGACAAATGGTTGTGTGATGAGCACGATCATTATTTTGTTTTGTGTCTCGGTGTAATTTATCTACAATATGTATTTATTTAGAAATATATATATATGCAGAGCTTGTTAACGTTACCAAATTCACACTATAAGTATCATTATGTAACGATATTTTCATAAAGTGAACATTTTAACGGTAACACAGGTAACGGTACTTTAGTATCGAATCTAATAAAATATTGTTAACAATCAACGTTAAAGTATCTACACTTTTTTTGTTACTTCATGAGTTGTTGCAACGGCGGCGTGGTGTGTCTTTTTAAACTAAGATATCCTTTTTGAAAATTAAATAAAAAAAATATACCGAATTACTATGTATAATGATAAATGCTGCGTAGTGCAAGAGTTTTTGAATACTTAATAAATTAATTACTGTATTAATCTAAAATAAACAAATAGATTTAATAAAATAACGTTATTTAACGGTACTTTTAGTAACGCATTTGGTAACGTTATTATTTACCGATAACATCATCGATAACGTTACTCAGATAACCGGTAAAAGTTCACTCAAGTACCGTTATCAAGCATAACGTTACCTCTTCCAATAACGTTACCTTCGTACGATGAAGGAAACTCAAACCAAATTTTTACCTTTATTTTGAACACACTTGCTCAGAAAGTGACTCTTATTGCACTGCACTTAGGTATATAATGGCACTCGTTACCAAACTGTGACATTTTGATTACCATTACGCGCACTAGTGCTATAATGTAGTTAAAATCTTTTTGTTCTACCTCTTTGTTTGCAAAACAAATTTTGAATTCGAATAAAATTCACACGTTCAATAGTATATATATTAGTGTCTTACTTTAAAAACATATTTCATCCAATTTACAAGTTAAAATGGACACATTTAACTTGTACAAACGATTTATTTAATAAAAAAAAATTGTAAATAAACCGTACATTCAACTAAAATTTGTTTTTTTTGTTGTGGCCGCCATTTTAAGATGTGCGCGGTTTTTAGCGTGTTTTTTTTTATTCCAGTGAAGTTCAGTGGCTGTATTAGTTAAATTAAATTAAGTACTACAAAATCATCAGAAAATGTTACATCCGTATTTTATTGTCACTACGAAAGTCATTATCGTAAAAACTTTTCACGCAAGAAAATATAAACGTAAGACTAGGCAGTATGATCAAAATACCTTAGCCTTCCTCTAGGGGTTAAATAAACAAAAATGATGCGGGTGCTTATGAAAACAGATTTTTACCGCCATGTCACAGAAAATTTTACTAGTTTTACTGTTGTTTTCTTCACAAGTGTATTGAAAAACATCGTATGACACACGTGAGCAATAAATGATTACCGTTCTTGGCTCTCTTAAGGCCCTCGCCAAGGCTCGGGTCTAAATACCGCCTTGACGGTAATCACTAACATTACACACTTATATCGTAATGTACTATTATAGCCCTGCTTATTGTGTTTATAAGACCTTAAAATAAATTTCTCGAAGATAAGTTTTCCGACATCAATAATTCGAAGTGAGTTTTCATTACCTAATCATATGCAACGTGTAACAGGAATAATACACACCCTCATACACCCCCAATTAGAAAATTAAGTTGCAATCATAATTCAAGTACCTACTGGAATTTTACTTAAATGGAGTGCAGTGTTGGGTAGTGTTTTTTTTTTAGGAAATTAGTTATCCGTATGTAGGCTTACCCTAATAAAGGAATCGACGCACTAGATTGATTTTGCATCGCACACACTAAGTATTTCGCTAGTGGCACAATCAAGAATGATCAAAATAGGTCATTTTTAATCAATAATTATTTTAGTATAAAAATAATCACCCGTTAAAATTGAAAAAGTTAAAACTGAAATCGATTCAGTAGCCTATTCTAAACATATTATTTAAATTTCAGGACGTACGTTTGTTATTTTCCATATTGTATAATGTTAATGCTTACATAGAAATTATTCCCGTAAAACAATAATCTGAAACAAAGTAAAAAAAAACACTGCACAACCCTAATTTTATTCACAATCATTCTCAAACCACGTGGCTAGCCACGACTAAATATAAATCTGTTTACATTCCAGAGACCTAGATATTCTGCACATAATATGTTATGCTGCACAAACAAGCAGGGGTCCATATTACCCACGTTGCGCGGAATTTCCTCGATGTGCCACCAACCACGTGATATAGGTAAGGTAGGTAATATGGGCCGCCGTAACACGTGGGGCTATGAATAGATGTGAGAACGTAAACAATCGAAGAATGTGATCTGAATTTTAATGTTGTGACCGGAAAATTCCGCGAAAATTTTTAAAGAATAGCTTACATTGAGCGTAGCTATCAATTTTTGTATGAGAAATTATCGGAGAAATGTGCTATTAAACTATGCTACGTGGCTTTCAACGTGTAAAATATTGACCCGATTTTAAGTAGGTACATTTTTTTTTTTCTGGTTGGCAACAGTTCATATCTAGAATTTAGTCTTTAGAGCAGTGATTTCATTAAGTAAGACAAAGGTCAAAGAATGCTCTGTAATTAATGACAGACATGAAATGATATTTTAATTCACTCTTCAGGAATCTTAAGGAATTTTGTTAACAACAACATGTTGTAGCAAAATTTATTTTTGAATCTAAACAATGTGTTTAAAAATAGTTTATTAGAATGGTTTGTTCCCACAAAAAAAACAAACAACATAGTTTAAATACATATTTATTTATTTTATATAAAGATAGAGTAGGTATATGTTATCGTTGTGTAGGTATATGACACATTGACGAATATTGGTAGTAGGTAGAACAACGTGATATCGTGGTCGGCCATGTGCACTTCCGAATCGCCGACAAAACCAACGTGACCTAGGGACGCGCGCCCGACTTGCGGCCGACACAACTGAAATATTTATTAATAATGACTTATTTTATTTTATTATTTTTCTAAGTTGGTTTTATGCATTTCTACACTAATATTATAAAGAGGTAAAGTTTGTTAAGGTAATTTCTGAAAGTACTGGTCCGATTGCTAAAATTTTTTCACCGATAGAAAGCTGCTTTATTCCTGAGTGACATAGGATATATTTTATGTACGCGGGTGAAGCCGCGGGCAAAAGCTAAATCTGAAATATAAATCCCCCGAAACGGCTTGATCGATTTTTATGTTTTTTTTTTTGTGTATAGTTGCAGCCCCCATTTTTTTTTTTGATATTTTTTATGTCAGAACAAGTTTATAAGAGCCAATAGCAGGCTCTAAACTATAAAAATGGCTGAAAAAAAAAATGGTATTGATTTTTCAGTAGTCACAGAAATGTCAAGGGTTTCGTTTTGAAAACTGGAGCCTTACCACGACGTGTTACTGTACTGGAAAAGATTTTATAAATGATATTTTTTATTATTTCATGTGTATTATAACAAACTTTTGCTGTCATTTTGAAGTGTAAGAATTTTAAAGACTGTTTTGAGATTTTAAAGACTTTTTTTTATTAATTTCGGTTTTAATTATAAATTCTGTAAGATATTTTACTTAATTTAAAATAGTTCTTTCACCTGTAAGAATTTTAATTTATTTTTTTCTGTTTATTTGTTATTTGTTTCTGTGTGCTTTATTTATTATTTTTTAAATGATTTTATTATCAACATTTGTACGCCGCGACGTCACGGCAAAACATAGCGCCCATGTATAATAAGACCCTTATGTAAATACATATGTTTCACATATAAACATTCTAATTTTGTGTTAAAATGTCAAGCGTGCGAGCGAGTAACAGGGTTGGAGCTATACACCCTAAATAGCTCCATCTTTTTAACAGTTCAGTTTAGGTTGTACAATGAATCGCGATAGCAGCTCGTGTTAGGGCCTCCGCTCTGTTGTGATTGTTATTCTGATTCTTTAGATTTTATAAATATGTTTTTTAATAGTAAAAGAAAGCTTCTAATTGATGAAAGCTTTCATTGAAGCGTAGCCTTTTTCTAAGAATTTATTTATAGATCAATGAAAAATTTACCTTCGACCTTTTTTATAACAAATCCAGTGCGTCTACTGCGGATAGGGAGGCACGTTGTATTCCACCTTTCTGCCTCCTGTGCGAACATCAGCCCCCCTAGCCAAGTTACAATCGTATCGTTCGCGCCGTACGCCCGCCGAGTAGGCCACGCCTCCAATTCCTTTGTTCTGACCACGTGACTGAGCGTTGAGATGACGTAAGGACAAAAGAATCGGAGGCGTGGCCTACTCGAGGCGTTCGGCGCGAAAGATACGATTGTAACTTGGCTAGGGGGGCAGTTCTTTGTAGAAGGAGGTGACAGCGTCCCACGCGCTTTCTTTCAAACATAGGTCAGGTCTTCCGCTTCCAGAAGATTCCGAGAGGTTATCCGCAGTAACCGATGGGGTCACGGCGGCGCTGCACTGACCAAGTTGAGATAGATCTTAGGTCTGTGTTGGTAGATTTAACTTTGCTGCAACATGTTCACGGTGTAGGTGAATTCGCAGAGCAGTTTTATGGCAAACTATTGTAGCGACCCCACGGACCCGATTTCTCCGAAGATGTTTTAGTTCCTCAGGCATTTATTGACCGGCCGTAGTGAGCACTGACGAAGAACATAGCAACCAACCGGGGCGGCTTGGGTCAATGATCTCTTGCCTTTATTGAAAGTCTTTTTTTGAGGTAGGAGAAACGCAACATAGCGAGAGCGAGGGCACCCACCAGAAATAAAAAAAAATAAAGAAAATCTATGTAAAATTCTCATACCTATCTATGAATACCAGTTCAATAACTTCGTATCTATTTAATTATAGACTGTGACTGTGTGGGTATATAACTAGATACACACATAACTCAATTGCTGATTTGTAGTAACCTTCTTGGATATCGCCTTATTATTTATAAGCGTTTACACGTGGCAGTTAACTGTAAGACCATATTTTCTAAGTGATATATATAAAACCTAAGGCCACATGTTTGTTAATTGGCCACGTGATCAAACTTCTCATTTTAAGGGCATCCAACTCGACTTACATTTTCAATGTTTTTCATACAACCGCTCTTACGCGATTATGGCGTTATTAGGTACACATTTTTCATTAGATATTTGGGAAACACAGTATCTTGTGGATGTTATCTAGGTTTCTATTGAAATCAATTTATAAATTTGTGTTAAACTAATTCAGTAAAGACCTCTGAAAATCTGCTACTTTGCATGAACTTCATAATTTCTTCATAATTTAATTACTTTACTCACTTCATAATTTACTCAAAAATTAAACAAGTCAAAAAAGTCAAGATTCTGAACGACGACAATTTTTTTCAAATCCTTTTAAGGGATTTAAAAAAAAAAACACGTATTTCCTGGAACAAGTTTTCTAAAATTTTCGAGTAAATCACGGAATTGCCGAATGCCAACGGAGTTTTCAAGCGTTACCTCTCTTTTTTCGCTTCGCCTCTTAGTCAAACATCTAACGCAATCCTTAGATGAAATCATGCTAGCTTTTAAACCATGCTCGATGCCGACGATAGGCGAGTGAAAAAGGACCCTCTTAAAATTAAGTAACGGGAAAACTAGATAGCCTCTAACAAATTAAACTGTACTTTCTTACAATGTCAACTAAATATTCTTAGTCTAAGAGCGAACGAAGCGAGCTCGACATTGTAGAGCACTCCGAAGCGGACAGGTTAGGCTGCTTAGTGTGCGTTTAATACAAGATTTAAATTTCGTTTCATTGAGTTCTAATATTTGGGGAGATATTTTATTATAACGTTTCAAACAGTACTTACCCCATGAAAGAGGCCACTTCACTAGTAGCAGTCAGCGGCTTCACCTGCATTAACGTAGAAAATTTTCCCAAGAGAACATAACTCCCGGGACGCAAAGTATGTTATATGCTTTTCTAGGATATGGTCTGTCGTCTGTCCACGCCAAATTTCATTGAAATCCGTTTAGCCGTTTGAACATGTAAGAATAACAAAAATACACACACACCTATATATACAAACTCGCCTTTATAACATTAATTCATTAAACCCTTCTTTCTATTGTGTCTCTATTACGCTACTCAAAAGGTTAAGTATGGGGTACATTTAATTCAGTGGCAGATTTGCAAATTTTCAAGGCATAGGCTATACAGTTTTGGCCACCCATACTTCTACAATTGTCATCTCCTGCATTAATTACACGTAAAGAAATTATTAAAATAAACTCTCGGAATGTGCAATGACAAGTGAGAGAGGAAAGTCATCAGCAAAATTTGTTGCAGACTTCTCAATCTGTGAGACATCAGAAAAACGTCATGCAAAAATCTTTTTGATTTCTATGAGGTAAAAAGCAAAAGGCAAAGAAAAAAAATTCGGTCCCCAAATTTGCCGCCCCAAAAATCTGCAGCCTTAGGCTCAAGCCTACTCAGCCTGCTGGTAAATCCCCCACTGATTTAATTACAGCAATCCGAAGGAGTTTCTCATCCCCATATTTTAGATTGTTTTTTGATAGTTTTAAGTAGTGTTGTTTTAGCGTTTATATCATTATAGGTACAAGACGCGATAGGCAAAGCTAATTTATCTTTTTCACATTATCACAATTTTATCCAAAATTAGTAGGTATCTAATTAAGCAATATAAAAATTAGTAATCATTGCGAAATCTATTGAGGATCTATTAATAGATGATTCAAATATGATAAGTTTGGTAATTTGTATTTTGTCAGCATTTTTTTTATTTTTATAAACCAGTTAAGTATATAAATTATGATGTTTCTAAGTTATTTTACTCCAGATTTGAAATTTTATACATATTAACACTTTGAACTTTAATTGAAAACCAGTAAAGTTTTGGCATGAAAGTAAGATTTCACTCGTCCTTACATATATGTATAATCCTCTCTAGTAGAGGGAATGGGCCGTAATCCCCGACGCGAACCCAGTGCGGGATGGTAGGATGTAATATGACTTCGATTTTTTTTTTTCTAGGACTTATCGATTTTCTACCGATGTTTTCCTTCATCGTTCGACTGGATTCAAACCTAACACGGAGCTTTTTGCTAATTTAAAAGTATTTATATAAATAAACTACAGATCTATTAAAGTAGGCACTATAATAAATTATTTTTCATTAGGAAATAAAAAACCCCTTCCTGCAAAAAGCACAAACTGTCGCTTACAATGTTTTTCCTGAAAAGGCTCGACATCCTTAATTAAGAGCGCCCAACCCAATGTACTATCGAAATCTATAGAAGCGCTTTTCAGTGATTATGACGTTGTTACACAATTTTTCAATGTTGTGTAAAATGGACATGGACGTTTAAAGTCATGATTAACATACATATAGCACCCCTCCTATTAAGATCTATACTCGAAATTGGAGACGACTACTTTTACCTGGGACTGACGGTCCAGTTGGGTAGGTCTAACTTCGAGAAATAGGTCAATCGTCGAATCCGACTCGGTTGACAGTGTTCGCAAAGCTGCACGGTATCTTCTCGTCCAATATACCACAGTATCTAAAGACGAAAGTCTATGATCAGTGCCAGTGATGATATGGCTCCGAAATGTAGTCGCTTACAATGAGCCTCATAAGAAGACCGAAGGAAGGAAGACCGAACAAGATTACCGTCATAGTTCGAAGCATCGCCAAACTTAAGTGGCAATGGGCAGGGCACATTGAACGAAGAACCGACGATCGATGGGGACTAAAGGTTCTGGAGTGGTAACTACGTATTGGAAGACGCTGCGTTGGAAGGCCTTTCACAAGGTGACCTGATAAGGGTCGCGGGAATCCGATGGATGCGAGACGCATAGGACCGGTCGTAGTGGCGACGCTTGGCAGAGGCCTATGTCCAACAGTCTTTCAGCTGAAATGATAATGATGATGCCATGTTGAGTATATTATCTAGGTTTCTATTAAAATGAAAATATTTTAAGTAAAACTAATCCAGTAAAGACCTCTAAAAACTTGCTATTTTGCGTCAACTTTGGCTCTTCATAATGTACTCATAAATTAAAAAAGGAAAGAAAATATATTTATAGAAACTTTGCACAATGAATCGAGATTCTGAATTTCTTTTTCTAAAAAAAATTAAAGTTAAAAAAAACACGTATTTCCTGGAACAAGTTTTGTGAAATATACGATTCTGAATTTCATTTTCTAAAAAAAATAATAAAGTTAATAAAAAAACACGTATTTTCTGGAACAAGTTTTGTGTAATATACGATTAAATGTTGGAGTTACCCTCTTTACCAAACATTGCTTTTAAACCATGCTAATTTGCTCACGATTACGAATGACATGTGGGGAAAAGCCCTCTTAACTCCAAATACTAAATCCAACAACCGGTCTTTAGAAGGCTCCTAAAATGTCGAGCCATTACCTCAACAAACTATGACCATAATGATCACATTTCTATAATTACCCTGCTAATCACCGGTGCGGCTAA
Source organism: Mythimna vitellina (assembly GCA_949316375.1). Taxonomy (NCBI): domain Eukaryota; kingdom Metazoa; phylum Arthropoda; class Insecta; order Lepidoptera; family Noctuidae; genus Mythimna; species Mythimna vitellina. Next base: position 9,070,171 of record OX438706.1, on the reverse strand, counting down.
TGTTGACAGATTGTGAAAAACAATCGTCACGTTGCTGTACGTTACGTGCTCCATTTTGTTATCAAATATTTTTACTCTGTAATAGTGTTACAGCAATGGGTGGTACCTATTAACTCGATAAGTAACGACTGACCCAGTTTTAGTATTTTAGTGCAATTTTTTTAATTCTTTGAAACAAAAATACATACGCTCTCGCGTTTATTCCACCAGGGTCGCACATCAAAGATCACGAGGCCCCGAGGTTCTCTCTGGGCCCTTACGGTTTACTGACATCTCTTTGAGACGCGCGTGGAACACTAGGCGCGTCGACGACTTGAGCTCGGTCCGAACGGATACCGAAGCACAAGCCCACACCTACAGTGGCTTTTTTTTTTCTTGTGTGGGAAAATCATCTTATGACATCCCCCGCTCTTGGGCGGAACGGGAGATAGTGTCAGACTTTTACTGACTAAAAACCCACTCCTGTTCCTTCGTTGCTTTCGTCCTAGAGCCTCGGGTTTCGCATTCACACTACCCGTGGCCCCAATAGGATTCGACACTGCTGGGCCCCTACGATTTGCTGACATCTCCTTAAGGCGCGCGTGGAACAGTACGCGCCGTCGACAAATTGGGCTCGGTCCGGACGGTTACCGGACGGTCGGACGACGAGCCACCCATTGCCCGCCGTCTGCAAGCCCGCGCCTACGGTGGCCGGAAATCGGGATCGGAATCCTGGCGGCGGTTGGAGCATAAGGACCGTTGCCTCACGCGATCAGCCGCCTCCTTTGCTAGCATTACTGCTTCGCAGAAGGAGGCGACCGCCTGCCACTCCTCTTCGCTCCGGACCATGACCTGAACCAAGGCCCGGCGCGAGAGATCGCCGCCGCCGATTGCCCCTACGAGGACACGGTGTTGCTCTGCCCAAGCGGGGCACACCTCCACGCCTACAGTGGCTGGAAAGTGGGGTCGGGATCCCGGCGACTGGGGCGTGAGGACCGTTCAGCCACGTGTGCGGCCGCCTCCTTCGCTAGCATTACTGCTTGGCAAAAGGAGGCGACCACCTGCCGTCTTCAGACACTGTGGTATGTTGGACGAGAAGATACCGCACAGCTTTCCAAATGCTGCCCAACTGAGTCGGATTCAATTATTTGATGATATTTCCTGATAAAAATGGTGAATATTATTCATTAAATTGAGCTTCTTTGCTTAGATATTGTAAGGAAAGTTTTACTATGAAATCGGTTAGTATCGTTTTCGAACAAGGAATAGCCGAATTTTCATTAAACGTCAATAATTTTTTCAATAACAAAATGTTTTATTCTAGGTGCCTCCGGCAACCCTATCTTGTACATAAAATAAATATATTTATATGTGCCATTTTTTATAAAATTGCACATAACATACTTACCATAAAGTATGGCGTTTTACAAAAATCTTTTGTCCCTATTCTAGAAAATACATATTTTCATAAACCAGTAGGTAAACGTGACTTATAACGTGAAATATACATGCTACAATACCATGTTGTTATGAAAAACAGTGGGTTAAAGTTAGGGTTGCCACCAGTAAACAAAAATAAATAAAAATGCCTGTATATTCCTTATTTACAATTTAGCATTTACTTAATATCTTATATTTAATATTATTAAAATTAAAGACCCCTCTTTGGGTCTCTTCCAGCTACCACCTGCACTAGATATAATATCGTAGTATATTTTTGACAATATTATTACAGAGTATATATAGGTTTTATTTATTGTATATGGTATTTTATAAATATTGTGTGCTGTGTACATACGTATTTGTGTAGTTTATTTTAGATCTGATCTGTTTTTTTTTTGACTTACATTTTTATTGTATTTGATTGAGTTATTCTCAGGTAGGCCTTTGGTGTGGGATGCAACATGTGTCGACACCCTTGCGCCATCCCATCTTCTGAGTACGGCAGGTTGTGCTGGGGCGGCTGCTGCAAGTGCAGAAAACCTCAAACGGCGTAAATATAATAACCTCATCGGAAGTTATATGTTTGAGCCGTTTGGGGTTGAAACACTAGGGCCATGGGGTCCGAGCGCACATCGAGTTGTTCGTGATATCAGCAAACAACTGGTCGACTCTTCGCGTGACCAGAGGGCTGGGCTTTTCTTCGGACAACGAATCAGCATTGCTATCCAACGTGGCAATGCTGCCAGCGTTCTGGGCACTTTTCCTATTGATATCGATGTGGATGAATTTTTTGATGCCCAATAATTTCTTTTTCTACCCGTTTGTAAATATTATTATTTTTAGTTTGTACATATTCTATAGTTTTTGTGTTTCTTATAATTAGTATTAGAATGTTAGAGCAATTGTAATAAAAGTCCAATAAACTTTTTAGTTATATCGTTATTCTCATAAATAAATTTCTTAGAAATATATTTTAGGTTTGCTGTAAGAAAACCCAATTGTGGGTTAAGCTCACCTTTGTACTTCAGCTGTCAATTTTTAATAATTTGTTATTTTATGTACAATAAAGAATATAAGATAACGTAAAATACTATATTTTCAACGCTAATTCGATAGTTCTTTTTTTCTTTTTATCTTAAATTCAAAATACTAGTTTGTTAGTTTCCCAAAATGCAGTTTGGAGGAGCGAAATCTAGCTCTAGCATTCAACATTCTCATCTTTTTTATACTTTTTTGCTTTATCAACCACTGAGCTCTTATTTTTAACCGACAAAAAGAAGGAAGTTCTATGTTCGGCTGAATGTATATTTTTTTTTTGTCTGAAAGGTAAAAAACTTACCCATTTCGTGGCGACGCGGTGACAGAGTACCAGGACTCCAAAAAATATCACCCGTGACAATAAACTTATTCCGCATTTGTGTCGTTAATATTGTGGCAAAAATATAGAACGTAATGCTGCTTATGGTGCAAAGAGAGCAAAAAATGCTGTAAAATAAATATCGAAAAATAGAAATCTCTCCATTTGTAAAAAAACTTACATAATTATTTACAATGATTTAAAATATTCTATATTTCTTACAAAAAAAAAACTTTTTACAAAAAATATATAACCGACTATAAGGTAGAAAAAACCGGGCAAGTGCGAGTCAGACTCGCGCACTGAGGGTTCCAAACAAACTTACCTGAACTCTGAACTCATTTGGGGAATTGAACACAGTTCAAGTCCCCAATTGAGTTACGAAGATTATTCCGAATCACAAAACACAGTTTCAGAATTTTTCCTATACTTGTGCTATGAGACCTTGCTTCACGACAAATTTCAGGATTCTAGGTCAATGGGAAATACCCTATGAATTTTGATTCCCTTGAGAGTATCGAAATGTAGGTTTTTTTTTGTGGCATAATATATTATAAAATATATAACGGCCATATATTTTGTTAACTCAGAAGTATGATTTTTCACAGCTTCAAAGGACCGCAGACTTAAATATATATGGTTTCAATTTCAATTCGATACCTCCACGCCTTCTCGTGATAAAGAGATAGACAGACGGACGGACAACAACGTAATCCTATAAGAATTCAGTTTTTTTTTGTGGTACGGAAACCTAAAAACACTAAAAAGTGTAAAATAACTTTTATTTCAAAGTCGGTGTTTCTATAATAGTTTTGTTTCTTCGTTATTTAACAGTGACTTCCGAAATTAAATTTATTTTGCACTTTTTAGTGTTTTTTTCTACATTATTGGTTGTACTTTTTTTTTGTAAAAAGTTTTTTATTTTACACATTTTAGTTGCAGTACCACAACTAAAAAGTAACCCTCAGTCAAACTTAAAGTCATCGCATATATGTATAAACTAAGCAATTCTACTTGTTACGACAGTTCTGCTGTGAGCCTATTAGGAGTTCCGTTCCATATCTTCGAAGTTCATCATCAGATCATAACAATATTTCTATGAGAATAACTAGAAAGTATAACCTTTCAATAAAAAAAATAGTTTTCAAAATCGGTGCACAATTGACCGAGAAATCGGTGAACATAATTACATTTTAAAAAAAAACATACAACGCACCATAGAACCTCCTTCTTTTTAAAGTCGGTTAATAACGGCTGTCATAGCCCCAGTAATAGTGTAGATAGATAGATGGATACGTATTCTTTATTGTGCACCATTAAAATAATTAAATCAATGAATAATTAAAAATTACTAGCTTCTACTAGTGGTAGTACTACTTCCACCCGCGTGTAAGCAATAAATTAAACCAAAGCAACATACTCCCGTATTTATATCTGGTTCCAGGTCTACGCATGTGCTTAATTTCGTTCAAATCCATTGTCTTTGAGCGTAAATAAGTAACAAACATATATTTTTGCGTTTAGGCCTTTATAATACATAGGGTTATTTGTAAAACACTAACAACCTTGCAGAACTGCATTACTAACATCATAAACAAAAAACTTTTGTTTTATGACTTTTTACGAAACATAATACATTTTCCAAAAAACAAACCTTCAAGATTTCGTTGTTCTATCTAACACATTTCAACTCTGTATTTTGTTATCCATGGAGTTTCTTGCGCATTCTTCTCCATAAAGGTCTACGCTTTGGAATGTACAATTAGCATCATTTTTTTCTGACTGACTGACTTTTTGACATTTCAAAAGTGCCTATAAATGGTTTAAAATGACCAATTTAAAAAACCAATCAAAAGCCGAACAAGCCGGACTCCGTCTAATTTGGCCGGACACGTAACTAAAATGCCTAACCCTGTCCGGCATTATTATAATTATCTGGATACCTGGCAACGCAAGTTAAAGGGATGGAGCTATATAGGGTGTATAGCTCCATTCCTCTTTCTAGCTTGCACGCCTGACATTTTAAAACCACGAAATCTTGAAAACTGGTCATGGTAACTCCTTTTCGATGAAAAACATAACAAACGCGTTTGCCAAGTGCCCAACTAAAAATAGTTAAATATTTTTGACAACCTATAAAAACGTGAGTACCTACCTATTTTATTGGTTAAAAATCTTTACAACCCAACGCAATAAATATGATGCAATTTTTGCACACCTGCCATATATGTTCCACGTATGGCCGGATTGAATGTCAAATAGCGTCGCGTCGGTAAGTTTGACGCATCATTGCTTACCTTTAAAAATAAAAGAAGAAACTGACTGACATATCAACGCCGAAACTACTAGAGCTAGGAGCGTGAAATTTTGCACAAGGTTACCTTTTATGACGTAGGTGAGCACTAAGAGAGGATTTCCCAAAACGATGGGGTACATTTCGAAAATCCTCTCTGAGTGCTACTTTCACACAGCGCTATCTAGTTCCAAACTAAGCAGAGCTAATGGTATGAGTACTAGACAACTGATAAAAATACTTATATATTTTGCTACTCGCTTTCATGACGATGGCACTGATGGCGATATGTTTCCAAACGTGACGTAGGCGGCATCATCGGCATGTGTCTCTTCCGAGAGCTGCATGGTGCAACATGTGCCTCTATTTTTGATACGGTCAACCTTCAAGAGAGCGTTCAGAGCGTTATTTAACTCGGAGATAAATATAGTTAGTGTCTTGGTAATCTAGATCAAATGTGAGGTCCTAGACACATAACACGCCTCGTGTAGGAAAAGATTCATTGGGGAAGGGTAGCTGCATGGAATCTGGATTTGCTCTTACGTTTTTATTACATGAGATTTAAACGCTAATTTCATTTTTATATATTTTTTAAGATCTCCCACAAAGGATGAACACAATAAGTAGGTACGTCCCTCTTAAAAATGACCACAGCATGCACAAAAATGGGATACGGTCGCTTCTTTCCGCGAAGTAGTCATGGCAGCGAAGGAGGCAGCGGCACGCGTGAAGGAACGTAGAAACTACATCCTCACGCTCCAGCCGTAGCTGCCGCGATTGGGGACTCTCCGCGCTCCGAGTGTTGGGAGTCGTAAGACGACTACTGGCCACCGTAGCCAGATGCGAGCTGGCAGACGGCGGACAATGGGTAGCGCGGCAACCGACCGGCCGGCAACCAACCGGACCGACTCCATGTCGTCGACGGCGCATAGTAGGGTCGCCGGGAATTTCTGAAAAGAAATCAGCGGTCCTAGAACGCAAAGGGCAGCGGAAGTGCATTGGTGTGGTTTTAGTCAGCAAAAGTCTGAAACGCGTTCCCCATTCCACCCTAGATCTGGATAATTTACTGATTGATTTCCCACCTCAAAAAAATGCATGCAAAATTTACAAATTAATTAAAACCAGAACATTCAAACGTCATACTTAATAATTAATTGAAAACTAATAAATATTACAAACATTCAAACTTAAATTATGTTAAGTTATATAAAAACACGTGGGTGGACGTTGCTCAGCTTACCCGCTAGAAATACAACTGTGATATAACGTGACGAAGTTGATATTATGTCTTTTCCGAGAGCTGCATGTTAGAACATGTGCTCGCTCTATTGTTTGACACGTCCAGGCTTTAAGACCTCTAAGCTGATTTGTGAGTTATTAGCTTTTGCCCGCAGCTTCGCCCGCATACATAAAATATAGCCCGTGTCATTCAGGAATAAAGCAGTTGATTTCTGATTTCCTACAAACAAAAAAACAAACTTTACCCCTTTGTAATATTAATGTAGATTCGTTTGTTTTGTGTCGGCATTCAAATAGCAGTACACTTATATGTTACCGCTAATGTGCGTAAATCAGTTAGAGTGCAGATTAACTTGTTAAGCTGCAGATTATCTGATCTAGTAGAAAAAATGTTTAAGTTCTTACATTAAAAGATTCAAAGATTCAAAGCATTTTATTTCAAATAAACCATTTACAAGCACTTTTGAAATGTCAAGAAGTCAGTCAGTCAGAAAAATGATGCTAATTGCACATTCCAAAGCACAGATCTCTATGGAGAAGAATGTGCTAGAAACTCCATGGACACTCTTTTCAATCATGTTTTGTAATTACAAATATCTCTGTTACATGTTTCTTGTCGCTATCATGTGAGAACAATGTAAATAAAGTAAAAATAAAAACTAAATATAGATTTTAAAATTTTCCATATTTTTCAATGGGAGCGATGACCTGATGTTGCGTAAGCGAGCGACGTGACCCTCCGCCGCGCCGCTCCTTTGATGATTACCATTCCACTGCGCTCACGATGTTGGAAAGTAGCAGAGTAGCAGATTCTGGACTAATTGTGCTCCATTGCTCCATAAATAAATAAAATAGCAACTGGCAGCTAAAAGATGACCAGTCTCAACTGACAGCGCCCGTTCACGGACATGACGCGAATATTAGCACCACTCAGCTCAACCATTTTGAAGGAAACTGAATGATCCAACACACGCGCCACGATCCCTGAGACATTTGAGTGAGCATGATAAACTCTCAACTACCATGCTTATTTATGTCAAACAAGTCCAATAGTAACCCAAAAACCATAAAATAGCTCCATGGTACTCAAGTTAACAAACTTTGAAAAAAATGCTTCTACATTGTACAATATTTATAATATTTTACAAATAAAAAAAAACATAAAATAATAATAATTTGCAAACTAATAAATTTGTAAACCCCAGTGGTAGTGAAGCTGGACCAGCATTGAGCCAAGCATTTCAATCTTGAATATAATCCTACAACTTATAATATGCTTGCCTGCATAGTGTACGTTTAATACAAGATTTAAATTTCGATTCATCTAGTTCTAACATTTGGGGAGGCATTTTATAACATTTCAAACAGTCCCCGTGAAAGAAGAGGCCACTTTAACCAGTCTAAAACCTGGTAGTTCAACCAGGTTTGTTTTTTATTGGTCCCTATTTCTTGTAACATAATTATGTCTATCGCGTCTTTTGCTAAAAAGATGAGGATTTTTTCTAACGTACATGATGTTTTCATAAATATGTTGACAAGGCACCGTCATGATGTTAATATCCTTAAACAGTTCCCTTAGAAAATCGCACCGGCGAAGATTGTAAATAATCGTGATGGCTCTTTTCTGTAGAATAAAAATTGACTTGATGTCTACAGTCCGTCCCCATAGTAAGATACCGTATGACATGATACTATAAAAATAACTAAAATAGACTAGTCTAGCAGTATCAACATCCGTAAATTGGCGAATTTTTCTAACAGCATATGCAGCTGAGCTAAGCCGCCCTGTAAGAGATATTAAATGAGGACCCCATTGTAACCTTGAGTCAAGCGTAATGCCCAGGAAAACCGTTTTATTGAAAAATTCTAGTTTTTTATTGTTCAACACTAAGTCACAATCACTACTTTTGACATTCGTTAAGGAAAATCTTCTGCATTTAGTTTTTCCCGTATTTTGCAACAAATAGGGTAAATCATTAATGTAAACTAAAAATAAAAAAGGACCTAAAATTGGGTCTTGGGGTACCCCCATTTTCACATTCAATCCCGACGAATTGACATCGCTTATCTGAATTTATTGCTGTCTGTCATTCAAATAAGATTTTAATAACCTTAAAGCTGTTTTGTCTAATCCGTAATGCTCAAGTTTCAGAAGTAATGTTTCATGAACCACACAATCAAACGCCTTAGACAGGTCGCAGAGGATGCCTATAGCATCTTGTGTCTCTTCCCACGCATCAAAAATGTGTTTGAGTAAGGAGACACCAGCGTCAGTTGTATAACGTCCTTTGGTGAAAACATACTGTTTATCGTGTAAAATGATTGAACATTTGATTCAACATTACCTTTTTAAATATCTTGCTAAAAACCGGCAACACGGACACTGGCCTATAATTATCTGGTCTTTACCGTCCCCGGACTTAAAAAGTGGTATCACTTTATTTCATTAGATCCGGAAAGACTCCTTGATCTATACACAAATTAAATATTAAAGCTAAGTACGGCGCAATAGTCTCAATATTAAGGTACAAACTTTAATAGACATATCCCACAGATTTTCTGTCAATTTAACCTTGATTTGTTTAAAAGCTTTTATTACTGTTAGGGGGTTTATATGCTTAAAGTTAAATTCAGTCGAGCAGGCTACAACGTTTGCCTGTAATAAATCAAAAGCATGCGATACGAGCTGCTTGAATTGCGAAAGATTTGTCAACGAAAGAAGTGGAATGCGTGCGAATACTTAATTTTAGGTTTTCTGATGATCTCAAGGATCTACTAATTTAACTTTGTTGCTAATATATGAGGCCTTAGCTGCCTTAATGTTTTCAAACATTTTTGAATACGTAGCAACATACTTATTAAAAGTTTCAGTATTAATAATAGGCTTAAGGCCATAGAGATCAAAAAGTCTTTCCCTATTTATTCTGATTCCTTTAGTTGCCTAGTCACTAAATCTAAACTTAGGGTATTTTTCTTAAAAGTCTTATTGAACTCGGTTAGAACTATTCAAAAAAAATCTTTACACAAAAAATTACCATTGTTCACTGCAAGATTCCAATCACTTGCTAATTAAAGTGCTGTTAAATTTATTTAGTGTACCGCATGTTATTGGTCTAGATTGGATTCAAAAGTTACGATTAGGCCGCTATGATCAGAAGGCAGATAATTTACAATGGCCTTTTCTAAATAGTTGCAGCAACAAAAAACATTATTGATGCATGTGTAGTTATCGTAGTTCGAGTAGGTTCTATAAACACATTTGAAAAATTAAATGATTTGAAGAAATTTAATGATCTAGGTACTTCTATCTGAATTATTTTCTAAAATATTAACATTAAAGTCTCAGATAATTACTAGTTTGTTACCAGTTTTTTTTTTTTTTTTTTTTATTGGGTGGGATCCTAATGACATCCCCGCTCTTGGGCGGAGCGGGAGATAGTGTCAGACTCTTACTGACTAAAAACCCACTCCTGTTCCTTCGTTGCCTTCGTCCCAGGGCCCCGGGTTCCGCTTTCACACTACCCGTGGAGTTTGTTACCAGTTGCAAGTTTTGACATAACATTTTCTATGACAGACTCAAAAATATAGTAGTAGATCATTAGGGGGCCTGTAAACGCACACTATGACAGGCACGTGCCTATCCAGTTCAACACAAAACAATCCAATGCCATGTTCATTAAATTAAAAAATAATTGACTAGATAACCTGCAGACTTCCTGCGTAATCTGCAGACTAACGGTCAAGCATACGGTAAAGTTATAAAACAAGTTCTTTGCTTGAATAAAAACTATGTAAAATGTATTGTAATTGTATATTAAAGTTTTTTTTTGTCAATAAACTATTATTACTAATAGTAAACCTTCGAATTCATTGTAATTATTTAATTTCTAATAATAACGAATACGAATTAACATATGGCACCCCGACATGGATAGGTTAGGTTAGAAGGCTAAGGCGGGAGCGAAGTGGAGTGGAGCTCCAACTAAATAACTAACATAATACCGTGTGGCTAATGAATACATTTGATTAGATTATAAGCTGCTGAAGTTATTTTTTGATTTATCCTAATTAAGTATAATGATTTGATATTTATCATAGTACTAGCTTCTGAAAGCGTTTTCGCCCGCGTAAAGTCGATTTCTCCATACAAACTTCCAAACCCCACACCACAAGGGAGTAAAACGGGGGTTGGAAGTCACACCTCTACCACAGCGTTGTCTTTTTTAACTCAAAAGTCGACTGATAGGAAATGCCATGTTGCATTAAGTCCGTCTATGCACCACTACTGTACATGAAGATTAACTAAATAACATCGTTCAGCTATAAATAACTTTTTACAAAAAAAAAATACAAAAGTAAACGTAAGTAAAACGTACGACGCGCGCGTACGGCGTGTAACGACGTAGTGTACGTAAGTAAAAGTAGTAATAACTTTAATTTCGGAAGTCGGTGTTTCTATAATAGTTTTGTCTCTTCTTTCGTCGTTTTTTTTTTTTACGTTGAAGTCGGTTGTATTTTGTTTTTTTTTTTTTTTGTAAAAAGTTTATTTTACAATTTTTAGTTATGATACTAACACTAAAAAGTACCCTTCAAACCTTATAGCCAGAGTGCATCTTATGACAATTCTAATAATCCCAAACACGGTTAGATTACATTAATTTATTACAGAGTTCTGGTGTCTAACTTCAGGCTTCATCATCAGATCAGTTCGATATATTACCCCTTTTCTTTCGGTCAGTCATCGACTACACGTATAAACAAAGCAATTTTACTTGTTACGACAATTCTGCTGTGATCATATGAGGAGTTCTGTTCTATATTTTCGAAGTTCAAGATCAGATCATAACAATATTTCTATGGGACCAACTTGGAAGCATAACCTATCAATCAGAAACACATTTACAAAATCGGTCCACAATTGACTGAGAAATCGATGAACATACAAAACAATACATTCAGCCGAATACAGAACCTCCTTCTTTTTGAAGTCGGTTAAAAAAAACAGCGCCGACTATTACAAGTACAAAAACAACTACAAAAATCACAAATACTTTATTTAAAAACACGCTTTATAAGTCACGTGGTAACCTCACACCCAAGTTAATAGACAGTCATGTATACTAATATTGTAAGACTGAAGAATTTGTTTTTAGTTAGTCTCAGAAACTACAGGTTTGAATTGAACAATTCTTTTAGCGTTGGATAGCTCATTTATTGAGGAAGGTAACCACTTGACTACGGTACGACCAATAGGAGCAGAACAGTTTTTTTATACGTGGGAAATCATCAAGTAACTTCTCACGCTCACTTTTACTGTTTTTAGCTGCCCTTTTTTGCGAGCGCTACGGTAAATCCTTCGAACAAAAAAAACACGGGTGAAACCGCAGAGGACAGCTATAGCAGTATTTAAATAAAGATTGAGAAAAGACAAATTTACCTTCCTCAATGAACAAAACAACAATTTATCCTTGTGTAAACAACAAAACTTTCTTTCAATAAACATTCCGCTTGCCACACTGGCGGCCCTCAACTTTCCAGACTGACTTCTTAAAAAAAGCTTATGAAAGATGAAATTAGATTGCAATCGTGGGAAGGTCTACTTAATTTGGTGGCGATATCGTTGTACACTTGACGACCAATCAAACAGCTATTTCCAGTTGATCTTGATCTTAAAGTTTAAAGAAAACGTATACAATGCGAGGTTAGGTTAAGCTGGTTTGTTTAGAGTTATATGTTGTCGTGTTTACTTAGTTGCAGAATTTCTGCGATGTCTGAGCACGTTGTGCTCACAACATGGAAGACAACGTGACCGAAGTATTCGCGACTCTTGAGTTCAGACTTATGATAATATTCGACGATTTCGCATTCCATGTGCTGGGTTGGTTTTAATGTATGTATGAATAAGTTGTTTTGGTTTAAAGAATGTGTGGTACACGTTTTATTTAGATGAACTACTATTTACAAACTATTTAAATAGCTATACATAATAGGGTCGACAATAATATCAGTTGCTATTATGCTCCTAATAAACCTAATGGTAAAAAACTTTTGACTGGTGGTACCTACCCCTAACCTAAATAGTGTGTAAGTACTGTAGTAAATAGTAAGGTAGGTACTACAGAATAAAAGCCTTGGTAAGCCTATAAAATTGTAGAGTTCCCTCGTTTTTTCCTGGATCCCATAATCAGATCCTGACTTGATGACCATAGAACCACCTAGGAAGTATGCTGTTTCAAATAAAAATAATTTTTCAAATCAGTCCAGGCGTCTTCGAATAATCAAGAAATATACATAAAATATGGTTCCGTACCCAAAAAGTAAAAATGGGACCCTAATACTAAGACTCCATTGTCCATCTATCTGTCACCAGCCTCCCTAGCCAAGTTACAATCATTTCGTTCGTGCCGAACGCCTTGAGTAAGCCATGCCTCCGATTCCTTTGTTCTGACCACGTGACTGAGCGTTGAGATGACGTCAGAACAAAGGAATCGGAGGCGTGGCCTACTCTATGTGTTCGGCGCGAACGATACGACTGTAACTTGGCTAGGGGGGCAGGCTGTATCCATGACCCGTGATAGTTAGACAGTTAAAATCGTCACAGATGATTTATTTCTGTTGCCGCTTTATCAACAAAACTAAAAACAGAACATAAAAAATTGTGTAAAAAAATTGTTCTGTTCTTGTTTTTCCAGTTACTTTTTTATATCAGCACCCTAAAAATCTTGTTTCATTCTTTTTCAGCGTCGTTTTTTTTTTTGTCATAGTCGGGTTTAAGTTTTTTACTTTTTTTCATAGGTAAGTTCGTACGAAACCCTCTGTGCGCGAGTCCGACTCGCACTTGCCCGGTTTTTAAGCTTTGTGACATTAAAGACATAAATTTAAGGTTTGACTTCTAATAAAAACTACACCTAATAGCTTCTGGCCGCGGTTTTACCCGCATCAATATAAAAAATATAGATATGACTAGTGAAAGAATTTTTAAAATTGGTCCTAATTTTTTTGAGTTTATTTATTACAAACGATTATAAAAAATATTTCATTTTAGTATCAATATAAACTAGCTTCTACCAGTGGCTTCGCCCTCGTGAAAGTAGAAAGTATATTATGCCTATGTTACTTAAAAAAAAGTACCTAGTATTCTTACTGGTGATAGAATTTTTAAGATTGTTCCAGTAGTTTAAATATCGTTGTAATTACATAACACTATTTGCTATAAACTACGTCACTATTTAAATTCGGTCAAAACCGATAAATACCGATAAATAAACATTTGATCAAGATAAGCTGCTTAAGCGTCAATAAATGCAATAAAAAATATGCATGCATCAAAAGAAAACACACCAACTCGTTTAAAACTAACATTGGTTTTACGATTTTTGAGATAGCATAAAAATCATTCAAAATCATAATAATGAAGTCGAAATAAAACTTACGAAATTATAGTAAAAGGGTCAAAATGTGTACCTTTTTTTAATTCATTAAACCCCAAGCGAACGCCAGCGTTCGCTCTCTTATTTTCTTTCTATTGTGTCTCTAATTACAGTATTCGAAAGGTAGAAATGGGAAATCATCCAATGACTTCTTCTTCTTCTTCTTTCCAATGATTTTAAGTTCCTAATGTAATTTGTATTTTTGGTGTACAATAAAGAATATTTATCTATATATCTATCTGACTTCTTGCGCTCTAGGGCGGTTTGGAAGGGCGTGTCAAACTTTTATTGACTAAAACCACTTCTATGGTCCTTCGTTGCCTAGAGTTCCAGAATCCCGGGTGTCTCTTTCGGAAGACTTTAATCCAGTAAATATGTACCTTTGAAAATAGAAAACAACGCAATAAAAATTCTTTATAAATTAATCGAATCGATATTATAAAGTCTGGGAAGATAAGAAATCATTTAAAAAACTGGGCAAGTGTGAGTCGAACTCATCTAATGACAAATCCCGCTCTTGGGCGGAGCGACAGATAATATCAGACTTTTACTGACTAAAAACCCACTCCTGTTCCTTCTTTGCCTTCGTCCCAGGGCCCCGGGTCGCGCACTTAGGTTTCCGTACAAACTTACCTATATAAATAGTTCAATTCCCGAATCGAAGTCTCAGAGATTTTTCCGAATCAATAACAACAAATTTACTGTTTTCAAATTTATTCCTATAACTGTACTATAAGAACTTGCTTTATGCCAAATTTCAGGATTCTGGGTCAACGGAAAGTAACTAACGCTTTGAATTTTGAGTGTCGAAATTGTACGTTTTTTTGCGACACAAACGGCCGTATCTTATTTTTTCATTAATTTTTAAGTTTCATTTTTCCACAGCTTCAAGGGACCGCTGACTTGAGTATATTTTATTAATTTCAAGTGGATATCTCCCCACGTTTCCGAGATAAATGGTCTTGACAGACCGACAGGCAGACAGACAGACAACAAAGTGATCCTATAAGGGCTCCGTTTTTTCCTTTTGAGATAAGGAACCCTAAAAAGATATAATACTCTGCTGCTAAGGATCGAAAGGTCTCATAATTTCAGAACATTGTTTCATCGCTAGTGTCTTTTATAAGCGAAGCCATTATGCCAACTTACATTTTTGCTGTGATTTAAGTTCGTATCCGTAATAAACACGTGCATTTTGAGAGAGACCGATATACATAGAGCACGTCATTACATTACGTAATTTTAATAAATGGCATAAAAATCATTAAACAAAAAATCCTTATCACAAATCGAAACAAAGATGCCAACAGACTGAAACAAAACTAAAAAAAAAAATTAAGAAAAGCGATTAAAGTCACACGTAAGTCAGTATCCGTAGTATACACGTGCTTTGTGTGAGAATCCATAGGGCGCGTCACGTTATGCGTGTTGCGTGGCGTAGTTTCACGCAGGTGACTACGGTACGGCTACAGTGATACACCGTTCGGGCGGATTTTTTTGGTATATTAGAGCAGGTTTTTTTTTACTTGAGTTAGGTGTTAATTGGTCTTGTTAATGATGGTTTCCGTTTAAGCAGATGCTAACCTTTACAAAACTGGAAATAATATTTAGATTTTTGTGTCAAAACGAGTCAATATGTATTGAATAAATAATTTTTTTTTGGAATTCAACCGCCCAGAATTTACACATTTTATTTACACACAAGTTAATTTTCGTTATCTTCAACCTTTTTTCTTGAGATGGGAAATCATGAAATGACTTTTCCCGCTCTAGTGTGGAGTGTGAGGGCTTATTAGACTTTTACTGCCTAAAACTACAATTCTGTCTCTACAGTTGTCCTTTGCGTTTCAGGACCACGGGCTTCCTTTTGAAGAGGTCGAGAGGTCGTTGCCTCCGATCGCCCCCACGAGGTTTTCCATAAGAATTTCACCTTCAACCTACAGTCTGATTTAACCAAGAAATTTATTGTTTACTAACTTCTGCCAGCAGCTTCGTCCGCGTAAAAATATGTTTCTCCATACAAATTTTGGACACCCATTTCATCCCCTTTGTGATGGACTTGCGTAAAATCCGTTCTTAGCGGATGTCCACACCCTATAAGGAACCTACCTGCCAAATTTTAAGTTTGTATGTAGGTGTTATAATTTCTGAGATTTTGCGATTAATCAGTGAGTGATATTTTGCTTTTATAAATATAGATTTAACTTTGTATTCATTTCTTATCAATGACTTACAACCAACGAATGAATATCAATATCGCATGCCAACAGTTAAAACTTCGTACAAGTATATCCTTATCGACTACATCTTACGATTACTACAGTACTTACCTACTACAAACGAGGCGTTTGCCAACCAGTGTATTGGCGACACGTTGTATCGACGTTTCGAAATCCACGCGTCTAGTGCATATTAACGAGTAGTGTCATTCAAGGTGGTCATGAATTGTTAAGAGTTACGTACATAGGAAGACGTAGCGTTGGAAGGCCTCCTACAAGGTGGACCGATGGCCTGGTAACGGTTGCGGGAGTACGATGGATGCGAGACGCACAGGACCGTTCATTGTGGCGGCACTTGGGGGAGGCCTATGTTCAGCAGTGGAAGTCTTTCTGCTGAAATGATGATGATGATGACTTAGGTACATAGGGTGCAGATACAACTGGCTAAGATTTATCGTAGGAGCCCAGTAGTGCTGAAGCCTACCGGGGCCACGGGTTTACTTCCGAAAGGAAAAACTGTGGTCCGTGAACGCAAAGGGCAAAGATGGAACATAGGTGTGGTTTTAGTTAGTAAAAGTCTGACACGCCCTCTCGCCCCACACTAGAGCGTGAGAAGTTATTTCACGATTTCCCATCTCAAGAAAAAAGGTTAAAGATGACGAAAATTAACTTCCACTGTTTTGTCGATTAAAATATTATTCGTAGGTGTAAATTCTGGACGGTTACTTTCCAAAAAAAATAATTATTTATTTAATCCATTTTGACTCATTTTGCCAAAAAAAAAATATTATTTCCATTTTTGAAAAGGTTAGCATCTGCTAAAACGGAAACCATCATTAACAATACCAATCAACACTTAGCTCAAGTAACAAAAATCTGCCCTAATCCACCTTAAAAAAAACAGACTAAGACTTATTAGGTATTTTGGGTACAGGAAGGTATCCCATAAACCTTCCTGTACCCCTGTACTGTGTGAAGGTATATGGGGTACATAATCATACATAATCAGCCTTTTAATGTTCCCACTGCTGGGACTCAGGCCTTCTCTCTCTCTCTCTCTCTCTCTTGGTGAATGTCACATGTCTTCAAATTTTTGGTTCTAGGAAATGCCGGTTTCCTCACGATGTTTTCCCTGCACCGTTTTGTGAGCATTGGTGACGAAATAAATTACACAAAGTAATGCGCTGGCTGGGTTTGAACCCGCGACCTACAACTCGTAAATCGGGGCCGTTACCACTCGGCCACCACTGCTCTCTGTGGGGTACAGGGTGTAAACTCCCACCTACTCCTCCTTCCTTTGAAAAAGTAGAATACTCCGATCTTTGATTTCGGCAACTGTCCGATAACTGAATATGGGCTAATGTTTATATTTTAAATTCTATTATATGCACGTTACTAAAAAAGTTAGTTTACATGTAGATGGATGGAGAGGGAGAGGGAGACCAAAGAAAAGACGGATGTGTGAGAAGTGATATGAAAGAAAAGAGAGTGATAGCCTGACGAGTGACAGGACAGAATGGAAGAAAAAATCGTGTTGCGCCGACCCCAAATAAAACGGGACAAGGGCAGGAAGATGATGATGATGATGGTATATATTTTAAATTCTAATCACGCGATACAGGATTTTGAAATATAGTTCCTATGAGACGTCATATTAAAGTATAATGGCTGAAAAGTCTGTTCTGGTATGGCAACCGCATACCGAAAAACGCAGCGTTGGAAGACAAGGCGGACGATGACCTGGGCCCAAGAATGCTATTTTTAGAAATGACGAATTTTCATTTCATTGTCATTTTGCTAAAAGTTCGTAATCTGATAATTCATAATTGTCGATTTGATCGGTCAATGATCTTGTGGTAGAATGACAACATCGAGCTGTTTCGAAACAAATTAAAAGCAATGACTGCACAATGACGTTCTAATGGTAGGTCACTGATCAAAGGAACTGTCAAAATTTTGGCAGTCATCCGCATACGTCAAATATTCATTTGTCATTATGTACGAGATCACCATTCTATTTTCAATGGAGTGTCTGTAGTTGACCATTGGAAAGTCATAATGACGCCATTATATTAGTAGATTACCAAACTTGTCAAAATCAACAATTATGAAGTCAATGACAGACCATTCTGACACTATTGTAATAGCAGACTTGAGGCCCTGGTGAGGATTGCGGGAATCCAATGAATATGAGATGCACCGGACCTGTTGTTTTAGGGACACTTGGGGGAGACCTGTATCTAGTAGTTGACATCTTTCGGTTGAAATAATAACGATGATGGTATAGGATACACCTAACCGATCCTGAGTTAGTTATTTAGGGTAATCGTGTGTTGTGTGAGATCTTAAACCATTAAAACCACCAGGTCAGTGTCCGCTTTAGCAGATCTGATGTGAAGTCCTGGGTTCTACAGCTAAATGAACAAATAGTTTCTCAGATAGTTTCTTAAATCATATTATGACAGTAATACATTGCCATAGCTTTAATTTACTGTAAGCCTGGAATGCAATGAGTAACTGGAAGAACACAAGTGCGTAAAGTCGGACACTCACTCTCGCTCTGCCTAGAGCCGGAGGATCAATCAGATGATTTCTCCCGCTCTTCATCTGCTGTTCTTGGGGTGAAGACTTCGTGATTGGTAGTACATAAAATAGTGATTTTCTAAAGCCTACTCCTCGGTGACGGCTGGGTCAGTAGGTTTAAAAACAATATAATATTTATTATAGATCCATATATCATATTATTAACATATGTTTTTTTCGTATCACTAATACTTTCGCCAAACAAAAAAATGAACAACATGATATTTTTTCGCTTGGTTTTCCCTACTCCTTTCAAATGGCTTTGATCTATAGAAATATTTTTACACAAAAAAAATAGCTGGTTAAGTCTTCTTCAAAATGTACATAGCATATGTAAATCAATCAATGTTTCGCAAAGAAAATGGATTTAAATGTCAGCGGGGCTGCAACACATACTCGTGCAAGATCTTCAAGGGACTATATGCCCTAATGTAACATCACGCCAGCATTACTCAAAGGTTACGCAGAAGTGTACCTTTAATCTATTATATAAAAAGAGAAGACCTGACTCACTGATTCATTAATACCCAGCCTAAACTCGGGGTTCTATCCGAGCGCAGGCGGCGCGCGGCGGCACGAGTTTGTGTGCATTTAAACGCCTTAACACTTCTGACAGATACCAGCTTCCCACATTCACTTGACTCAACAATTTTCTTTCGTTACTCGAATATTAAACATAAGGTCTGGTTTTGTGAGAAGAAATGAACGAAGATTTTTTATTATTATTTTATTACTTTCCAGAACCTGATATTTTTAACAATAACGCATTATTAAAAAATAATTTATCCACAACGGCACCAACAAAAAAGTGTCAAAACATCAATTATACTAATCACGAACTTCATTATTATGTGATCGATGTGACAAAACCACAAATACATAATACAAAACAAAACGATACAAGGCACTCGTCATACTAATTACGAATTAATTGAGCAATTGATCAATTAAGACACATAAAAAATGTAATGATATAGCCATATAAATAACCTATCAAAGTGATATAATCTCTTGATTGACTTTTCACTAATGACAGGCAAGCCACATGTAGGCCAAGAATATCATGTTAATAGCTTCTGCAAGCTGCTTCGCCAACGACGAAATTTATCCCAAGAAAATATACTCTTAAATTAAAAAGTATCCATACATCCAAAAAGTATCCATACATATACATGAGTGGCCTGTTGGTCTAGTGGTTAGTGGCCCTGACTGCTAAGCCAGAGGTCGTGGGTTCGATTCCCACCCAGGACAAATGTTTGTGTGATGAGCACGATCATTTGTTCTGTGTCTGGGTGTAGTTTATCTATATATGTATGTATTTAGAAATATATAAGTATGTTTATCAATTGTCTATTACCCATAACACAAGCTCTGCTTAGCTTGGGACTAGACGGCGTTGTGTGATAGTTGTGGAATATTTTTATTATTGTTCTATCCTAGGATATGGTGTACCCATAAATTTAGTCCAAATCCATTCAGCCATTTGAGCATGAAGGGAGTGAAGAAGTTACATACGTACACACATATACTTACATAAAAACTTTCGCATTTATAATATTAAATAGTGTGATTATCATCCCATTGAAAGTGCGCTTTCAGGTGATTTTCAGTACGATAAAAAACCAATTTATATAAAATACCCGCAGTCGAAAGCGGTTGTAATAAACACATAAGAAAGCCAAAGTACAATTTATTAGTTCCTTAAATTTAGAGGTGTGTTTGTTAGTAAAGGAACCTTTTGGGCTGTGGGAAAGCGAACTCGGGGCCCTGGGATGAAGGCAAAGAAGGAACAGGAGTGGGTTTTTAGTCAGTAAAAGTCTGACACTATCTCTCGCACCGCCTAAGAGCGGGATTTGTCATTAGATGATTTTCCCACCAAAAAAATGTCTGTTGTTTGAATCAATGTTTCATGAAAAATACAAATAGCGTTTTTAACTCCCAAATTATTACTTAAAGTAAATTTTCTCAGATATAGAATATTACATAAAATGCAAATGAAATACGACTGAGACTTGAGAGTCAAGCCGTAGCAAGCAGCACAATTCGCGGTTCGGACAAACTGCTATCGAGTTTTTCACCTGGAACTTTTATATCCATACACTAGACTCGCCCCTATTACATGCAACTTAAACATATCAGAAATATGGTTATATATAAACTTCTTTTCAGCCCCATATGGGTTGTAATTTGAAAAAAATATGTTCTCATTCTTCATCTACGTCTTAAAAACTATCAATCAATCAGCTTTCGAGCTCAAAGAGTTTAGGCAGGGTATTAATGAATCAGTGAGTCAGGCCTTCTATTTTTATATTATAGATTACAGGTACACTTCTGCGTAACCTTTGAGTAATGCTGGCGTGATGTTACATTTAAGGGCCTATTACACTACGCGATATTCAGCACACGATATTCAGACTCTCTTCTCGTCTTATTTTTTGTTCCGAGTAAGACCGGTCTAACCCTTATTACACTACGTGACATCGACTAAGACTGTCTGAATATCGAATAGTGTAATAGGCCCTTAAGGCGTATAGTCCCTTCCCATCTTGTACAAGTAAGTGTGCATTTAATACCGGCCAGCTACGCCCAGATAGAGCCCCGCTGACATTTAACTCCATTTTCTTTGCGAAATATTGATTAATTTACATATGCTATTTACATTCTGAAGAACACTTAACCAGCTACTTTTTTATGTAAACATATTTTTTAAAATCATAGCAGTTTGAAAGGAGTAGGGAAAACAAGTGAAAAAATATCATGTCGTTAAATATTTTTTTTAGACAAATGTATTAATCGCACGAAAAAATCATATATTGATAATGTTGTACATGAGTCTATGATAAACATATATTTTTTTCAAATCTAATAACCCAGCCGTTACCATGGAGTAGGCTTCAGAAAGTTACTGTTTTATGGCACTGCTCGGGCGCTTCGCAGCCATCAAGCGTCCTCCACTTACAAACAGTTATTTTTCCTAAGATTATTACGAAGAGGACTTTCTAAATAGAAGGCCTTATGTCCAACAGCCAATGGCCGAGCACGTGTCGCTACATGTGCGTGTTTATCTGTTAATCCACAGCCCGTAGACAGTATGTTACACATGCCTATACACATGACACATGCATGTTTACGTACTCTGTTCTTTTAATACACGAACGCAGCGGAATATTTTTTTCTGCGAAAATAAATTAATTATAAAGCTTTTTCCAGTGGTTTTGCCCGCGCGTAAATTGGAAATTATGCCAAGGGTACGTACTTTCGGGCTGTGGGAATTTTTGACAAAGAAACGTAATGAGCAACTAAATGAACATAGGTGGGTTTTTGTTAGTAATAATCTGATACGCCCTCTAGCTCCACCAAGAGTGGGAAAAATTATTTGATGACCCACCTCGAAAAAAATTGGGTACCTACGTATTCTCGGGAAAAATAACGTCCTGTCCTTTTCCAAGGTCCATTCTATCTCTATACCAAGAGATAGACACTATCTCCCACCCCGCCCAAGAGCGGGGAAATCATAAGATGATTTTCCCTACGGAAAACAAAAATCTCTTCCAAAATTGTAAAAGCGTAGCAAAAAGACCCATAATATTCGCATCCCAGTTGGGGTTATAGCGATCAGGGGAGCCAACGTGATGCGATCAACGTGCAATATTCTTAATTTGCACGTTTTTTTGCTTGTGAACAGAAAAGTTGGGAAGAAATGTGTATTTGGAAGTTGAAAGTTTTCTAAGCTGATTGTTCTTTTGTTATGGTTCGGGAACGTGGGCTTTTGTGGTGCTGGGAACGTGATATATTTAATTTTTCTCTAATAAATCTACTAATTTTAATACACATTCTCTTTTGTATATATTTTATTGTGTTTAAGGTTTCTTTGTACTTAATTGGTTTTGGTTGGTACTCGTTGCATCTGCAAGTTGTAAATACTTTTTCTTTTGAACATTAGTTTTTTTAGTAATTTGTGTTTTTTTTTAATTATTATAGATAGGTTTTCGCTTGACCACAATCTCACCTGATGGAAACTATGATGGAGAATGCTTACCTAGAATTAATTGCCGCTCATAGACACATGAAGGGTTATTCGATAGAGTTACCTTACCGGAGCTCTAGAACGGAAAGGCAACAGAAGGAAAACTACGGACTTATAGGGTTGTTTTTTTTTTGGTGGGAAAATCATCTTATGACAAATATCACTCTTGGGCGGAGCGAGAGCTAGTGTCAGACTTTTACTGACTAAAAACCCACTCCTGTTCCTTCTTTGCCTTCGTCCCAGGGTCCCGGGTTTCACTTTCACACCCAGTAGGCTTCGATCCTTCTGGGCCCCTACGATTTGCTGACATCTCCCTGAGGCACGCGTGGAACAGTACGCGCCGTCGACGACTTGGGCTCGGTCCGGACGGTTACCGGACGGTCGGACGACGAACCACCCATTGCTCGCCGTCCGCAAGCCCGCGCCTACTGTGGGCGACTTATAAAGTCTGGATGAGCTTGACAACTATCGGAGGGGCTGGTCTGTAATGGCTGATAACGTGAAGTGTGTAGAAAAGGGAGAGGGAGGCTTTCGCCCAGTAGTGGGACTTTATAGGCTAACTACTACTAAGTACTACACATGATCAGTATTCGTCTGAAGTGCGAAATGGGAGGGTTAAACTAAATAGTGTGCACTGCAATGAGATATCCATATACCACTTTTTTCGTTCTTGCGTCCGAAATGTGATGTATGATGGTATATTTGCGTGCGTTTCCAATGAAATTGTTTACTATTAGAAACACGTTGCCATATCGACGTGGCACTATGCCAAGGCAATGATGCTTGAGCGTGTTAGTACATTAACAAAGTACGCACACAATATAAATTTATGTTTTGTATAAAAAAAATTGTATGTTTTGTATAATAAATATTTAAATTTTGTTTAAAAATGTATGTTTTATACATTTTCTCTTAGACTTAAAATTAGATTTATATGAGACTAGCCGTCCCCCGCTGTTTCGCCCGCGTCATTGGCTACTGCTCCGCTTCCGTGGGTTCTAGCGTAATATTATATAGCATATAGCTTTTCTCGTGAAATAAGCTATTTAAAAATGTTTTTAATTCGACCCACCAATTCCTAAGATTTATTTTATTTATTTAGAGCACGTTCAAACAAACAAATAGACTCTTGAGCTTCATAATATTATCACTATTTTCAGTGAACAACCACGTGTCGACCAATGTGACTGAAAGCAGACATAACCAGTGAAAAGTATTTTATTCTAGTGATGAAGCTTTACTTTTAGTAACATTGCTTGAGACCGACCACTTAGGAACTGATTCTAGATGACATACTTAAAAAGAGAACATGATATTCATGGAGTATTAAAGTTTAAGTAGTAGTATTTAAAGTTCCTTAACCGTCTAAGGATCAGATTTTCAATATGAGTTCAGATTAAAGACCAAAAAACTTTGATGAAATCGGTTGACGGTCGTTCGCACAGGTGCGACAATCTTGCATTTTATTCTGCTAGAGTCGATCTGAGCGTTCGGTGAAAAATTCCTGTGCATGGGCTTGCGAGTTTCTTATTATCTTTTTAACCATTTGTCCAATTAGTATGCAGTAAAAAGGAAAAAAACAGATGTATTTAGTAATTGTGCCGATAATCCTGCTTATTTTGATAATGATTAATACATTTTTGTTAATATGACAGTTAACATCATCTGACGATTTTAATGATTTTCTATTGCATTTCTTAAATCGTGATACCTTTCGAATGGAATGTCCAAATTGAATTATTCAAAAACTAATATACAGGCCTTAAACCTAGACTTCATTATAAAGTAATTTATTTTGATATGGATTAATACCAAGGTACCAAGAAAGTTCCTTTTCTAGATGTGGCGAATAAATATAGTTTTTAAATTGAAAAAAATACATATTGTGACATAACTATAATAGTTAGACTTATGGTATCTTTTCTTTTTTGTAGATAATAATATGTTCTACAAAGTTGTAATATATCATTTAGTTCTATCATCAATAGTTTTTGCAGCGCACGCGATGTAAGGAAATTTATAGGTAATCAATTTACACTTTGGTTTACCTTATTGCAGTTTTAGTAAGGAACCCTACTATTTTTAATATAAAATATAGCTTATGTGACTCTGTGATAAAGTAATATTCAGCTGGTGAAAGAATATTTAAAATCGGTCCAATAGTTTTTGTGTTTATTCATTACAAACTAAAATCTAAAACTACAAATCTATTCTCTTTATAATATTAGTATGGATATAATGAAGATTAGCAAGAATATTTGATTTTGTTTGATGATATTTTTTTTATATTGCATGCAAAAAAATCTAGGTTACTTTGTAAAGATCATTAACCTAAACAATTTTCGAAAAAACTCAAACGATAATAAAGTTTCTCTGAATAAGTTTTTCCTCTTAAAACTGGACAGGAAATGGCCATATACAATATGTGGGTAAACCAAGAGCATTACTGGGAGTTTCCTTACGTGATCACATTAGAAATGAAGATATCCGCAGGAGAACCAAAGTTACCGACACAGCCGGAAGAATCGCCATACTTAAGTGGCAGTGGGCAGGGCGCATTGTTCGCAGATGGTTAATGGGGACGAAAAGTTCTGGAGTGGCAACCAGGCCTCCTACGAGGTGGATCGATGACCTAATGCTGGTGAGGGTCGCGGGAATCTTATGGATGCAAGACGCTTAGGACCAGACTTATGGCGACACTTAGGGGAGGCCTATGTCCATCGGTAGACGTCATTCGGTTGAAATAATTATGATCATGATATGTAAACCGGAATAATCAAGAGAAATCTTCCAACAAATACAAAGTAAGTAACATTAAAAATAATTGTTAATATCCGCACCAAGTGTTGATTTCTAATTGCTTTACGTCGCAATTTGCGAACGGTCCATTGTTTCAAGTACTGTTATGTAGTAGGTACTTAACCTGCGCGTGCGACGAATCAAACGACGTCGATGTTGCGTCGCAGTCAGCGTGACGAATCGCAACGTGACGAATCGCGACGTGGACGACGGCAGCTATAGGTACAATCGGCATTTATTTTAATAGGGTTGACCAAAGAATAAACTAGTGTAGTTCACCATCGACGATTACATCACAGCTTACCATCAGGAGGGATCGTAGTCAAACACTAGTCTATATCATGAAAAAAAAAAAAATTAAGAAAGCAGAACTCTATGATAATAACGTCCATGATAATACTTCGCAAATTGCTGACGCCACTGTCTAGTAGGATAAGAACGTTTTCGTAAACGTGTCCTCTATGTTATCATTACATACACATAAATCATTCCGTTTAGATTACCATAATTTATAGTGTGTACCTTCTTAGGGTTGTGGTCAGACGGCTGTGGGGAAGGAACACAGATAGGTTTTCGTTAGTAAAAGTCTGACACTCTCTCCAGCCACACCCAGAGCGGGTGTAGTTATTTAATAATATCCCACCTCAATAAAAAAAGGATTTCGGTCAAAATATCAGCAAGTAAGCTCCTTCAAAGACCAGCAAAATTTTTTGTTCCGTCCGTTTTCAGTCCCCCTATTCCTAAAACATTTCCTATAAGTTCATAATGTTAAAGCATCGTCGTACCATCAATAAATGTCAACAATTTGTTAAAAAGATTTTGTAATCAATTCTAAAAATAACTCGGCATAATATTGTTTACGAACATTCAAGCCATCCCTACTCCGCTTCGTCGCTCACCACATGCAGTTCAACGTGCCGCTACCTACGCCACAGACCTGCCTCAACCAAACGTGTCATCACCCTACTTCATGTACTTGTTCAAACGTACCCACTGTTTTAATCACCCCACCATTTTAAAATATAACCCACGTGTTCAATAATGAGACGGAATTACTTCAACAATATTTATTATGAACATACTTTGTAAATTTTCCGTCAACGATTTGTTTTGTAAGAGATCCATTGGCGGATTTTGTGTACGGAATTTTTATGTTTGCGACGGAGTTTAAAGCGTTTAGTACTCAAGGCGTTTCAGACAAACTGGCAAGTGCTTATTCTTGGAAATGAATGAACCGATTTAAATGCATCATGGTGTATAGACGGCATTTGAAGCGATACTTGCGGGGTTACCATGACGTTCAAAGTAAGATTGTTTCATTCTTATTTCAGTGTGGGTAAGAGACAGAGCTATACAGGTTGTCTAGCGCCATCTCTTACCCACACTGGAAATAAGAATGAAACAATCTTACTTTAAACGTCATGGTACAGGTCTTTGAGCGAATTACTTAGTGTAATTTATTTCATCACTACTACTCTCAAAACGGTGAAGGAAAACTTCGTGACCGGCATGTCCTAGAACCAAAAATTGGATGACATTTGACATCTAACAAACACGCACTGGAGCCGCGAAGTGGTTTACGGCCCATTCTCCTGAAGAGGAGACCTGAGTCCCAGAAGTGGGAACATTAAAAAGGCTGGCTATAGACATTTCTTTGTTCTACTCAATTTTTAACTATTCTAGAACAACAAAATCCTTAAAAGTATATTTTACTTGCCAGTTCGTTAACCTAACTCATGTATCACAGTACTAAGCTGTGCTATGCATAGATGAAAGGGACACATATAGATCTAAATATATTGTGGATATGATAATTATAATCTATTATAATTACAATTACGAACATAAACAAGTTTCAAGAAAGACGGTCAGAGCAATTTTAAATTTCCTATACAAAGTAAAAAATCGCCCTCACTTTTTCTCTGGAGTTTTTTCGAACATGTTCGTAACTAACTTTTTAGACCCAAGTACCTTACATATAAGTGCAAAGTTTTATTTAAATCGGTTTATTCATTTCCAAGAAAAAGGACTTGCCAGTTCATATTAGGCGTGGGAAAAGTGTGTCATCTTTGCGATTGAAACATCGGCTCACAAGATACAAACGGAACATTTGGAACAACGGCTCAAAAGATACAAACGGAACATTTGAAACATCGACTCAAAAGATACAGACACTGACTGGTTATGAATTGTGATCTGTTACGTAGCGTCATATACACTAAAAGTTTTATTTAATTGAATTTTGATTTGAGAATAATTTAAAGCTGATGTTTTTAGTTCAGGTCATTAATTATATTGACACTATTTACGTAATAATTTGAATTTAACAAGACTGCTGGTCACTTAGAGTAAAGAATATTTCAGTGTTGCAATTGTTCCAAATGATGCATTTAAAACATTACTGATGTTCCAATCTTTCGGAACACTAAAATGTTTCGGAACAATGAGTCGGTTCAGTAAAGAGTTACACACGCCTAGTTCATTTGCAGCAGTGCCGATGCCCGCTAGGGCCACAGGGGTTTTCTGAAAAGGAAATCAGTGGACCTGCAACGCTAAAGGCCTTATACCTTTGTGTTGCAAAGAATAAAAGAGAAAAAAGAAAATAAAGACACTGGTGTGTTTCTTGTCAGTAAAAGTCTGACTCGTCCTCCCACTCCTACCCTAGAACAGGAAAAGTCAAAGGATGAATTACTACCCAAAAAAAAAAACCAGTTCGTATAAAGTACCATGAGGCCTACAGGCTCTTCAACATCAACCTCTTCAAGGATCGTCGTATTTAGTTTGAATATGATTATAATGACAGCCAGATTGTTTTGGACTTTGAGGTTATCCTTAGTGTAGGTGTGCTCACGTGTTTAGACTCGGGTTTGTCCACTTGACTTTTGCTTGAATACGAAACTAAAGCGAGAACTACATTAAACCGAGTGTGTCACGCACGCCTGATTTGTACGTAGCGGCGCGTCGCGTGGCGTCGTGTGGCGTGGATCTAATGTAGCTCTACAAATCTAGTTGCCATATAAAATGTATGGAGACCGACGTGCCCAGATCAGCGTACGTGGCCCACGTGTGTCCAATATTACCTCAGTGTGCAGTACCACCTAATGTGCCTCAGGCCCTCAGTCTCAGGAAAGACGATATTTAGCTGCTTGATTTTTTTAAACAATTTTCGTGGTCGTGATCGGTAACTGAAGCAGGCGAAGTAGTATAGGTGAGTTTTAGTGAGCAATGCTCTGAAATTCCCTCTCGGGCCACCCAGAGCGCAAGGAGTTATTTAATAACTTCTAACCTAAAAAAAAACACACTTATAAAGTAGAAAGTTTATAGTATAGTGACTTGACGGACCGGTTGGTCTAGTGGTTAGTGGCCCTGACTGCTATGCCGGAGGTCGTGGTTCGATTTCCACCCAGGACAAATATTTGTGTGATGAGCACGACCAATTGTTCTGTCTGGGCGTAATTTATCTATATTATGTATGTATTTAGAAATATATAAGTATGTTTATCAGTTGTCTAGTACTCATAACACAAGCTCTGCTTAGTTTGAGACTAGACGGCGTTGTGTGATAGTTGTGGAATAAATCATATTATATTATTATGGTTTTTTGGAAAGTGTTTTCTACTCGGGTTTTCTCCCGGAGGTTTTTTCTTGCTCCCGCCCTGAGACCCTCAGGGAAAAGGAGGTTCGGATCCCTGCTAATTAGTTACAAATACTGTCCCCCCCAGTACTTTGCTTAAAATATTAACTGTATGGATTGCTGCTTGCTTTTGTATTATATGAATGTTTATAGCTGAATCTAATTTATCACAATATCTATGTATGCTCTTTGCTACTATTCCTGTCGCTCCTGTTACTATCGGTATTACTTCTGTAGGTGTGTTCCACAACCGCGTTATTTCAGTTTTAAGCAGATGGTATTTGCTTAATTTTTCAATCTCTTTAGGCCCTATGTTATAATCTGATGGTACTGTTATGTCTATCAAATACGTTTTATTTTCTGTTTTATTTAGATATATTATATCTGGTCTATTATGTGTAACTGTGACATTTGTCTGAACTGGGATCTCATTAACTTTGCTGTTTCATTTTCTTTTATCTGTGGCTGTGTTAGGACTTCCTGCCACCAAAGACTAGCAACTTCGAATTTGTGTTTTTTTGCTAATGCCCAGAAAATATACTGTACAATATTATTATATTATAATGGCGAGAGAATTAATAAATTATATTTTATTATGTTTTCAGGTTTTGGTGGATCTTGGACGCTTTATTTAGCTTTGAAATAAGTACATTATACAGAATATACAGATATTATAATACAAACATTCGTCATTGTTTATCAAGACAATCACACCTAATTTAATTAGATACTACGAGCAGACTTACAACGTACTATTACACTATATTAATCATTATTACGTAACAGTACGTAGGTATGTATTAAGCACGTTGTATAAAACGATTAAACTTTTATGTAACTGTAATCGAATGTTTTACTAAAAATAAAAATAGGTATTTGTGAATTTTTTATTTACCTATCTTTAGTCTTGTGTTGGACCAGTGGTGGCCGAGTGGTAACTTCTCCAACTTACAAGTTGTAGGTCGCGGGTTCAAACCCAGCCAGGCGCATTACTTTATGTAATTTATTTCATCACCATTGCTCTCAAAACGGTGAAGGAAAACATCGTGAGGAAACCGGCATGTCCTAGAACTAAAAATTCGAAGACATGTGACATCCACCAACCCGCACTGGGCTCACGTGGTGGATTACGGCCCAAACGCTCTCCTAGAGAGGAGGCCTGAGTCCCAACAGTGGGAACATTATAAGGCCGACTAAGCTAAGCTAAGTCTAGTGTTCCGTAGCATCAGTAGCCCCCTTAGCCCAGTTACGACCGTTTTGTTTCGATTCTCTTGCGACGAACGCCTCGAGTAGGCCACGCCTCCGATTCCTTTGTTCTGATCACATGACTGAGCTTTGAGATGACGTGACGATGAGCGAGCAATGGGTAGCTCGTCGTCCGATTGTCCGGTAACCGTCCGGACCGAATCCAAGTCGTCGACGGCGCGTAGGGTTCTAAGTGCACCTCAAGGAAATTACAGCTACCAGCAACCGTAAGGGCCCAGCAGGGTCGAAGCCTACTAGAGCCATGGGTGATGCGAAAGAGAACCCCGGGGCCCTGAACAAAGGCAAAGAAGGAACAGAAGTGGGTTTTAGTCAGTAAAAGTTTGACACGAAAGGGTTTCCAATTAAAAAAAAAAACTCTTTAACAGTTCAGTTTGGTAGATCCAGGTTCAATCCAGTTGGGTAGATCTAATTTCGAGAAAGAGGTCAACCGTCGAATCCAACTCGGCTGGGCAGCGTTCGGGAAGTTGCGCGGTATCTTCTCATCCAATATACCACAGTGTCTCAAGACGAAAGTCTATGACCAGTGCGTGTTGCCAGTGATGATATATGGTTCCGAAACGTGGTCGCTCACAGTGGGCCTCATCAGAAGGCTCAAAGTCACCCAAAGGGCAATGGAAAGGGCTATGATCGGAGTTTCCTTGCGTGATCGAATCAGAAATGAAGATATCCGCAGGAGAACCAAGGTTGCCGACATAGCAATCGCCAAACTTAAGTGGCAATGGGCAGGGCACATTGCTCGCAGAACGGATGGCCGTCGGGGCCGAAAGGTTCTGGAGTGGCGACCGCGTACCGGAAGACGCAGTGTTGGAAGGCCCTCTACAAGTTGGACCGATGACCTGGTGAAGGTTGCGGGAATCCGATGGATGCGAGACGCGCAGGACCGTTCTTTGTGGCGACATTTGGGGGAGGCCTATGTCCAGCAGTGGACGTCTATCGGCTGAAATGATGATGATGATGATGATGAACAGTTCAGTTTAGGTTGTCAAATGGATCGCATTAAGAGCTCATAGTCAACCATACAGGGCCTCTGACCAACCGTAACGATTATCAAAAAACTACAGCTAAAATACTAAAATGACAGCTGGGACAAGACGCACGCAGAGTTCTTGGTATGTAATAGATGATCAGTCATTCTTATTCTGACTGGGCAAACGTTGCGTACCCTTGAATTACACCTCGAGTTTTTCACACAATACAGCACACTATTTATAATTACGAATACCTGTAATGTGTGTATTAATAATACTTATTCAGTGCTTCAACAGAGCAAGCGTATGCGCACGAGTCCACGTGATGCATGACAATCTGGCCTAAGTCATACAGATGGTACTATTATCATTATAATTCTAAATGTAGATGTCGTGACCAACTGGCCAGATCTAAGAAATTGATCATTTCACGATATGGCCAAGTAAAAGTGGTTTATTGACAAAATACTATGGAGGTTAATTTATTTATTTAAACTTCATGCATAAAGGTTCCCCCTCCCTGAGTAGCCAGTAGTGGGAACATTATAAGGCAGATTATACTATACTATCATCATCATTTCAGCCCAAAGACGTCCACTGTTGGACATAGTCCTGCCCCAAGTGTTCTGTGGTCGAAGGGTCCTGTGTGTCTCGCATCCATCGAACTCATCATCGGCCCACCTTGTGGGAGGCCTTCCAACGCTGCGTCTTCAAGTACGTGGTCACCACTCCAGATCCTTTCGTACCCATCGACGTACTAACCATACTATATAAAAGTTCAAAGGCAAACTAGAGAGAAGAGCAAAGAGAGCGTAGAGAATGCTTAAGGCATTCCCTTAGGCATTCTCTACATGTCTTCAACCAAAGGTGGTGAAGAGATTATGTGGCGCAGGCTAGTGTATCGTTAACTTTATTGGAAGTAAAAATAAATCTAGTAGAATAATGAGTTAAGGTAAAACTATATTGCGCACACGTGTGCCACGCACGCCAATCCGGGCGCGTCGTATACGTTTTATATGGTAATAGACTTGTATAGCTACATTAGATCCACGCCACGCGGCCGATGTCGGTTTACGTACAAATCAGGCGTGGTCCACGTGTGCGTCGGTCTAATATGGTTCTAGCTTTATCCTAATTTATACATTGGTAGTGCATCGGTATTGGTGACTACAATTATTCTACACACGCACATACAAGCACACACGCTAGTGACGTAATCAAGATTTATCAAAATATCATTCTTTTAAAAATAGATTTAAACAAATTTTATCATTTTTTTAGAATTCACTGAAATTGACTCAAGAGTCGATTATTAATATAAGGTACGACTTTTAGGATTATGCTTTATAATAAATATAACATCATCGTGTGGATCGCCTGGAAGACACAGTGGAGCATACGGTAGAGATGATGAGGACACGGCTGTGCTCTGCCCAGGAGGGACACGCCTGGGCAGAGCACCGCCGTGTTCTCATGGGGGCGATCGGTGGCAGCGATCTCTCGCGCCGGGCCTTGGTACAGGCCATAGTCTGGGGCGAGGAGTGGCAGGCGGCCGCGTCCTTCTGCGAAGCAGTAATGCTAGCAAATGAGGCGGCCGCACGCGCGAGGGTAGCCGATTTCCAGTCACCGTAGGCGTGGGCATGCGGACGGCGAGCAATGGGTAGCTCGCCGTCCGACCGTCCGGTAAACGCCCGGACTGAGCCCAAGTCGTCGATGGCGCGTAGTGTTCCACGCATGCCTCAAGGATGTCAGCAAACCGTAGAGGGGCCATGGGTGTTGCGAAAGAGAAACCCGGGGCCCTGGAACGAAGGCAAAGAAGGAACATAAGTGGGTTTTAATTGGATTGCCCACCAAAAAAAATAATAATGTAAAAACTGTATTAGGTAGTTGTCAAAGTTCTAAAATAGACACTTTCATTACCATGCAGTGTGGCAATGCCGCCAGTATTTTGAGTACATTCGACCAGTCGACAGCGATGCGGAGGACTTTTTCGACTCATGTTCTACGCCGTACCTTTGATTCTTTTTTGTTCTTTAGCGCTTTAATTTTTATTTAGTGAATATAATGATAGTTAAGTGTTTTTAATATGTAAAGTGCTAGTCAAAAGGAAAAAACTTTTTACAAAACAAAAAACATTTCAGTGTTTTTTTAGTGCAACCGGTTATTTTTTGTAAAAAGTTTTTTATTTCACACTTTATAGTTGTGATACACTTATAGCCAGATTACCTATTTCTCATAACAATTCCAATTAACCCAAACATTGCTAGTATACACTGTTTTTTTATGAAGTTCCCGTACCCATAGTCAGTGCATAACACACACAGACAGACTTCTGATGTAACAAACATAAAAAAATATAACAAAGACCTCCTTCTTTTTTTGGAAGTCGATTAAAAATATTGTAACAAAGAAATATTCTTTCATAATACATTTAACATAATATCTATATAAATCTTATATACCGAATAAACAAAATGGGTCTGTTATATCAAAATAACATAAATAACCAAAAGTTTATCGCCTGGCTTCATTTTTTCCGCGGAAAAAGGATTTCAAAGTTTCAAACTACGGAATACGTCTTAGAAACGGTTAAACGAAATTCGACGGGACTTACACAAATATATAGGTAATGTTAATATAATCAGTAACTTAAACTACTTTTTACTTTAAATCCCCATCCATTTTCTCCCCCTCCCTCCTACGATTCCTTATTTCTTTTCTTAGAGTTTGATGGAAAATCCCATTCCATTTTAGTTCTCTCTCCCTATGATTTTACGATGGTGGAGAGGGGGATGAGAAAAGAATAGTGCTATTGTCCTGTATAGCTTCGTCTCTCTCTCACACCGGAATTTTAATGATTTTAAAACTTCATATTAGGGCCCTGAGCGCACTCAAATCGAATTACTGTCGGAACCGGCTCCCAAATTAAGTTAGTCTATCAAGGGCCAATGGGAAGAGACGCGAAGCTTCGAGGCACGTGTCCCATGTGTATGTGTCAGTTATCGCACGCACACGTGGTTATGCATGTGTCGTCATAATACACATTTGTTTGCAGCCGATCTTTTTTTCTCAGAATATTCGCTAACACGTAAAACTGTCACATGTTTTGTGCAAATGCCAAGTTTATTTTATTATTTTTATGATGCACCTGTAATCCAACTCATGTGTTCTATTGTGCCATGCCAGGCTTTTTGTTAGCTGCGGTATTGTATAAAGGAGTCACCGTGGTTCTGGAACACAAAGGGCAACTAAAGGAACATAGGTGGGTTTTAATCAGTAAGTCTGAAACTCTCTCTCACTCCACCTGAAGCGTGAGGCGTTTTTTGATGACTTCCCAAACAACAAAAAAAACTGGGTAAGTGCGAGTCGGACTCGCGCACTGAGGGTTCCGTACAAATTTACCTATGTAAATAGTTCGATTCTCGAATGAAGTGTCAAAGATTTTTCCGAATCGCAAACATAGTTTTTTTTTGCGCTACCTGGTGTTATAAAAGAAAGAAAAATCATTCATTTGTGCCTGACACATTCTTATAAATTTTAAATATATTATTTTAATTTTATGGAAAAATAAAATTAAAATCTGTGTAAGGCTAAAAAGGTGCCTAACTCAGCATATTCTGGTAAGTATATTTAAAACGATAAATATCGCAGCGCCAGTAATATGTTAGGGCCAGTTTTTACGAGAATGGTAGATTAAGTTTCATGCATACGTAAAAATTATTGAATTTTATCGTGCAATGTCGATTTACGTAGGCAAGTCTGAACTGTTGATAACGTGTGTATTGAGGCCAGTGTGTCTGTGTGGAGATTGTAGTGATTGTAATCTACATATGTTTGTAGTTAAGTATATGTACTACCTACTAGTCAATTATAAACCGTCATCTACGTACTAGGTACTACGTTCACTATTGCCGTTACGAGTGTTCACTACTTACGCTTTATTTGACTCAAAAACAATCGCGCGCCTCAAGGAGATGTCAGCAACTGTAGGGGCCCAGCAGGGTCGAAGCCTACTGGGGCCACGGGTAGTGTGAAAGCGAAACCCGGGGCCCTAGGACGAAGGCAACGAAGGAACAGAAGTGTGTTTTTAGTCAATAAAAGTCTGACACTATCTCCCGTTCCGCTCAAGAGCGGGGGATGTCATAAGATGATTTTCCCACCCAATAAAAAAAAAAACTCAAAAACTATGAGTTTCAATTCTTTTATATTCATTAATGACTTATTGTACAAACATAGCATAGCATAGCGTAGTAGGCCTAATAATGTTCCCACTGCTGGGACTCAGGCCTCGTTTTTAAGCGAGGGAATGGGCCGTAATCCACCACGTGGACCCAGTGCGGGTTGGTGGATGTCACATGTCTTCGAATTTTTGGTTCTAGGACATGCCGATTTCACGATGTTTTCCTTCACCGTTTTGAGCAGTGGTGATGAAATAAATTCCACAAAGTAATCCACCTGGCTGGGTTTGAACCCGCGACCTGCTACTCGTAAGTCGGGGCCGTTACAACTCAGCCACCACTGTTCTGTTAAACTGTCACTGTACAAATGATTTTGTAATAACATAAGAAAATATTCTTCTCTAATTAGACAGGATTTTATTTAAATTAATAGCACGCTTGTGAACTATATTCAGATATTATGAAAACAGTTTTTTTTTTTAATTTTTTTTCAGTCAATTTCGAAGCTTGAGAAGGTCTTTATCACTAACAGAATTTATAAATAAATAAAACACAAGCCAATAGCTAAGACCTTTAGAAAAATAGTTGATGCAAATTATTCATTGATTTAGTTCACTAACTCAAAAAAATTAAATCAAAACAACGTCAAATTATTTAAAAGTTTTGGGTATTTGGAATGGTGATTGCACTGATTTACCTTCCTTTTATCATTGTAATTATAGCTTTTTATAATAGAAAACCCGTTTCTTTTAAAACTTACTTACTTATTTAAAATTTGAATGACTTAAATTAGCTTTATAATTTTTTAGTTTCGTACCTCAAAAAGAAAAAACGGAACCCTTTTGGATCACTTTGTAGTCCGTCCGTCTGTCTGTCTGTCAAGACCCTTTATCTCGGAAATCCGTGAAGGTATCGAGTTGAAATTAAAACCGATACATTCAAGTTTGCGGTCACTTGAAGCTGTGAAAAAATAAAAAAAACCGGTAAGTTTGTACGGAACCATCAGTGCGCGAGTCCAACTCACACTTACCCAGCTTTTTTTTTAACTAGTTTAGCTCTTCTAATACCGAATGCCATTGAAAAGTTTATATCGTTAAACTCCCTAATCTCAGGAACTAATAGAATTGATAAGTTATCTAGGTGTTAGATTGTATAACTAATAACTATCGCGGAAGAAGCGGAGAAGTAAAGACGCAGATGAAACCGCGGAGAAAATCTAGTGTTGCATACCTATATTTAGCGACATCTTCTAATACAGTAAACAAACTCCAAAAAAGGAACAAAAACCATAAATATGATCAGTATCTCGGAAAACATTTTAAGGTGTAACAACAATACATTTCAGCAAAACTTTTCAACATTTTATTACTCTGAAATAAGTTCGATAAAAGGAAAGTGTTATTAATAATTGTGGCACATGGCGAAGCGTGTTGTGTACAGTGGCGGTTTAGCCCTGTAGCAAGAATAGCAAATGCTACGGGGCCCCGTGCGTTCAGGGATTCCGCACTTTAACGTAAAAAATCTAGTCAAGGTATCTATAGTTTTGTTACTATTTTAGGTGTACAATAAAGTTTATTCTATTTTATTCTATTCTATTCTATTCTATTCTATTCTATTCTATTCTATTCTATTCTATTCTATTCTATTCTATTCTATTCTATTCTATTCTATTCTATTCTATTCTATTCTATTCTATTCTATTCTATTCTATTCTATTCTATTCTATTCTATTCTATTCTATTCTATTCTGTGATGATGTTGACGTATTGATGGAATCATGTCTGTCGGAAAGATTATCTCAAATAAAGAATGCCAGAATGTAACTTCTCCAAAGAAAATGCTAATTTTTTTTTATCCTATTCCTAACAAATCTTAACTTTTAAGCTTTTCTGTATAAATTCACAAAGACTTCGTCGTCATCATCAAAAAAGAAAAGACTCCCTATTTCTGTATCATTTATCAAAAGAAAACCTAAAATGTCCTAAGCATAATTTTCGAGATCACTTTGGGCTTTTTAGAATCTCACCTTTAAATCTTTGATCGTTCGGGATATGCAAAAAACCATCATCATCTGGGTTTTTCCAAAAGTTGTTACTAAGTATATTAAATTAATTCGTTTTCGTTTTCGTTTAACTTTGAGTGTTACGGTAAATACGGAAAATTACGTCTTTACACAAAATATTATTATAAATATTCATTTTTATATTTTAAT
This sequence comes from Mythimna vitellina, assembly GCA_949316375.1. NCBI lineage: Eukaryota > Metazoa > Arthropoda > Insecta > Lepidoptera > Noctuidae > Mythimna > Mythimna vitellina. Next base: position 9,032,544 of record OX438706.1, on the reverse strand, counting down.
AAAAAAAGATCTTTGCACGGGGCCCTTTGGTAGGATTTGCTACAGGCCGGCCGTGCTGGCTTAATCCGGCACTGGTTGTGTAATGGTGAAACATTTACTGATAAAGTTTGTACGAAGTGTACCTACGGATGTCTGTAAGTACATTGTACAATACGCTACACGACATCATGTAATACCGAGACATGATGCTTATACAACGTGCTTAGTGACTCAGGAACTGTCTCGATAGTCACGTTGCAAAGTTAAGCAAATTCTTAACAATAGGCGGTGCCGGTGGTACTAAATCTTTATATATGTTGATGCATTGAGAGTAGGCAACGACATAATTGTGTCTGAAAATTCCAACCACGATTTTAGAAGTCGACTCTATTTAGTCATTGGTTGTCTCACTCCCACATGGCAAAAAAATATATGACACACAATTCGAAATTGGAATACGAATGTAACCCCGTGCAATCTCGCTATTTTACACGCGTGACAGTGCTGCGTATGTGTGCGTGCGATATCTGGCATGTGTATGGAGTTGTGTGTATGTATTTTATGTGATATGTGTATACAACGTGCGTGGTGACGATGAGTCACGGACCGGCCCACGTTGCGCCCGCGCTGCGCCGCGTGTGACGTCATAGACAACGTGCGTAGACGAGTTGAGAAGTGAATAATGGAATCTAGACATGTTATATTTTTTAAGTTTAATTTTTTTTTAATAAAAAAAATTAAAAAAGATTTTTATAAAGACAATATTTTCAACGTCGTCGTCGTCAACGGATGTCTGTCTAAATACCTACATGTCTTTAAATAGTTATTGTTGCATTATAAAAAATAAAGCCATTTAAATTAATTAAATAAAAATTTAAATATAAGGACAATGATTGGATTAAAATACTACTACAAAAAAATGAAACTACTCAATAATCATAGCAATATTATTGTCCTGTACGCCTTCTAACCACCCATCTAAACTCGTAACCCCATCCTCGGCTACACGTCTATTTTTTTCAAACATCACACGTTATCTTGAAATAATAAATAATTTTACTAATCATTTAGTACATTTTAGTACCACGTGCGGTAGACACTGGTCCTGTATATAAAACAACACGTGTTTTTTCATGCGCGGTGTGAGCTCCCGGCCGAAGCGGTTGGGCCCTAGAGTTGTCATGTTTAGTGGGGTAATTTTCCCAAGGAGATGGGAGGATTGAAGGGAAGATTTTGTGAGAGGACTGTGGACCGGTTGGTTATCTTAAATGTTGATGATTTTAATATGTTTTTGGTACAATTTTCTCGTTAGTTATCCTTCAATTTCATTTTTATTATATTAAAATATTTCATTTAAAATACACGAGATATCGTTAAATCAGTGCCTTTAACTTTATATAGTAAAACACAAAAGGTAATAAGGATACTATAAAGTTGTTTTATTTTACGCTTTGTGAAAATTATTACTGGCATATTTTATTAAACTATACTTTTATGCCCGTCAAGTAACTTTATAGTCATTTTGTAATAATTATAGTTCTACTAATAGAAGTGTGACTTGTACGGAAGCTATTATAAAAAAGGATAACTCTTAAGGTAACGGTCAATAAAATAACGTCACGTAGAAGTCGTAAAAATAAGTACTATAATACCCTTGAACGTAGTACTGTGGGTACTTTGTTACCCTTCCGGCTACTACTAATTTATGAAAAGTAGACAAAAAAAAAAATTTTGATTCCTATTATGCAGTTTGGATGCAGTTTTTCAGTAAGTGTTTAAGAAATTGCATAGCAATTTTCACAAATAACAAGATTATTATTTTAGTAAATGTTTTAGTTCCTACTACAGGCTATTACTGAAAAGGTTCAAATTTATATACCGCGTAGTAGTGCCTAGCTCCTGGGGTGGCAGCTGAAGCGTGAGAATAACGGACATTCTCACACTTCAGCTAGCCCTCACGTTTGCGGCCAGAAGGAGGTTTTACTGTGTCCTCCGGGCGGTCCGAACAATTCTTCCGCGTGAATCTGAAACAGGAACCTTTCAAACTTGCCATGTACGGTGAGGGCCTGTGTCATGTGGAAGGTGAGCACGCTGTAGGGTCCACGACGTCCTCCAGCCACTTCTCAAAGGAAAGACTTACCGCTGCCATTGTGGCGTGCCCAACGCTATCTTTCGGCAGTCTCTATCTTATAGCCGCTATGAAATCCAACCAGAACTCTTGGTGTTGCAATACCATTTACAGTTCGTTTATATGTGCAAGGGTTATTGCCTCCAAATCTTACTGCGATCGGCCGGCAAGGAGGCTCAACGCTTCGCGGGAGACCGTGCTGATGCGTGTAAAATTTTAACAGAAATCAGGTTTTGATGATTATTTGTAGATCGTTTTCGCTCTGCGTAGCCAAATGTAATAATAACATAATTTGTAAATACATTTACGTGAAGTGTGCATATACCTAGAAAAAAAAAAAATTCAAACGAAAATATCATACAGTTTTCATTCATTGGCACTCTTACAACTGACTGCAAAGTATCCATCCATACTTCTGATATATTGAACCCAGTAAGAAAATATCAGTCAAAACAATGGCCTATTATTATCTGACCTTTTATCATGACGTAAAAAAAATTATTCACTCTTATCAGGGTAACGTAAACCGTAGCACTACAACACAATGCTCCGTCTCGCTCTAGTCGCCGATACAAGCCGAAAACTCCAGCACCACCGTATTCGATTTTCAAACTGCCTCGCCAAGCTAGCTAACTCATTTTACGTTCGGTATTGAGATAGTTCGCACGCGTTCTTCTCTCAATAGTGTATTCGTTCTAAATTTTGTCAATAAAATTGACAAGTCGTGTTAACTGTTCACCCAGTGTTTAAAAGCTGTGTTGTTTAGCCACCATGTGTGAGAAAAGGACCAGAAAGATTAAGAAAGGTACGGTTTGATTTCTTTTTGTTGTAACTTTGCGGCACTGCCTAGTTTTTTGTCATGTTTGGTTTGGAGTTTTATGGGTGGGATGAAATGGGAGTCAACTCTAATGAAAATGTAGATTATAACGAAGACATTAGTCAATATTGCTGTTATTGTAATGAGGTATTAGTTGATTTTTATACATTTCTCGGTACTTTTCTGTCAAGGTTCATTAGTTTCGTTAAATATTCTGTCAATTTCTTTTATGTCCGACAAGATGGGTTAGGTACTCCAACTTCTTTTTACTTATATTTTACCTGTTCATAAATTGATCATATATCATCATTATTGTTTTTCTTATTATGAAATAACACTCGGTCCCGGTCCGTGAACATCGATCTATATTATTTTCTTGTTCAGGAATCTAGTTGTTTTGCTTTCTAGGCAAATGTTTATGATCGCACTTACATACCCAGGCCGGTAGAGGAACCTTTTTCCTACATAACCTACTTCTTCGGAATAAGGCATTGTGAGCTTTCATTTTTAAGGAATAAGCTTCTATTTAGCTTGCAAACGTTTATGGTTATTGTAAAATTCTAACAATAGTTTTGAGTTCGAATCATAACAGCTAAATAGCTATGCGTGGCCTTTCACAACGCTGTAACTGACCTATCTCAAGGTAAAGGTTTCATAATATGCTTCATATAAGCTGACTGTTTATGATTACAATACCTATTTTAAGATCACCATTTACGTACTGCAGGTACAGGCACCTGAATTAATTGAGTCCAAGTCAAAGCTATTTATCTATAGGTTCCTACATATAAATAAAATTGAACTGTCAGTAATATCATACATTTGATTATTAATGCATAAGAAAGTAGGTAGGTATATTCGATCACCTATTACAAAATTGCCATTTTAAATGTTTGGTCCGGCTAATTGGGTGGACCGATTTTGACGAGACTTTCACTCTATAAATAGCTCATATTATAAGGAGTAACTTAGGTTTACTTTTAAAAAAGAATTAGAGATCCACGAAAAAAAAAATTTTTGACGAAATGGCATCGTGCTGTTTTACGAGTGTGACGCGGACAAAGTCACAGGCACTAGCTAGTTTGCAATAAATGCGGTACAAAAGATGGTATAGGTAAAATTATCAAAATAGAAAGTGCTAAAAGTAAACAAAACTACAAAGTTTTTTTTTCTAAAATTTACCCCCTAAGAGGATGAAACGGGGTCCAAAATTTGAATTGAGAAGCCTACTTTCACGCAGGTAAAGACGCTGGCAGAAAGTAGTATATTATATACTTAAGTAACTAAGATTTCTTAGAAGGCCTATTAAAATTTCTTAGAAGGCCTATTACACATCCGGAGTAGTTATAAGTAACTCCGACTGATAAACTTATCAGTAGGTAGGTATGTCTACAAACACCTTTGTTGATTATCGCGAATAATTGAAGTGAAAAATAAATATACAAACCAATGTTATAATTATTTTTCCTGAAATTGCAGTAGTTGTGAACATTTCGACACCTACGCATAAGGTCATATGGCAAATAGTGCATTTCTTCAGTTTTTTTTTTGTTATTCTTAATTATGTAAGTAATTTGTGAAAATTCCTCTAACCAATGTGTTTGCATTATGTATTCAATAATCAGTTACCTTACTGGTAGTCTAGTACCATCAATTTATTTTTCTTTTTTTTAGGCCAGCTACTGTCAGCTAAAATCCTCTTTAGTTGTGTTCAGTTTTATTTTTTTTTAAATCTGGAACATGATTCAAATTATGAATCACAACATATCCTAAGATTTAAGATGTTGTATTGCGATATTTAGTTACAGAATTCGTTATTTTGATTATGCTTATTATCTTGTTAGGTAACCAGACAGACGCTGTAGATGCAGGTAAAAAAAGCCGATGGTAGATTATATTATACTTTCTTTATAAAATTCGTAATCGCGTCAAGCTTTCCAATAATTTCTAATTGAGAAAGCCACTTCAATATTTTACGTAAAAAATATTATTAAGCTGTGTAAACTGTAAACTGAACTTTTAATAGACATCCAAAGGCTTGAAGTCCGGCTTTGTACCTTTGGTTGCATAAAGATTAAACAAAAACAGCAATGGAAGAAGTTGGTATTTGATGATTTCCCTCCTATAAAAAAGAATAGCATCAAAATCTTAGCCCTTTCCACATTATGGTTTGCTTCTAGCCAAAACACATACAAATAGTGACAAGACGTTCAACAATCAATCGTCAACAAGTCTAGTTAGCTACATGCATTTAATTTAATTATCAAATCGTCCCTGCGTTTCAAAGCAACGTGTTTATCACATTTGTGATAATTATGTATGTAAACCCTGACATTTTGTTTTAAACTCTCAATTTTAGTTAAAAGACGTCACTTGAATTTCATTAAAATGTCTTATCCATGTAATCATCATCGTTCTTTTGCTCATTATTGCAATTTATTCGTGCGCGATGCAACATTACTTCTTCTTTCATATCTACTTCTCTGTCATTATAAAACAAATTATTTTTACACCGCATTCACGTATTCATGTTCGCCATTCGCCTCACCATTCGCCTCATCATTCGACGAAAAATTTGAAACATAATATGAGAGTATGTAAGTGCGGCTTTACTTTAACCGTCTTCCATTGCACTGCATTACCAGTACTACCACACAGTTTACACTAAAAAAAAGTTTTCGTTTGTTAGTCTATGTCATAGATCCGTAGTCTATGTCATCTGTTAATGGTGACCATTAACTCATTCATTTCAGTTCTTTCTATACCACACGAATTCGGGGAGGTTGTTAAATCATATATTTTGATCATTTTGGTCATCAAGTCATTGAGTTACCAAACAATTTGTATAATGAACTGTTAACCAAGCTACATAGAGTAGCTTGGTTGCCTCGGCTGGCTACTATTTATATACAATATCTGCCAAGGCCGTACATTGACCGTTATGTGAAGGCCTATGCACAAAGAGAACGGAGTTCCACGAGACAATAATAACAATGTTTACATGTACTTGTAATGTAGGTATTACAGACTTTACAGACATATTTTATTGCTTTACGGCTGATCGCACATTAACCGGGTTTCTTATCAAAAAGCGGAATAACAATTAAGTGGAAAAAAACTTCGTGTATTCTCTGCAGTAAAGTAATCTAAAACTGAAAATAAAATTAGTTCGTCAATGCCCTTGTTTTTTTTTGTACAGCCACTTTGTAAACATGAAGCGAATCATGCCCAACTGCATCTATTTCAAAGGCTATCTTTTCATTCAATGAGATAAAAGGACAGATATCATTTTTACAATAGCCGTAACATAATGCATCGTAAAGCGAGTACAGTATTTCACGAGTTTTTTTTTTTTTTTTGGGATTTTCACTTCTGTAGTTTGTCAATCGTGCAGCACTGCTTTGCATGAAATTCGCTTATTCTGGTGTTTGCGCAGCGTAGACGCTGCGTAGCGTTGGTCGTAGACGCAATCTAGATATACGTTGCGTGGTTGCCCACACCGTAGCGTAAGCACTGCCTAGTCCTGCGTAGCCGTGTGTAGTCTCCCGTAGGCATGCGTAGCCCTGCGTAGGCATCGTAGCCCTGCGTAGTCGTGCGTAGCCCTCGTAGCCTTGCTTTGATCTGCATAGCCCTGTTTTGCTGGAAAAGCTGCATTACTGTAACTCAGATTATCTATGTGCTTTAAAAACCACTTTTTAGATCTTGATTAGATAAATGGTTGCTTATAGCATAAAAAAATACCAATTATAAATTTATTAATTGATAGGCTACTAAAAAAATACCGTAAAAACTTCCACCACGATGTCTAAAACCTATCAAGAGGTCGTTGGCTTTTAATTTAGCAGATTTAATATCGCATTGTTATCAATGAGAAATACTACAAAAACGGACAATGCGTCAAAATACAACATAGTTTGACCTAATTTAGATTTACTGAACTTTTGCCCAGCTGTGGGACAGTATAGGCTAGATATAATAATAATAATATAATAATAATATTCACACAACTATCACACAACGCCGTCTTAGTCTCAAGCTAAGCAGAGCTTGTGTTATGAGTACTAGACAACTGATAAACATACTTAAATACTTCTAAATACATACATATTATAGATAAATTACACCCAGACACAGAACAAATGATTTTGCTCATCACACAAACATTTGTCCTTGGTGAGAATCGAACCCACAACCTCTAGCATAGCAGTCAGGGCCACTAACCACTAGACCAACAGGTCTGTCTATATATATATATATATATATATATATAATAATAATTATTATTATAATGTAGGTACAATAGGTATATACGTCCTAGTGCATTGGACCTGCGTAGTGGATTACGGCCCATTCCCTTATCCTAGAGAAGAGGCCTGAGTCCCAGCAATGGGAACATTATGAAGCTAATCATACTTATTACTAACACTACATAAAGATATTAGTCTCTTTCTATGTCACGTTTTCTCACATACCTGCTTACGAGTATTTCTCTGCGAAAAATAACGGTTCCGAAAAGAAAGCGGTATTTGTAAATCAATACGGTATAATGCCTAAAGTATTTTTTCAGAAACCTTGTGATAATAACTCATGTACATAAAATATATGAATACCAGAGTAACGTTACTCATGTCTATTTATTGACTGACCCAGTTTCGTAATCAAAGGATTTTTCGCCTCACGTGTTTCGATAATAGAACCGGGCATAAATTCTGAATTATTTTAATACTTAGTATATCTAAAAAAAAAATCTGTTTTTAAGTTGTTATGACAATCGACATGTCATTATATCATATTGTTGTTTTGTAGCATGACATATTTCAGTATAAATTAATTTAGAAATAAAACAGTTGGGAAGATAGTTTTGTTTTTAGAAATGATACAAATTTTACTTTCGTTTGTTTTTGTTTTTCTAAATAAGGCCTACTATCCGGTAGCTTCAAAGTATACACTTAAATGGCACCTTTCGCTCAATCGTGCCGTTGCCGCTTCGTCGAGTGTGTTTTATAATTTTGTATGCAGAACAGGGGGGTTACCATGACGTTCAAAGTAAGATAGTTTCATTCTTATTTCAGTGTGGGTAAGAGACAGAGCTATACAGATTGTCTAGCGCCATCTCTTACCCACACTGGAAATAAGAATGAAACAATCTTACTTCAAAAGTCATGGTACAGGTCCAGGAGTACATACGGTATCGCATCTATGAAGCTTTAGTATATATATATTAATATATATTATTAAATATAGTGTTTTATATCCGTGGTGACCAGATTATTTAATGCAACTCTTTTACAAAAAAAATGAATTGTTTGGAACTAAGGTTCGACTTTCTAACAAAAATAAATTGATAGTAGTTAGGTACGTACTTTATTACTTTAAAACAAATAACAAAAATAATCATTAAAGTATCAACATACCAATTCGCTAGACGGTCATAGTTCACAGTATATTTACTCCATTAAGCTAATGGCCCATGTGAAAACATATTTTATTCCTACTAACACTGGTGACTATGACTGATTAAGCACATTTATGTGGCCACTTTTTCTACAGAGTCATAATATTATAGAGCAGTTATTTATAAATGCTTTTACCTTGAGAAGAAGATGATTTAAGGTAAGTTTCAAGATTAGTAAATAGTTCCTGTAATCACATTTGTATTTTGAATAAACTATGCTACAATTAAAACTCGAATTTTTTCATATTATGATCGAGGCAGAAGTCTCCTGAGCCGCAGGCGCGGCTGTTATGAAGCCGAATGCCACAATCTGTCAAACGACATTTTTCAATAAACTTACGGAGAAATAAATAGACGGGGGTTGACGCGTGACTTGTAGGGGTCGCTTAGCGCTCAGCCTGATACGATAAATATACAATAAACTATGGCTGTGTGAGTTCGTGCAGTTTTCCGCACCAGTACGGAAAACAGTAAATTGTGTGCTTTAAGCCTACCGCTTTTAGGATAGGAGTGAGTTTTGAAGTAAGTGTACTGAAAAATATATTTCAAGGGCTGATTGCACATGTTGCCCAGCCCAAAGCCACTCTTCTAAACAACTTTTATATATAAATTATTATCAATATAATACATCCTACGCGATAACAAGGTTTTAATTGAGTATAGGTGCAGCCAAATGTGATTAATCCCTTAATCTTCGGTTACGGCAGGGGTTCATTATAGGCAGTGCCGCCGCCCGCCGGGCGTCACTTCGTGCTATATGGTAAACGAATTGGTATCGATCAGGCTATTTTGGTACGCGAGGGTAATGCTATTGCTTCACTGATGGGACGACTTTATCATATACCAATAGAAAGATAGATAAAACACTAAAAGCCACTAAAAGAAAAGAACACAACACAGAAAAATCAGAGTTACTTCAAAAATACGTACCTATATTAAAAAAAAAAATGCTGATTTATAGGCGGGATGAGCAGAAGCTAAGTATAGACAAATAACAGATAGCTTGGCGCTGGGGACTGTCAAAAAGTTGAAAATTAATGGGAATTCATCGAAATGTCATGTGATCCATCTCTTAAATTTTGACATTTCGTCAATCGCTATTGCGTCTTATGTCATTAGTAGTGTCATTACTACTAATGACTACTCATATGACAATACTTAGTGTCAGTGACAGTTGTGAAAGTTGAAAACACTGCGTTGTCCGCACATTCTTTTTTCTAGTAGACACTGAAGGAAGTTAGGTATCAGAAGGTCAGAACTTCATTTTACATAAATAAATTATTCAGAACAAATGATAATATTTACCATGAAGTTCTTCTAACCTACGAATTAATTCCTTTATCTAGTGAATAATTTACTAGGAAGATCCCGTTTAGCAAGTTATTTCGTATAAATTTGCTTGTTTAATAGTCTGTTTAATGATAATGATTTTGACTCAAAGAAAGTACAATCAGTCCAAAATGAATTCTATTTATTTAAAATTCATAAACAGTCCATATTTAAAACCGTGTAGAAGGCCCAGCCATCGAAATTCAAAAACGTATTTTGAACCGTTGTTTTTTTAAAGTATCTGACCTTTTTGGTGACGTAACTTTCTTTCAAACTGCTTAAAAATGGACATAACGGTCTGTGATTAAAAAACAAAACTGAATCGTCTTATTATTGAACGCTATTGTATAAAAACTACGTGATTTTCAGTGATAGCAGGGTTTAATATTTATTTATTCGCAATTCGCTTTGCAGTTGGACTTGGTCCGCAACGAGCAGGAATGCCAATGAACTTATGAGGATTAAAATTATGTTTGTGGATTCAACTGGTTTCTTTCTGGGTCATTTTAGTTATTGTTTCTGGTATATAAAAAAAATGAATTTTAAAATTTATCTTGTCAATGAATGCTATACTTTCAAATGGAAATAATAATACTTGCATTATCGGATTCTATAATCGAACTAATTCAATTTTAAATCAGACAATTTTTAAATTAGGGTCAAACATTTTGATCATGTCAAAGCGTTAGTTAGTAAATGTATCTTTAAAAAACAATAACAGCCATTATGAACTGAAGGAAAATTAAAAACACATCTGTCTTTCCTCACTAATTAAGGACATTACACACCACATTCACCGACTATCACATGTTTGATTGCGTGTTCCGTGTTCCAAAACTTCACACTAGCCAACGTGAATGTACTGCAGAACTCTGTAGAAGCAATATTTGCATTTATATTAAGCAGGACAAAGTTTCATTTCATTTATCAGAAAGTGATGCTGTTCTATAACTGGCAGCCATAGTCTGACGGGTGAAAGTTCGTTGACCCGCTCGTGGTGACGTCATCGCTGTCACGTGGTATCTTCGCATTGTTGTAAGCATACCGTTAGCTATGGGAATCGAATTATATTGTTACTTTGTATGTCATTTTCTCGGGTTAATAATACACGTGCGAATCGGATTAAACCTGTTTTCGCTTTTTGAAACAATCATAGCATGTCGATTGGCCATCTTTTATGTGTTTATTACGGAAAGTGGGTACTTAATTTTTTTAAATTACCATTTGAAATAGACAAAATTATTTGTTTTATCCTCGAATAGACAAAGTGGGACTGTTGATACATTTTGCACTTAGCATAATTATCCAATGATAGGACTAAAATCTAAATTTACAAAACAAACAACCTAGGTATTTGAATTTAGTTAAAGACCAAAGGGGATATGTCAGGCATGAAAAAAAATATTACGAGTATGTTTTAATAAAAACAGAATATCCAGAGGATAAATTTAGTTAGGTCTGTCAATATTTTCTACTAGTAATCTACACTTTAGTATTATTGGCAAAAGCTAGTGCCTAAAAAATAAAATAAAAAGCCTTCTATTTTAGTAATACCAAGTAGGTACCTACGACAATTTAATAAAAATCCTATTTCAATAAAAAAGGAAATTACATTTTCGTAACCTAAAACTTTTTAACTAAATCCTTTTTCGTCATTATGTGTTATAATAAATAAATAAATAAAATAAAAAAAATACTTACAATTTTAGAGAACTTATTAAGTTATGAAAACCCATTAAAAATATACAAATCTTCTGCTCTTGTTCTCAATATATTTACATAAATTCATTCCTTTAAATGTTTCTTCTATTCTGGTTTGACATCGCTATTCATAGCGGTCGCCTCTACGACGCAGGCCTCCCCTATATCGCTGCACGCTTTCCTATCGCGCGCTTTCTGCATCCAGTTTGATCCACAACGCGAACGTTGGGTAAATATATCACGCCATCGCTTTCTTTTACCGTCTAATGGAATCCATTTGGTTACCCGCTTTGTCCTTATGTGTTACAATAAAAAAAAAAAGAGATAGTCAGCCGGTGAGAATGACGTGAGCCGGCACCCGATGTCCCGACTCAAAAGTTTGCGCAACGATTTCTCGCCGAGATTTTTTCAGAATAACACCACTGGCTATGTTTTATCGTATTAGGTATAATGAGTTCATTTATTATGCTGAAAATAAGTACGTTCCTAATAGCGGATACCCGATTTGCAACACTGAAAACAATTATTTCAAAGTCACATTGCATGCAATGTGAATGTCTCACTCTGACCAAACAAAATATTGAATGGGATTTACCGCATCCTGAAAATTTAATGAAAACGTGATCGATTTTGTAGTTTCAAGGAAAAACTGTTGCGTAAATGTCGTTAAATTAACGTGAGTGATTTTGTTGTTATTATTACGTGTAAATCTATGTATTTGGAATTACTATAATAATATTTATTATGTTTTGACTCTAAACCACACAGTTAAGCTTTGTAGGCAATTACTTAGTTATATGACTCGATTATTTGGTATTCAAAATCGCAAAACGCACAAATATTACACTATTCAATTGAGATCCAATTAATCACAAACCTAAAAATAGGCCTATTAAAAAATCTTCTCGCATCTAAATCTTTTATGGTACGACTGCGAGCAGATAGATAAAAGTGGTAGCAAGAAACTAGGCGCAATGTAACGAATTCGCTTTGATGTAACGTCACAACGTGACTGTCTGCAGCCTCGAGCTGTCTCACGTTGCAAGCTGCATGTCTGCAGTGCAAACACTGCAGCAGTCTGCATGAAAGTCTGTGTTAATTCTTTAGCCAATCACGTGGCTGTTACACGCGCATCGCTGTTTTTATTAGCGGGTTTTTGAACGTACGCCGCGCGCCCTCCGCGTAACGTGACTTACCGCGTTTGAGCATTGTGTTGTTTGACAGATTGTTTTTTTTTTTATAAATTAACTGCAAGCAGAAGTCTCTTTGTTTTGTTCCTTTAATTTTTTTTTAAAATTTCCGGCGCAGTTTAACGAGAGTCGAAACAAAGGATTTTTGACGGTTGTTTTTGTAACTTTAATTAGATGACGATGTATGTTAGATAGGTAGGTTAGGTAATGCTGACGTATTATTGACATTTATTATCAAGTGGTAAGATGTTTGTAGGCATTCCACGTCTACTGAAAGCTTTCGCATTGCCTTTGAATAGTGAAACTTTTGCGGGCTACATAAATGTTTTATATAAAACTTTGTAACGAATAATTTTCCTGTTTTAATCCTATTTCGGAACAAATGGTTATTTAATGTTAACTTTACAATGGACATCCGAAACCTTTTTGTTGTTTCGGTATTCAAAAAACTTTGAAACTTTGATAAAAGTTAACATTAACCGAAACTCATTGTACCATTTCGGATGCCTATTGTAAAGTTTCTCTCCCTGAAGCCCAAAACTTTTTCAACTCTTTTTTTAAACTTTCATTTTTATTTTTATAATGTGAGCCGCCAAACTTTTTCTTAATAAAGTAAAATATTTTTTTTTTAAAAGATAATAACAAAGTGCACCAATATGTAGGTATCGCTGTAAGCGATGCGATGCGAATGCCATTACACCTATAGAATTTATTTTGGTTGAATACACCATACAATATTTTTTAAATAAAATATCTGTATAATCTTCACGCAATCACAATGTAGGTGGGGATATGCAGTTTCCCCGAGCGGGTCAAGGCACTAGCATCCTGTACAACTTACACACCTACACATTATATACGGTACATATAAATACACGATATGTACTTATATGTATGCTTTCGGAACGGCTGGCTCACAATTCTGCCTTGAGCTGACTACTACAATAGTTTACAATATTTTGAGACACAGGTTTCAGTTACATACTTAAATGACCTTAATTATTATAAGTTGGTGTTTTTTTTTTCTTTATTAATCTAAAGAGGGTTTAATCTAGACAGATTATGCCAGCCACATCGTTACAAATCACCTCAATTTATATTTCACCTCTTTTTTAAATTTATTTATGTGCTTAATTAGTAGGTGCTCTAACATACGTGACTTTGTGCATGTCATTATACGAATTTCAACCAGTAATAGGTAAATTCTTGGGACTGCAGGTTCAACTTCCTAAAAAAACCAAGTCTTCCACCGCGTCTGTCTGTATGCGATATATTCAAAAATTACCTACTTAACGTATTTGTGTGTTAGTGATTCATGAGGACGGTTTAGAACTTTAGATGATACATGCATATTATTATTATTATATCAGATAATAGCCGAGAATTTTAAAAGATTTCAAAAAACTTGCGAAACCACGATGGCTCGTCGTAAGTATAAAATAATTAAGGGTTAGATTAGGAATGACAAAATTACATTTTTGTCATTTTGTCGCTATTTTGGATTATTGTTTTGGTATCGTATGTACCTTTTTCTTCATGGAGCAGTGGTGTCCGAATGGTAACGGTCCTGACTTACGAGCTGTAGGTCGCGGGTTCAAACTCAGCCAGGCGTATTACTTTGTGTAATTTATTTCATCACGATGTTTTCTTTCACCGTTTTGAGAGCAGTGGTGCTCTCAAAACGGTGAAGGAAAACATCGTGAGGAAACCGGCATGTCCTAAAACCAAAAAATTCGAAGACATGTGACATCTACCAACCTTCACTGGGCTTGCGTGGTGGATTACGGCCCATTCCCTCTCCCAGAGAGGAGACCTGGGTCCCAGCAGTGGGAACATTAAAAGGCTGATTATGCTATGCTATTGTATTTACCTACTTGAAATGTTTTGATCTTTGACATGCTCGTCATTTGTAAACGAACACAGGCATTGTTCCATTGTTGAGCGATTATATCGTACGACGATGTTTATGCACTGCACGTGGAATAAAAAAAACATGAAGTCTTGCTTAAACTTTCTGAACATTTGGGGTCATTGCGAAACGTCGAAATCATGACACTCTCCAACCAAGCTGTAATTTTTTATAACAATTAACTAACAATATTTTTCCATCTTTCCAGGTTCCCACCTTACCCGTCTGCGGGAAGCCAGACGCATCCAACGGCTCCAGAGGCTGTCATCACCATCCACCAGCGATGACAACACCACCGTATCGGTGTCAGTATCACCTTGCCCCGTAGTCGTTGACAAGAATGCCCAGAACCGAGTCATCCTCGAACTGGCATGGAAGACGGTCGCCCTAATGCACAAGAACAGACTCATCCAACAGAAGATCATTGCCCTGAAAAAGGAAACCTCAGAATTCGTCGCCGCTATAATGAATAATCCTGAAAACAGAAAACGCTACGTAGAACACATCCGCATGTACGGACCCACGGCACAACCTCAAAAACAAAACGCAGAAAATACGCCACTACACCTAGAACCTAAGGTGTAAAATCAACTGCGATTGACTCCTGAACAGAATGAATGATTGATTGAATGAACGAATGAGTGATGTTACTTTGTTCAGCGTGAATGATTGATTGATTCGAAGCCTGTTGTTAAGTTATTTAGCTTTTTATCTTTACTTATAGACCTTGTATACTTATAGGTTATATAGGTAATAATGTCTGACATTGATTGTGATCAAATTATGTAAGAATCATTGTTGAAATCTTCAATTCTTAGCCGTGTCTTCTAAGTGATTATCAAAATTATCAGTTCCAGTCTATTTCTAAATGTTTAAGATTTCAAATAGTTATTACTGTTCAATTAGTTTACCCATACTTCAGCAATAAATAAAGAAAAAAATGCAGTGTCTTAAGTGAAAATGTTGTGGCTAATGATAACTTCTTAATGTTAGAGGTAAGCTATTAAGGAGGTTGTAAGTAAGAGGCTGTTATTGATAAGGTAGTCCATCTTCGTACCATTCGGTCAAACATCGGACCGTCAGGGTTTGAAAAAATGTTATGGCGTATTTTTTACGCGGAGCCGGGAATATAGGGTAAGACGATGTTTTAAGGGTTATTTAAAAATATGTAGTGACGCTTTATCGCCTTTTTTGTTTAGTTTAGATGTTTTAGTATACATATTCCAATGATATGTAAAATGATGATTGAAAAACTAAAATTCTGATCATTTATCTAATTGATAAATTAATATGGTACGAAGAACTCGCAGTATGGTTTAAAAAAAATACTCTTAGCTCGTAAAATAAGTTAGAGTTTAATTTAGTCTACAAAACACCTTTGTATTCGTTAAGCAAACACGGTTTCTTGAACCAAGTGAAAATAAAAAAGAAAACTTTTTGAGAAGCTCATTTTTTAGGAAAAATGTTCTCATTGATATGCCCTTTATATTTATGACAGCTCATTAATTTAGGTTATAATTTTGTAGGTAATTACGTTCTAGTAATCCAAAACCACCGATTTGTGGATGTCCTAAGTGTGAAAATCTCTTAAAAAAAGAACAGTGATTAATATCAAAATCATCGTTAAGTTGAGCTTCTCAAAAGGGGAAAAAGAGCTCTTATGTTTAACTGCGTATATTAAAAGCCTAACTTCAAAAACTGTATCACTTTTCGGACGACAAAAAAATAAAATTACAACTGCACCCTCCTGCCATCTAGCGGGAAAATTCAAAATCAGTTAATTCCCTTGATTCAATCAACCGTGTCACTCAGCCTTAATCTAAATTGCATTTAATAGAAATTAGTATTTAATCAAAATGCACAGATCTACCAATCACTGTGTTCACTTAACGTACGTATTTATACTGATTCCAGTATATTAATCACAAAAAACATTACTTTAAGTATTATAATTATGCGAAATGTTTTGCATCTTTGTATGATTTTTTGATGCGTTAGTAGGATTACTTAAATAATGTAGAATTGAATTCATAATTCGAGTTAATTTCAATCTATATGCTGCCAAATCAATCATCAACATTTTAAATGGACTGTATTAAAAAGGTCCCAAAGAGGTTGCAATAGAATTTGAATTTTGTTCTAATGTGATAGTTTTAAAAATCTCGAATTCTGATTTCAAATGCAGAAAGTAAGGATCCTAAATTACAGGGAGTGCGAAATTCTAAATCGTAAATCCTTTTAAGAAGTATTATCGTATGATTGACTTTAAGCTGTTATTTATAATTTATTGCACAAGGCTCCCTATGTGTATGTTTAATGTACCTACGCTTAAATATTGGCTTTTATGTGGTTTACTTAGATTATAAGTCAATTTTGAAAAATACACTAGTCTCTCGAATTTTGTTTGTTTCCTTGTACACCCTCCTTTACATCTACATTACCCCTATAACTAAGAAAAGTGGTTAGTTTTCCTGATGGCTGACCCTGAACGAGTAAGAGGTACCAAGAAGTAAGTAGTGAGAACCTAGTAATGACCGACCTAAACTTGATTTACAGCCGAAACCGTAACCTGTTAGGCTCCTGTTTCGGCCATAATCCGAATCTGAATTGGTAACAAAAATACTAAAATAAACATTTTAAAAATAATAATATTACACAACTTCCACACAACGCCATTTAGTCCCAAACTAAGCAGAGCTTGTGGTATGAGTACTAGACAGCTGATAAACATACTAACTTATATATTTCTAAATATGTACACATTATAGACAAATTACACCCAGACAGAACAATTAATGATCGTGTTCATCACACAAAAATTTGTCCTGGGTGGGAATCGAACCCACAATCTCCGGCTTAGCAGTCAGGGTCACTGACAACTAGACCAACAGGCCAGTCAAAATAATCGTCGAATACATGAAAATTATAACACGTGCATAGATGAATGAGTCAGTAAATTTTAGGTATGTCACAATCGATCGTCAGCTTAAAGACGCTATTTTCGGTCAAGCCGAATATTTTGGCCGAAACCGAACCTCCGTTCCATCCCTACCGAGAAACTTTCAACACAGATATAAAGCAGACTAGTTCGTGGTTTGGTGATTCAGTCTATAGCACGTCTATAGACCTCACGTTCCTAGGTAGGTATATAAATCATACCTGCTGGTGACAGTAAAAACATTAATTGGTTACCTACAGTTTAAAGGTACGGTAAACCGGAGATTTTTGTACCTACCTAGGTAAATGACACAGGTCAATTATGGGAAATATGCTTTATACTAATGCTATCAACTAAATATTGCACTCAATAGGTAGTTAGGTACCTATAATACTTACGCGCTGTCGCAAAGCGCTTCATCAAAAAGCAAACACAAGATAAGCAGAATTCGACAAAAATGACGAACAGAAGAGTTTCTATAGAAGTTCATTATTTGCACCAATGCATGACTTAATTCCGCCATCTCATTTCTACCATCGGACAACCCGATGTACGGCGAGTATCCACCCTTACGTTGTTGAATCCTCTACGGTCCGGACTAAGCGTTTCGCCTCGTCATTTATACCGCGAACATCGCAGGACTGGAACAATTTGCCTGCTGAGGTCTTCCCGTCCGATTATTGCGACTTTGAAGTACAATGGCTGCGTGTTTCTTTGTGTGGAAAAAGTGATATGCTGTGCGGTGGCTACAGTACTCCCCCTCTATAATTTGGGTGTCTTCAAGGCTAGAGTGAATAGGCTCTTAATAAACTAGTGCGCCTCACCATCAAAGATGGCATCACTGCTTACCATCAGGTGGGATCGCAGTCAAGCAGTAGTTTATATCAAATTAAAAAAAAAAAAATTCGGTAGCTCCCATCATTTCAGCAAAAAGACGTTTCCGATTCCGTTCTTACTGGAACTACCAAACAAGACAGCAATATGTATGATCTATGCCAGCTACAGGCTACCAACTATCTAGGTAGGTACCTACGTGCTAATAGATAAAAGTAGTTTTAATCCATAAAACATTTAATTATAACTTCAAAACTATGTTCAAGTCTCTATTCGAATATCAAAAATGATGAGCGGCGGCGATGAGACGCGGCGACTTAGGGATGCGCTCATTCATCGATTATTATAGTCTAACACTACCTACTTAGGTGCCGTTAATTCAAAGACAAGTCAGAAGGTGCTGTTCAGTTTAATTAATAGGACATTAAACTTAGATCGCATGTGACTAAGTATATACCTATATGATTTATACCTAAGTACCTATTATGATTTAATTGTAGATCTATCTAGGTACTAGGCTGCTAACGGTATTAACCAGCTCATCGATCGAAAGCTAGTTGTTCTATATTTAATGGCGTTTCTAACTAACTAGATACTGACCCCCTTTTTTTAAAACAATAAAAAAGCATAGACTAGAAAGTATAGGAAACCATAGCCTTTAGAGGTAAATAACCCGGTTGCTTATACTATCATAAAATTGTAAAGGAGTTTAATAATTGAGCTGAATCTGTAATTGTTTGGTTTTGTAAGTTGATTAGTCGCTACTAAGTTATTTCAATAAAACTTTTAAGAAAGTTCTCATTTATAAAATAATTATTATAAAACTACACCGTCATCTAGTGGCCAGTAGTTGAATTATTGTATTACTGCGATCTAGTGGCTAGTAGCTGAATTATTGTATTGCTGCCATCTATTGGTGAGTAGTAAATCTAATTTATTACTGCCATCTAGTGAGGAATATATTAATATTTTGATGCAGTGCCATCTATTAGTTGCTTAATGTAAATATACTTTATTAATTTTAGTTCCTTTCTACTAGATGGCGCTTTTCAAATAGTAGTTTTATTCCATTCATTTCAAAAGTAATTAATTATTGTCTTTTGACATAATGGGCACTTATAAAACGTCAGAAAGTAGTACTTTTTTCCAATCGGTCGTTTTCAATAGAAAAGTACTGGAAAGAAACCTCATTGATTTGTTTAGGATCACAATATTACGTAAGGTAACAGAGAACAGTGTAAACCAGTCAATATTGTAGAAGGTAGCTACCCTGTAAAAATAAAAAAAAATTAACGTGGATAGAAATAGAAAGTAATCTGTGAGTCTGCGGAATCTCAGTGTCATAAAAAAGTGCCATTTGGTGGAGGTTCAATACCTACCTATTTTTTTTGTGATTTGAAATCATGAAATCACTTTAGCGAAACAAAACAACTGAATGTTTTAGTTAGTAAAAGTCTACAACAACAACTCAACAACTGGCATACACAGAATACACATACACACAAACACAGGACACTAATGAAAATAGGTTCTGAATGTCTGAGAACAATTGAATCTTACCCCTCAAGTGCCGATTGTACATATGTACGTTTGTACAACTCGAATGACCTTGAAAAACGCTTAATTGTCGTTTTGTACACACGTTTGTATGAAATTTATTTGGCCAAAAATTTTGGTTTCTAAAAAATCCAGAAAAATTTTTTTTCATTTTTTTTGGTGATTTTACGTAAAAACGCGCAATTAAGTAATAATAATACCCTTCCGCGCGCGAATACTCTGTGCCCCTCTATCTAGACCTATCCTATACATACATACATACGTAGGTACATACCTACATACACAACAAATAAAATTGAAGTGAAGTGTTTGTTTGCATTATCAACAAAAATTTTTTTACTAAATGCAAGCATACGAAATTGTACGAGTATTAGCTACCTACAATAAAAATGTCTTGTCTGTCTTTAGTTTTGACGAACCGATTTTGATGGAACTTTCACTGACGGATAACTGATGTTACAAGGAGTAACTTAGGCTACTTTTAATTTTCCCATGGGAATGGCATTTCAAATTACGGAATTGGCGGAATTGAATTGTAAAGAGAATAGGTGTTGTTTCTTAAACATTTTCGAAGTTGAAAATAATAATGTCCTGTGCATAATATGTGCCTATGTATTAGTCAATCTATTATTTATACCTATTTGTAAGTGGATCTTATTGAAAAATTAAATGTGATCTGGCTAAATGGGGCTTCCTCGAACAATCTCTTACACAGTTCCAGTGTGGAGCCGCCGCACAAAACATGCGTCACCTGTTATGCTGTCCATCCTCCACGGAAGTTTTGAAAGTTCCGTCCATCATCCAAAATGACGAATCCGAAATTATTACCTTGATATTTTGTTTTCTTTTTTTTTTCAAAATAACAGCAAGCGGTTTTTATCACCGAATTTAGTGTCTCGAGCCAAAAATCGTTCTCCTTCAACGAAAGTATATTCAGACGATATTTCAACTTCATCTATAGTCTGTGGTTCTTTAGGCTTATGTTTTTTCCTGACACGATGAATTATTTGTCTCGAAGCATTTTTATTCCGCAGGCCATATGCGCTTGTGCTGGGAATAGCCTCCAAATTAGCTTAGATGATCTGTACAGGTGTCATCGAAGAAGCAGCCGCGTCTCGTTTTAGTTTTTTTTTAAATGATATTGATTGCAACAATGAAGCATTAGGAGCATGAGAGTGTTCAGTCATATTTTTAATTACAGAATGTTCATTACCTGTACAAAATTTGGTGGTCGTCGTAGTACGTGAATACTGCTTCCTGCACTTTTCAGGATTTATTCGAAGCCAATAACAGAGCTGTACAGGTTGCGAAACAGGATCAGAAAAAAATTGTATGAGTGCATCGACACGAAAAGAAGAAGAAGAACAAACATGATCATTTGTGATGTTCCGAATTCAAAATAAAATGTTCCTTCACAATATAGTGTAATGTTTTGATTCATATTGGAAGTGATTCGCGAGCGCGAAACAACTGAATGAAATGATCAAAAGTTAATAAAACTTTGGGAGGGAAACCTTACGAGCATGGTCATAGAAATCATTCAAATAATCAGTACATATCGCTCAGTTGGTCAGTCCTAACGTGTACGACATACTGACGGGCATCGCGGCGCGACAATCATGTATTGAAACATCATTTTCGACGATTGAACGTAATGTTCCGGAGTTGTGACCTATACACTATTTATTGACGTTCGAAAAGTTGTGAAAAATAGCCGTTTTACTGCTTCATAAAGAATTTTTGCGTCAACGATATGTTGTTTAGATGTTTCATACAATTTTAGAAGTGAATTTAGTCTGTTATTTTTTAATTAGTTATTTTGTACGTAAGTTGAAGTGACAAGTGTTGCTATTTTTTCTCACAATAGGTAATAATAATAACATTCCACAACTATCACACAACGCCGTCGAGTCTCAAGCTAAGCAGAGCTTGTTTTATGAGTACTAGACAACTGATAAACATACTTATATATTTGTAAATACATACATATTATAGATAAATTACGTCCAGACACAGAACAAATGATCGTGCTCGTCATAAAAACATTTGTCCTGGGTGAGAATCGAACCCACGACCTCTGGCACAGCGGTCAGGGCCACTAACCACTAGACCAACAGGCCAGTCCAATAATTAATAGTTCCAGTCCAGTCAATAGTTCATAAAAATATGCAAGGATGCCTAACATGATTGCATGCATTGTTTTACGTGCTTATCAACATGGATAACCGTGCACAGTTCCTATACTTATTTTTCCCGTTTAATTCTGCAGCCATGATAACAAAGTTTTAACTAAACGATTAAAACATAAATTATTTTAATAGTTTCCATCAGTTTACCTAAATATTCGATAAAACAATTCGGTTGATTTTTTCAAACTATCAGTTTTTTAGATTGAGGTGGTATTAATAGAAAACTTAAATATACAACGTTTCATAAAAACAAATTACACTAAACTTATGTGCGTGTGTATTTTTATTACTCCTTCCTTATAATAGCTGAATAGAGTGGGATGAAACTTGTCACACGGACAGACCATGTCGGTCTGCGGGAGTGCTCAAAACTGTCACCGCAGCTCTGGCAAATGGTGGTAAGGAATACAGGTGGGTTTTAGTAAGCAAGTATCTGATACTCCTTTTTCTCCATCCAGATCGGGAGAAGCTATACCTAAAAAAGAGATCATGTCCAGGATATACTCACTTTTTGTTCTACATAATCAATGCCTGCCTATCAATGTTCCCACTGCTGGAACTCATGCCTCCTCTCTAGGAGAGGGAATGGGCCGTAATCCACCACGTGGGCCCAGTGCGGGTTGGTGAATGTCACATGTCTTGGAATTTTTGGTTCTAGGACATGCCGGTTTCCTCACGTTTTCACCAGATCCCCTTCTAATGTCAAAAGCCATTATGATTTAGGCCCCAAACCGCCTCATAACTCGATGGAAATTAGTGTTCTAACTTAACCTAACCTCAAACTTTAAACATGGATATCTCCGTAACAATGAGGTTGTGCGGGTTGGGGATGGTACAGGGGGATAGACCTGCCTTCGCCCCCCTCCCCCATCCCTCTCCGACCCTTAAATCGACGGAAATTTTAACTCCGGTATTTAACAATATAATAACCGAATTTTTAACAAACGTGTTATGAAAATTTGTTTAAAAATTTGAAATATTTTTATGGCGAAGATGAGCAATCAATATCTTATTAGTCATAGATGCACACAACCGTAGGTGTCCGACATAAACTTCATACGTCAACTGTCTACGAAAACAAATGAAAGCTATTAATAAATCATTTTCATGAACACATAAACGTATGAACCCGTTTTCCGTTTACGTTGAACATGTAATTACCTAAACTTTTCATAACAGATTGTATCGTAATCCTCTGTCGTATCTAGCGTTACCATGACCTAATGAAATGTCAGTCATGCGATCGAGAATGAGGGATGGAGCATTCTGTATACGGTGTCTATGACATCGACGCACAAACGAATATCACGGATCCAGCCCCCCCCTAGCCAAGTTACAACCTTTTCGTTTCGATTCTCTTTTCGTTGATTCACATACTGGGAAGTCAAAAAAAATATCGTGCAAGTGCGAGTCAGATTCGCACTGAGGATTCCGTACAAACTTACCTATAAAAACAGTTCAATTCGCGAATTGAGTTACGAAGATTTTTCCGAATCGCAAGAAAAGTTTTTTTTTGTGACGTAACTAAAATTTACAGTTTTCAGATTTTTTCTTATACTTGCGCTATAAGCCCTTGCTTTATGTCAAATTTCAAAATTCAAGGTCTACGGGAAGTACCGTGTGAATTTTTATTTCCTTGTGAGTGTCGAAATACACGTTTTCTTTGCGATATAAGCAGCCGTTTTATTTTTTTCGTTAACTTAGAAGTTCAAGGTACCGGTTTTAATTTCAACTCGATAACTCTACGCTTTCCTGAGATAAAGGGTCTTGACAGACAGACGGACGGACTACAAAGTGATCCTATAAGAGTTCCGTTTTTCCTTTTGAGGTACGGTACCCTAAAAATGGATCGCATTAAAAGTTCGTGGTAGGGCATCAGCTTCGCACGAGTGCCATGGCGAATTTGGGTAACCGAAAGCTACATGACAGGTGTGGTTTTAATCAAAAAGACACGCCCAGAAGAAGTCATTGATTGACATCCCAACTTTAAAAAAAAACGTTTGCTAATCTTTTTTTTTATGGGCGTTACAAATCTTTGAAAATCTCTGATTTCTAATCTCTCTACTATAATATATATGCAATCCTTCGTCATGAATTATTCAATCTTTTAAGGCGTATAGTCCCTCGATCAGTCTGACCGGAGTTAAATGCACACATACTGCCGCCTGCGCCCGCATAGAGCCCCGCTGAGCTGACCTTTGAAACCATTTTTTTTGCGATATATTGATTAATTTAGATATTACGTAAACATATTTCTAAAAATAAAAGCCTTTTAAAAGAAGTAGGGAAAACAAGCAAAAAAATATTGTTGTTATTTTTTTTTAGATTACCTTATTATTTTTATCCCAAAAAACACGCCTGGGCAAAATGAACGAAGCCGAGGGGAATAGCTAGTCGTTCCTAAACAAAAACGGTTGAAACCAAGGTCGCCTAAATTTGGAATGAAGTCGCCATAACCCATAAGTTATGTGGACAATTCTATCGACAATAATCGAACAACCAATCAAATCAATTCTCATAGTAATCGGTCCCTCTTGTAGAAATAATTCAGTCAATCAGGAATGTATGGCTTTAATAGTGACTCTTGCGCACGTGTTGTAGGTACAGTCAACTACATACTAATAGGGGAGAGTGGAGTAATTACGGACACTTAAGAAATTTTTTAAATCTAGTTCATTCTATCAGAAAAAAATACTTTTTACAAAAAAAAATGCAACTGACTTTAAGCTATTTAAAGCTGCTCATAACTCAACTACATAAAATGCATACAAAGTAAAAACTAATAATAAAACATGTGGTGATGACCGTATTTAACCCTTATTGATTTTAATGGAAATCGTACTGTTCGTAATTACCCCTTAAACTCATAAACAAAACTATTTTAAGAAAATATATTTACATTAATACAATTACCAAGTTATTTGCTTTTTTGCCCATTTTTTCGAGTCCTCTAAAAGTTTTACTGTCCGTAATTACCCGCTGTCCGTGTTTACCCCACTCTCCCCTACTTGCATTACGAAAATTACTCATATTACATAAAGGGTTGTGTTGTTGGGTCATTCAGTTCCCTTCAAAATAGTTGAGTTGAGTGGGGCTGATGCACGCTTTATGCTCAAGTACGGGCGCTGTCAGTTGAGACTGGTCATCTTTTAACTGCATAGCATAGCATAGCATAGTTGGCCTTATAATGTTCCCACTGCTGGGACTCAGGCCTCCTCTCTAGAAAAGGGTGCTTGAGGCCAGAGAAAATACAAAACACAAAGAAACCAATAAATACCTAATTAAAAAAAAAAACAAAACTTTAATATAAAGTTTATTTGAACTTGTAATTCCAAGTCAATCCAAAGATACAACACTTCAAAGCAACCCGTTTTTAAAAATGACAATTTCATACTTTAACCCCTAATATTTAAGCTAAGTTTCAAGTTCATTGACCCAAAGAATAAAATATTGCATACAAACGAATTTCTACCTTTTCGCCCCTTTAAAAGTTGAATTTGTAAAAACCCCGTCAGTTTCTCCTTTTATTTGTATAGATAAGTTTTTAATTTCTGTAAAGGCGCTATGTCAAATTGGCACCACTGATGTGTGATTGACTGTACTAAAGGGTAAAGCATCCACGTTTGACCATGATTGTATCTTTGACGTCACAGGGGACCGCCATCATGAATTTAGGAGTTCGATAGGACATTGACGCTATAGAAAAATTGGAACGGTATTTTAGTACTAATGATTTAAAAGCAAAATTATTTTGTAATAACAATTTGTATAGGAACATATTTGTTAATTCTCACTTAAACTTCATCTAGTCAAGAGTGAATAGGTTACTTCTAGGCAAGCGTGCTCCATCGTCGGCCACATCATCGCTTACCATCAGGTGAGATAGTGGTCAAACGCGAGTAGGGATTGCAATCCGGATTCTTCGAAATTCGAAAATAAATGAAAAATCCGGATTTTCTTGACATTTTGAAATCTGGTTTTTTAGACTCAAATTCGGTTTTTTCGGATTTTAGTCAAAATTCAGTTTAAAGAATAATATTTGCAGTTATCCATAAATTACCATTAAAAGTAGTCCGAAGGACATTTGAATTGGTAGGGTTCGGTGTAGTGTAGTGTATTTGCGCAAATTTGGCTCGTTTTGTGGATTATTTTAATTGATTTTATTCTGTTATGCTGTGAATTGAGCGAATAAATACATATTTTAAATTATTTATATTATTTATTTCAGTTATATCAAATCAACTTAAAACACTCAAAAGTTGAAAATCAAAATCCAGTTCAAAATCCGGACAATCCGGATTTTTATAGGACGAGAGTACAGAAATTCGGATTTCTAAAAAGTTCGGTATTTTGTAATCCTTAAACGCGATCCAACAATAAAAAAAAGGAAAATCATGTTTAAATGTTTTTTTTTTACTTTTTTACTTTTTTTTTCTTTTACCACACTAGGAATATCTTCTTTATAGTGGTCGCGTTCATAAACATTAAAATTTACATACACAAGACACTCAGACCCGGTACCCCTATCTGTAGACCATACAAATACAGTAGATTTCGGGTATAACGACGATGAAGGGACCACTCTATTTTCGTCGTTATATCCGGAAGTCGTTACAGGCAAAGGTAAAGAGATACAGACACGTACACGTGTATAGTTTATATTCATTTATTATTGAAAATATTTGAACACATAGTTATTCACTGCTACATTTAAAAAATGTGTAGTATTCATCATCATCATCATCATTTCAGCCGAAAGACGTCCACTGCTGGACATAGGCCTCCCCCAAGTGCCGCCACAATGAACGGTCCTGTGCGTCTCGCATCCATCGTACTCCCGCGACCGTTACCAGGTCATCGGTCCACCTTGTAGGAGGCCTTCCAACGCTACGTCTTTCGGTACGTGGTCGCCATTTCAGAACCTTTCGGCCCCAACGGCCATCCGTTCTGCGAGCAATGTGCCCTGACCATTGCCACTTAAGTTTGGCGATTCTTCATGCTATGTTGGTGACCTTGTGTAGTATTAGTTTGCTTCAATTTTAAGTTTACTTCCCAGTTGTTATTCAGAATATCACTTTGTAACTGAACTTACTGAACCATAAATTTAACTCTGAAACGTACACGCTTCCCTTCCTACTTAGCTGAGTAAAGGTCTCCAGACTTGCTGACCCTCTGTGTGGTTGTAAACAAAAGATAAGAAATGTTTGTGAAAGAAAGAAATCTTTATGTCTTTGGCGGCCGATTCCGGTCGCAATATCTGCATAGGATTTCTAGGAATTAGTTACAAATGATTCATTAAAAACATTGCTACACCCGAACTTGGCATTACATCCAAAGTCGCTATAGCATAGCATAACATAGTCGGCCTTATAATGTTCCCACTGTTGGGACTCAGGCCTTCTCTCTAGGAGAGGGAACGGGCCGTAATCCACCACACGGGCCCAGTGCGGGTTGGTGGATGTCACATGTCTTTAAATTTTTGGTTCTAAACATGGTATCCTCACGATGTTTTCCTTCACCGTTTTGAGAGCAGTGGTGATGAAATAAATTACACAAAGTAATGCGCCTGGCTGGGTTTGAACCCGCGACCTACAACTCGTAAGTCGGGGCCGTTACCACTCGGGTGGTGGCAGAGTGCTCTTAATCTCGCTATAGCCACATGAATTTTGTACTAAAGTATGCTTTAAATTCAAGGGATTTAGATCTAACGTCGCTATAGGTAAATGGTCGCTACAACCAAGGTCGTAATAAATTAAATCCACTGTAGAGGAATTTAAAAGGTTAAAAGAATTGTTCCATAAGGGAATCGAACCCACGACACGCAAAGTAGCAGCAGAAACTACTTTTTATCTCTGTAGTCTGTTTCCTTAGTATTATTTTTTTATCTCGGAAGTCTGTTTCCTTGGTATTATTTTTTATCTCGGAAGTCTGTTTCCTTGGTATTATTTTTTATCTCGGGAGTCTGTTTCCTTGGTATTATTTTTTATCTCGGGAGTCTGTTTCCTTGGTATTATTTTTTATCTCGGGATTCTTTTACCTTGGTGTTATTTTTTTATCTCGGGAGTCTGTATCCTTGGTATTATTTTTCTACTATCACGCATTCTAAGCCGAAGCGAAGCTAGAGAGTGGAGCTAGCTAGCTTGGTATTAGTATAGATGCAATACGTATCGACTAACAATGTTTCTCATCCAACAATAAGAAAAATTCCAGTTGTTCATAAGTCGTTTAAAAACAAAAACTGGTCTCCTCTAAAAAATCTTGCACGGTTTAATTACCTGTGGTCAGCATTAAGCTCTATGCCTCTATGGCGTGTATATTGCGTAACAATTTCAACGTAAGACTAAAATGTTATGCAATAACCACTAACCACCAACGCTTAAAGTTACTCGTCTTCTAAGGCCGTTTAACTGCTTGTTTTTTAAATTATATTTATTTGTTATATAAAAGTTAAATTAAAAACAGTAGGTGCTATTGCCCTTGCAAAGAATATACTTCTAAATTGCGAGGACAGTTATAATATCAAAAGTTTTGAACATATAACACATTCGACATTTGAAAGTTACCAAGCTTAAATGCTATATACCAACCTGAAAAAGTTTACTCTGTAATTTTGTGGAAAAAAGAGCCAGAATTACGAGTATAATTAAAAAGAAACACGGGAGCGATAAATTTTTACTCGTACTCGTACATTGTGCATTTTGAAGACTTTCAGAAGTTTTGGGCGGGATTTCTTCGAGTGAAATTTAGTGGTAGTTTTAATTATTCACAAATTGATTCCGAGAGAATATTGTGACGTAAAATTGGTGTAGTTTTGTATCTCAAGTGTCTGCACATCTCATTGATACAGGCTCGATCTTGGTAAAATCAAGGTACAAAAAATTACAATGTACATTCATATTCTAATGGTAAACAAAGTAACTATTTATTTTATAAATATGTAAACTCATCAACAAATAAAAGGCCCGTTTTGACATTTGATAAATACTCTAGAATGTAACTTGGAACGAAACTGAAAGAAACAATAAAATAATAATGAATTACATAGTGTTTTAAAAAAATACATAAATTTTTTTGGCTCGTTAAATAATATGATGGAATATATTGGTGTATAAGTATTCTTATTGCGTATTTAAGTATTCATTTTGACAGATGTCAAAACGGGCCTTTTATTTTTTGATAACTTTAATCTCTATTATTCCTACTGAAAAAAAAAGGAAATGAAGATTTTTATCCTCATTTTTCACAAATTACATTTTATAAATTAAGTTAGGTTTGGTAGGTACTTTTCATTCTAAATGTGCGAAATAATAATATCAGAGAAAAGAGGAAAGGGAGACATCAGGAAATTTTCAGTTATTAATGTGAAACCCATCGGTTGCGAAAGGCCCGGGAGAGACAATTGTGGAAATACGCCAATACGGTGACTACTATTATTAAGCACTAATAAGTTTATACAGATTTGCATAGGAATATATTAAATAGCATTATACAATAGGTAGATCCCCATCGGATCGGTAGGTGTTCCCTCTCCTAAAGAGGAGGCCTGAGTCCCAACAGTGGGAACATTATAAGGCCGACTATGCTATGCTATGCTAATAGGTAGATAACATATTTATTTATTTGGTCAGCCAACAACTGCTTACACAATACATTTATATTATATAGCTTTTGCCCGCGACTTCGTCCGTGTAGAAGTCGAAAATGGTTTTATTAGGTCTTTTGAGATACGAAAATATGAAATATTATTTATTATCTTCGTCGTGTGTGAGAGTCCACTGAATTGTATGGCGAGCGATATTGTATCTTAAGATAAAATATTATAGTATCTTAGCCGTGTGCACCGTCCCTTAGCTAACTCCACTGCGGGTGACGTAACCTACGACAAACTTATTATTTTCGGTTGGTACAGTAATCGGGTCTAGGGATCAAACTGCAAAATAAAGTTTGTTTTTAATTTTATATACTTTTTCGGGATAAAAAGTACCCAGTGTGGTGCCCAGGATATGAAAGAATAATTATACCAAGTAATCGTAATCGAACCGGTAGTTTTTGCGTGATGCCTGAACAAACAGACAGACAAAAATTTGGTTCGGTGTCGGTCTAGTAATACTCCCTGCCATTTATTTTTTTGATATTTTCCATGTACAGAATTTTCACTTTTACAGATTTATTATAAATAAAGATTAAAACGAAACTGACATCCAATAATGTAGCAATTAATTATAGGCTAACATCACATGCATTATATTATACTAACATAATAATCGCATATGTCTCGATTTGCTACGGAATCGATTTCACTATTTTATAAATAATCAAAAATTATTTTTACTATATAATAATAAAACTCAAAGATAAAATTCTTGATAAGCCCTGACTGCGTTCACGGAAAAGAATCTATTCCGTGACTGCGTTACTAGCGTGTTTGTGTGTGGGTGCGTGTTAAGACTTATATGTTTGCCAAAAAAAAAAAAATTAACAACATGAATTTTTTTTTCGCTTTTTTCCCCTAAATTCGATTTTTCCCCTATGTTAACACAAAAAAATGCTGATTAAGTGTTGTTCAGAATGTACATAACATATGTAAATCAATCAATATTTCGCAAAGAAAATGGATTTAAAGTACAGCGAGGCTCTATCCAGCCAGATGTTTACTGGACTATACGCCTAGCGTTTTATTAGGAAATAAGAAAGAAAGAAAGAAAAACATTTCCCTTGAACTGACGACTCAATGCTGCCTCCTGGTGAACGTCTTTTTAGAAAGCCCTCATTCATGCATACGTTTGTTCATGCTTATTGCCTCGTATACGGGTAATTTTATCTCGCCTTAACTTAATTTGTGTGTCAAGGTGGCTACGCTCATTAAAGGACCGAGCCGCATTCTTCACCGACCGCAGAAGATCATGTACGAAGTTCAATGATACTATTTAGAGACACGCAACGACTTCACTTGTTTTTTAACAGGAACTACCAACCTTTTGTTTTTTAACAGGGACTACCAACCTTTTTTGACTTGGGTCCGCTTTGATATCTCTGTTGTTAATTGAGATCAGAAACCTTGAATCATATTTCACTGTAATTTTACTTTTATAGAGGAAAGATATTTGTATTTTTGTATTTTTGTTTGTAATTAATAAACACAAAAACTACTGGACCGATTTTAAAAATTCTTTCAGTACTAGAAAGGTATGGATAAGGATAATCACTGAGTAACATAGGCTATATTTTATAATAAAAAGCATTAAGGTTCCCTACTAAAACTGGAATAAGGTAACCCAAAGTGTGAATATTTGTGATTGCCTGTAAATTTCCTTACATCGCGTGCGTTGCAAAAACTATGGACGGTAGAACAACATAATGTGTTACAATTTTGTAGAACACATCACAAAAAATGTTGCGACACCATATGTTTATCTATTATAGTTATGTCACAAAGTGAATTTATTCGCGCCGCCTCTAGAAAAAATACTGGACGAGCGAGCGAAAATAGTATTGCAAGTAAATTTCGCTTGGGCGCGCCATAATTACGGCTGGTAAGACTGGAGAGACATTACAGCATCCTCACCTTCCGCATGACGCAGGTCCTGACCGGACATGGTAAGTTCCTGCACTTGATTCGGGCGGAAGAAACACCCAGGTGTCGCTATTACGCGGACCGTCCGGAGGACACGGTGGAGCATAGACTGGAGGTGAACCTCGCTTTGGAGGCCCACCACCGTGTCTTCTGGGGAGCGATCAGCGGCGGCGACCTTTCCTTCTGGCGTGGTCGGATCAAAAAAATCTGATTTCACCTTATGTAACTTAATGCGTTATAGTTTTGTAACATTTTATTAAATTAATTAAAAATCCTATTCAAGTTCCCAGTATCTAATGTTACGAAATAGATATCACATACTTGGGTACTGTGAGGAAATCAAACTTTTGAGTTAACGAAAAAAAAATACGGCTGTTTGTGTCGCAAAAATCGTTTATTTCGACACTCTCAAGGGAATAAAAATTCTTAGGGTACTTTCCGTTGACCTAGAATCCTAAAATTTGGCATGAAGCAAGGTCTTATAGCACAAGTATAGGAAAAAAATCTGAAAACTATAAATTTGTAGATGTCACGAAAAAAAAACTTTTCTGCGATTCGAAAAAAATTTCGAAACTCCATTCGGGAATTGAACTATTCACATGACATAGTAAGTTTGTACGGAACCCTAAGTGTGCGAGTCCGACTCGCACTTGCCTAGTTTTTCTTTTTTTTTATGCATAGGCTCGCGTTTGACCATTATCTCACCTGATGGTAAGCGATGATGTGGACGACGCTTCCCTAGAAGTAACCTATTCACTCTTGACTTAAAGACCCCTAGGTTGTAGATATCAGGGAACACAGACTCTGGCAGAAAATTCTTAATCTATACTTCTAATACTATTATTCTGTAATATAATATTAATATTTATTAATACATATGATATTAAAAAGAGGTAAAGTTTGTTTTTTTTGTTTGTAGGAGGTAATCTCTGAAAGTACTGCTTTATTCCTGAATGACATAGGCTGTATTTTATGTACGCGGGCAAAGTCGCGGAGAAAAGCTAGTAATTTATATGACGGATGTGTAGAGTAGTAGTATTTTGCGAGCTTCTGCTGATAAGAATCTTTTCCGCACATAATTGCATGTTTATCTTTTGTGTAATCTCTCAATCTTGTCCAGTTCATTGATCGCTCTAATATTCAAAGATCCATATCAGGAGCTTTACATGATGTGTTAAAATGTCAAACGTGCGAGGGAGAAAGAGAGATGCATATTTATATACACACTATATTAGGGTTAAAAAAAAAACAGTTATTTTTAATTTTTATAAAACAAGCAAATTTTAATTCAAATTGTTTTAAACAAATGTTTTTTTTTGGTTTAGGACATTATTTAGAATTAATTCGACCGCCTGCTGCGGTCTTCCCGTCCAACTATAATTTAGGTGTCTTCAAGGCTAGAGTGAATAGGCTCTTAATAAACTAGTGCGCCTGAACATCAATGATTGCATCTCCGCTTACCATCAGGTGGAATCGCAGTCAAGCACTGGTCTATATCAATAAAAAAAAAAACAAAAAACCTATGTTTTACTTCTAGACTATATTTTCTCTCTATTTTTTTTCGATCACTTGTAAACATTAATTTTAAATTGCGTATCTCTAATCAATACTGAACGCTTTACATTCACCCTGTATGTTCTAACTAATGTTGATTTTTAAATTGGACGACATAGAGATCTGTAGTAGATTATTCTTATAGGACTATAACGGCGAAGAATCACCTATGACCTATGAATTCTATTCTATGAATAGGGGAAACACGAGAATGGATAAAGTGAGAAATGAATATATTCGGGGAAGTTTGAAAGTGGCGCCAGTGACTGAAAAGTTGAAAGGGAATCGTTTGTCTTGGTATGGTCATGTGAAGAGGAGGGATGAGACGCATGTTACTAAAAGAGTTATGAGTTTACATGTGGATGGATGGAGAGGGAGAGGGAGACCAAAGAAAAGATGGATGGATTGTGTGAAGAGTGATATGAAAGAAAAGGAACTTAGTGATAGCATGACGAGTGACAGGGCAGAGTGGAAGAAAAAGACGTGTTGCGCTGGCCCCAAATAAGATGGGACAAGGGCAGGAAGATGATGATGAATAGGGAAAACACCAATACTTATATTTGATGAAAAAATGATGGAATAACTACTAGTCCATTGAATTACTTTCTATCGACAGCTGACATTAGGTACTTTCAATTCTGCGACTGATAACATCTCATAACATAATATGTTTTATTTAA
The DNA here is from genome assembly GCA_949316375.1 of Mythimna vitellina. Lineage (NCBI taxonomy): Eukaryota > Metazoa > Arthropoda > Insecta > Lepidoptera > Noctuidae > Mythimna > Mythimna vitellina. Next base: position 8,998,710 of record OX438706.1, on the reverse strand, counting down.
ATATGCCATTAAAAGTTCAAACATATAACATATCATTAGTATAGACTCAACTGGCTTTATATCAAGCTATCTAGACTCTTAAATATTAATCTATTTTTATTTTATATCCATTCATTCGCTATGAAATGTAGTTTTAAAACTTGTTTTCTTTCTTATTGTTTTATACAATGAATTAAACTTGTTTTAATCTGTGTTTTTAAACGTGTAATAAAAAACTCGGGTTTAATTCAAACTGTTGTAAACACTGTTTTAAACATCGTGCCAACCCTGCCCTAACAGTTCAGTTTAGATAGTCAAATGGAACGTGTTAAGAGCTCGTGGTAGGGCCTCAGACGCGGAAGAAACGCCCGGGTGTCACCATTGCGTAGACCGCCCGGAGGACACGGTGGAACACACAGTAGAGGTGTGCCCCGCTTGGGCAGAGCAACGCCGTGTCCTCTTGGGGGCAATCGGCGGCGGCGATCTCTCGCGTCGGGCTTTGGTACAAGCCATGGTCCGGAGCGAGGAGGAGTGGCAGGCGGTCGTCTCCTTCTGCGAAGCAGTAATGCTAGCAAAGGAGGGGGCCGATCGCGTGAGGCAACGGTCCTCACGCCCCAACCGCCGCCGGGACTCCGATCTCGATTTCCGGCCACCGTAGGCGCGGGCTTGCGGACGGCGAGCCCAAGTCGTCGACGGCGCGTACTGTTTCACGCGCGCCTCAAGGAGATGTCAGCAACTGTAGGGGCCCAGCAGGGTCGAAGCCTACTTGGGCCAAGGGTCTGATTCTGAAAGGAAGACTCGGCCCCGGTACGAAAGGCAACGAGGGAACAGGAGTGGGTTATTAGTCAGTAAAAGTCTGACACTATCTCCCGCCCCGCCCAAGACCGGGGGATGTCATAAGATGATTTTTCCACCGGGGAAAAAAAAGGGCCTCGGATCTGTGAACAAGGTAAAAAAATAAAAATTTCCCATTTTCGTTTTTTATCTTGTCACTGTCTAATATATAGTGCTGTTTATATAAATAGAGAATTAATTTAAATGAATTTATTTTAGGAATTGAATATTACAATTATTTTAATCGAATGATTTTATTATATTTTAGTATATTGTTCTTACAAGGTGTTGCATACAGTTAACGTCTAAAATATTCTGCTGTTTTCAGCGTACAAATATTTTAAGAACTAAAATTAGAAATTGAATTGAAGTTTATTGATAAAAACCATAAAATTTCGGGTATAAGGAAAATATTAACTGCTGTCAATTACAATGTCAAAGAATCCTAAATATAACGTCAAGAATATTAAAAATATATTGTCAAAGAATACCAAATGTAATGTAAAGAGTTATTAAATACAATGTCAAGGCATACTAAATATAATATCAAGAGTTATCAAATACGATGTCAAAGAATACTAAATATAATGTCAAGAGTTATCAAATACGATGTCAAAGAATACTAAATATAATGTCAAAAATTATTAAACAGAATTTCGAAAATAATTATAATGCCAAAATACTAATAACATAGAATATTCATTACTGTCATTACTTCGAATATTGATTACCTTTATTAATGTCAAAAAGTATGATTTAAAAATACCCTAACCGAATAAAAGCACATGTCCAAATGCCAAGCAAACATTTTACGTTTAAATTTATCAATTAGAGACGGAGGTGGTAATTTATTATACATTTTTATTGTCATACAACTAGCATTTCTACTACAGAGATGCAATCTCTGAAGAGGAACTAACAGTTTCCCATCATTTTTAACCGACTTCTAAAAAAGGAGGAGGTTCTCAATTCGGATGTTTGTATTTTTTTTTTTTATGTTTGTTCGGGCATAACTTTGTTGTTTGCCAACCGATTTGAAAAAATATTTGTTTATTGGAAAGGATATACTTCCCAAATGGTCCCATAGTCACCAAGTTGGGATCTGATGATGGAATCTTGGTGAAATCGAGGGAACTCCTCAAATATTATAGGAAACCATATAATGATTTTGGTATTTTCATCGAGAACTTAAGTATTTACAGTCAAAAAGTAACATTTGATGAAGTGGAACTGATGAAGAAGACCAGAAATGGTCAACGGAACTTCTTACTCACATCGATATCACAATGAAGATACGTTGTAAAGTAGTAAGTTACGTTGAAAATGGTATCATCGAAATGATCTGATGATGATGATGGAGCCGGAAGGTAGGCACTGGAACTCCGTAATTAATCAATGTAACCTAGCCGTGTTTGGGCTTATTAGAATTGTCATGAGATGCCCTTTGGCTATAAGGTACTATCAAACTGATCTGATGATGATGATGGAGCCGGAAGGTAGACACAGGAACTTCATAATAACACAATGTAACCTAGCAGTGTTTGGGTTAATTGGAATTATCATGAGAAATAGGCATCTGTTTATAAGTGTATCGCAACTAAAAAGTGTGAAATAAAAAACTTTTTACAAAAAAAGACTAACCGACTTCACTAAAAAAAAAATACTAAAAGGATCAAAATAATTTTAATTTCGGAAGTCGGTGTTAAATAAGATACAAATAATACCGAGTAACACCGACTTCCGAAATTAAAGTTATTTTGATCCTTTTAGTATTTTTTTTTTAGTGAAGTCGGTTAGTCTTTTTTTGTAAAAAGTTTTTTTTTATAATTACATTTTCTGAGACTTCTTCATTTAATGAGAATAAATGAGGGTATTTTTTACAAACAAACATACCTCAAAAATATACGGACACGCGAGTGGGAGAATTTTTAATTCTTTAAATAATGACCTAAATATTTTGCTCCGCTCGTGGCTCGGATACACTTTTTTTTACTTAGACCGCTCTGTCCACGTCCACTGAATTACCTCATATGACTAGGCCGTAATGCAATACTGACGAATCATACCCAAGAGTATGATTAAGATAAGCATTTAGGACTGTTTTTTCACTGGACACTAGTCTTAACTTGCGAAGAGTTTAAAAGAATTTATCAAACTTACTGCATACTCTTTCTACATGTTCCTCCCAATTCAGTTTGTTGTCAATTTATATTATATTCTAAAATATTCTATTCTAAAATAAAGCCGATGTTTCTGGTTGCAAAATTGTATTGTCATGTCAAATTGTTGTTGGTGTAGCTAACAGGTTGCGTGTTTGAAATTGTGCTACTTTAGTTTTATTAATATTATTGTGAAGATTATTGTCGTGTGGAAATTTTATTACATTAATTAATTCAATATTAGTATCAATTTCCATCTCAGTTTTATTGGAATATTTTATCTTCAAAATAGTGTCGTCAGCAAATTGGATACATTCACATTTTATGAGGTCATTTGTATTATAATACAAATAGTGGCACATCCTTATAGTGGCGCTTCTTTGTAGAACGCCATTATGATTAATTTTTAATTCTGAGCAATATGTCTTCCAATTATTTTTTTCTATTCTAGAAATAGCAGTTCTCTCTTTGCGATCAGACAAATAGCTTTTAAGCCAATCATGCGCTATGCCTCATACTCCGTATTTCTCTAGTTTTTGGAGTAGTCGTTCATGTGAGACAAAATCAAATGCTTTGCTCAAATCTAAGAATACCGACAATGCAGACATTTTTTTATTAAGAGCTTCAGTAACTAGTTTCACTAATGAAAAACAGGCTAGAGTTATAGAACAGTTTTTTCTGAACCCTGTTATGTTTACTTACATAGCTATTAATTTTTGGCAACTATTGGAATCAGTATAATGGGCCTTTAATTACTCATATCAGAACAGTTACCCTTTTTGTATAGTGGTTTTATTATAGATTCTTAAGTTTCGTTGGGAAAATAGCTTCTTCAAATTAAAAGTTATAAGGTAGCTAAGTGGGGATGCTATAATTTTGCTTGTACTTAATTAAATTGTTTTAGTGGTTCAATGTCATTTACAGGAGTCAATAAAAAAGTATTTATGTTGTTATCAATGTTGTCTACGTTATAATTATTATTTGATTTTTGTGTCAGTCCGATAAAATAATTATTTAATTGGTTACATACCAGGCCACTCAGAAAGTTTTGCGAAATAAAGTTTTTATGTATAAGGCAGTGAGTGGCCAGTGCATAATTATTTTGAAAACTTTGGTTATTTAAAAGTAAAAATACAACGGTATTTTTACATCAATTCAGTAATCAGAATTCGAACAATGGTTCGGATGTTTCGAAAATTGGTTCGGACGCATGGAATTTTGTATAGAGTGTGAGGAGTCCTTTGAAAAGATTTAATAAAAATATTTTATCCATAGAAGTTGGTTTTTTAGGTTCTCAAAACTTTCTGAGTGTCCCACATAATTATGTCATCTGGATTAATAATTATTTTTTTCACCGATTGTTAATTCATTTATTTAGCTGCTTCATATTCATTTCACTCATTCAATTCATATATTTGATTTGTTTGAGTCATTTTTTGACCATGTCGCGTTACATTTATTTTTAGCATTATATAAAAAACGTTATTTATCTGCTGCCGTAATAATAAGCTCACTTCTTTATGCATGATATTTTTAAACATTCCTAAGCCATTTGTTATTAATGGGTTTATTGATATTTTTGAAGAATTCGAGAAAACTCAATTTATAGAAGAGAATTAATAAGTCGTGGAATAAATTAAATGTTTTATTGCAGTCTGTCTCTTCGTATATTTCACTAAAACTGAAAGCTGCTAAGTAATCTAAAAACTTTGTTATGTTGCTCTTATCGTAATCACCTTTCGTATCATACCAGAATTTTATAGTTTTTGATTTGTTATTATTTTTCTCCTCTTTAACGTAAAAAGTTAATGATTGTTCGGTATCGGGGTCGGAGAGGGCTAAATTATATAATTATACTGCAGTTCATGTCAAGTATGAATAAAGAAATAAATAAAGAAAAAATATAATTAAAAAAAAAAAAATTTGTTCCTCCACAACGTATTAAACTACATATGATATAACCACGTGACACCAAAAAGGTGCCTAACACAGCATAATTAAAATTATTCGACATTTAAAAACATTCATTCAGCCGAACGAAGAACCTCCTCCTTTTTGAAGTCGGTTAAAAACAAGAAATAACGCAGGGCAGGTATTCTCTTAGAAAATAGGAATCACTGTGACGCCATTGTGATGCAAGGACCTATTAAAAAAGGATTTATTAAATAATATTTCTAATGGGTAGTTATTTACCTACAAACACATGTGCCCCATAGGACTTCTCATAGGAAAATATGAAGAAATAAACTAACTTTTATACCGTACTAACCAACAATAGGTTTATGTGTGTGTTGTGTTGTGTTTTCAAAAATCCTTCCTTGTTACTCACCTTCTTTACATATAAGAATACATAATATGCATTATGTCATACTTCTAGATTTAGCGCATTCCTTGTCCGTTATACATGATGTAATGAACTGAAAATATTTACTGACCCAACAGGACCTGTACCAAGATTTTCAAAGTAAGATTGTTTCATTCTTATTTCCAGTGTGGGTAAGAGATGGCGCTAGACAACCTGTATAGCTCTGTCTATTACCCATACTGAAATAAGAATGAAACAATCTTACTTTGAACGTCATGGTAACCCCGCAGGTGTCATATTTACAGCTTGGAACAGTTTGGACGTAATGTACGTTCAAACTACATTTTGATACAAGTGGAGATTTTTCAACACACTCGAAAACCCGCGCATATCCCTACCGCTTTTAGGTATGTATTAATTTACTGTTTTCCGCACGAGTGCAGAAAAGCCCGCCACAATTTATTCACATTTATACTTAATCATCATTATCTTAGGCACCGTACTTACATGTTCTTGAAAATGAGCTTTGACCCTTCCACCCTTTAATTGCCATTCTTCAAAGATACATGCATGTTACTTACAAAGTAGCCATTATATTAAGGACATACAAATAATGTCTTTTTTTATTTGATATAAACTAGTGCTTGACTGCGATCCCACCTGATGGTAAGCAGCGATGCCATTGTTGAGGGTGAGGCGCACTAGTTTATTAATAGCCTATTCACTCTAGCCTTGAAGACACCTAAATTAAAATCGGACGGGAAGATCTCAGCAGGCAAATTGTTTCAGTCCTTCGATGTACGCGGTATAAACGATGAGGCGAAACGCTTAGACCGAACCATAGAGGTTTCATTGTGCAATACTAGGCTGTAGACTCCGAGAAGTTAAAAATTCCCAAACAGGTTATAATTATGACGTCAAAGAATGCCTCCTCAGACGATTTGATAAGCATGCTGACTAAACTAGTTGGGCAGCTCTTAATTTCACCGGTTTACTGTTTTGATTTCAATTTGAAAATATGAAGTATAATTTCTAAAAGAATTTATTGATAAAAGTAATGTGCAAATGATCATGGTGGTGGCACGGACATCGACAATGAACTATGTGTGAATTGTGTTTTTGCGAAATTGTTAATTTGCTAGATGAGTGATACTTTGCACTATTTTGAAGTATTGTACGTCGAGTTGTTGCAGGCGTGGGATAGGCAAAGAAAGAACTCGAATTGAATAGAAAGCACAAACCTTAGAATTTGGTGACGCCGCGTGTTGGTGAAGCCGGCCGGTGCACACCGATTTTGCTGAATTCACTGCACTATATACGTAACATACACAAAATGCAAGTGGCATAAGTCTATGAAAAGCATTTAAATCCAACAATTTTTCTTGTAAGAGGGCAAAAAAATGAACTAAATCATTTAATTTTTAGGGTTCCTTACCTCAAAAGGAAAAAACGGAACTCTTATAGGATCATTTTGTTTTTCGCCCGTCTGTCTGTCTGTCTGTCAAGATCCTTTATCTCAGAAACGCGTGGAGGTATCGAGTTGAAATTCCAAGAAAAGATGCGGTCCTTTGAAGCTGTGGAAAAATCAAACTTCTAAGTTACCGAAAATAAAGATACGGCCGTTTATGTCGCAAAAAATGTGCATTTCGACACTCTCAAAGGAATCAAAATTCATAGGGTACTTCCCGGTGACCTAAAATCCTGAAATTTGGCATAAAGCAAGGTCATATAGTATAGAAAAAAACTTTTTTTGCGATTCGAAAAATCTTCGAGTCTCCATTCAGGAATTCAACTACTTACAAACTCGTATGTAGGTAAGTTTGTAAGAAAGCCTCAGTGCGCGAGTCCGACTCGCACTTGCCCAATTTATAAAATATAAAATATGTATTAGCTGTCCCCCACGATTTGACCCGAGTCTTTAATTATTGCTGGGCCCCTACGATTTGCTGACATCTCCTTGAGGCGCGCGTGGAACAGTACGCGCCGTCGACGACTTGGCCAGTACTTTCTGAGATTAACATTTTCAACCAAACAAAAATCCTCTTCAGCTTTATAATATTACTAGCAACCCGACCCCGGCTTTGCACGGGGACAATGCTGATCACGTCATTATATAAAAAACTATTTATTTGCAATGTAAGCGCAAAAAATGTGTTTATTTACGACATCAGATTAGAAACCTCTAAAATCATCAGTATTCCTCTTCTATATTGTGCGTGTATTAGACATATAAATCTTCCTCTAGAATAACTCTATCTATTAAAAAAAACCGCATCAAATTTCGTTGCGTAGTTTTAAAGATCTAAACATACATAGGGACAGACAGACACGAAAAGCGCCTTTGTTTTATACTATGTAGTGAAGTATGTATAAAATATAGATTTAAAATAAAGAAGTCATTAAAAGAGGAATGCCGTCGCTTATCAGAAATTCAATATTAAATTGATAAAATGACTAAGTAAGCAGGTTACTTAATTAGATACTAGAAAGGTTTTGTTGTATCATAGGCAGAGTTGTGACTTATTTGAAATACTTGTATTTAAATGCAAATACAAAATAAGAATCTTATATTTTGAACTTAAAAATACCTTTTTTTAAAAGTATTTTGTATTTTATCGATACTTATAATAAATCTGTAGAAGTGAAAATTCTTTACATTGAAAATATCAAAAAAATAAATGGCAGAGGGTGTTACTAGACCGACACCGAACCCAAAAATGTGATTATAAAAATTTTAGTCTGTCTGTCTGTTTGTTCAGGCATCACGCAAAAACTACCGGTTCGATTACGATGAAACTTGGTATAATAAACTCTTTAATATCCTGGTAGTAAAAAAAAAGAAATATCCCAGGAAAGTATATACAATAAAAAACAAACCTAATTTTGCGGTTCGATCCCTAGACCCAATTACTGTACCAACCGAAAATAAGTTTGTCGTAGATTACGTCACCCGCAGTGGAGTTCACTACACGCTGCACAAGGCTAAGATACTATAATATTTCATCTTAAGATACAATATCGCTCGCCATACAAATCAGTGGACTATCAGACACGACGAAGATAATAATAATATTTCATATTTTCGTATCTCAAAAAACCTAATAAAACCATATTCGAATTCTACGCGGACGAAGTCGCGGGCAAAAGGTAGTTTGAAATACTTTTCGAAATGTAGTTTATATTTTTTAAATATAAAATACTTTATACGGCTAAGTTTCGAAACCATTACCACAACAGCACCTGCATTGATTTGGAGACCCTCCAATAGTAACTCAAAAGTAAAAAAAAGTGTTTTTATAATACAACACCTGCCTCCCTGGTTCGGCACTAGTGGAACGATTATTTTCATATGGTGGTATGATAATGTGTCCACACAGACGCAACATGTCTGATGCTCTTTTTGAAGAGCATGTAATGTTATCTTTATTAAGAACATTAGTAATCTTATCTGAAAGTAATTTATTTCAATAAAGTATTTTGAATTTTGCATTCGAATAGTAAATTTGAAAAGTATTAATCTTATCTGAAAGTATTTTATTTGAATAAAGTATTTTGAATTTTGCATTTGAAATAGTAAATTTGATAAGTGTTTGCATTCTATATTTAAATACTTCTTTAAAAGCATTTTGTACATCTCTGATCATAGTAGAAGTACCCATAACACAAATAGAATATTCCTTATTTTAATATATTTGCTGTTACTTTGAAACTTGATATTCCAGAATTTAAAACCGGAACAAAGTATAATACCGTTTGTAAAACTTATAGAGAGTTTTCCGAGAGAAAAAAATAAATGCAATTTTGTGATTTTCTAATAATTGCAATAACTTAATAAAATTATCATATTCCGCGACGTAGTAAAAAAGATATACATAGGTACAACTATCGCCTTATTTTTTAACACACGCACACACACAAACTTTGGGCACGCCATTATCATAGCGGTAAGTACTTTCTTTGGAGAAGCTTCACGGCGCGGCGTCCTCACCTTCCGCATGACGCAGGTCCTCAACGGACTTGGTAAGTTTGGGAGATTCCTGCACGGGATTCAAGCAGAAGAAATACTCTGATGCCACCATTATGTGGACCGCTTGGAGGACATAGTGGACCATACGGTGGAGGTGTGCCCCACTTGGGCGGAGCACTGTCCTAGTGGAGGCCATGGTTCAGGTCATGGTACGGAGAGAGGGGGAATGGCAGGCCTTCGCCTACTTCTGCGAAGGAGCCCGCAGCCTCACGCCCCAGCCCCAAATACACGCCAAGGTAGGCGCGGGCCAGACGAGCAATTGGTAGCTCGGCTTTCGGCCGTCCGGCGATCGTCCGGCCGAGCTCAAGTCGTCGACAGCGCGTAGTGTTCCACGAACTCTTCAAAGAGATGTCAGCAAACCGTGAGAGTATGCGCACTCTAGGGCCTATGCCCTGATGGGAAATTTCTAAAATGAAGACTCTTGATTCTAGAATACAAAGGGCAACTGAAGGATACAGGTGGAACTCATTGGACGATTTCCCACCTCAAAGAAAAACATACAAATTTTTGCTACTCCTAATACCACCAAACCACACCACCATTAAACCTAATAAATTTAGGTTCACACATATAGATATCTATATATATATATCTATATGTGTATAGATATATATATATATATATATATATATCTATATGTGTGTGTATATATATATATGTACACATATATATATGTCGTGACAAGATCTTAGAAACTGATATTATGTTATGGCCAAGTAAAACTAACCAGATCATTTCAAACGTTAATTTGATGATATTTCAATTTTCGTTTGGCCTACTTTCTTTAGACCTTTTATTATCATTGAAATCCTAAATCAATGATATTGCCAAACGAGGATTGACTTAACAGTTAACGTTTAAACGATCTGACCAGTTTTAGTTGGCTATTTCATGAAGTGATCAATTCTAAGATCTGGCCACGACATATACATATCCATTCCACGTGTGTCGTGTAAACCAACGTGACGAAAAAAGCACGTATATGTACAACCCTATTATGAACGAACTTACGTCATATTAATTGTTTGACATCCTAAATTACAGGCTTTTGTCGAGTTAAGTAACACCTACCTCACTGTACTCATAGTCTTATAGGAATGAAAAAAAGAAAGTTACAGAGTGCAAAAGGAGATCACCTTTTGAGGTGGGTTTTCATCAATTAACTTCTCCCGCTCTAGGTGGAGCGAGATAACGTTTCTACTTTCACTGACTAATACTTACTTGGGTCATTCCCGCAGCCCTAGCAGGAATCGGCTCTTCTAAGTAACTTCAGTTTCGCTTACTTCCCTTTAACCTTTCGAATACCATAATTAGAGACACAATAGAAAGGCAATGAGAAGGCGAACCCCGACGTTCACTTGGGGTTTAATGAATTAAGGCGCTCGGGGAATACAGCGTGCCGTCACCTTGGCCTTGGTCCTCACGGGACGGCCGGACAGCGAGCAACCCACTCCAATTGCTCTGCGACTTCCGACGCCCTTAGCGTCTCCACGCTCTTAGTTACTTTCTTTTCTGACGTCATCTCAATGCTCAGTCACGTGGTCAGAAAAAAAAAACTGGTACCTCCTGAAACACCCGTGTTTGGTGAGGACCTGCGTCAAGCAGAGAGTGAGGACACCGTGGCACTTCTGTAGCCACTTCTAAAAGAGGGGACTGTGATCGGAGTGAGATATTTTTTGTTCAGATAAGCTGTATTCACCCTCAATCCTCACTTTGTGATATTATTTGTCCATCTGGCACCTATAATATTTATTTCGGAGTCATGTAAAGTTAAATGGGATCGTATTTAAATTTTTAATATCATTAAACCTCAAACAAAAATATCATGGTTATTTGGTTTTACATAATATCCAAATTCAGATGAAAATGTATTATGTTTTTCTAAGATTTTGCGTTGGGTTAGATAAATAAGTAGGTAAAATTCCGAAGGTAATCATTTCTTGATTAAAATAGATTATTTATGTAGGTATTCGATCAATGCATAATGAACCAATTTAAAGACATCTTTTGATCACCACTTAATGAAAATCAATTAATTTCTCGTTTAGTAAATAATAATTCTTGCAATTATTTTTAAGAATAAAATAGAATCGTTTATTTCTGAGTACATGGTATATGAAGATCTTAATATTAGACGGAATCACATATACTACCTTTGCCGGATATTTATTGATACAAAAATATAAAACAAAATACATTCATTTTATTGTTCCTCGTTTTTACTTGCATTTAGTGTTTCCTGTTTGTCACGTTGTTAGCACAAAGAGTCCAACGTTACCAGTCCGTAAAAAGGAGTCACTGCGGTACTGGAAAACAGCGGGAAACTGAAATCAAAATATACTGAGATGAAAGTATCATATTAGTAGAAAATATATCGTTCGAATTGCACAATCAGAATACCAGCGCTGCGTTATTTTTAGGGTTCCGTACCTCAAAAGGATTAAAACCGAGCAAGTGCGAGTCGGACTCGCGCACTGAGGGTTCCGTACAAACTTAACTATGAAAATAGTTCAGTTCCCGAATTGAGTTACGAAGATTTTTCCGAACTGTTATCTACATGGATAAAAAATTATCTGCAGTTCCTGGTTTGAAAATAAATTGATATTGCACAAGTTATAAATAACAGTGGTTTAAAGACGTAAGTGTAGAAAAAGTGGTAACTGCTAATTAATACTCATTATCGTTACCATTTTTTTGACGATAAGGAATATTCATTAACAGACCTTAATGGTAGACGAGTGACAGGTAATTAATAATAAAGACCTACTAGAGTAAATGTGACGGAAATAAATTTATTTCATAAGAATTTGTAAAGAATATGAAATATTTTTGGAGGTGTTGGCAGGATTGGATGTTGTAATTTTTTTTTTTAAATAATACCCCAGCCTAGGAATGACTCCTGTATCGTGGATGCGTTCACCAAAACTTAAACTTACATACACAAGACACTCAGACCCTACACACCTAACTGTAGGGCATACAAATATTTGTTACGTACGGGAATCGAACCCGCGACACGCCACGCAGCTTTGAACCGTGCCGTCATCATCATCATCATCATCATTTCAGCCGAAAGACGTCCACTGTTGGACATAGGCCTCCCCCAAATGCCGCCACAATGACCGGTCCTGTGCGTCTCGCATCCATCGAATTCCCGCGACCCTCACCAGGTCATCGGTTCACCTTGTGGGAGGCCTTCCAACCCTGCGTTTTCCGGTACGTGGTCGCCATTCCAGAACCTTTCGTCCCCATCGACCATTTGTTCTGCGAGCAATGTGCCCTGCCCACTGCCACTTAAGTGCCGTCATATTATTCGTAAATTAATTCCCAGTGGATATTGTGATGTAAAACTGGTGTAGTATCTCAAGTGACAAAATAAAGTGTAAAATAAAGAATATAACTATCTATCTTGAGAATGCTTAAAGCATGAAGTCCACCTATACGTAGCAAGTACGTACCTTAGTTTAGCAAGAAGTTTCAATAAATAAATAAGTAATCTAGGAGCATCTAATAGCCACTATTATTTTCTAAAACCCTCAATCGGCTATTTCCATGAATCATTTACAGTTTATAAATCTCAGTCTTGGTTAAACTAGGATGCATAACTAACTTAGCAGATAGCTTCGCTTCGCTTTAATCGCTTTTAGCGATAAGACCGCCCATTGTGACACCCTATTAATGCTAATTTGCTAATGTAAATTGTATTTTTGGTGTACAATAAAGAATATCTATCTATCTATCTATCTTCTTAGGATTTTTTTGACATAGTTAAATCAATTCTACCAAAGTTATAAACTTTCACCGCTTTATTCTGTCTCAGCTGCTGCAAACAGGTTGTTTATCTTTGGTATGCTAACCAAAGATAAATAACGTGTCTATGAAACTTTTTGAAGTTCCTTCTCATTATTTTAATTAATTTTAATCAGCAACTAGTATTTGTCACTGTAGGTGTTTATTTTTTAAGCGTGTTTATTGAATGAAATCCATTTTTACTCGGCTGGTAATAATTTTACAATCTTCATGTAGAAAGGGGATTTTTTATAATTTTCATACGGTTTTTTTTTAGGTGGGATATCATCTAATTACATCTCCCGCCCGTTTACGTGTCAGACTTTTACTGACTAAAACCCACTCCTGTTCCTTCTTTGCCTTCGTTCCAGGGCCCCGGGTTTCTCTTTTGCATCTCCCATGGTCCTAGTAGGCTTAGACCAACTTAGACTCGGTCCAGTCGGTTACCGGACGGTCGGACGACGAGCTACCCATTGCTCGCCGTCCGCAAGTCAGCGCCTACGGTGGATAGGGATGATCTTCCGACCAGATGGGTGTACTCCGGGCAACTGGCGGACCGATCAAGTTGATTTTGGACTATTGTGTATCGAGAACTCTGTTTTCGTGGTGCAGGATTTTGAATATTTAATTCCTATGTGGCGACCAAAAATGTCGCTAAACATATACAAAAATTAGCTTTTAAAATATCAGTATAATTAAAAAGATCGATAAGATCAACATAAAGAATACATTTTATAGGTTTTAAGTATTATATTACAAGACACACGTGGAAAATTGGTAACAATTAATTTAGAACACACAGTTGCTATGTATCGCTAAGTAAACAATAAGCCTTTAAGATTTCAAAATGTTAAATTAACATTTTTAGTGAAACAGCAGTCGTCATAATAACATCAGTATTGGGCAATGTCTAAGTGCGTCATCAGAATTAAATTAAAACATATCTAATGACGATTTAAAACCAAATTATCATTCATTAAGTAAGTTATAGAAACTATACAACTATGATGGACGCTAAATAGTCGCTTCAGGAAATCTTATAGCGCACTCCATCGCACGCACGCATTCGCATTGCATCTTTAAAATCGGTGCGCGATGGATGTATTATTTTATTGATAGGATTTTTGTAACTTTTTGTGTGTTTATTTGTTTAGGGACCATTTTAGGAAGCGCTCCCTTTCTTAGCCCTTAAGTGTCATCTATTAGTTCTGAAATCAGTTGTGGTGGGAGGAGACGTCTGTACATTTTACTGTCAGTCAAGTTGGGCGCGTGCTATTATCAAAGTTAGTATCCAAAAATTTAGACATTTATATAGTTATTATGTCATAAGGATTTTTAAATGATTTAAGTGCTAATTATTTGAATCATTACGCTCCATATTTTAATGAAAAACATTCCAAAAAATTCAAAAGCCTTCAAACAGATTTTGTACTATTATTAATAAGAGCAATTTTTAAATTAATTAAAATAGGTATTTAGGTACCTATACTACCTTTTTTATTATAACTTATTATTGTGGAAAAAATAGGAACAGTGCAATATGACTATTTGTTGATAGCAACCGAAACACAGTCATCATCATCATCATCATAATTTCAGCCGAAAGACATCCACTGTTGGACATAGGCCTCCACCAAGCATCCGAAACACAGTGCAACAATTCATAAAAATTAGAAACAACTGTGATAAATACTAACCAAACAAATTTAACAACTAATAGCTAGGAATAATTCATGTTGACAGAGCTCTTCACATTGATAGTAACATAAAATGAGAAATAGACGGCTATCCAGTTAATGTTATCACAAAGCACCAATAAATCTCCTACAAATATGTGCGAGCAGTGTCAATAACTTCATAAAACGAGATTGTTGTGTTTTCATAATTTACTACAATAGTGCAGTGTGCCATACTATAAATAAAAAGTACAATTAAAATGACGATCGCCGAGGACAAAAAGCCGATCAGCCGATCCAGAATTATTTTTTCACAGGTAAGTGTTCATTCTATTTTTGATTTTACAATTAGATTTAATTCATTTTATTTTTGTTATTTCAATATTTATTGATTGTAAACTGTTTATCGATTATAAAATTAAAGCATCACATTATACGGAGCAAAATAATTTCAAAGGAAACTTCACTATCCGAAAAAAAAAAAAAATGCCATCATCTAATTCCGCGATCTACCTTCGATTGTAATAAAAAAAGACGAATGTATTCGATACAAATAAAAAAAAGTAACAACTAAGCGCGGGAAAGTAAAAAAAGAACGTTTAAATGTCATTAACACTGAATTGTTTTTGTTTCGTGAAAAATATTAAATACGTTGTTTTTTTAACATGCATTTTGGTGATTTTATGCTAAATGTCAATGCAATTAACGACGAATTAACAGTTTATATCTAAAACGGAGGTTTTAAGAATATAATTGATGGTTTCATCCTTCATTATTCAAATCACAAGGTAACAATATTCGATAAGACGTATGTATATCAGCAATTTAGGTATTCTTCTCATATAATAGTCTCCGCACACCATTATGTTTTTATTAGCCTGCAAGAGATCAGTTTCAATTTGAGGTTAGTGACATTCGTTCACCAATATTCCAATGCATTTAGGTACCATGGCAACTATAACCTCATTCATCTGGGCTTGAGATAAAATGTAAACAAAGAAAACAATATAGGTACCTTCGGCTAAGTTTCTTCGACGTGTTTGAATATATTAATAACAGTCTCCTTTTCTGTTGAATGCATCGGCGTTTTCTTTCCACGCTTTTTCTCCGACAAATTACAAGAATTCAACGAAAATATCTGAAATAATCAAAAGATCTGAAAGCGGCACTCTCATATCAACAAGTTGACCGATAGTGAAAAAGATGGCGGATATAACCCGCCCAATGAAAAAACGTCACACTTTAATGTAAAATGTTTGCAGTATCTGTTCATGGATCGCTGAATGGGTTACAGTGTATTATTAGAAACCATTTCAATATAATTTAATGATATTTTATTTTGAAGTCACCTTTTATTTTTTTAGCTTTGCATGGTTTATGCATTTAGTCAGTGTCAAGCTTAGACAATATTTAGTTTTTAGTAGACACAGAATATAGTCAAACAGTTTTCTATTAGAATGCGAATGTAACACATTCAAATGTTTTATAGTATTTTGCAGCAAATGTATCGAGTCAACTTTCTCGGCAAGTTTAGCTAAGGTAGTCAGAATTACAATAAAATTATTGCAATAACTACTAGGAATCAATTTGCGACAAATTTTCTTAATTCATTAAAACCGCCACTCAATATCTCTCAAAAAATCTCGTCAAGAACCAGAAAAACACCTCATACGAAATTATTAAAAAAAAAAACACACATAAATTATGCATTCACAATTTTTTAGGGTCCCGTAGATACTCAAAGGGTAAAAACGGATCCTATTACTAAAAGTCCACT
Source organism: Mythimna vitellina (assembly GCA_949316375.1). Lineage (NCBI taxonomy): Eukaryota > Metazoa > Arthropoda > Insecta > Lepidoptera > Noctuidae > Mythimna > Mythimna vitellina. Next base: position 8,982,164 of record OX438706.1, on the reverse strand, counting down.
GTCCGTTTGTCTGTCACCAGTTAGATGAAATTGTCACAGATGACGTATTTCAGTTACCGCTATAACAGCAAATAATAAATAAGAACAGAATAAAATAAATTGTGTAAAAAAAAAGTTGTATGGATAATGGTACGAAATCCCTTTGAGCGCGGTTTCGACTCGGACGTGGCAGGTTTTTATTGATTTATTTGTTTATAAACAAATGAATACGACTTTTGATAATTTTTGTACTACTGCAGATGAATAGCATTGCACAGTAGGGAGGGACACATAGTGATAAGAAGTCGATGCACCTAATATCTAAACGCGAAATTGAAAATAAGCGACTGTGATATAAACAAGTCAACACTTTTGTCTTTTTTTTTCGGTGGGAAAATCATCCAATGACATCCACCCACTCTTGGGGCGGAGCGTGAGATATTGTCTGACTTTAACTGACTAAAAACGCACTCTTGTTCCTTCTTTGCCTTCGTTGCAGAGCCCCGGGGTTCTCTTTCGCATCACCCATGGCCGCAGTAGGCTTCGACCCTTCTTTTTTTTTTTTTTTTTTTTTTTTTTAATTGATATAAACCAGTGCTTGACTGCGATCCCACCTTCTGGGCCCCTACGGTTTTGCTGACATCTCCTTGAGGCGCGTGGAACACTACGCGCCGTCGTCAACTTGGGCTCGGTCCTCGGTACTCATTGCTTTAATGAATTGGTCAATACATACTTTGTCTTGTGTTATTTTTGTAACTACAAATTAACATAGGTCAGTTTGTTATCAATTTAATCGATTGAATGATAACTTACAAATTAATTTTATTGGGACATTCGGAACTATATTTATACATTGTTCATAAATGTCTTGGTACTTTATGTAACTATTTGAACAGCTGTATTGTAATTACATCATACAACTCAATTGGGACTTCAATTGAACTGTTTTCATAGGTAAGTTTGTATGGAATCTTCAGTGCGCGAGTCCGACTCGCACTTACCCCGTTTTTTTTTTTTAGTTTGAAACCACAAGGAAAACGCCATAAGGCAAGGGTATTATAGTTACCAAAAAAATTTTTTTTTATAGGATGACGGTGGGACTGCGGTCCCGGTCCAAAATGCCCAACGACCCGATTTTCAAAATTTAATAAAGAAGAATCTATTATGATTAGATTGGTGCATTAATGCAATGTTAAAAAAAGAAAAAAAAAAAAGTTATCTAGCCCTAGATGAACCGTTATACAGCTCTTATACAGCTTGTTATGCTACTTGGGCTGGAACGCAGTATAAGTGAAGGAACATGGGTAGGTTATAATTGTCAGTAAAAGTCTGACACTACCTCTCACTCTTCCACTCAGCTCGAGAGGTATACTACTTGCATGTGAATTATTGCGTTGTTGATTAGGTACACAGATTTTTTTTTCATAATTATACGGAAAAATATTCTCAATATTTTTGCCCTTATAAAACACAATGACTTCAATTCATTTATCCATTCTTAAACCTTATTTGGCTCTAGTAACTATTCTAATTTAACTAAAGTATTTTATGGCCAGGAGGCCTTTCATGGTATACAAACCAGGAAATAGAATGTCAATGTTAACGTACTTTATGTATGGATCTCAGTTCCATATTGAAGCGTCAAAAAAGACCTTAAAATAATTGACACATTTAATATACATTTTTTGTTTATACAATTAGGAATCATAAAGTAAGAAGCGTCATAAAACGCTATGTAATTTCGTGTAAAAAATCAATCAGCTTTGGTATAATAATTTGGTTACAAAAACCACACTTGTATGTCTGGTTTTTAGTTGTGTACGGCTAGTCAACCAAGTCAGCATTCGATGGTGGATTAAAAACAATTATCTTTTGCCTAACTTTTTCCCTTCTGCATATGTATTGGGTGTTGATGCATACAAAATAAACAAATACATTTATAAATATGTAAGTATAATCAGAAACTAAAGACGTGGATAAATTGCTAACATTCATGAAAACACGCCTCAGAAGTTAAGTAGGAATGTTTATGATTTCTTGTCGAATGTTTTCCTGATCACATTTGTGAAGTTTTAGCAGCGCGTAAGCTTATAATGGCTATTTTACAAGAGATCAAAATGATAATAATACTTACGTTATGAAAATCAATAGAATAGAATAAACTTTATTGTACTCCAAAATAGTAACAAAACTTTTACACTAACTTAAATCTATGGGTACAAAGGCGGTCCTATCGCTGACAGCGATATCTACAAGACAACCCTTAGAATATCCATACCAATAGTATCTATAAAAATATTTACACCGCCAAAAATCTGGATGAATGATGAAGTTTTCTCACAATGCAGGGGTGCATGTTTATATAAACAAAATTAAATATTAATTAAATTCCGCCTCGGTCGCAATGACAAAGTTTTTCTCATTTGTATCAAAATGTACTAGGTATATCAACTGGGCACGCCACAAATATGGCGGTAAGTCTCCTCTTTGAGGAATGGCTGGAGCGGCAACACGGCATCCTCACCTTCCGCATGACGCAGGTCCTCACCGGACATGGTAAGTTCGGGAGGTTCCTGCATCGGATTCAGGCGGAAGAAACGCCCGGGTGTCACTGTTGTGTGGACCATTCGGAGGACACGGTGGAGCATTCGGTGGAGGTGTAACCCGTTTGGGCGGAGCATCGTCGTGTCCTCGTGGAGGCAATCGACGGCAGCGACCTCTCACGTCGGGCCCTGGTTCGGGCTATGGTCCGAAGCGACGAGGAATGGCAAGCAGCGGCCTCCTTCTGCGAAGCAGTAATGAGGAGGCTGCACGTGTGAGGAAACGAATGTCCTCACGCCCCAGTCGCCGAGATTCTGACCCCGACTACCAGCCACGGTAGACGCGGTCTTGTGGACGTCGAGCAATGAGTAGCTTGCCGTCCGGCCGTCCAGTAATTGACCAGACCAAGCCCAGTCGTCAACAGCGCGTAGTGATCCACACATTCCTCAAAGAGATGTCAGCAAACCGTAGGAGCCCATCAGGGACGATGCCCACTAGCTAGGACCGCGGAGAATTAATGAAAAGGAAACCCGTAGTCCTGGAACGTAAAGGACACAGGTGTGGTTTTAGTCAGTAAAAGTCTGACACGCCCTCCCAATCCGCCCAGAGCTTGAGAAGTCACTGGATGAATTCCACAGTTAAAAAAAAAACGCGCATCAACGCAATGTTAGATGTTCACTGAGGATAGTTATGCTGCGGTCCGTTTTCAGTCAAACATGCAAAAGCTGAATATTAGTATTTAAAATAGAGCGACAGCCAATCTGAATTCAATAAATACCTTCCTAAGCATAATTTGGTAATAAATTCATTTTCTAATTTATGCAAAAGTAGTCTTAGACCAAAATAAGACTTTAAATTCAATGAATGGCTATTTATGAATAGACAGTTATTATATGTAATTCAGATAGGAAAATTACTTTATCTCAATTTAGCATTTATGAAGAAATATTTAAAATATCAAAATATGCTTACATAATAATAAATGAAAACTAAAACATTGGCAGAGCCGGAACTTCTCATTTATGTAGGTATGCTTACATCATCATCATCACCATCATTTCAGCCGAAAGAAGTCCACTGCTGGACATAGGCCTCCCCCAAGCGACGCCACAACGACCGATCCTGTGCGTCTCGCATCCACCGCACTCCCGCGACTCTCACCAGGTCGTCGGTCCACCTTGTGGGAGGCCTTCCAACGCTGCGTTTTCCGATGCGCGGTCGCCATTCTAGAACCTTTCGGCCCCATCGACCGTCCGTTCTACGAGCAATGTGCCCTGCCCACTGCCACTTTAGTTTGGCGATTCTTCGGGCTATGTCGGCGACCTTGGTTCTCCTGCGGATATCTTCATTCTTTATGCGATCACGCAAGGAAACTCCGAGCATAGCCCTTTCCATTGCCCTTTGGGTGACTGTAAGCCTTCTGATGAGGCCCATTGTAAGCGACCATGTTTATGCTTACATAAACGTATAGAAAAACTGGCCAAGTGCGACATCATCTGTGAAAATTTCAACTGTCTAACTATCACGGTTCGTGAGATACTGCCTGGCAGACGGGCAGACAGACAGACGGACGGACAGCGGAGTTTTAGTAATAGGGTCTCTTTTTAACCTTTGGGTACGGAACCCTAAAAAGTGAAAACTGTTTTTTTTTTAAACTCAAATTACTTCAGAGTTTTTTTTTATCTTTTATAAAAAAATACGAGTTACTTAGGTTTTTTTAGACAATTAAGATGACGACAATACTGCCATAACAAATCTGGAACGGAAAAAAACACAATCTATATATACTCGTATTTTTATACATATACTTATGTTGTAATCTACCATAAACTACAACATTAATTAAGTATGGTAACAAATCAAGATTCACTAACAACCAAATATGAATATTCATTTCGGCCTGGCCACACCACACCATAGAGTACCTAATGTGGGAAGGCCATTAAAACTACTTGTATTTATACTAATTAAAAAAAAATACTGACCCTGTAATTTTGCTCGCGTAAAAGTAGAAAAATATCTCAAAAGTACATACTCCTGGAAAATAAAGTGTCCTATATACTATTCCAGGACATGGTTTGCCCGTGCGCAGGGATTTCATCCAAATCCCTTCAGCAGTTTCAGCTTGAACGAATAACAAACATACCAATCAATCAATATTATTTATTGTTTGTCACAGGTTGCATTTTTGTATTAGAGTCTCTGCAAAATACCCATAAGGTGTACAATATTTTTATCATTAATAATTTGAAGTCGATGAAGTATTATTACATAATTATATTTCATGTCCTTATCCATTATTATTAATAAAATTACTCCACATAGTCAAAATCAAATTTCATAGTCACACAATTACAATTTACATTATTATTTCATTCGTCAATATGTTTATCATTTAAGAAGTCATTGATCAAGTAGTATGCTTTACTTATTGAAAATTCTTTAAGTTTAATTGTAAAAATATTTAAGATTAGAATGTTTTTTATAGAATTTGGTAGTCTATTGTATATTTTTATTCCTATTCCAAAAATACTCGATTTAAATTTTACAGTCCTACATTAAATTATACTCAATTCATTTTTATGTCGACACTTCTTAACGTTTCATAATTACCAATTTCACGTTTTATCATTACTGCTGCCTCATAAATATATAGTGAAGGGAGAGTTAAAAAATTTAGCTTAGTAAACATAAAAAAATGTGTAAGATGTATATGTGGACACACACACACACCACATATATCCACATATACTTCTTACACATTTTTTCTGGGCTTTAAATGCATATTCCCTGTTTGTAGAGTTACCCCAAATAAGAAAGCCATATTTGAGTATGGAACCCACATACGCATGGTAAGCACTGAGTAAAGCATTTTCGTTTACCACTTTTTTTAGCATGTAAAGGGCATAGGAAGAGTGGTTTAAGTTTTTGCAAACATGATCCACTTGCATTTTCCAGCTAAGTCTAGAGTCAATATGAATACTAAGAAATTTTGTGCTATTAACTTCTTCCAATGTCTCGCCCTTATAGTTTATGTAAATTTGTAGTAATTTAGCGTTTTTATTTGTAAATGTCATGTAACTTGTCTTTTCGATATTTATTTTTAGATTATTTACATTTAACCAGTTTATTATATCTTCTAGAGATTTGTTAATGTTGGTTTCATAGTTTCCTTGATCGTCATTTGTAAAGATAGCTGTGTTGTCATCTGCAAATAGTATTACTTCTTGGTCTATGGACCTACACACTCCCAAACTTTCACTTTTATAATATTAGTAGTATATTAGCGTATTTTCAGACAAATCTACATTATATTATTAGGGGCAATGATTTGAGTACATTTAGAACATTTTCGAAGGCTGTTCAGGAATTAATAATAACAAAACGTTTACTAAAGAAAATACCACTAGCATTTTGGTAGAGAATGCTTTTGTATTAATAAAACATCCGTGAAATAAAACATAGAATTTATGTAACATTGATAAGATAAAACGTGACGTAATTAACAGCTCAACCGATTCTTCAACTTTGCAACTTTATCTATATAAAAATCTTATGAATGAAACATGAACTATGCACAAATTGAAAAGTCGTGTCCTTTTTCTAACATTTTAAATTCATTATTAAGTTTCAACTTTGCCATTTCGGCTTTCGTAGATGTAATTCGTATTTTCAGGCCAAAATGTTGAGACACTTCGGTGACATTTGACAATATTATCTATATGGAAATCAAATTTTATAATTCTCTAAAAACGATAAACAGACCACTTAAATACTAAACAAATATACAGCTCATTCCCGCAAATTGATTGTTCATAAATTATCACACATAATTTAGGCACGCTTTTGACGTATTTAATAGAGATAGATGTATAATAGAAATCGATGTTATATCCTTATGGTTTAAAGACATCAATGACCAGTCTTGATTTACGCAAACGCATATCTTCAGTCAACAGTTGATATATTAATGATCATAAGCCTATAACTGACCGCAACTGAACGGTTTTATCAATCGATTGAGAACTACAACGCCTGGTGAGTCTTATAAAGACTCAGTAGGAGTTGTAGTTCTAAATCGAACTCAAAAGTAACTTAAGGTAAAAGCGCCAGGGTAGCCTGCATTTAATGGTTTTTTTATGAAAAAGTCATTCAATAGGATTAACTGAACTGAGAGGGTTGTATTGATGATTATGATGATTATAATTTCATAAATTAATAGGTTTTTAGGTAGGAAATCATCCAATGACATCTCTCGCGCTTGGGCGGAGCGAGAGGGCGTGTCAGAGTTTTACTGACTAAAACCCACTCCTGCATTTTAGGGCCCCGGGGTCACTTTCGCACAACCCATAGCCTCAGCAGGCTTTGACTCTGCTGGGCCCCTAAGATTTGCTGACATCTCTTTAAGGAGCGCGTGGATCACTACGTGCTGTTGACGACAGGGTTGGACGGCGAGTTACCCATTGCTCGACGTCCGCAAGCCCGCGTCAACCGTGGCTGGTAGTCAGGGTCAAAAACTCGAGGGCTGTGTATGAGATTTTTACCTCACTAAAACCACCCTGGTGATCACCGGTAATCACATATAGAGGGAGATCCGTAAAAATTATAGAACACCCTCGATCCTTCTCAGTGCAGCGCCTATTCGGGTACATTTCTGAGGCTATTATCTACATAATTATTTTGCTCTATGTATACTCTTGATGCTCTTTACAAAGTAACATTCTGCCAGCGATAACGAAATTATCATAATGTTATTTACTTAAGGACCATTTGACATTTTGATATCGCATGTCAAATTCCACACTATGAACTTTTAGGTGTTTATTATCGATTGATAAATGTCAATTTTAGAGCTTTTAATGCACTTCTTTTTTTTTTCAATTGTCAAATGACTTCTCCCGCTCTCTCAGTATTTTACTGACTAAAATAGAATAGAATTTATTCGACACAAGCAATACAATAGGTAACCACACGAAATAAAGAAAAAGAGTATTGAAATAAAACACAGTTGCGCTGAGCATGCCCGAACCGAAAGGGTCGCCAAGTCAGCAATTGCTGGGCGTCAGACCACCAGCGCTGGTTTTCGCGCACGGATGACAATCTACCCTTGTGTTTTTCTTCAGTTGGCCTTTGCATTCTAGAGCCGCGGTGAATTTTCGAAAAATAAAAATTCCTCAAAAATACAAATATTGCCCTTCTGGGATAATGCACCTTGCCATGACGTGCTAAAATACAAATATTGCCCCTTTAGAAACAGGCGCCTTGCCATGACATGTTAAAATACAAATATTGCCCCTTTGGGATCAGGCACCTTGCAATGACGTGTTAAAATACAAATATTGGCCCTCTAGGATCAGGCGCCCTGCCATGAAGAGTTAAAATCTCAGTCGTGCGAGTGAGAAAGAGGGATGGAACTATACACACTATATAGCTCCATCTCTTTAACAGTTCAGTTTAGGTTGTAAAATGGATCGCGTGAAGAGGTGTTATCGCGTTCGTGGTAGGGCTTCAGTATTCATGTGCTGTAATATCTAGAAGTAATTAAAATCTACATAGTTTTAAAGCTTTTTAAAACCTAAAATCGGTTTCTTTTTCATCAGGTATTAGCATGTCTAGCGCTGGACTTTCTGCTGATCGGGCTGGGCCTATCCATGAGTTTCGTCACGATGGTGTTACCTGAAGTGCTGGATGCCAAAGAAGGACTCTCTATCACTAAGAAACAAGCATCATGGTTTGGTAAGTACACTGTTACTTTAATATCAGTTGGCAGCTATCCTTTTTTTAGGGTTCCAAACGTCCGAATGAAAAAACAGAACCCTTATAAGATCACTGGTGTGTTTGTCCGTCTGACACAGCCAATTGTTCTTAATCTAATACGATTATTAAGTGGATATTTCATATACGCATGTATATCTGTGACCCGAACATGGACGTGTAGGTATATCAAAATTTTGGAATATTATGCAAGTCGCTTTTTCTTTTTTGCACTCCGGAATTTACCGTAATATTGTTCGCCTACCGCAACATGTCAAAAAAAAATAATCCATAAACCCGTATATATAATAGGTTTTAATTTATATATATTTTTATTATTTGCAAAACAAATTTTAGTTCTATTATATACTTAGGAAATATCTAGATGAAAATTTACGCCCCTCTACCTTATCTTCAATGCTAATGAGTAATGAAAAAAAATGTAGTAAATAGTTTTTTATTTGTAAATTATAGGAACATACCCTATAACTTTTAAAAATAGTAGGTATGCGAATCTGACTTGTACTTGGCCTTGAGCTAGCTTGAAATTAACTTGTAATAATGAGGGTTTAGATCGCTATATACAATTATTTAAGAGTTTTTCTTTACGTTAATAGTTAAAAAGTAATTGTGAAACCTATTCAAGATAGTATCATAAATAAGACTGTCATTTGAGACTGTGATTTTGAGCACGATCATTTGTTCTGTGTCTGGGTTTAATTTATCTATATATGTATGTATTTAGAAATATATAAGTATGTTTATCAGTTGTCTAGTACCCATAACACAAGCTCTGCTTACCTTGGGACTAGACGGCGTTGTGTGATAGTTGTGGAATATTATTATTATTATTATATTATTATTATTTTCAAGATGAGATTCCGACAAACTAGTTAGACATCATTAAAATCATAAATCTTAATGATGTCTGACTAATTTGTGACCAAAAAAAAAAAATTTATACCTATACTTCATTTTAATATTATTTAATTTTTTTAGATACCTAACTAAATGCTAACAATCTCTTGACACTTATATGAGATGACTTTTTAAAAATTCGTTTTAAAGTATGGATAGAAGTAAATAGGTAGAAATCAATTAGGTACTTATCTACCACATAATTTTAGAAAAAACTAATTATATTTTATGTAATAAAACGTAAATATCTATTTCATATTTTTCAAAAACACCCATTAGCAAGAGCGGGCTATTCAAAGGCGCATAATGGTCATAATAAAAAGATTCTTAGTGCGTGGACTTGAAGGTGCATTTTGATTCGTTACAAGCGCGAAAGCGTCTTGTAGGCAAATAAATTGAAAGTCACGTCCGTGCCGTGCAATGTATTATGAACATTAGGAGAGTTATTAAAAGTCTGATACGCCCTCTCTCTCCACCCTAAAGCGAGAATAGTCATTGGATGATTGACCACCTTAAAAAATAAGGAAATTTTACTACAAATAGAGGTAGCGATATTCGCATAGGTTTGAACAAGCTTGTCTGTGAACATATTATGTTCTATATTAAGAATAATAATAAATTACCGAATGCATGAGTACATAAACGCATCAATTTAGAACGCCTGTAATTATTTATTTGTTGTGTTCGTATTTATTTGAACAAGAAATTGTCAAGAAGTCAAAAAACAAATTGCACTCGAGCGAAGCTGGGGCGGGCAGCTAGTTATAGATAAATTACACCCAGACACAAAACCAATGATCACGCTCATCACACAAACATTTGTTTATTGGTAAAAACTGCAAGAAAATCCGTTCAGAGTGAGTGAGTGGGTCCGTGAGTGTGAGTGAGTGAGTGAGAGTTCGTAAACCGACAGACAGACACAGAGAGGCGGGGGGGCGATTGTTTTATAATACATAATATGTAAAGATAAGAAGAATTTTAGGGAAGAAAACCATAAGCGGGAAGAGTTGGTTTTAGACAGTAAAAGTCTGACATGGCGATCTCGACCACTTTTGGATAGCAGTCAGAGAAAAAAAAAAGAAAATAAAGATTAAAGAAAAGGGATTTGCGGCGTAGGTACTGTTAGAAAATTAATTGAACATAAAATAAAAATAAAACTCGCGACTTCGAAACTAACGAGTGGTCGCAAGTTGACACCGTCCGATGTTACCTACTTTTTTGTCATCAACTCGTTTTTTTTTTTTTTTTTTTTTTTTTAATCAAGATTTTATTTAGGGGCTTTTGTCCAAAAAGGATATGTCAGCCCCATCGTACCTTATAACAATTACTACACACACATACCTTTATTAACTAATACATATTTACCTAAAATACATTACAGATATAAATAAATGAAGTTAACTTGGGTCGTAAGCTTTGTGAGTTCCATTGAAAAATGTTAAAGCATATATTATCATGACTGTTGTTACCTATTATTAAAACTAAAAATCTTTTCCATACATCCGCCACTAGAACACAAACTTATAATAAACTTCTTACATTCTTCCCAAATAATTTTCATGACTGATCCCACTTTAACTTCTAAATTATCTTTCGACATAAAAATACCTTTCATTTTTATCATAAATTTTAAGAATTCAAATTTATAGTGTAATTGCTCATCTTGTGTGCTACCGTTGTCTCTCTCACATTCCGGTGTATGTCCCTTTATTTCTTCTGCTACCTGGTCTTGAGAAGGCCGAGTGTCAGTTCTCTGCTGTGCAGTCCGCGTCACACTGGATTGGTATCGAGACGTGCGCATAGGTAGTGCAGACGCAACGTTAGTGTCTTCCATTGGGATTATCTCCATTGACATTGGTTCTTGATGTACTATCGCTCTAGCAACTACGCTACTGTACGTTTGTGAGGTTCTTGCGTTATCTTTATTTATAACGAGATTAGGTGAAGTTTGGGGTAAGCGTGCCATCTTTTCGTGCTTTCCAATAAACATTTGTAGTGCTATCCGATATGGTACCTGTTCCTTACTCATGATTATTCTAATTTGTTTTTCTTTAAAATATAAGGGACACGTTTTGTCTAACACAAAGTGTGCACCTTTACAATTTAGGCACTTAATTTCTTGTATGTCACAATTTACGTGATTACCGCCACATTTTGGGCATAGTTTCTTTTTTGTTGGACAGTACTTAATTATATGGCCAAACTGCCAACATCCTGAGCACTGCGTCACCGGGAACATGTAGGCTTCAACTTTAAAACGACAATCGTATGCATATATGTATGGGGGTAAAATGTTGCCTTTAAAACATATTCTTACCGATTCACTATCGATCCATTTACCCTCTGTGTCCAAGCGCTTAAGTCGATTAATAGAAATAATTTCAGTCTGACTTTTTATTATATTTAGCAACTCCTTTTCACTCAAATCGATGTCAACTCCTTTTACCACTCCATAAGACAGCAACAGCTCATTTACCTTCTGACTTCTGAAACCCATCTCCTTCAATTTGGGACACTCTAGTAACATAATAGCATCTTTATCTTCTTTAAACTGAATTAATACTTTGTTATAACTTTTATATTTAATTCTGATGATACCCTGTATATTTTCTGATCTTAACAGTTTTGCCAAAGCCATTTGTTTAGGTAAACTTTCCGTAGACGTAACACATATTTCGTATATATTTACCTCTTCTGAGTAGTCATTTCGTTTTTTATTTTGTTCTACCCTCTTATTTCCTTCCGCATCAATGGAATCACTCCTATTAATCCGTTTGGGCTTACTTCTCATAACAGTAATAAAATCATCTTCAGCACTATTATCATATTCTCTCTCTTTTCTTTTCGCCGCATTTCTGCTACCTTCTTCGTAGTTATTATCAACATTCAAATTACTTCCTTGCGTTTGCTCATTTTCTCGTAAACAATTATTCAAAAACTCCGAATCACTATCATCATCTACATCAGTATTACTTTCTTCCATCACTAGTGACTAATTAAAAGAAGTTTGTTCACTCGCCAGCAATGCAAAAACACGTGCGTTGCGCGCGCGATTCACCGGGTGAGGTAATAATTAATATTTGTACACAAAATTATTTATTAGAAAAATAACATCAAACACAACGTTTATCAGCTGTCAATTTGACCGTCATCAACTCGTTCGAACGTGAAAATCTAATGTACAGTCAGCTACGAAAACTTCTTATAAAATGAGTGATGAATGTAACCACTTTAAATGTAAGTTATTAGAAATTTTATATGATTGGACTTTAATTTATTTTAAAACAAATATCGTTTATGAGAAAGTTTTACTATAGATTTATATTAAATTATTTATAAGGCGAGAGACATTTTATCATGAGGCGAAATAATGGGCAGCCTAACTAAAGTAACAGATTTTTTTTTTTTCAGAAGCATAGAATTGACTTAACGGAAATAAATTTTGCAATTCCAAAGCACACTTCCCGAAACGTAAATGATAAGAAACCGACAGGCTAGCAACTCGGTGTCGATACTCAAGACTATAATTTTGACTCGACAAGTATATCGATGCCGACGATCTTCTTGGTTCGTCGGACTTTACACTCTTTTAAAAAGTAACTTTCTGGCAAAAACTGGATAGCGGCCTTGGGTGTCAAGCGTCGTCGGCCGCATCCCACTCGCCTCATTCCACACCTTTAACGTATACCGAAATTTAAGTAGATATATAGACTGCTTAACCGAATCAGCTAACATGAGCAAAGCCGCGGGCAATAGTAGTGTATTGGTTTCAATCTGTTTTTATTCGACTTTACTTAATATATGCGCGCAAGTTGACGACAAAAAAAAGGAGGTAAAACCGGAAGGTGCCAACTCGCGCGCACTTGCGTCTTTCACAATAACGAGTTGACGAACAAGTCTACGGAAATAGAGATATAGGCCGGATTTCTGAATTGAATATTATGTGATAAGAACGTCTCTAACCCTACTTTAAAGCCAAATTTTTACAGGTTTTGAGGCAAAAGTAGAGTTTGAGAAATACTCAACTTCAAATGATGATTTCATTCAGGATTTGGGGATAATAATTATTGTTATGGTATTTGACTATGAAATTATAGTAGGTACTCGTACATTGACAGCGCAAAGGTATAGAATTTCACATGCTTTACTGTGCTCTAATAAAAGGCTAATTACGAGGTAGCAAAAAATTGCTAAGGAGGCAGAAAAAACGGTAATTAATTGATGGAAAGTATGCAAATTATACTGGCTTTTGCCAACGGCATCGCCCACGTTGATTTAGTAGTTTACACGTTATAAATTGTAGCCTATATGTTATTCTAAACATCGTGAAGAAACCGGCATGTCCTAGAACCAAAAATTCCAAGACATGTGACATTCACCAATCCGCACTGGACCCGCGTTGTGGATTACAGCCCATGCCCTCTCCTAGAGAGAGGAGGCCTGAGTCCCAACAGTGGGAATATTAAAAGGCTGATTATGCTTATGCTTATGCTATGTTATTCTAATGTATAACCTATTTAACTGTAAAGTTTCATCAAAATCGGTCCATTCGTTTTAGCGTAAAAGAGTAACAAACATACACATACATACAAAGAACTTTATTATGATAGCTCTGTTCATTGGCGTGCCTACAACTTCCTTGTTTTATTTTTTAAGTTGCTTGCATGTTTTAGACTCTGATAGTTTTTTTTATAAACTTAACTGTCAACCTTAATTATATTGCAACGAGTGGGAAGAAGCTTGTAAGTTGTATGTATCAGGAAATATAATTTAATTGACTTAGGCCTCTGTCTAAGGACGCGAAGCTTCATAGACGTGTTCGTCATTATACGCCTGGTGGACGCCTGCTCACAGCTTACATACAAAACTATGAAATTCTGTCGACAAAGCGGCATCGTGCCGTCGTAGCTTCTGTGAAGCTACGCATCCGTGGACAGAAGGCCTTAGTCTTGATAAAGTCATCCAAAGAGCAATGGAAAGGGCTATGCTCGGAGTTTCCTAGTGTGATTACATCAGGAATGAAGATATCCGCAGAAGAAACAAGGTTATCAACATCAACAACAACAAGCCCGAACAATCGCTAAACATTAGTGGCTGCCACTAATGTGCACATTGCTTGCAGAACAGATGGTAGATGAGGCCGAAAGGTTCTGGAGCAGCGACTGCGTACTAGAAGACGCAGCGCTGAAAGGCTTTCCATAAGGTGGACCGATGAACTGATGAGGGTCGCGGGAATTCGAAGGATGAGAGACGCACAGGACCGTTTGTTGTGGCGACTCTTGTGGGAGGCCTATGTCCAACGGTGGTGGCTGAAATGATCATGATGAGTCTTAAAAATCAATGTGTATGTAACTTGAATGCTGCTAATGTAAGTTGAATGTTCAGTCAATATTTAAACTTAGCTACCTACTGCAGTATAAAGGGCCTATTGCACTACGCGTTATCAAATTTCTATGTTGTTGTGTTTCATTCCTTTACACGACATTGACGTAGGTTGCTCTTTTTCTTGTGTGACGCTACATAGACTAAGACTGTCTGAACAACGCATAGTGTATATATATAGGCGCTTTAATATTGCAAAACTGCAAATATTGCAGAGGCAAAGAGCAAAAGGTAGTTTAAAGGTCTAAAATAAGTCGATTAATCAGAAGAACTGAAATGAGGTCGAAAACCGTAAAGTACTAAATAAACGTTAATAAATTGTGACTAAAAGATAGAATAGTATCTGATTATGCAAATAAAACGATTTACGTAATCACTTGCTGTCTGCCGCTGTTTCACTCGCATATTTGGTGACTCTTTTGGTCGTAGCGTGATGTTATTTATGCTTTTCTCGATAAATGGGCTATTCAACATTGAAATAGTTTTTCAATTCCAACCAGTAGTTCCTAAGAGAAACGCGTTAAAACAAAAATAAATAAATAAATAAAGTACTTACAGTAAATTTTCTTTCAAGCGTAAAATTCGGAACTACTACTTGAACCTGAACCTGAACCCCCAACTGGCGCCAATTGGACGGTGGTTTACACCAAGAGGAGTGCGGGCAAGGCGGCCAGGGCGGCCAAAAAGTGCGCGAGGTGGCAAGAAAGCAGAAAGCGGGCCATGGCGACCAGACTTCGTGACCCGAATTCCGAGGCTGTAGTCATCACGCTACAGCCAGATGCGATAAAGAAGGGCGTGACGTATGACGCCGTCATGGAAAAGGCGAAGCAGGCGGTGTTGCCCCACCTTGGCGAGCTCGGAGCCTCTGGAGGCTTCCGTATGAGGAGCACCGCAACCGGTGCTTGAATACTGGAAGTCCCTGGAGCGGATAGTGGCTCTGCCGCGGACGCCCTGGCTGAAAGGATCAGGGCGTCCTTAGATGTCGAGGAGATCCGAGTGTCCAGGCCCACCAAGTGCATAGACATGCGCATCATGGGCCTGGACAACTCCGTCAGGTTGGACGAGGTGGAGCCGCCATCGTCAGTGCGGGAAAGTGCACCTCGGCTCAACCGACTTTGCTGACTCCTCTTTGAGGCGTGTGGGATGGAAGGACATGTCTTTGCCCAGGAATGGAATAGAGCAGACTAGCATTAAAAAAAACTAAATCGTACTCAGAAAGTATTAACCATTTCCTTTCAAGAAACACTTTCTTGAAATAATTTTCCACCTTAACCGTAACATGAGTTTCCATTATTATACAAAGCTAAGTATCAAAACATTTATGATAAATAATACCGTATTGTATATGATGTACAAACATAAATACTGTATAATTTCTAGATAAGGACTACATTATTATTATTTCAAGTATATCTTTAAGAATCAACTAGAGTAAGACTACAATAATGTTGATTCTAGATTACTGCCAACGCAGATCGTATTGCTTGTTTGAGATTGCATTACGGCATTGCAACACACATATTTTATGTTAACGTTATACAGTCTGTAGCGATATTGCCTTGAGATAAAGATAAGATTGGGGGAGAAGCTTTAATTTGTGAACATAATAATTAATATTTCACAATGCCTTCTAGTCCCAAACTAAGCAGAGCTTGTGCTATGAGTACTAGAACAACTGATAAACATACTCGTACTTATATATTTATAAGGGCGGAATTCACCAATAAAACTAATCGCGTTTTAACTTTTGGCTGTATTTTTTTTTTGTTGTATTTTTACAAGTGACACTAGTGACAGCGGCTAAACGCGATTAAGCGATACAAACGTTAAAACGCGATTAGTTTTATGTCTATATATATATAAATGAATTGCTGTTCGTTAGTCTCGCTAAAACTCAAACACGGCTGGAACGATTCGGCTAATTTTTTGAAATATTCGATATAGTTCAGGGAAGGTTTAAACGGTGAAAAAAAAGGAAAAAATCACGAAAAAAAAATCCGAATACAACGTCGTCTCTAATTGTCATTATAAAATTAATTATGCTGTTTTGGTAATTTCAGTAGATGGCGTTATCCTTACTATTAGGCGGTACAAAGTTCGCCGGGTCAGCTAGTTATAGATAAATTCCACCCAAACTCAGAACAAATGATCGTGCAATGGCAATAATAAATCAGCTTCAGAGAGTGTTTCCGATCAAATAACTACTTTAATAATGTTTTGGACTGAATACACACATACTATCTAGCAGGATGGGTCAATGCATCCAGTCTGCAGAAACGCTTCAGCATCGGAGACCTACACGTTTTCATGACAGGAGCGTCACAATGTATATCTTTAACATTGTTTCAACGCGTAGGTCTAAAACATCACCCCAACCTTTTCCCAGCTAGCTTGGGGTCCGTGTTCACCCGTCATACTACCCGTGTTTTACATGGAGCAACTGCCTATTAGACCTCCACAACCCAATTACTGAGGAATGCGATACTCCTTAGATGGACTGATGTTAATTTGTTCTAGCTTCTAACTACCTGTAACCACTGTCAAAAATCTACGAATAATATCCGGGACTAACGGCATTACGTGCTTTTTCAGGCACGGGGCATCAGTAACGTACAGCCTTCCTTCCTTCTATTCTCTTTTAGTTGATCGCCTCGAGTCAGCCACGCCTCCTATTCCTTTGTTCTGACCACGTGACTGAGCGTTGAAATGACGTCAGAATAAAATGAAACGGTTATAACTTGGATAGGAGGGCTTGGTAAACTTAGAAAAGTACAGTATATATGAATTGAAAAATTTAGATTGGTAGGTTTTCAACCTGCAGCCTGCATGAGGGGTCTTAACCACTGGGCCATCATGATAGTAAACAGGTCGTCTTAAGCCGGGTATTTATTAGACAACATTTTTTAATAAACGCTGTTTTGAAACAGTTTGTAAACAATGTTCCACTATTTTTTATTATCTCTGGAAACAGTAAATAAACAAAGGTGATGAAATATTGTTTAAGAAACATGTTGCCCTGGTCCCCACATCGAATGGAGAGCAAGACGAAACATCTAGTAAACATGGAAATACTGTGGTCCAACCACCAGGTTAAGATTTCGATGATCATAGAGCTTTATCAGCAGCATCATGTACTTTGGAATTCTTCAAATAAAGATTATAAGATAAAAAAAAAACTTTTCCGACATTGCTGCAGAATTAAATGACATATTCAATGTGTGTGTGTAACTTTTATTTAAGAGATAGTTTTGAATACACCATCTTTTCATCTTTTTTTTTCTAGTAGCACTCACATGAATTATTATGTAAGCAGCACAAAGCATCACCACTTCCTCAGGCGACATTCTAGCAACAACTGCCAATTGTGGACGGCCAAGTTTCAGAAACAATGTTTACGGTAAACTTTGTGATAAACACGTCGCAAACAGTTTATCAACAAATGCCTAATGAATGCCCGGCTTTAAACAATATCTCTAAAGCACGACCTCTTCTTTTACAGGTAGCATGGCATTCCTCTGCCAGCCACTCGGCAGCATATTTTCTGGGCCCTTACTAGACTACTTCGGTCGTAAGAAGGCGCTGTTCCTGGTCAATATACCACATGTGGTTGCATGGCTGCTCATGTATTATGCCTGGGATGTACCTTCGCTGTTCATCGGCAACGCTTTGCTGGGAATCGGGACTGGTATTATGGAAGCCCCTTCGGTCACTTACGTTGGAGAAATAAGGTTAGTTTGTATGCTTGTTTACTTTTTGCAGATTGGTCGGCGTAGTGGTGGAGCGTTTAGCTGCTGCATTGCGTATCGTGAGTTCGATACCCGTAAGAAACAAATATTTGTATGGCCTGCAGATAGTTGTTCCGTGGCGTGTGTCATGAGTTTACAAGTTTGTGAACGCACCCTAGATACAGAAGTAATTCATAGTGTATCATCATCTTCCTGCCCTTGTTCCGTTTTATTTGGGTTCGGTGCAACACGTTTTTTTCTTCCATTCTGTCCTGTCACTCGTCACGCTATCACTAACTCCCTTTTCTTTCATATCTCTTCTCACACAATCCATCTATCTTTTCTTTGGTCTCCCTCTCCCTCTCCATCCATCCACATTTAAACTTATAACTCTTTTAGTAACATGCGTTTCATCCCTCCTCTTCACATGACCATACCAAGACAAACGATTCCCTTTTAACTTTTCAATCACTGACAAGTAATTCCTAGTATTTTTAATGGCGGCCCCACATTAGTGCCGTGAAGCTACGTAAATAGGCGTGAACGTGAACGGTTTTGTTCACGCCTGTTTCCCGATCAGAGTCGGTATTTTGTCCCACGACAAAGGGCTCGCGCCCCCTTCGCGCGGCGTTTACGCATACACATCCACATTCACGGCCCCGTGCCAGTTTACTCCGCACTGCAAAGGCGTACGGACGTATATAATAAATAATTGGAGAAACTTTCTGAAGCAAATATTGAAAGTCCACTGTTTACATATGAGTTAAATTCGCCATTGAGTTCAGAATGTAATATGTAATATTGCTTCTCCATAGAAATTCTGAAATGAATTTTATATGAATATGTATTTCAGTCATCCACCGTCTTTTTTTCCAACGCTTTCTAATAAATTTCTTGTTTTGAACGTCTAAATAGTAATATGTTGCCACAAGAAATAAAGTTATTGTAGCAGTAACTTTTACGTCCATTTCACGGTGGGTTTCACTAATAATTGTGAGCATCCCGTGAATGTAGAGGGCACGACTTGTACCGTGAATTCATGGCGTAAATTCGGGCGTGAATTCACGGCACTAACGTGGAGTCGCCGATAAGACACAATACTTTTTTTCTTATGTCGAAGATATATTGACTACTGTACAGCCAGTCAACAGTAGTCAATATATAGCATAGCATAGCATAGTCGGCCTTATAATGTTCCCACTGCTGGGACTCAGGCCTCCTCTCTAGGAGAGGGAACATCCTCCTCTATAGGTAGAGTCAATATATATTTTATATTACATATTGACCTAAAACTACGGCATTACCGCGGCGTCATCGATAGTAGTGCAAAGATCACTTACGCTGCATTTTATTCACTACTTTGGACTGATCGGGCTTGCAATTAAAATATTGTAAGATTCTCCCGCTCAAAGTGAAGCGAGAGATGCCAGCATTTTTCGACGAAAACCCACTTGTGTTTCTTCAGTTGCCATTTACGGTTCAACGCCATAACTCTTTCGATCATTCCCGCTGGCGTGCCATAGCAGGCGAACTACCTATTACTCGTCGTTTTAGCGGCTGGGATGTGAGGATGTCCTCTCTTCTTCATGCCACTTTCTTCACTGGCATTACTGCTTCGCAGAAGGAGGCGACCGCTTCCCATTCCTTCTCACTCCAGGCCGCAGTGCCTGTAGGTTAAATGACCCCTATAATACTAAAAACAATTTAACTCTATACAAAAAACTAACATCAATCTTCTTGTTGCCATCGTTTTTTATCACCGACAAATTTGCTGACATTACATCCTACTATGTATTAAATTAACATAGGAATTTATTTTGAAGTATTTTTTACTGTTGACATATTAGACCTTGGATCTGGACTGGAGCAATAAAGTATTCAATTATAACGAAGGTGTGTAAAGCTAGATAGATTATTTTTTCTTTAAATTGAACTAAACTGAAATTATTTTAATAAATTAATAATTTTATTATACAGCCTTGTGTGGACAAACATTTTTATAATTTATTAATGAATAAGTTTTTTTTTTCATTTCTGTAGTAAAATGCATCTATTAATTATATGTGACTGGCTTGTTGGTTTAGTAGTTAGTGGCCCTGACTGTTATGCCGGAGGTCGTGGGTTCGATTCCCACCCAGGACAAATGTTTGTGTGATGAGCACGATCATTTGTTCTGTGCCTGGGTGTAATTTATCTATAATATGTATATATTTAGAAATATATAAGTATGTTTATCAGTTGTCTAGTACTCATAACACAAGCGTTGTGTTATTGTTGTGGAATATTATTATAATTAGTAAGTTATTTTTTTCGACTTTTCCAAATTTTTAGATTGCCTCTATATTTTTTATTTTTGGTTTATCCTTTTTAAATGTTCATACTCGTGTAGGTACTGAATTTACGGTTAGAGTATTGCAGTACAGTTCTGCCGCGCTTATGATAATAACAGTAAGTCACATTTTGGTCAATATTGAGTTAAGTATATGTTTGGAATGTAGAGATTGAGATCTACATTTCTGTATATTTAAAATTTGAAAATGTGGTATAGTTAATGAAATAAGCTTAAGCATAATTACAGTAAGACACGTTTTGCACCAAGGCATACTTATTATGATTACAGTAAGGGCACATACGGTTGATTTTTTTATAAAGTTAAAACCATTTTCTAGGTATTGCTGCAGTAAGTCATTTTGCTATTATTATTTTTAAGTTAGGAGTGTTTTTCATCAAGTATCACTGAAACATATTAGCCGTAAGTACCACTTGCTATAATTATATTAAGAATTGGAAACAAAACATTAGTCTAATAAACCTTAACATATCTACAGTAAGAGTATATACTATATTAATGCTTAAACATTTCGCAACGTATTATTGTATTATCTTGGCATAAGTACAGTAAGTAGAACTTACTGTGTATAAGATAAGTCAGCGAATTAAAAAAATATATATATGTGTTGACGTAATAACAGCAAGATTCACTACTGTAATTATATTTAGAAATATTTCATCTTATGTGTAGACTTTCCTGGAACAAATTAGAAAAAACACGTTACTTACTGCAAAAATTCTAAGGCGTTTAGGGTCCAAATGGGTAAAGCGGGGTGGGGCAAGTACGTTAATTTAGCAGTCACGGACCATGCAAAAACAGAGACTGACGTGCGTCGGAGAATAAAAAAAAACGACGGGTTAGGTCCATATGGTCGAGTCTAAGTTTTTCAAGACACACCGTACAAATAAGAATATGAGGCTCTCTGATCAAACTCTCGAGCTCATGAAGAAGAGGCGTGAGATTTTTCTGCAGTCTTCAAACGATACGTGCAGATACTGGCAGCTCAATAGACGGATCACGAAGTCTCTGAAACGCAACCAGATGCTATTGTGCGGTTTATACCGCTTAGTCGCATAATTGCTTAATACTTTATTTGCAGGAGATCTGTCTATGGGGCAGAGCCAGCTCACGAAATTAAAGACCGACGATGACAGAGTCATATCCGCCAAATCGGAGGTTCTGGGAGAGATGGTGGAGGCATTTTATGGACAGTTTGTACACGTCAATCTCCAAACCCACTGCAAATCTAGCAAACGACTCAAGAGCTACATTGACTCGACACTGTACCGAAAATATCCCGGACGTCAGCCTGTACGAGATTACGGTGGCTCTGAAGCAACTTAAAAGCAACAAGGCACCGGGTGAGGATGGAATTATGGCCGGAACTCCTGAAGACGGGTGGGATACCAATCCTTCAAGCCCTTCAGAAGTTGTTTGGTTCCGTCATACTCGAGAGGAAAACACTACAGGCATAGAGCAGAGGTGTAGTGGTACTCTTTTTTAAGAAAGGCGACAATACCGTGCTTAAGAATTAAAGACTCATCTCATTTCTGAGACATGTTTACAAGCTGGTTTCCATTGTCATCACGAACCGTCTCGCACGTAGGTTCAACGACTTCCAGCCTCCTAAACAAGCCGGATTTAGAAAAGGCTTCAGCACCTTGGACCACATACATATGCTGCGCAGATTAATCATACAGAAGACTGAGGAGTATAATCAGCCTCTCTGCTTAGCGTTTGTGGACTACGAGAAAGCCTTTGATTCGATCGATACAGTACTGCAGTCTCTCCAACGGTGCCAGATTGACAATCAGTACATCGTAGTGCTGAAGTATTTATACAAAAACGCCACCATGTCAGTCCGACTTTAGGACCAGACCTTGAAGGCAAGACTGTCCTCTAGCAGAGGGGTGTGAGGCAAGGAGAAGTAATTTCTCCGAAATGGAGGATGTCTTCAAGGTTCTGGAATGGAGAGGGCTAGGCATTGATGTCAATGGCGAGAAAAAAATACTGTAAAGGTTTTATTTTTTAGAAACAGTGCTTAGTTTATTTGGTTTATGATTGTTTCTTGTACGAAGCCCGTTGCACAAACATGAATTGTAATTTTTTAAATTTAGTTTTTATTATGATTCTAAAGGTTTTAAAAAAATACAATAATTTTATTGTATTAATAAAGCTGTGTACTTTTTCTACTAAACTATAATTTTATAAGATGTCTTTTGTTTTGAATTGTCTACCAATAATATCAAGGAAGATAAATTAATTATGATTCATGGTAGATGCCAAAAGTTTACATATTGCTCCTAGCTATAATTACAGTAAGTCATTAAGTAACGTTAGGCAAATTGTGCAATTTTTGTTATCCTATTTAAACATTTACCTCATTTCGTAATCATTGTTGCAGTATGTCCCTCAAACTAAAAATTGTTACAGTAAGTCACACACTTACTGTACCAATTACTATAAAAACGTTATTTTTTAATTGATCATTCCTTAACATACATATTTTTTCAAGCTTTACAATTTAAATATTATTACTACATAAAAATAAAAATATACAAATTGTTTACCTAACACATGTGTATCTAAAACATTTTAGAAAACTTAGGTTTAATTTATACTTCGGGAGAAATGTCAAAAGTAAAAAAAAAAACTTTGAACGCCTTTTTTTTGAAAGTGTCTCTATGTTACTTACTGTATATATCACAAGCACGGCAGAGTTGATATCCTTCCAACTTTCACATTTCCTACTACAGTACGATCAAAATATCGTCCCCGTAGAGCGAAAATTAACTAACATGCAATAGGCTACTTTTAAGATATTGACGTCTAAAGTTTAAAAAAATATAAAAAATCATAACTTTTAAAATTGAATTGATATAAAAAAAAATTGACTTAATATAAATTGAATTTGTGTATAGTTATCTATTATTTATCACATGTTTTATAAAACTTGTTAATGTAATGAGTTATTAAGTAAAATTCAAGTTAGTTATTTTTCGCTTTATTCGTTTCGGTTTAGGAGCTAACTTAACATTCTCTAGTTAAATATTACTTGAAAAAACTATGTTAACTGTAATATTTAAGTAGGTTAGTTATTTATTAATTCGTACATCATTTATAATTATGCGTTTCTTACTAACTATCTATATGAGTCTATTATAATTATCTTTGTCACAGATGTGATGTAACGAGAAAAAATCTTATTAAACAAAACCAAAAAGTAAAATCAAAACTCGTTTATTGGAAAAAAGGCACAATAATTTTGCATCCGTAATTTACGCCAAAATAAAAAATAAAAAAACCTTCTAAAAATAGAAATAAAATCCTACAACATTATGGTTGTATCTACTTCTTAATTTTCCACATCGTTTTGACCAGTTCTGTCAACAGCAGTTTTGTCAGTAGGAAGTGAATGGTACCACAGGTGAGGGATAATTCCTTTTGTGCAAATACCTATTAAGTCTTTTTTCTTGGCTTCCGAAATAGAAAGCCTTGAATAAATGCAAGGTACAATAAAGTCTCTTAATTTAGTTATTGTTGCATCTTTATTAACCCGCTCATTACAACTGTTTTCTAATTGTTACGTTTAATTTTTGTTCCGAGTACGTAACTGTAATTCTTCTTCCTTCAGGGCATCCAATACAAGGTAATGTCCTTCGTGTGAACAGCTGAACTGTATCACACCAGAACGCTTTCTGTCGAATCTTAGGTATTTAATTTTTAGCCACTGCACCTTATTCCCGTTTTCATCTTTGTTTGTGTTATATCTATAGCTTATCTATAAAAAATAATTCATGGACATTGTATGGTAGTCCAGAATTCTTCCGACAACTGCAACCTCAGCCTAAGCATGCGCAAACTGGCGACGGTCTTCCAAGCAGAGACATATGCCATAATCGCATGTGCGCAGGAAATACTAGACAGTGGCACCGAAGGGGACACTATCTACATTTTAAGCGACAGCCAAGTAACACTCAAGGCACTTACGTCGAATAGAGTGGATTCTGGACTGGTACTGAACTGTATTAAAATACTAAACCGGATAGGAAGGCGCAACCAGGTCAGATTGATCTGGGTGCCAGGTCATACAGGAGTAGAAGGCAACGAAAGAGCCGACACTCTGGCAAGGAAAGGATCCGAGACACCCCTACACGGACCGGAAACCTTCATAGGACTCTCACCAAGGGTCATCAACCAAGCATTGAAAAGGGCTGCGTTGGAGATACACAGCACACACTGGTGCAACACAACGGGCCAGAAGCATGCAAAGCTATTTCTCAATGACATAGATAAGGCCTGGACCCAAAAATTATGGAGGTACAGCAGATCACAGCTCCGAACAATTTCGTTAAGTCTTCACGGGGCACTATGCCACCAACAAACTGCTCCACAGTATGGGACTAGCAAGCGACCCGACTTGCTGTGCGACTGTGCAGCACTAGGCTCCAAAAGACTAGAGTATCTGGGCCAACCGTATCCAAGACCAGAGGACTACAAGCTCAGCCCCATCAAAGCCATACTGGGACTCATGAAGAGGGTGCACGGAGGGCTTAGTACACAGGAGGGGAACAGCATACAAGATCCAGAAGGGTCGAAGTGCTCTGGCCCAGGGCCAGCCCCACAACAAGAAAAGATAAGATGGTAGTCCAGAATTCTTATGTCGTGTCGCTTGGATCTTGCTCGCAATATTATGGATTTACAATCGATCATGGAGTATTATACAGCTTCATGTCTCTGTCACTTTCCAATTATTGTTGCTCAAACTCTTCCAAGTTATTATCGTGCCTTTGAATTAGATGAAGGAAAAATTCTGCTAAAAATTGGTTGCGGTTTTGACCGGCACATGTGTCACTAAACATTGTAATTTCTCGGACAGTATCAGGAATTGATGTGATCTACCAATTAATTGCGGTTGCTATCTCAACAATTCCTCGTTTCCCATTCGTTTAATTCCACAAGATGCAAAAAGCATCATTTGGAGGTTTCGCTGTATATATTATATAATTTTGTACGTTTAGCTTTCTTGTATAATATAGCACACCAACATCACTGATCGGAATTTGTAAAACAGATTGCATATCCGCTGTTACTACTAAATAAGAGGGGTCGCTAATAAATCTCTCTTTGTCGGCTTGTTTAGCTGTTTGACATTCATTTTTTCTCGGAATATGGGCATCGTATTCTTCTTTTAAGTCTTCCATGCGACCTAAGCCATCATATCGTGTACACGTTAAACACAAGTTGTTTTTCGGCTTGAAAAAAGATAAATTAAACCGAGTACCAAAAACTCGTTTAGAAACAAACAAAGAACATAGTTCCTCACCCTCAGACTGAAATTTTTCTTTATATAGTTCATACATTTTTTGAATAGATAACTTGCAATCCTAGTATTGCTTCTTAGATTTCTTACGGCAATAATGGGACTCCAGTCGCGGAAAACTATTAATACGATTAATTATTTGCTGCTATGCATCCAGTTTAGTTTAGTTTTATTTATAGGAGTTTTACATCCACGTTTATCTTGACCTATATAAGTTCCAATTTCATCCTTGTTTTCAATGCCTCATTAACAGGTCCATTAGAAATGCACTGTGTTTTTAGAAAAAAATCCTTACAAACACGATGTTGTAAACCGGTTTTTTCAAAGTGATACCTAAAGACAGTCGCGGACGCGGCGGGGTTTTTTTTGGGTGGGAAAATCTCGCTCTTGAGCGGAGCGAAAGATAGTGTCAGACTTTTACTGACTAATAACCCACTCCTGTTCCATCTCTGCCCTCGTCCCAGGGCCCCAAGTTTCACCAGGGGTAGGGTGGCGCATCACCGTGGCACGGGTGCGTGAGCAACAACTACCCAAGATGCGTATGATAACAATTTTTTGGCAAGTTGATTAAATTTAGATAAATTATAAATAACCAAAAAGTTTTGGTGATGCCAAAACTAATGTATTTATCATGTTATTATGAGTGTAAGCTCACTAAAAGATAATAATTATTTATTACTACGACGATTTTTATTCGTATTATCACTAAAACGACTTAGTTAGTTGTCGCTCTATTGACTTTATCCTACATTGCCTAACTAAGATCAGTTAGTGAATTTCCGATCAGAATATCCTAGCAATTCGTTTTTAATATGTCAGTGTATAACTCATTATGTACGCTTACTTATTCTCCTGGGCAAGCACAGTTCATATAAGAAATCAATAACATATTTTATGTAATATACCGCTCATACTAATTGAATATTATTGCATTTTAGTTATTTTTGACACAACCTAATTTTCTATTAACGACCAATAGAATTATGGCGGTTAGATAGAAAAATTAAGAAAAAATTCGTTATTAGCATGACATTAATATCTCATTTTACCTAAAATTGTCACTTAGTTAATTTTCGCTCTACGGGGATGATATATTGGCCTCTCGCGCATGCTAAAAAAATACGCAACACGCATTCGCCATATGATTTTTAATAAGAAATGCTGCTCAGCCAATTGTTCGAAGTTCGGAGCAATTATGATATTTCTGCCGTACTGTACTTTATTATTATTATTATATTCTCTCACATGCTTTAGAGGCCTCTAGAAGGCTTTTCAGAAGTCAACGTGCACAAACGTTTCCCACTAGCAAAATATTGAATTGTATATTCAATAATGAATGTTTATCGAATGCGAATATATAATTCAATACTTTGCTCGTGGGAAACTTTAATGCACGTTTTTCTTATATTTTATTATTGATAATAATAATAGTACCTAATTCATTTATTTTAAGGTATCTTGATCCATAGATACATATCTTACAAACTAAAAAAAATAATAATAATATGCAAGGATCGAAACAAGTAAAAGTTCCTCCTTTACTAAAATATTTTCAAAACCAATCCACATTTACAAATTCCAGTGACCCTTCAGTACGCGGTATCCTTACAACCCTGACCAATGGGTTCACAGCAACGGGCATGTTCGTGGCATATCTCCTTGGCACAGTCCTGCCGTGGAGACAGGCGGCGCTGGTGGCTCTCACTGTTCCTCTGGCTACCATGGCGCTGGTGCTGTTTGTAAGTAGATCATTTTTTATTAAATAGTTTTTCTACCTAACTGTAATTGTAATTACAGAAAAATAAAATTTAAAAAAAAATCCACATCGCTGTCGACTGGTAATGTGCTGTGCCCAAAAGACGGCATTGCCACGCTGTATGGCAATGCTAATCCTCTGTCAGAGGTAAAAGCTTTGGCTCACGCAAAGTATCAAGTTTCTACCTTGGTTTTAAAATGTTATTCAGACTCACGAGGTTTGCGTAATGCCCCTAAAACAGTGGTCCCCAACTTTAGCAAGCGAGCTATTAGTGGTCCGCAAGACCTAAAATTTGATCTGCGAAATATTAAAATTTCAAGTAGGTACATGGATACTATCTGATTTTAAGTTTCTACCAAAAATAACATGTTTTCCATGATAATGCTCATTACTTTTGTAAAAGTCTGACGCCCTCGCTCCACCCTTGAGCGAGAGAAGTTATTTGATGATGTCCCAAGGTGTAAATTGAAAGGTGCTAAGTATCTTGGTAAATTCTTCGATTTAAAGCTTTTAAAATATATTACTAAAACTGGACTATACTTAAACTGGTTGCTGACCAGTTTAAGTTTAATGTTTTGGAAACGAAAACTAACAAATTATAATATGCTCACCTTTGTATAATTTATGTTTTCCGATCCAAGTTTAAGGTTATATAAAAACAGTAGGAATGTATAATTATTATATTATAATATTAACTATGTTGTTAAACTAGTTGTTTATTGATTTTAATTAGACACAGTTGCTGCTCCTCTATAAATTTATCTATATTAATACGAGCGGTCTCAACAGACGTTATCCTGGCTGAAAACTGGCTTTTCATCAAAAAAGAAAATTTAGAATCAAATTACAGCACCGCCTAGCTACCGGGTTCAATTGTATTTTCAAACCATCCAGGGAACCACTCAAATACACACATAAAGTTTTATCCGAATCGGTCAAGCCGTTTAGGAGAAGTTAGGTGACAAACACAAGTAGGTACAGAAGAATTATATTTATAAAGATTATGAAGCTGAAAAGTATGTTCGGTTGAACGCGTTAATCAGACAAAAATCAGGAACTAATGGTTCGAATTGCAAAATTCTTTTATTGTTGTATAGCCTATTTATTGAGGATATATAGACGATATACATATTTATTCTTTACACTACGACCAATAGGGGTGGAACAGTAACCAAAAACGTGGATAAAACCGCGGGTCACGGTTAGTTAATTATAAACCCTAAAATAATTACAACTAACTAAAAACCTACCAAAATATGGCGTCAAAAAACTTTTCCACATCGCTGTCGAATGGTAATGTGCCCAAAAGACGGCATTGCCACGCGGTATGGCAATGCTTATCCTCTGTCAGAGGTAAAACCGCGGGACACGGTTAGTTAATTATAATTTATTATAACCACAACTATCTACAATGCGTTCCAAACAAGAACAGAAACGATTTTTATGCCATGTTGTGACGTCATACCTGTCAAATAAAAAAATTGGGTAGGGTGAGCAAAACAAGAAATTTTTTAAATGATATTCATTTACGAATAATGAACGAAAAATGTTTAATCAGAATTCAGTTCTTAAATTTTGCTAATCTATGTGTCACTGTGTGAAGTGTCTGAGTAGTGGCAAACGGAAGAAGGCGAATTGTTTCTAACAATGAAAATAAGAAATAAAATAAATTCATGTTTTTAAACTCATTATGACTTTAATGAGTGGTAACGGCCCCAACTTACGAGTTTTAGGTTGTAGTTTCAAACCCAGCCAGGCGCGTTACTTTGTGTAATTTATTTCATCAGCACTGCTCTCAAAACAGTGAAGGAAAAACATCGTGAAGAAACCGGCATGTCCTAGAACCTAAAATTTGAAGACATGTGACAGGCCTGAGTCCCAACAGTGGGAAAATTATAAGGCCGATTATGATATGCTATGCTATGCCTTTAATCATATATTTAGCAAATTTAGATTAAACAATAAAGTTGTTTACTTCACTTAGATTTAACTAAGACCCAGTAATACAAAGTAAAAAAGAACGTTATTAATAAGCAAACAAGTATTCTCTGCAAACCGTACTTTACTATCAAAATTTGACAGATCGAGGTTATTGACTTTCTTATTCTTATTTGGAACGCATAGTACATAAAATTAATTCTTAATCAGTCAGTCATAGTCAAGGATAATTTTAGCGTAACTATATCCGTAGGGGCAAGGTTAAAAATATATAGTTTACACTAAATTAAGCGACTACCACTTAGCTCGCGACTTCGCTCGCGAGTCTTTTCATAATAACTTTAACAAAACCCTTAAACCTAAATTTTAAAGGTATTTTTCAATAAATATATAATATACAGACTTTATTATTCGTTTTGGTTAGAATTCATGTCACATTTGTTAACCCAAGAAATAAATAATACAAACTCTATAACCCCCTGAATTGCTCTATTGGGGTTAATTTGAAAAACTAAGTTTATTATGGGGAGAGTCCTTAAGAAACATCTCTTTCAGTTTTTTTTTACACAGTCACACAAAAAAATTAAGAACCTAAATAGAGGTGCCAACAGAGTCATCGCGAGATATTTGCAAACCTATCCTCAATTTAGAGAAAAAAATTGGAGAGAAAAATTGTTCATAAGTCCCAAAAACAGCTAAATCGACCTTTTCTATTTGCAGGATTTACTAAATTTTAAATTATTTTCCTCAACAAAACTAAGCTAAGATTCAAATATATTGGCACACGAAATAAAATTTTGCATACACACAAAAATCTGCTCTTTCACCCCTTCAATGTTTGAATTTCCAAAAACCTTGTCCTAGTGCTCACCCACGTCACAATAAGCTTTGTGCATAGTTTCACATTCCTATTTCCAGTAGTTTCAGCTGTGCGTTTATATATCAGTACGATGCGTTCTAAATAAAATCGATCACTGTCATGTGACGTCACGTCAAACTGTCAAATCGCAAGAAATTAGGCATATTTGAAGAACTCAGAGATAAGCAAAATTGAAGAACTGGATTCTGAGTAAACTTTATTCGTTCACAGTTCGTAAATAAATTAAATTTTAAAAATTTCTTGTTTTGCTCACCATAATAATTCTGTCATTTGACAGTATGACGTGACGTCATAACATGGCAATCGATCCTATTCTTATTTGGAACGCATTGTAACTAAGTTTTCTATACAGTAAAATCTTACGAATCCGGCACAGCAGTAGAGTGGCACGTCCAATAATCCGGCATCCACCGCCCGTGCCCCCCCCCCCCCCCCCCCCTACGCCACGCACAACGTATGCGCTCTGTTATCGTCAAGCAGTCTGACTTTAAAACAGATTTTTTCTATAAAATCCAATAATTCGAACATTCCAATAATCCAGCACCCTCTGGTGTATAATAGTGCCGGATTAGTAATATTCTTCTGTATACATATAGATATTATAACTTTGTCTGTTTTACCTATATCGGCCAGATACTAATATGGATTAGGTACCTACTTATTTTCCAAGGTCGATAATGATAGTTAAAACTTCAATATCACATTCTTCATCTTTCTATTATGCTATTGTTTGTTCCGAATAAAATTTAATTAAGATCACACTCCACACTAATATTATAAACGCAAAAGTTTGTATGTATGTAAGTATATTTATGAGGTACTCCTTACACAAAAACAATTTAAATCAATTAATAAAGAAAACAGTCTGTATGCGTGTTGCGAAATTATTTTCTGCACAAATAGTGAAGTCGTCTCAATAACCCCTTTCTTTTACTTTATATAAATGTATATATTATATTAAATTATATATGTATGTTTATTTTATATATGTATATACATACTTTTGTACGCTTATGGCACCTGCCATATTTTGTCTTCACCACCCTAGGTTGACTGGTAGATAATGCGTAAAGGGATGACCAGATGGTTGCAAACCAACGTTCCAACCAAGGTGACCTTGCTAGTTTCAATCCGTGGAGACAGCAGTTGTAAACCATGATGAAGATATACCGAGGCTGATATAAATATTTTTAAATATCGATATTTTTTATCACTGCCGACATCCTCACGACTGATTTGCAAACGTGTTGGTAAGTGGTTTAGATCCACGTAGCGGCAACACAAACCGAACTAGCGTTCCTACCAAGGTCACCTTGGTTGGAACGCTAGTTTGCGACATCGTTGGCGCGTGGTTTATATCCATCACCCACCTGGTCACCCATTTAGGCACTAAGTCTGCCTTTGTACTTTTGTGTTGCTTGAAGTTTTAATAAATAAATAAAGAGCTGAACGGATTCAGATGAAATTTAGCACTTGAGTAGACCATGCCCTGGAATAGCACATATATGGAATTATGATATTTTTTTACCCTGGGAGTAATATCTCTTTGGGATAAATTGTAAGATTCACTCGGGCGAACCCGCTACCAGAAATTAGTAAAACTATAAAACAAAAAGACACACATACTTAGTTTAATGATACTAGTCCGGCGTGGCTTGTGATACCGTAGTAACCAAACCAAAGATTTTTTCCCAAGCAATATTTTGGATATATCCGGTCTATATGATTCTGCTCTGAATTAATATAAATGATTTAATAATATGCCATTTTTTTTTTTTTTTTAATCAAGATTTTATTTAGGAGCTTTTGTCCAAAAAGGATATGTCAGCCCCATCGTACCTTATAACAATTATTACACACACATACCTTTATTAACTAATACATATTTACCTAAAATACATTACAGACATTAAATAGATATTAAATAGGGCGAATCACTGTTGCAAGACCGCTATTAAACCACTTAGTTTTCTGGCCGCCTCCGATTTCGGTTTTGATAGAATGCTTTGGATTATACCTACATCGAATCTATTTAACTTTAGTTCGCTCAGCAATGCGTCGCGTTCATCTTTATTTCGGGCACATTCCATCAGCATAATATGCAAGTAATGAGTATAATATGAATATATTAGATTTCACGTTCGCAGTCCTAGTAGTTTCTGCTGTGCGTTAATATGTCAGTCAGTCAGTTTCTCCTTTTATTTATATAATAATAAATAATAAAATCTTTATTGTAATAAAACCAAAATACAAATTAACTTAATACTACATCAAGAGTGACGGATAAAAGACTATAGTGGATAACGAAGCAATATATCTATATATATTAAAAGTATACGTCAGTTGAAGAATTTGTTCAACATAGTAGCGGTAAAATACTAAGAAGATTTAAATAAATAACATAAAAAATATTCCACAAGAATGACAGCCTCGTTTATTCCCATATAAATTAATTTACCATTAACTTTATTTATGAGGTTGATCTCAATGTATGGCCCTTTCAACAATATTTATATATTTGTTGCTTAGGTTAAGAATAACGATTTACGTCAAGCTAATTGATCATTTAAATAAAAAAATGTTTTTTGCTCATTTAAATGCGATCCATCATCGTCTTTATTTATTTAATTTATTAAAAAAACTCGTTGAGGCGTTCATTATGGACTGATTTAAGGAAAAATACGGAACAGTTCTTAAGCCGAGGACAAATTAATTTATTAAAAACCATACAACCATTTTGGTTTATCTTATATTTTCGCATATCATCCCTTAGCTTACAACACCGCTCAAGTCGAAAATTGGCGGTTTTCACATTTGAATGCCTTTAGATGGAGCTGCTCATTGCGCCTCTAACCATTGGTCAAATGATATAGATTTCAGCCAACCAGAAGCCATAATTCGAAAAGTACTGATAGCGTGCACGTCGGTTAACCTCTCAACACCGCACAGTTTTTTTCGTTTCCTGTAAAGTTGGTAAAAATGACTTATGCGGTGTTGTTAGCTAAGGGACGATATGGGATTGTATTGATTCCAAGGTTAGCCAAAATATTATATTGAAAGAGAATACTTTCTAAGAACACTAGTCATTAATAATATTGTCGCCCACATCATCCCTTAAAATCAGTTAAAAATTTTGTCAAACGCGAACCCATCATTCATAAACAAGATGGACTTTGCCCAGCCATTTTGGTATGATGCGTACTAAAACTATTCTATAATATCCTTATACGGAGTTACCTGATTGGAAGCCTTTAGGACCGGACGAGCAACTTTTGAATTAAATGACAACAAAAATTTCGCGCTTGTTTAGCATATAATATATAATCAGCCTTGGAATCTGGTTTGCTACGTTAGGATCTTACAACAGGGGTTTACTTATCTCCTCCACAAATCTAGTAGCACCTCGGAAGTCGGAATCTAAAAATTATAGACCAAATACGTGCCGACTGTCTATAAGGTTCATGCATCTGTCTTGAGAGTTAAATTGATCGATCACATACACAGTAACTATCATGACTGCCTCTCAAAATAGATGTAGGAACGGGTCCCGTGGTACGCAGGAGCTGCTCCTCATTAATGTGAACTTCAGCCAACAATTTAAGTTCGGTGTTCCCGAAAGTATCTGTCGAGATGTTAGACTCGCCTAGAAATATCTCTCTATGACCGAAACCTATCAGCGTTGAGTATATCGGAAGCGTTAGGTATCGGTGCTGCTAAAATGGAACAATTCAGAGTGCGATTCCTTTGCCGCCTGAAGAAAGTATTGAATAGGCTTCAACCGGGCGGAAACTAAGTTGGGTCATGCCCATATTGGTGTATCATGGATGGCGTATCAGCTCCCACGATCCCCGATCCAAGTGTGGGAGGGAACACCGGGGTGGTTTTTAGTCAGTAAGAGTCTGACAGACCTCTGCCCCAGGCGAAGGACATCCATGAGGATTTTCCACCCCGGCAAAAAAAAAATGCCCATATTGGTGTACTCTTTCGGCGTACTGTAATGAATTCAAATTTGAGACTCTGGGTCCGTACACTGCTGTTTGGATATCAAATACCTACGGTCGTCGGTGCTAAGCCTGTATACCGCGGAAGCGTGGAGGTCGAAACTGTTTAAATGCTAAGACCCTCCATAATTACGAGATAAGCAGGCTCAGGGAATATTTCCTAGCTGTCAATGTGGGTATGCGTCGATATGTAATGACATTGGACAAGGGAGTTACCCCACTCTCCTTGCATGCCTGGCGAGAACCAGTGTTGGGAAATAAGATATCTAACTTATTATTATATATTATTATTATAGAGATTTTTCACCATCATCGGGAAGTCCACCCAGACTGGCCACTTTCTGTTTAGCAATGAATATTTTTTTTACTACCACTAGTTTGTAAGCTTGCATTGTACTAAAAAATATGGATGTAATCGCAAGATGAATCTGAAATAAATAATTATTTATCAAACCTGCCATTTTAACATATCATTGTAAGGCCCCAGGTCCTGAAATAGGTCATAAGAAACTTTTCATCCTCGGAGTATGTACCTTTGGACAATTTTCTTTAACTTTCACGTGGGCGAAGCCACCGACAGGAGCTAATTTAACATGAAAATAAATATGACAATTCCGGTTTAAGATAAAAATAAACACGTTTTACGACCCATTCACTGTGTTATTATATGTTAGTTTTAAATGTAGCAAGTTCATAAAAATTATTAAAAACCTGCAAATTGATTTTACATTACATTAGCTATTTTACATTTCATTTGGTTTGAAAATGACCAATTTCTATGTATGGTAGATCATTAAAGTGTCCCACAGATTGAATAAAAAAAATTCCGTGAATAAACAAAGTTATGGATCAAGTGACATACAGGCAGACTATTCGAATAAATTTCTTTAAATATTATAATACACTAGCTGTCCCCTCCGTTTTTACCTGCGTCTTTGTTTATTGCTCTCCGTGTATCTGTACAACCTATAGTATTATATAGTATTGTATTATAGTAGAAGTTTATAGGTTAGTATTATTTGTGTAGTATTTTTATTTTTTTCTGGCTGTTCCATCTAGAAAATTTTTTACCAATACGACTGGTAATTTCAAAGATAAGTGCGTTTAAACAAACTAAAAACTCTTCCGCTTAATTATATTATACATAAATAAAAATAATAGATTTGATGAGAACCAGTTATTTAAACCAAAGGTCGATAAGACTGTTGATGGTATAGCGTTACAATAAAATAATTAATGCATAATAAACATTGAAGGCCAGAAAACTTAAAAATATAGCGTAGTCTTCCAATAATAAAAAAGTTATTTGTGTAAATAAGTGTGTACTATTTTTATGTACATATAAAAAGTATTTAATTTGAACCGAATATAATCAGGTGTTAAATCACACATGTAAAGACGAAAGTTTGTATGTACTCTCAACTGGCAGCAAAAAAGCTGGGAATCCTTGTGAAGGTCAGACAGTACTTCACGCCGGAACAGCTGCTCAAACTTTATCAAGCGCAAGTTCGATCGTGTATGGAGTACTGCTCTCACCTTTGGGACGGATCTGCCCGATACCAGCTTGATGCAATTGAGGCAATTGAGAGGCGAGTCAGAAGGATCATTGGCAATGATGCACTCGTTGAGTCGAGGCTTCAAAGTCTTGAGCATCGATGCCGAGGCTAACAAGCCTGTCGGTTTTCTACCGGTTGCATTTCGGGGAGTGTGCGTCGGAATTGCATAACCTAATTCCGCCTAGCCCGTTCCATCATCGGACCACCAGGCGTACGGCAATGCGCCACCGGTACATGGTGGACATCCCACCTATACGCACGAAACGTTTTGGGAACACATTTATTGTGCGTACAGCTAAGGAGTGGAATTCCTTGCCGGAATCTGTGTTCCCTGATGGCTACAACCCGGGAATCTTCAAGTCAAGAGTGAATAGGTTACTTCTAGGTAAGTTTTTTCCATCGTCGACCGCATCGTCGCTTTCCATCAGGTGAGATAGCGGTCAAGCGCGAACCTATCAAGAATAAAAAAAAAAACATATCAGGGTTGTTGCTGATGCTGATATTATTTAATAACTGAAACAAAATATATCTTACAATAAAACTGTTAGTCAATGTGATATAAGATAAATAATAATAATAATATAGATATTTAGTAGTAGCTTCCTAATTTCCAATTTAAGAACTTAAAAAACAGGCATATTCTTCTGGATATTTAAACTTGAAGTGGTTTTTTAATGAAGTATTTGTACGTCCTTTGCGAGAATAGTCTTTTTCACGGTATCCATTTTTATCAACGTAAAATATTTCCATATTGCACTTTTCATTGGAGGAGGTATTATGAATTTGAGTATGGTTTATTACTTAGGTATTTGTTATAAACTCACTAGCGTCTAACCAGTTTATGTTAACAAAACAAACGGCTGAAGGATCAGTGTTTTTTATATAACTTCTATGATTGGTTAAAAGTCTATGTAAATCGCGCTAACGAAAATGTCATGACGTGAATGTCAGCATTAAAAATCAGCATCGATCGTTACTGATGCTGATATAAAAAACAATGCTGATAATCCGCGGATGCTGATGCTGATAATGATGATGATTAATTATTATTATTACAAATTACATTTTAAACATTGACATTATTAATTTAGGTACTATTATAAACTACATTTGAAATATTGACATTATTAATTATTAAAATAACAAATTCTTATTATTATTATTAATAAATTATTTCACAAAAATGTATTTAGACTAAGTTAGATTGTAAGAAGCGTAAATTAATTCCTCCTCTCCGCTTATTATATCCTTCTTTTGCTGTGCCCGACAGGGTCCATGATTGTTTCTTTTGTCAAAAATTTACCATCTAAGTCTACATTGTGGAATGCAATAAAGAATTGAGTATTGAGTATTGATATTCGCAACAACCCTGGTACAGATAGCAGCACGAATCTTGAGCGCTCGGCGAAAGAGTGGGGATCGCTTTGCGCATTGTACACACCGGCGCGGCGAGTCAATCACTGTACAAGGATTGTACTCCCCACCCCTTCATCTCTTTTCATACCACTAAAGAAACCCGATATCTCACTTCTGCGTGCTTCTGCGCAAGAAGAACTGTAGAAGTCAGCGCTCAAGAGCCGTGCCGGTATCTGTACATATGTTCTCATATGTGTGTACAAATACATAAAAACATATCTTCACAAGTATTTTTGTTATTTCTTTACGTTCTTACTCAGGCTGAACGGATTTGAATGAAATTTAGCACACGGGTTGACCATTTCCTGGAATAGGACTCATTATTTTATTACGGGAACATGACTGTTGTATGACAATTTTCTACTTTCACACAATATAGGCTTGTGGGGTTACACGTTCAAAGTAAGATTGTTTCATTCTTATTTCAGTGTGGGCAAGAGACAGAGCTATACAGGTTGTCTAGTGCTATCTCTTACCCACACTGGAAATAAAAATAAAACAATCTTTCTATAAACGTCATGGTACAGGTCAATATAACCTATTTGTCCATAGAATTCCTACAAGTAAATGATCAAATAAACGAATCAACTCGCAAAGTCGTCATTACATTACGTGGACAATTTGCAGCTTCCTTGACTTAAGATTACATGCTAGATGCTGTAACATTAAAAATAATAGGATGCGTCAATCAAGCCCCAAAGCCTTGACCGACTGCTATCTATCATGATATAACATAAGTCCATAAGTATAGCCTGGGAATCTTTAAGTCAAGAGCGAATAGGTTGCTTCTAGGTAAGCGCGATCCATCGTCGATCGCATCGTCGCTTTCCATCAGGTGAGATAGCGGTAGAGCGAACCTATCAAGAATAAAAAAAAAAGTGTATGTAAGGTTTAAAAACGTAAATTATCATAATAATACCGTGGGAAAAAGATGTAATAATAATTTTGGAAAGGGCTATGCTCGAAGTTTCCTTGCGTGATCGCGTCAGAAATGAGGATATCCGCAGGAGAACCAAGGTTACGGACACAGCCCGAAGAATCGCCAAACTTAAGTGGCAAGGCACATTTCTCGCAGAAAAAGATGGTCGATGGGGACGAAAGGTTCTGGAATGGCGACTACGTACTGGAAGACGCAGCGTTGGAAGGCCTCCCACAAGGTAGACCGATGACCTGGTGAGGGTCGCGGGAATCCGATGGATGCGAGACGCACAGGACCGGTCATTGTGGCGGCATTTGGGGGAGGCCTATGTCCAACAGTGGACGTCTTTCGGCTGAAATGATGATGATGAATAATTTTGCTGCGATCTCTTAGAGGCGCTATTACGCGCCTTCGACGACACACCGGTCTCGTACGGACGGTTACTGGACGGCCAGACGGCGAGGTACCCATTACTCGTCGTCCGTCCCGTTAATCCCGCGCCTACAGTGGTGGTTGGGGAACGCCCTGTGACTTTCGATGCCCAAGGCGTCTCCTGTCGCGGCGGCTGAGACGTGAGGTCCGTTCCCTCACGCGTGTGGCCGTCTCCTTTGCTAGCAATACCACTTTGCAGAAGGAGGCGATCGTATCTCATTCCCTCTCGCTCCAAACCATGGCCTAAGCCAGGGCCTGGCGCGAGAGATCGCCGCCGCTGATCGAACTTACCATATCAGGTGAGGACCTGTGACGCCTGATAAATGATAAATGATAAATGATATTTATTTTGTAAGTAGGTTTAAAAAAACACTTTTACACGTCAATTTTTTTTTGTCATTTTAAACTAGATGAGGCCGGTGTTTCCTAGCTGACTACCCTGAGAAGAAACACCGAAACAAACTCAGGGGTCAAAGTCTGTTTTAAAGTCCATACAGTTAATATGTAATGGTCAAATCACATGAGAACAGTGCAGATTTGTCTGAGATGGTCTTTTGAAGAAAGAACCATACAAATTTGAGTGGACCTGTCCAGTCAGTGCAAGCATTTGTCAGTATTCGCAAAGCTCAACCCAGGACTACTAAGGAGCTCAACGACTTGACGAACAATACCAAGGAAAGGACATTTGGGTAGGCCGCAGAATATACTCAAATTGTCAGACATACGTTAAAATTACTGAAAAGGAAAAAAAAAGGCAATCAACATTGTTCTCACGTTCACAATAATAAAAGTAAATATATAATTTACAAAATGTAATTTACTTAATAAAGTAAATATTGATGTCAAAAATAAAAATAAATAAAGTCAAATTGCAAAATAAAAATAATCTACAATATCAAATTGTAAAATAATAATAATAATAAAGAGCACAATTGAAAATAAAAATAAAAGAGAAAAATAAGACAACAGTTGTAGTGCGTACTGGAGCAGGTCAATCCCAAGCCTTTTCGTCCTCAACATAGTCCTTTATAGAGTAAAAAGCCTTTTGACAAAGTTTTCGCTTTACAAATGTTTTGAATTTATTAAGGCTTAGCTGTTGAATGTGAATAGGAAGTTTATTATAGAAGTGTATACATTGGCATCTAAATGAGCCCCCTATTTTTTTTAGCCTGGTTGTAGGAACCACAAATTTGTGTTTGTTCCTAGTATTAAAATTATGGATATCACTGTATTTTTTAAACATTTTTATATTTTTATGTGCATACAATATATTCTCGTAAATATACTGTGAAGGTACAGTCATAATATTGATATCTTTAAAACCGCCATTTAAAATAGCCTCTACAGGTACTCCTCAAAGACCCCACTTACCGCTATGATTATGGCGTGCTCAGCCTTCTACAGATGCGATGACTATTTAGAATGATCCTGCAGCTCGATTTTTACCCGTTAATTCGTCTTTGCGGAAGTCACGTGTCAGGTAATGGTCATTGCCATACATTTTGTACTAAGCGTTCACGCCAAATGCTGAAAGAAAAGTCATTTGTTAGACAAAGTTCTGCATCTACAGCGTCAGAGAAAAAAAAAACCATTTCGTAGTTATGAGTCCCTACGGTATATGTTTACGCTATTTTTAATATAACCAGTGAATATAACTAATATTCTTTTGTTTTTTTTTTTTTCATTACACTAATTTAGCTACAGTCTATTGCAAAAACCTACAAACCTAATCGCCACGCTGTATAATAATTGGTAAGTCCCTTCTTTGAGGACTGGCAGGAAAGACAACATGACGTCTTTACCTTCTTCATGACGCAAGTCCTCACTGGACATGGTAAGTTCGAGAGGTTCCTGCACCGGATTTGTGTGCAAGAAACTCCTTGGTGTCACCATTGAGTGTACCGCCCGGAGGACACGGTGGAGCAAACGGTAGAGGTGTGGCCCGCCTGGGCAGAGCACCGCCTTGTCGTCGTGGGAGCGATCGGCGACTGTGATCTCTCGCGCCGGGCATTCGTACAGGCCATAGTCTGGAGCGAAGAGGAATAGCAGGCGGTCGCATCCGTCTGCGAAGCAATAATTACGGTCCTTACGCCTCAGCCGCCGGGATCCCGATCCCGATTTACGGGTAGCAATGTGTAGCTCGCCGTCCGACCATCCGGTAACCGTCCGGACCGAGCCCAAGTTATCAACGGCACGGTTCCACGCGCACCTCAAAGAGATGTCAGCAAAACCTTAGGGGCCACGGGTGATGCAAAAAAGAACCTCGGGGCCCTGGAACGAAGGCAAAGAAGGAACAGGAGTGGGTTTTAACCAGTAAAATTCTGACTTTGTGTTTTATCTTGTTTGATATTGACTAGTTTACATTATAAATAAGATAAGACACAAAGTTGTATGGCAAAATTTATTGGAGAGCAATAATTTTGTCTTGGCGCCATTGCATATAAATATGTATGAAAAGCTTTTAACAAATAATAACAAATGGGAAAATAAGCTTGTCACTAATGCATTTAGTGTCGATAAAAATTCATAAGCCTCTAAAGTGAGTCGTTAAATTACTCTAAATCGATAAATTAGTATAAATTCGGAAAGTTATGTGTTAATTAAATTAAATATAGCAAATGAATATAATTTGCAACATAGTTTATTCCAAGAGAAACTGCATAATAATATTACTTATAAATGTAACAATCTATAATGAAGAAAGGTCTTAAATTCACTGCTCTCAAAACGGTGAAGAAAAACATCGTGAGGAAACCGGCGTGTTTTAGAACCAAAAATTCGAAGACATGTGACAACCACCAACTGCACAGGCGTTACTTAAATACGTACACGAACCTTAGGATCCCTGAACTCCCTTAGTGATGCCCTGAAAAACCTAAGAGGCCTAATCTGTTTTTGGAGTGAGGTGGGCTGGTTGGAATGAGCCCACGTACGATGGTCCACATAGGACTAAGTGCGGAAACCATACCTAAAAATAGAATAGAATAGACATCCACCAACCCGCACTGGGCCCGCGTGGTGGATTACGGCCCATTCCCTCTCCTAGAGAAGAGGCTTGGGTCCCAACAGTGGGAACATTATAAGGCCGACTAAGCTAAGCTAAGCTTAAATTCATATAATGTTCGATAGAGACCGACCGAAGATTCGGTTTCAGTTTCGGCTAAAAAAGTGTATCACGTGAGTACCTTCATGATCATTACGCAATCTTCGTCAATCGTGATACTTGTAAGTGATTGATTGATTGGATCGATAGATATATATAATTGGTCGTCTACAGTTCAATTGAGTCCATTGACATAGGCAATTGTTCATTGAAGTATTCTTTATTTCATAATTATCATCATCATCATTTCAGCCGAAAAACGTCCACTGTTGGATATAGGCGTCTCCCAAGCGACACCGCATTCCCGCGACTTTCACCAGGTCGTCGGTCCACCTTGTGGGAGGCCTTCCAACGCTGCGTTTTCCGGTGCGCGATCGCCACTCTAGAACCTTTCAGCCCCATCGACCATCCGTTCTACGAACAATGTACCCTGTCCACTGCCACTTTAGTTTGGCGATTCTTCGGGATACGCCAGCGACCTTGATTCTCCTGCGGATATCTTCATTAATTATTTGACACTATTAAATTCTTAAACGACTTTTCCCTAAGCCTACTAGGGTTATAGCTCAACTTCTGAAAAGGTTTCCAGTGGTCCTAGAATGCAATGGGAATTGAAGGAACATATGTCTGATTTAAAGTCTGACACACCCTCCTGCTCCGCCTTAGAGCGAGAGAAATCATTAGATGATTTCTAACCTTAAAAAAAAATATTTATGTATATATCAGGTTAAAAATTTTACCTAAATAAACCATCAAACTGCATTAACCTTGAACGAAACAGTTGTCTCGGTCAAAATCAAGTTCTTCACTTCCGCATACCCACCTGGTTCTAAAGATTGAATATCTAGATAATATCTGGTTCTAACTAGATATAACTAGAACTAGACTTATCTTATCTTTTTCTTATCTCTTCTTATCTTGTGTCTTATCTTATTAATAATGTATACTAGTAGATATCGAACAAGATAAAACACAAAGTCAGACTTTTATTGATTTAAATCACACCAATTTTTATTGAATCAATTTATTGTTAATTAAATCAAATTAAAATAATGTTGTAACATTTGAGTTTACAGATAACATTTTTTTTTACTTTTTAATGAATTAATCAGGTTTTTTTCAATATGGGTATGTATTTCCTTTGATAATATAAGTAAACCAATACACTTACAAAAACACTTCCCATTAACCACTACCTAAAATTGTATATTCATGAACCTAATATTTTGTATTGTTAACACCAGACTGATTGCACAACTGGTCATACTGGGACGCTAATAGATGACATGCCTACCCACCAGAGCTTTTTATTCTTTTGCTGTCAATTTTCTATGAACCATGAAATTGAATAATCAGAAACGCGTTTTCACAAAATCGCAGCTATATGGGATGACATGAATACTTGTCTGTGTTCACTTATCTGCGGGTTTATGATTAGATGGCGCTAGACAACCTGTATAGCTCTGTCTTTTACCCACACTGAAATTGACAGGAGTCCACATCGACGTCAGGTCGACGATGAAGTACCTGGGACTCGTTCTCGACAGCCGATGGGATTTCGAGGAGCACTTCCGACGTCTGGCTCCCAAACTAAATTGGACTGGGGCTGCCCTCAGGCGGCTCCTGCCCAACTTGGGGGTCCAGACGCCTCCTGCCGGAGGCTCTACGCGGGAATCGTTTGGCCCATGGCCCTTTATGGCGCACCGGTATGGGCGCCGGCGCTGCGGAAGCAGCCGGCGGCTGAACGCGTGCCAGAGGGTCATGGCCATACGAATGGTGCGAGGATACCGGACGATTTCTCCTTGCTGGTCAGCCACCATGGGAACTGGAAGCAACAGACCTTGCACACATGCTCGACTTGCGTATGGAGATGCAACGCCGGGGCGAAACTCCGCTGCCGCGACAAGTCGCAGCATGGCGGACAGAGCTCCGGCGAGTTCTCATGGAGAAATGGTGACAGCAACTGTCGCAACCCAGTGCTGGGCACGCCACAATTATGGCCGTTAGTCCCCTCTTTGAGGCGTGGTTGGAAAGACCTCACGGCGTCCTCACCTTCCGCATGACGCAGGTTCTCACCGGACACGGTAAGTTCGGGAAGTTCCTGTACCGGATTCGTGCGGAAACGACGCCCGGGTGTCGCCACTGTGTGGACCGTCGCAACGACACGGTAGAGCACACGGTGGAGATGTGCCCCGCTTGGGCAGAGCAACGCCGTGTCCTCGTGGGGGCAATCGGCGGCGGCGATCTTCTGCGAAGCAGTAATGCTAGCAAAGGAGGCGGCCGATCGCGTGAGGCAACGGTCCTTACGCTCCAACCGCCGCCGCCGGGATTCCGATCCCGATTTCCGGCCACCGTAGGCGCGGGCTTGCGGACGGCGAGCAATGGGTGGTTCGCCGTCCGACCGTCCGGTAACCGGACCAAGCCCAAATCGTCAACGGCGCGTACTGTTCCACGCGCGCCTCAAGGAGATGTCAGCAAATCGTAGAGGGCTCAGCAGGGTCGAAGCCTACTGGGGCCACGGGTAGTGTGAAAGTGAAACCCGGGGCCCTGGGGCGAATGCAACGAAGGAACAGAAGTGGGTTTTTAGCCAGTAAAAGT
Source organism: Mythimna vitellina (assembly GCA_949316375.1). Taxonomy (NCBI): domain Eukaryota; kingdom Metazoa; phylum Arthropoda; class Insecta; order Lepidoptera; family Noctuidae; genus Mythimna; species Mythimna vitellina. The sequence continues at coordinate 8,937,611 of OX438706.1, read as the reverse complement.
CTGACATTATCTCCCGCTTCGCCCAAGAGCGGAATTTGTCATAAGATGATTTGCACACCCAATAAAAAAAAGCCCACACTGAAATAAGAATGAAACAATCTTACTTTGAACGTCATGGTACAGGTCATGAAATTGTACCAATGCATGTGAAAATGTACCTACTGTTCTTCAAGAAACAGGATTGTTTCCTAGTTTGAAGGCTAATGATCTTATTTATGTGAAAAAACCAATCTCATTATTAGTGTTTCATCATTGATGTTATTTATAGTCTTATAATTTTATTGAGCAATAAATTATTACTTACTTTGCTACTGTAGCGACATCTATGGCGTCACATAAGAACTAATCCTGCATCGCGCAATCAAAGTTCTCCGCGCGATACAGAACATATAGAACAGGCCGAAGTCATATATCGGGCAGTTGCCCACCAGACATAACACCCGTCTGGCCGGAGGATCCTCCCTTTTCAACGGAGGTATTTGGGGCTTTACTCTCAGTTCCACATACCTCCAAACTTTATATGATACTTACCTATATTCCTTCGATTCTAGGAGTAGGTTTTAGTCAGTAAAAGTCTGACACGCCTTCCCGCTCCGGATGGGTGGGAGATGTCATTGGATGATTTCCCACGTAAAAAAAGCACCTTAAAGATCAAATATGCCTGCCTAGTGAGTCCGAAGAAATGCGTGGTACTATGATAATACATGGTAATAATAATAATGAGTTTATTCACATAAATTTACAGTTTTGTAACAGATTTGTAGTAAGACAAAAGAATGAGACATCTGTAGCCGAACTAGACAAAAAACTTTTTTTCGGCAAATAATAAAAGTTAATATATTGTAGCCATTACCCATCGAGCAGAATTTAAATGATAGTTTTCGGGTTAGATAAAAGTAGCCAAAATAAATCTACTACTGACGTAAAGTTATACTAATGACATTACTTTATGTCAGTAGTATAACTAAAAAAAGGAAGTGTCACTTTGGCTGCCTGTCTAACCCTTTGTATGCTTATATCTTTAAAATTACGCAACGGATTTTAATGTCTTTTTTTAAATAGATTGTGATTCAAGAGGAAGGTTTATATATGTAATACATGCATAATTTATTAGAGGAACAGTGATAGTTTTAGAGGTTTCTAATGTGATGTCGTAAGTCAACACATTTTTTTGAGCTTACATTGCAAACGCTGGCTCTTAAATACATTTTGCATTTAATATAAATCAATATGACCCTTTACAGCATGTAATTTAAATGAACATTTTCGAAGATATTACAGATTTAAAATGCAGGGACATTGCGGTTATTGCAACCGTGCGTAGCCGGTTATTATTATTTATAAAACCATTTAGACCTGATATAAATTACGTCAATTAACCCTGTAAAAAAATTAATTTAAAACATGAAAGGAGGAGAGTTGATGAAAGGCATTTTTCGCCCATCACACATTAAAAAACCGCAAGCCTGCGCCTACGGTGGCCGGAAATCGGGATCGGAATCCCGGCGGCTGGGGCATTAAGGGCGTTCCCTCGCGCATATGGCCTCCTCCTTTGCTAGCAATACTGCTTCGCAAAAGAAGGCGATCGCCAGCCACTCCACCTCGCTCCGGATCATGGCCTGTACCAAGGCCTGGCGCGAGAGATCGCTACCACCAATCGCCCCCACGAGGACACGGCGGTGCTCTGACCAAGCGGGGCACACCTCTACCTTATGCTCCACCGTTTCCTCCGGGCGGTCCACACAGTGGTGACACCCGGGCATTTCTTCCGCATGAATCCGGTGCAGGAACTTACCAAGTCCGGTGAGGATCTGCGTCATGCGGAAGGTCGTCGTGTTGTCTTTCCAACCACTCCTCAAAGAGGGGACTTACTGCCATAATTATAACGTGCCCAGCACTGGGTTGCGACAGTCGCTGTAGCCATTCCACCATGAATCTTTAAGGTGCTGAGATTATTCACCTTATTATTGTAAACCAACGTTTAAATACTATATTATGTTTTAAATAAACCTGAGTATTGTTATTAACCTACTTGTGGTCAGAACGGTTGCTGAGGGTCATATTGTCATGGTCACGATTTCCTACGTCAATATGTGTTTGATTCGTAAACTTGACTTAGTTTTCAGTAATCATACGTATATTATGTTTGCATTGTGACTTCTCTCTGTGAGAAGAATTTAATTCTGAAAAAGATTATTAGAATATTCATTTTTTCTATACTCATTCGGCGGCTTTATCCATTACAGGTACCAGAAACACCAATATGGCTGCTATCAAAAGGTCGTCAAAAAGAAGCTTTAAGATCACTCTGCCGTCTTCGAGGCTGGGCGAAACCCGAAGAAGTAAAAGAAGAGTTTGATGAACTTCTACAATACTATGACAACTTAAATAGATGTGTCTTATGTGCCAAAGAAGGAAAGATTGTGGAGCCTTGCGAACATCATAACACAAATTCGTTGAAACAGACAATCTGTAAGATTAAGCGCGTGTTTTTCGTAAGGGAGACAATGAAGCCATTTTTGCTGGTGATAGCGTATTTCTTCTTCTATACAATGAGTGGAGCGCTCCCAGTGAAACCGAACATGGTGAATGTGTGCAAGGCTTTAGGAATGAAGTATGATCCTAAGACAATAGTTGTAAGTATTTTGATTACCTATCATAAGACCGAAAAATATTCGAGCAAATTTCATTTCAATGTCAGTTCATGTACTTGAAAATCTCTTTAATCTATGTTACTAATGCTTTCAATCTTGTAGTTTAGACTTTGAGTTGTATAGTTGTTGTTTTCTGTATTTAGTAGATAATTTTAGTTGGTTTATCCAAAATTTGCTTCCACTAGTAAGTACATTCTTAAATTCTGTCAAACTGTAAAACAGTTTGTCGGCAGTTTAGCTTACATCTCACTATTAATGACTTATATTCATGAAGCATGTTGCGTACTACAGACTCGTTAACAAAATAAAATTATGCATTTGTTTGTATAATTAAATAGCCCAGATGAAATGTTGTTAACCTCAAAGAACTCGTTATTTAAAAAATACCGGAATCAAGACACATTAATTAACATTTAAAGAATGCATTTCGAGTAAATATATATGAATTAAATTATTTATGAATGAAATGTAAATAAAATGCAATCTCAGCATCTTATTTATACTGGTTATTCGAGGACATATATTATCCATCAAATTCATAATAGTACAATGCCCTTTCCTCTATCATTATTGACTTATATTAAAGGTGACACTAACATTTATAACTTCTAACGCTATTCATTTAATTTTCAATTTATTTAACAATTGTTGATTTACTTTACTCTGTAGTAGACAAAGCGTATACATAACCATAATTTTCTGCCTAAACTAATAATATTTCTCAATTCACCTTTGTATTATTACACGTACGATTTATGTCGACAACGTATGGGGTGGTACTCCCATAGAAACAAAATAAATCATTACTCATTTATAACATATTTCATGCTTCAGATTTTGACTTCAAGCAAAACGATTTATGCTTGAATTGATCTCATCATCTACAGCCCGACTTCGTCCACTACTAGGAATAAGCATTTCATTTCTGTATTTAAACATATACTATTACAATATTCAAGAAACCATTAAAATACTCGTTTTCTAATTTCAGGTTGTAATAGGTGCACTCTTCATAGTGATGAGTATGTTGTCAGCCATCATTGTTAAAACCATCGGCAAAAGGAAGCTGGTCATCGGTTCCATGCTAGGCACCGCTTGCTGCAGTATCGCTATCAGTATCTACGCTCGGAACAACCTTCCTTCCACCGTCTTCTCCTACGAGACTAATACCTTTACTGATAAGAAAGAGATCTTACCTGTGGTCTTGTTCCTGATGCTGATCTGCTTCAACAGTCTAGGAATACCTTGGGTATTGCTGTCTGAAGTTTTCCCGTTCAGGTAAGTTTGGGTATTTCATTATTCTCGTGTCAGTCTCTAATTAAATTACGAAATGCTGTTTAACCTCTAGGTTTTTGAACTTTTATTGTAATACTAGCTTTTGCTCGCGACTTCGTCCGCGTAGAAATCGAAAATGGTTTTATTAGGCTTTTTGATATAATAAAATATGAAATATTATTATCTTCGTCGTGCGTGTATGGCGAGCGATATTGTATCTTATTATAAAATATTATAGTATCTTAGCCGTGTGCAGCGCCCCTTAGTTAACTCCACTGCGGGTGACGTAACCTACGACAAACTTTTTATTTGCGGTTTTTACAGTAATCGGGTCTAGGGATCGAACCGCAAAATTAAGTTTGTTTTATTGTTTATACTTTTCCCAGGATATTAAAACATAATTATACAAAGTTTCATCGTAATCGAACCGGTAGTTTTTGCGTGATGCCTGAACAAACAGACAAAAAAAAATTTAATTACATTTTTGGGTTCGGTGTCGGTCTAGTTACATTCCCTGCCATTTATTTTTTTGATATTTTCAATGTACAGAATTTTCACTTCATCAGATTTATTATAAGTATAGATTGTTATAAGTTTAGATTCAGCCAGACTATATAATGTAAATTAAACACATCGTTTTAAAAGGTTTTAAGAAAGTTTATAGAATATTAATCCAATATTTCCAGTTCCTTCATTTGGTAAAGGCATAATACATCCAATGCCATGTTTCTTTTGTTTAATGTTTATTTTCTTTGCTTTCAGGAGTCGCGGTATCGCCACAGCTTTAGCGGCAGCCTCAAGCTACATCATCTACTTTGTAGCAGCCAAAACCAACTACAACATAGAATACGCCTTCCACCTCAGTGGAACTTTTGGCTTATATGCCATTTTTGGTTTCTTAGGAACACTATATCTCTATTTATTCCTACCAGAAACCGAGAAGAAAACTCTTGCTGAAATTGAATCATTCTACAAAAGTGATAGAAAGATATTCGCTGACGATTTCCTAATAAACGCTTTTAGGAAAAAGAAGGTCATTAACGGTGATGCAAGCAAACCGATGCTAGTCAAAACAATAAATTGATCACTTGATCTTAATTGATCACTTCTGATAAGTGGTGACAATTTTAATATACCTATTGATATGTTTTTAGATAACATACTGGTGCCATAAATAAAAACTCCCAAAAATGGCAATTACAAATTTTAATACGTAAGATGATGTGGTTACAGTTTGAAGGTGACCCAAGTGAAGAAAACTAAGTAGAATTTTGGTATTAATTGGAAACGCCTATTGAAATTGTATCAGCAATTATTTGTACAGTTTTGATAATTTCTTGAGTAAGCGCTTGCAGCTGTGCTGGATCACCTATTCTTGATATATTCTCTGCACCTGTCCATCATTTGTCAAACAGATCTTTTCGATTCTACATTATTTCTTGTACCTGTCCCTAAATCTATTGTTTTTGTTTCCGTTTCCATAGTTGGTTTATTCAACCTGATATTGGTGTTGTTTTATACGTAAAAAGTGATACAAATATTGAAATAGCTAAGATAATTGAATTATATGTGTTTAAAAATATAAAGTTGATCTTGTTTAGCAAATAAGTTAATGTCTTCGAGTACCTATAGTATTTCGTCTGAAAACTATTTTTAAGGTAGTCGATATAGTGTTAGGATAATTTGTACGAATATTATTATTTTATAATTTTCCAAAAATAAGCTGTTCCGAAATACATACATTTAAATGTGTACTTGAATATCCGACAATGTCGACATAAATTTTATGGGACTCATGATTATAAAAACACAGCTTGCCATTATCTATACTTATACTTAATATTATAAAGAGGTAAAGTTTGTTTTTTATTTTTTTCTTGTTTGTAGGAGGTAATCTCTGAAAGTATTGGTCCGATTGCTAACATTTATCACCGGTAGAAAGCTGCTTTATTCCTGAGTGTTATAGGTTACATTTTATGTACGCGGGAAAAGATAGTAAATTATAATTTTATTTAGAATCATGTGAACCTCAGAGCGAGACTGATCGTGATCAAAGTATGTATATATACGTGTAAATATTGTTACTATATTACAAAATTAAATTGTTTTCATTACCTACATTTGTCGTGTTTCCTTTATTTAATTCCATTTATTCAACTCCTGTTATTGAACTCCTGTTTCGATTAGTAGTAACTTGCTGACAACAACCTGTTAATTGTAATATTCAGCTATATTTTAGACAGAAATCCAGCTAATACTCCATAGCATGATTGATGCAAATATATTTTTTTGTGGTAGCAAACATGAAATAGCTTCATAGTTGTATGCGACAGTGAACGCCTGCGAAAAAACACAGAAATCATTACGCATACATACATATATCTATTGGTTATTATTTCTACATATTATACTTTATAGAATTGAACTTGCAAATTTGCCTATGCTATGAAATAGGTATTGAATACGTATTGTCTTGGTATGAGAATATCTGTAAATCTATTTTTAAAGATATAATGTAATAAAATTAAAATCAACTTTAGTTTGTAAAAATTGTAAAAAAATCCTTTTGGGCTTGCCTATACATTTTGATCTTCTCATCTGCATACACTCTTTATAAGTTGCTAAGTTACTGTTTGCCACATTGTTGCTACCAATGCATGGTATCTTTGACTTTATATAATTATCTTAACTTGAAAAATATCTTACATGCATATACATAGGAATTTTGCAATTCATCGGTTTAAAATTGTTCACTAACTTTGTTTTTATTAATTTTAATATGTTGGATATGAAGTTAATTGCTCGTGATAAAATAGTAACATGACAATACATAGATACACACGTTTCATCTTATTCTTGTTATGGGTAAGTTGCAATATTTTGATAGCCCCTCAAATACAGATGGACTGAGCATGGGCTGCATGCAATGGTAGAATATTTTAACACTCGACATTTAAATAGTGCCTCATATTATCGATATGGGCCTCAGATAATTTTTTACTTGGGTTCCCAACAAAAATAAAAGCCATATCATTTACCGATTTAATCTATAAAAAAATCACGTCCATCAATATCGATATCCATAATTTCGTCTTCGTTTCTTCGTAGTTGTGATCCAAGTCACAGGTCCCTCACATCTAATGTTATTGCACGGTAGTGTTGGATACCACCACGAGAAAGTTTTTGTAAAACTTGTTTGCGTAGTTTCAAAAGTTCTTTCAGTTGTTGTTGTTGGTTGTGTGGTTTCAGCAGGACTAGTGGTGGTAGAAGTTGTTGTAGTGGTTATTTCTGATTCAGTTGTTATACTTTCAGTTGACAGTTCAGTGTTAGTCGTTGGCTCAGTATCAGTAGGTTCATAATAAGTCCATGGCTCAGTAGATGGTGACGGCTCTGTAGAAAGTGATGGCTCAGTAGAAGTCGACGGTTCAGAAGTCGTAGACAGTTCAGTAGTCGTCGATGGTTCAGTAATCGTCGACGGTTCAGTAGTCGTCGACGATTCTGTAGTCGTCGACCACTCAGGGGTCGTCGTCGGCTCAGTAACAGTAGATGGTTCAGTTTCTATTGATGAAAAAGTTGTAGAGGACAACGTAGTTGTTTCAACACTAGCTTCGGTTGTTTCGTCATATGTAATTCTTTCTGGCGTAAAATACTCCGTTTCTTCTTTTACTGTCGTTATCCATGAGGTAGGTCTGTCACAAGGCGGCAAATCATGCGGAATGCAGTTCACTATATTTTTTTCTTGTGAATTTATTTCATTGCTTTCATTTTCTAGAAAGTCTGACTCTGCTGTATCAATGGAAACTGTACTGGAATCTGGAAGCGTTGGTGCAAATGTTGTAATTTTTTGATCTCCATTGTATATTATGAAACCTAAAACAAAATGGAGTATTTGATTACTCATTATTATTCACTGCAACTCAAGCCAAGCAAGTAAGTCAGTTATGACTATGACTAGATCAACATTGTGTGTGTTTTTAATATCAAAAGAAATTTATATTTGTAGGGCTCTAAATAATACACAAAGCTATATTCGAAATTAGTATATTAACGATAAAAACTTTATAATTTGTACATACATTATTCATGATACCCAGGAAACCTTCTTCGCTTTATAATCTTCGTTGTGGTTATCCACGTAAGAGGTCTTTCACATCTCTCATCATTACATATCGTTGGGTACCACCAAGCGTTTTCAGTATAAATTGGCTGTTTTGATATTTCTGGCTTATCGTTGTTATCTCTACATCTATGGAAGTTGTCGAGGGATTGGATGAAGTTGTAGTTTCTTTTTGTGTTGTCGTAGTTTCCAACTCAGTAGCTTCTATTGATGGTGAACTAGATATTTCTGTAGTTGTTGTCATACTAGATGCTTCAGTTGTTATTGATATTTGAACTACTTGTGTACTAGTTGTTTCAGTAGTTGGTGTAGAAGTTGTACCATACAAAAAACAAAAAGTGTAAGAAAATTGTCTTTCAGAAAGTAATTTCACTATCACATTTGTCTCATATTCATGCCTTAGTTTCTTGTTGAATATATCAATTTGGGCATATGTTGAAAAACAATTTAGGATTCATTAATATATATTTTGTTTTAAAATCCTGTTTAAAATTGGATAACCAACCAATTCATCAAGCGCGTGTAGCGACTACTTTACACATAAAACTCTTTCGAGAACAGAGATACAGTATGCTGTTGGTCCATAGATTCGTATTTATTCATTTTTTATTATAAAAATAATTAAGGCTATTTACAAACCAGCAACCAATTCTGATCTATAATTTTAAGCTTTCAGTAGCCTTTTTATGAAATATTAGACCGTTACCTATGGAGTTGCCGTTGTCATATGCAGGCTATTTGGATTTTGATCATAAACTCATTTTAACAAGGTTGTTTCCTTTTCTGATCTGCTTGCGAGTATCTTATCAATTTTAGGTCCAGATATCCTCGTCAGCGATATGAAAATAAATTAAATAATGGCATTATATTCGCATCATAATAAGCAATTTTAATACATAGTAGAGTAAGGTGGTATGAAAAATCCAAGCAAAAGTTTAAAAACGACGAATAAAACAGGAATCAAGTTAGAAGTTTTATTTTCAAAGTGAAATGATACAGTTACCTTTTCCGTGTACATAATTATAAAGATTTGTGACCAATTATCACCGCTATAAAGGTCAAAAATATATAAAAGTTAAAATAAAAGGGATAATCATTAAAAGGCACTTCATATTACTATACTGTACTTCAAATTTTGTGTCCTTGTTTCATCTATCTTTGCCCTAATAAATCCGAAACCTTATCTAGAACATTTTTTTGACAAAACAGCAACTTCATTCGAAAAGACCTAATACACAGAAAATAGTAAGTATAAAATAAATAAAAATATAAACGTGACCCTGAAATAAAAATTTGTTATTTATTACGAGTTTTTTTTTTGAGCATTGTCATGTTCGACTGTCATTTTTACATTACCATTTTCCAGCTACAATCACAATTTCATCGATTTTTAGAAGCTATTTCTTTCGGGCCATAATTTCATTCGTTTAATAGCCGCGGCGCGACGGTTAGAAAAAATAAATAAAAGTATTTTATTTGGCACACATTGTGGAAACCACATTTAGAAAATTAAGATTAAAAACGAAAACTGACAAAATCACACGGTCACGAAATCTCACGTCTGCGTCAGATAGGTCCAGTTCAGCAAAAATTCCAGACAACTATATACGTATGTGGAATTTTCCGCTCGTTTTCAACTGAACCTTACTGAGAGTGTACGGCATTATAATCAGTTAATTTATTAATTTATTAGTGGTAAATAAATATATATATGTTAATTTGAAAAATCCGGTCTCTCCCGGTCCGGGTCGTTCTTGGTGCAAAGGATGGCCATCGCTATCCAGCGAGGTAATGCGGCCAGTATTATGGGCACTTTTGCACCGGGAACGATCAGGGGCGGGTTGTATATTGACGTGTGACTTTTTGTAACATTGATAAAATTATTGAGTTATATCAACGAATTATTTAATAATATTATTGTAAATTATTATAAGTGTTAATTATAATTATTGTGGTTAAAAGATTATACGGAATATATCTACCTTTTTACATTTGAAAAAGAAAATTAATGAGATATATAATTACTGTGTGGAGCTATACAGGCTGTACAGTACAGCACTATTCTTTTCGCACATGATTTTATGACCTCTAAGTAGAGCTTCTGCATTTAGCAAAACAGCAAGAATAGAAACACGGAACTATCTACTACTGAGAAGTTGGCTATAAAAAATTATGCTTACTTTCTTCCACTTTTCCTGGTTCAGTCGGCTCGTTCTTAGGTTTCCTCGATATTTGTTCTTTCTCCGTGGGTGGTACGATTGTAATTAACCGTACTTTTTCTCTAGTTACCCAAGTTATTGGTCTATCGCAACACGGGCCAAAAGTGACAGTAAGAACTTTTGCTGCATCAGGATTACGAAGATGAACAATTGGGATTACGGAATTTTTCAAAGATCTTGTATATTTTGGTAATAACTTTTTTATTGTTGTACTTGTATTCATTTTCGACATTCTCAAACACGTTTCGCATTCCATTGACTCTATAACTTCACAACTTGGACAAGGGACTTCACAACTTGGACAAGGGACTTCACAACTTGGACATGCGACTTCACAGGATGAACATCCTCCAGAGCCGTATTGTGAAACATCTTGATAGAATTGATGTGTTTGATCTAATTCGACGTGATGTTGTTCATGTTGAAGTATACCTGGTCCTTGGGTCAGGCGCGGTGGATACCCATGTATCGGTGGTCGTGGAGAGGATGGATAAGTATATGGATGTATTGGTGGTTGCGGCTTCGGGTGATAACTATATACCGGTAGTACCGTATTGGGTGGATAACTATATATTGGCGGTACGGGATTGGGAGGATAACTATATATCTGTGGAACTGTATTGGGTGAATAACTATATTCCGGTCGCGTTTGTGGTAAATAACTATTCACAGGTAATGTTTCTGTTGACTGGTAATATTCAGAAGTCGGTTCTGGTGAAAAAAAGTATTCAGTAGTCGGTTCTGGTGATGAAAAATATTCAGGTATCTGTTCTGGAGATTCATTGTATTCATCTAATTTTTCTGGAGATTTATCGGGTTCAGGTATCTGTTCCGGAGACTGATCATTTTCAGGCATCGGTTTAATTGTTCCAACATTTTCGTCCATCTGTTCTGGTGACACATCATATTCAGGGGTGATTTCAGGAGTTTGAATATTTTCGATTATCTGTTCTGGTGATTTGTCACCTTCATATATCGGTTCTAGTGACTTCTCGTTCTCATGTTTCTGCTCTGGTGACTTCTCGTGTTCATGTATCTGCTCTGGTGATATAGTGTCTTGTATATTTTCTGAAGATGCAACATCTTCTTGTATCTGTTCTGGAGCTTTATTATCTTCATTTACCAGTTCTGGTGTGACATCTTCTTGTGTCTGTTCTGGAGATTCAACATATTCATACATGTGTTCTGGAGATCTATCTTTTTCATGTATCTGTCCCGGAAATTTATAATTTTCCAATATTTTTGTTGGTGTGATAATAACTTCCTGTATCTGTTCTGGAGATTGAACATATTCATAGATCTGTTCTGGTGATTTATCATCTTCATTTGGTTCAGGATTCTCAATTTTTTCATTTGTCTGTTCTGGTGATTGAACATACTCATGTGTTTGTTCTAAATATTCATGTGAAAGTTCTTTCATTGGTGATATAGAAAAAAGTGCTAAATTCGGTAAAGTAATTGCATCGAAATCAAAATAATACGGCGGTGTATGTGAAATTATCATTGTTGATAATGTCGGCAGAGTAAGAGACTGCGTTGTGTGTCGCACGCTTGGCAGTGGTTTTGATGTTTCTGGTGGCCATAACATTATTTTTGGTGGAGTCGGAAGCAATCCTGGATCTTGGTAATGCGCTGATTTAGGCCATTTATGGGGGTATATTATCCATGGTGTAGTTGGTGTTGTGGTTGGTGGCCGGGTTGCCCAAGATGTTTGCAATAATGATGGTGGTGGTGATGGTGTTGTAATTGGCTGATGCGGAGGCCAATTAATCAAGGAGTGCGTTGTTACTTGTTCTATGGTTTCTTGTGACATTGGCAGCAAAGTTGATGCAGGCGGTTGCAACGTTTTTGGTGTATCAAAAGGCCAAATTTCCTCTGGTATGATTGACGTTGTTGTTGGTAGTCGGGTGTCCCGAGATGTTGGTGGTGGACTTGACGATGTTTTTGGCGGCTCTGGCGGCCATAGTATTGTTGCTTTATTTAGAGTTTCTTCAGATATTGGCAGTACAGTTAATGCTGGGGGTGACAAAGTTTCGTGTCTGTCCAAAGGCCATTTTGATGGTGTGGATGTCAACATTGCCTGTGAGGGCTCCAGAGGCCGTATTATCCATGGTATGGTTGGCGTTGTTGTTGGTGGCCGTGTTTCCTCCGAATGTGGCCACGTGTTTGGTGGATGTGGAGGCCATTTTATACTTGGATAGGTTGGTATTGAATAATAGCTCGTAACAGGAGGAAATATATTATAGATAAATAGTTTGGTCACTGGCGTGGAACCTGTTGCTGTGGTCGCGAAGTGGACTGGAACAGGTGTTTTCTTTGATTTTTTCTTCTTCCATTTCTTTTTGCTCTTCCATTTCTTTTTCTTCGGTTTCTTTGTTGGTACTTCAGAAATACCAGTAGGTGTAGTGGAAGTAGTTACGGAAGTTGTCGTTGAAATACATGGTACAGGTATCGAGTTCGGTAGAAATGGCGCAGGTTTAATATTGGGTACAAATAGCGCAGGTTTAATATTGGGTACACATGGCGCAGGTATAGTATTGGGTACAAATGGCGCAGGTTTAATATTGGGTTCATATGGCACTGAATTAGTATTGGGTACAAATGGCGCAGGTTTAATATTGGGTTCATATGGCACTGAATTAGTATTGGGTACAAATGGCGCAGGTTTAATATTGGGTTCACATGGCGCTGAATTAGTATTGGGTGCCCATGGCGCAGGTTTAATATTGGGTTCACATGGCGCTGAATTAATATTGGGTACAAATGGCGCAGGTTTAATATTGGGATCACATGGCTCTGAATTAGTATTGGGTGCCCATTGCGCAGGTTTAGTGTTTGGTATACATGGTGCAGTTGTAGTATCTGGTACACATGGCGCAAATGAAGTATCTGGTACACATGGCGCCAATGTAGTATCTGGTACACATGGCGCCAATGTAGTATCTGGTACACATGGCACATTACTATTTATTAGGGGTACAGGTCCCGCAGTGTAATGAACCGTCGGTGTTACACACGGTTTTGGCTGATGATCGGAGAGTGGGGGTGGGTTCCTTACATCCAAGTCTGGACCTAGGCAAAATAGCTTATAGGTTTCTCGACAACCTGAAAATTGCAAAATTATACTATAAAGAAAAGTTAGTATTGATGCAAATTGAAAGGAGGAGAGTTTATAAGAGTTATAATTTTTCACCCATCACACACTCAAAAAAAGTTCCAGCTTCCGGCATTTTTAAATGCTTTTGTTTATTTCATATTTTTTTTATTCACCGATTTTTAAATGATAAATAATGTAGTAAGTCAAAGCAATTATTGCCCAAATAGAGAGTGTTTCGCCTTTTTTGTACATTTTTGTCGTTTTTTCAATATTTATGTTATTATTTCTGAAATAAGTGCTTCATGAACCTTATTCATTTTGAGTCTCTATCATACTACTCTGAATAAACTTATAGGTGAGAACTAATTTATTTTGGTTCACTGTACGCTATCCTATAAGGAAAAATATACATGCACGCGATGATAAACCATAGTTTATTTTTACACTATTACAATTAATTTATCGTTAGAAGTTAAGATTTGGAGTAAAACTAAAACCAAAGTATATTTTTGATGTTTTTATTTATTAAAACGGAAAATCTTCACTTAGATATTAATTACAACCGAAATCTTGTTGCCCTCCCGGACAAGGGTTACTTTGCGCTGCAGAGTGTTTTCTGAACCCTGAAATAGGACAGAGAACCCGTTAATAAATTATTTCATCTCTAGTTTTACTCCAAAATTAATTCTAACGATTGTTCAAACATTTCAATTTAACACCCTGTACATTTAAAATTTTACATTTTCGTAGGAATTAATTTAAAAGTTACAAAAAGGGTCAGGAAATTCAAAATAATACACTAAAATCTGAAAGATCTAAAAAATGCAAATCAGGTATTTTTACAAAGAGATTAATGCGTTTCGGCTAAACAAAGAAATAAGTTTCCGTTGACGTACTCGTACATTGTACGCTAACGATAAACGTATTCTTTTGTTTCATAACAGATACAAAAAAACTTGAGAGGTATGTGAAACAGGGCGTAAAGTACTACAAATCTCCGTTGAAAAGGGAAGTTCCTCCGACCAGACGGTTATAATGTCTGGTCCAGGCAACTGCCCGACACTTGATTTCAGGATGTTGTATAATGTTGTAATCGTTCCGAGATCTCTAATATCGCAATGCAGGATTTAAGATTGTTTTAGTTCCTATGTGGTGTCATGATGTCGCTACACAAAAATCTCAAATCACGTATTAACTCGTATATCGCTGTTCTTATGCCCGAAATGATTTGTTAAGAAACTATTTGTATTATATAAGTACTAGTCTTGCCATAAAAAGATTAAAAAATTGCACTCAGCTCCATACCTACTTTGTGTAATGCTATCACAGCATTCTTTATAACCCCACTCCATTTTAATATCACAATAGTTGATTAAGTACTAAGGGATAAAACAAGTAACTGGCTGCATGTTGAATTCAGAACGATACGAAGGTTGCTAAGTTTTAATACCGAACGTAGTGAGAGATGTATACAATTTACTCCCGAGCATTACGAGGGAGTTTATTATTTTTCTATATATCCTTCGCCGTTATACAATGTGTTGTTTTTGATATCCCGTAACTCAAGATTTATATTCTACAAGGAAAAATAATACTAAAAGCCCTAGAATATGTGGTCCAAAAATTAATGGTTTCGAAGATATCATCAATCATAATTAATTAAGGTCAAAAATTGACACTCGTATGACAAATCTTTACTTTTGTCATGTTGTCAGTGGTCATAGTTTGCAAATAAACAAATGACATTACATATTTAGGTACGCTGTCATATTTAACGTAAGGGTGTTATGCATAAATAATCGTGAATTTATCGCATTATTTTGTATGGAAAATGAAAACAAAAAAAAAAGATAATAGGAAAAATAATTTATATGCCAGTTGATTCTTTGATATGGTCTCATTCATACCCTAAAGTTGGGGATATAAAAAAAATACACTTTGTATAAAAATATTATTTGCACTAATAGACAACTTACAGCCTGGTATGCTTGCTTTATAAGCAATTAGTTTTGCTCAAGAATACCTCATAAACGAAGGTTAACTCTAAGGCCATGAACAAAAATCATCTCACGTCTAATTATAAGTGAAGAATAGGGCTTGAAAAATTTGTAAGTTTTTTTTAAAAATCTTATCGGGTTCACAACTGGCTTGTCTGTCAATCATTTTGATTTAAAGTCACAACGTATAACTGTCACCGTATCATTGCCAACAGCGTAAGTTTGTAAAAAAACTAGCATGATTATAAATTGCCTGTATATTGTGGACAGATAATGAAATAAAAAAGATATTTTGTTATTCAAATTTATAACAATTTTACGGTGTCGATAGTATCACGGTGACATTAATAATAAAATGATATTCTTTTAACAAATAATCTTCTCAATTCTCTTTTATTTTAAGTTTATTAGTAAAACTAACTGCTTCCAGCTGTTTAACCGGCGTAAAAGTAGAAAATTGTCCTAAAGGAACGTATTCCCGGAACAGCAACTATCCTATTAAGCTATTCTAGGCCATGGTCTACGCGTGTAGCAAATTTCATTCAAATGCGTTCAGCAGTTTGAGTGTGAAGAAGTAAGAAACATACAGACACACTCACATACATTCGCCTTTGTACTATTAGTGTGACACATAGGTTCAATTTTTCGAGGGATTTAAATTGGATAACGATATTTTACTTTATTTTTTAATTTGTGTGACAGACGAAATACACTTCTGTCACACTTAAGTACTGGTCGATTTTCCATAGAAAAGAAAAACGTTGGCAAGTTAAGAAAAAAATAAAAAAAAGATATTGTCCAAATTGGTGCAAATATTGGCCTTATTTGGGGATAAGGCCAATGTTTGTGGAAGTATAGTCAGAAAAAAAAATATATACTTACGTGCACCAAAGTCGCAGTTATATTCATACATGTCACACTGATCGAGGAATGTACGCCGGCTACAGCCATCTTCTGTGGCAGCACACACCATGATATGATCGTGTACGCACACTGCTGCTAGCTGGCAGTAATTTATTGGCTGTGACAAAGGATGAGATATTATTAGTTATTATCGTAAACTAGAGGCTTCACCTGCGAGAATGCAAACTTTTGATCCTGTTTCGTTCTCTTAGGGGGTGAATTAGAAAAAAATATTTGTATACATAACTAAAGAAACCTCTTTGCAAATGTTCACCGCTCCAGGTGCAACGATTTTATACTGGGCCTTGATGAGTCAATGAGTGAATCAATACTTTGCCTATAGTATATATTATTCACAACTAATTATTAATTACTTAGTACAAATACTTATAGGGCTTATTAGAAAAGGTCTTGTTATTATTTAAGTAAAGTCTCAATAAATAAAATTCATACAGCAAAGTTATTAGCGTTTGTTAATACCCCAAAATGTCACTCAATTAATGAAAATATTTATCATATTTATAAATAGATCATTGAGTAGGAATCAATAAATGACGATCAAAATGGAATAACACGACGCCTAGTATTTTCTAGAAGCAATTGTTATGAATGATTGATTCTATTATGAATTTACCAATTATGACCAATTTTTTCGTGGACAATTTTCGTGAGATATCTTTTTTTTTACTTTTTACTACAAAAATATGATTAGTAACGGGTACGGATAGAGCCCCATTTATTTTTGTACTAATTAAAAAATAGGCGTGTATATGTTATATACACACACAGATCATACAGCTGAAGAGTTTGTTTGGTTGGTTGGTTGAACGCGCTAATCTCAGCAATTACTGGTTCAAATTGCAAAAATATTTTTAGTAGAATTATATACAAGGTTCTTCTGTTCATGTCTTTGACACCTAACTCCTTATTGACCTGATGGCTTGACCAATTTAATTAAAATATTGTGTGTGTAAATTTGAATGGGTCCCTGAACGGTTTGAAAATCCAATTGGACCCTGTAGATCGCATCGTGATTACATTATCAGCTAACACCACGGCTGGGCTGATTTGGATGAAATTTTGTATGTATATTTTAGTGGGTTTCTGCAGGGTTTAGTAATACAACAGAACTCGGTTGATGGTATCATGATCGGGTGCCGTTTCAATTGTTGATTAAATAAAAAGTTGGATGAAATTTTGTATATTGTATATTTTAGTGGGTTTCTGCATGGTTTAGGAATACAACTGAACTCGGTAGATGCTATCATGATCGGGTGCCATTTAAATTGTTGATTAAATAAAAAGGGGGTAATGTACAAAATGACGTGATTCAGCCAAGACAGGATATAACAGGACAAGACTCCACGAAGCTGAAAAAAGCAGAACCAAACCGAATCAAAGCGAGAACAACGCGAAGTACGGATGGAATAAGATGGACCTTATAGCATCATTTCATCATCTTCCTGCCCTTGTCCCATCTTATTTGAGGTTGGCGCAACACGTTTTTTTCTTCCATTTTATCCTGTCAACCGTCATACTATCACTAACTTCCTTTTCTTTCATATCACTGTCACACAATCCATCCATCTTTCCTTTCACCTAATAGCATCATTTGTTATGTCGATATTAATTACGTTTCCTTAAAAAAACGCAAACGTTACAATAGTACACTGCCTGTGTGTCTGCTAGTAATTATGTATGATTTGTTTCTCATAAAAACTGAATAGAACCCATGCTAAATCTTCATAAGACTAAATGACTTTTAACTTGGTACTCTACGAGACGAGTCGCCGTATTACGACAGTTTTTTTTTTTTGTTTTTTTTTACTTCGCTTCCATTGTTGTACAAAACACTTACTACCTATTTATTTAGATATTATGTTTACATGTCAACGTAGAAGCGATTTGAGTTAGGTACTTGGTGGTACACTTGGTGGTAGCTTTGACATATTAATCCTGTTTTTTTGAATGTTGACATCCATGTTGCAGGTTTGAAATAAATCTTCTAATTTTGACATATATTATATTTTGTGGCTTTGACATTGTTCATGTATTTGTTTTAAATTGCTATTTTCAATTAATTTTGAATGTTGACATGATAAGATAAAAAATAAATTCGCATTGAATTGTCTTTAAGTTATAAATTTTGTAATTGAAATCCTAGGTATTTTTTTTTTGTGTGAAGATTTATTAATTATTTATTAGTTGTATTTTCAATGTTATAAATATTTGTACGCCGACAGATATGGCTAAACATGACTGGATTCAAATAATAAATTTCTATCTTGCATGCTATTGCATGTATACAATGTTTACACAAATAAAGAATATCTTATCTTATCTTATCTACACGTATTAGTAACTGTCAAGAAATAGTGTTCATTGTGACTTCACCATAAAAAAAATCATCAATACCACACGTGCCTTGACTATCGTCAAGCTATTGTAAAAGTAATAATAATCACTTTTTAAAGCATTATTTTTATTGTGGTTTTACCTTTAATTTGTCGTTAATCTATATGTCGTGGCCAGATATTAAAATTTACCACTTCATGATATAGTCGACCCTATCATGAAATGGTGGTATTTCATGATCTTGTCTACTGGCCACATCATAATATGGGCAAGCCAAATCAACGAATACTCTGCGTTTAACGATATGGATAGCTAAATGCGTGATTATTTCATGATATGGTCAAATATGGTTAATCATAACGTAAAATAGTTATGTTGTCTACCGGTAGAGATGCTAATTTCGCTTTGTTTTCGTGACGTAATATGGCGTCAGCCAATTTTTACTAAAAGTGAATAACAATTTTCAAATTAAAGATAAAAGTATAATGAAATATAATTAAGATAGAAAGCTGCGTTATTTGAATTAATTAATACAAGCCTGCAGTCCTGCAGTCAATCAGCAGTTTGAATGCAGTATGGTACAGTTTTGCCTACGACATTATATACGATTTTGATTGGGGTAGTATTTAACTGTTCCTCAATTTATTTCTGTTTTCTACTATAAAATACGCCTCTGTTGCACCAAACCACTTTAATACATTAAAATTGTGTGTAACTTGATATATTACTTAGGCTTCGTTTCATCGCAATCGTTTGACTATATCGAAAGATACACGATATTCATTGACTGTTAGGCATTACCAAGTTCGCCGGGTCAGTTAGTTAGTAGCAATCGCTCTTACGTGATTATGATATAACTACACATATTTTTCTAGTTATTTTGGATACACAGCTATCTTGTGGATATTATCTAGGCTTCTATAGAAATCAAAACATAAATTTGTGTGAAACTAATCTAGTAAAGACCTCTGAAAAATCTGCTATTTTACGTGAACTTTGGTTCTCCATAATATACTCATATATTAAAAATATAAAAACTACATCAATAGAAGCCTTGTACATTTAATAAAGGTTTTAAATTACTACATTTTTTCTGAAAAACTTTTAAAGGTTTAGAAAAAATACATATTTTCTGGAACAAGTTTTGTGAAATATACCGAATGGCAACAGAATTTTCAGGCGTTATCTCTTTTTTTGCATTGCCTTTTCATCAAACATCGCGTTGGATTGCGTTAGATTAAGCAACAAGCTTTTAAACCATGCTCGATGTTGACGATAGGCGAGTGGAAAAAGATCCTCAAATAAGCATCCTCGTGTAGTACTTTTATTTTTGTGTTTAAAATCAAATCGATTTTTTCCGAAGTTTTGCTTTGATAGGAAGATAAAAATAAACATTGTCAATTTTGAAAACGATTTGATTCAGAGAAAGATTTGCACACGTTACAGAGCTCACGAGAAGCCCCTTTTTTTTCATCCAATGACATCTCTCGCTAACAAAATCTCAGCGGATTTTACTGACTAAAAACCTACTCTAGTTCCTTCTTTACCTTCGTCCCAGGGCCCCAGGTTTCACTTTCACACTACCCGTAGCCCCAGTAGGCTTCGACCCTGCTGGGCCCCTACGGTTTGCTGACATCAAGGAGATATAGTGAGATCGGTGTGGTGAGATGTGAATACGTGATGGACTTGGGCTCCGGGTCTAGGGCGTGTGAGCCGCTCCCTCGCACACACGCTTCACATGCGGCCGCCTCCTTTAATAGCATTACTGCTTCGTAGGAGGAAGCGACCGCCTGACACTCCTCCTCGCTTCGGACCATGGCCTGTACCAAGGCCCGGCGCGATAGATCGTTGCCACGGCGGTGCTTTGTCCAAGCAGGGCACACCTCCACCGTATCCTCCGGGTGGTACACACAGTGGTGACACCCAGGCGTTACTTCCGCACGTATCCGGTGCAGGAACTTCCCGAACTGACAATGTTCGGTGAGAACCTGTGTCATGCGGAAGATGAGGACGCCGTGCGGTCTTTTCAGCCACACATCAAAAAGGGGACTTACCGCCATAATTATGGCGTGCCCATCACGAGAACCCCCCCTAGCACTACAACTCCTGAAAGCTGACATCTGCACTGTCGAACACCAGATAAATGCCAATGCAATGAAACGGTTTAATGGTATTGTATCCCGCAAAGAAATTAGTAAGAGGAGAACAGTGGATGAGTAAAAAAGGTTTCTTACATACATAAGTCAAATGCTGCTTCGTCCAATGTACTGATGTTAATACTAAAACAAAAGACAGGAGTATAATAGCATAATCAGTCTGTAATGTTCTCATTTCTGGGACACAGGGCTCCTCTCTGCGATTGAGGAAAGAAGAGATTAGTATTTAATCATTTCTGCCGAAAGACGTCCACTGTTGGACATTAGCCTTTGCTAAGTGTCGCCACAACGACCGGACCTGTCCCTCTTGCATCCATTGGATTCCCGTGACCCTTACCAGGTCAGCGGTCTACCTTGAAGGAGGCCTTCCAAAACTGCGTCTTCCGGTACGTGGACCTCGAGAACGTTTCGGCCCTATCAAGCACCTGTTCTAGTCACAGAATGTACCTAATGAATGTTGACTCATCTACGGGATGACCTTAGCAATTATTGCTTAATCTTTAAAGTTCGGCCCGTGCGTCAGTTATTATTACAACAGATAATAAAGTTAATATCTCATTAATTTTATTTTAAAGATTGGAACAATTTGCCTGCAGCGGTCATCCCGTCCAATTATAAATTAGGTGTCTTCAAGGTTAGCGTAAATAGGCTCTTAATAAATTAGAGCGATTCACCATCAACGATTGCATCACTGCTTACCATCAGGTCAAATCGAAGCCAAGGACTAGTTTATATAATTAAAAAAACAAATTAAGCGCAGCCTATACTACCGGACTCTTTCGAAACTAAGCTACTTTTAGTAGTCGAACAGCCCGATATCACTAAGAATCGCAGTACAAATTACGAAATATAAATGTCTAAGGGCACAATTCACCAATAAAACTAATCGAGTTTTAACGTTTGGCTCACATAATCGCATTAAGCCGCTGTTACTAGTGTCACTTGTAAAAATATAACGAAAGAAAAATACAGACAAGTGACACTAGTGACAGCGGCTAAACGCGATTATGTGAGCCAAACGTTAAAACGCGATTAGTTTTATTGGTGAATTCTGACCTAAAAAGGTTGCAAAACAATCTATTTAGACACTCAGAATTCGTCAAAGAAAAATAAGAATGACCTTTGTGCTCTTCTTATCGCTTTTAAATGTTTGTGTGTAGGTACATAAATTAATGAATAAATAAACAATAAAATCTCACCCAGCAGAATAAATAAGATCATTTTATCCATACATAATTTATTATATTGTTCAATAGAACGGCTGTTAGCCGTTGACTGTAACCTATCGATTTTGTATTAAAATAAAACATTTTATGACTCTCACTGAAAAAGTCATAAAGTAAATTGACTTCAGAACATACTTCTTCGTAGTCTGATTTGTGACTACATTGTGGGCACTGTTCATTACTGGACATAACATATTAGTATTTTTTTTTAACAGGATTTTTTGAGGGAAGTTCAGTAGCTGTTTTAATTATTCTCAAATTGATTCCTAGTGTAAATTGTGATGTAAAATTGGTGTACTTTTGTATCTCAAGTGTCTGCACAATTGGACAATACGTGGAGTTATTGAAACAGGCGCAATCACGGCAAAATGGAACTGAGATTTTTTGTAGTGTTGACTACCTCAGCAAAGTTTGCCAAGAAGGCTGAACTTGCTGCCAAATACTACAAAATTTAGTGACGTAGTGGCTTAACTGCTGGCGTCGACCAGAAGAGGTTCTTTATGGCTCTTCATGTGACTGGCGGAAGGTGCGGTGTGCTTAGCCAAGGTCGCTGATGAGGCTGAGGGTATGACCAGGTAGGCATGCTGGTGGTCAGAATACCCTTTAAAGCCGTGGGTGCTGGTTGTATGGCTCGCTGCTCGAATGCTTGAGGAAGTGATGATGAGGTCATGAAGTAGTAGCTGCACGAAGGCTGCATGACGTTTATTATCGAGGGTCACCACTTTGGAGGAATGCGGAACAGAGAGTAGAGTCCTGCAAACCTCCGTTGAAAAGGGAGGATCCCCCGACCAGACGGGTATAATGTCTGATGGGCCACTGCCCCATAGATGATTTCGGGCTGTTCTATATGTTCTGTGGAACTTTGATTGCGCGATGCAGGATTAGTTCTTACGTGACGCCGTAGGTGTCGCTACAGTATATACTTGAAAAAAAGAATTGACATCTACTAAGCGTTAAAAAAACAAGAGCTGAGAATAAGTTGTTTTTAATGCATATCTTTAGAGGCAAAAAATCTCTTTCATGATTAAGTTATTCATTACAATTGCTCGTTTTTTGGAGGCCGTTACTCGGGCAAGTCCATCCAAAATGTGTACAGCAATTAAGTTTAATCTGTTTTTAATTTCCACTAATGCCTGATTTTATTTTCCGTATTTACGTAGCATTTCGGGTGGGAAAATCTAATGACATCCCCCGCTCTTGGGCGATGCGAGAGGGCGCGCTAAAAACCCACTTCTGTTCCTTATTTCCCATTGTTTCAGGGCCCCGGGAATCTCTTTCGCATCACTCATGGTCCCAGAAGGCATCGACCCTGCTGGGCCCCTATGGTTGATCTCTCTTGAGTCTTACCTGATCTACCGATCAGAAACTATATGACGATGATGATCCGTTGTCATTGAACTCTAATCCTGACACAGTGACAAGACCTTAGTTAAGTGACAAAGTGACAAACTGATGTGTATATCTATATATTTATAATTTTAGCAAAGTTTATGACTTTTTATTACGTCTTAGAAATCCTAATAGAAAGCAAGACTATTTATAATCAGCACTTGGTTTATATCCTAAAGAGATAAATAAATATGTCTGTAAAGTAGGTCATGTTTTTCCATCAAATAAAGTAGTAGATGATCTCATGGTTGTTTTGTTTTTCTGTATTGCCATTGCTTCTTAAAGAATAACTGGGACAAGCAGATGATAAGGGTATTAGGATAAATAGCTTGTACTTGGCCAAGATACGTTTGCCGTGTCTATAAAAATAACCTTTTTCTTGGCTGACAATGAAAGGACATTAACCACGATGTTATCTAAAAGTGAATTTGAACTTAGCCTCGACGAAGCATTAGGCTCGACGCAAACGGGCAACCGAGTACAGCCACTAGTGACAGTCGCGCGCTACCGCCATATTAGTAACAGTGTTAGAAGCGACCGACCTCTAACGTTTTGTAAGTGCTCATATAGGCCTATGTGAAATAAAAAGATTTTGAATTTTGACAGCCATCGTTGTTCGAAAGTCATCAAATTTTATAACCCACTCCCTGCTGCGCAGTCTTAATATGAACTCCGACACGGAAAGTTTCTGTTGAGGCGTTGAGCTCCATGACGAAGTGTGCGATACGTAGAACGTAAACGGTTAACTACGCGGGGTTGAAGCAGTGTGACAGTGGCTGGTGTCGGCGTTTTGTGTGGCCCGTAGCGACCAAAAGTGGCGAGTCGCAGCCACTGACTGTAGTGAGTGGCTGCCACCGGCTACACAAACACGTGTGTGGCGCGTCTATACAAAATATGAAAAAGTGTGTTAAGTCAGCTGTCGCTGGACACTGTGGCTGTGGTCAGTGGTGGCCCGTTTGCGCCGTGCTTAATATCTGTTATTGCTTTGCTATAAATATACAAACACCGGCTATATGACCTATACTGGCTTTTCGACCATATTGCGAAGGCTGTGAAACACATTGATGACCTCTAATTCATTAGGATTGCGCATTGACCTTATAGATATTGCCGCCCTTCACATCGAGTGGTTTTGACTACTTCACTATTTGTACTATTTAAACTTAAGAGTAATGTTTATTTGCAGGACAAATAAGATGTTAAGGAATAGAATAAAAATCCACACTATCCGTACGACTTAGCTATGCACCTCGCGCAGTGACGTAACGCTGACGGTACTATTTTCAAAAAAACTTATTTTAAAAAAATATTTGTAAATATCTATTTTGTAAATTTCTTTCAAAAATTGACACCTCTTTAAGCGCGCTGGAATACTAGTCGACGTCGATGATTCGGGTTCGATCCGGATGGTTACCAGACAGCCGGACGACGAGCAATGGGTAGCACGGTACAGGGTACACCGCATCCCCCATCCTGAGCCCCCTGCGGAAGCCGAACTGGTTGTCCTAAAGATTCAGCCCCACCTGTACTAACTGCACGACGAGGAGGTCTGAAATTACTCTTTCAAAGAGCTTGCCCACCTTATCTATCATCACGATGGGCCGCTATGAGAACAGGGCATTGGGCACATTTGCCATTGACAGCGACGTGAATGAATTTTTTGATGCCCAATGAGTTCTTTTTATACGCATTTATGCATTTAATTATTTTCAGTGTGTATATACCTATTAAGTGGTTTATCTGTTTATTGTTTGTCAGTGTAATATAATTAGTTGAGTATTTTTAAAAATTATACTATTTAGATAACAAATGAACCCAACGATTAATAAAGTACGCCTATCACAATCAATAATAGCTCTTAGTGCCAGATTTGATGGACTGGATAATTGGATGACGACGCTCCAGCAACGTCGTCATCCAAAAACAGTAAACAGTGTAGTAAATACAGCAAACTGTATTTGTCAATACAGTCAGATAGAAAGATGAAATACACAAGTGATGAAATGAAGAGACTGTGCAGTTTCTGGCTGAGCAGCTGATCGTTAGAGATCCATTGCGATAGTTTGTTTCAACAGTAAACATTTAACTTGCTTTGACAGAGCAAGGCTAGCGTGTCCGGACATACTGCAGAAATTATTTAACCAAAAAAATGTCGGAAGAAATAATTTAATTTTTTTCTGTTTGGCGAAAACACAGTAACCGGATTTTAGTGTTAATAAATTAAATATTTTTATTAAATTAAAAATTTGTTTCAATTTATTTAACGAGTATTTGTTTTGGTAACATAATATCAAAATGGTGTACAAAATTACTGAAATGAAGGAAGTGCCTTTACCTGTTAGCCGGATAAGATCGTTTTCTGCACAAGTAAGTAGATCTTGTTATTATTTTTTTATGTGAAAAATAAAATTCGATTTTAAAACTATGATACAGTTAAAAGAGTGGTACAGTGGAAATTTATGACAAAATTTTTTTTGGGTAGGTAGGCAATCAATTAGAAGACTGATACAAATTTTCTAATAACCCCGTAAATGTCCGATACCCTGGACTCCTGGAACGTAAGGCAAAGAAGGAACGCAGGAGTGGTTTTTAGTCAATAAAAATCTGACATGCCCTCTCTGCCTCTTGCTCTACCCTAGAGAAGTCATTGGATGATTTCCCACCTTAAAAAAAACCTACTCTATAAATCTGCTTTTATAAATCGGTATAAATTGTTTTAAAAAAACATAACCCTCTTCTCTAGCGCAGTCGGGTAAAAATCTCACAGCGTTTAAAATAGTAAACAATGACTAAAACTCATTAAAAATCATATGCAGTAAAATTATGTAAATAATGCTGCATAAAATAAAAAGAAAATGCATTGTTTGCCTTCATCGTTATAAACACTCTGTCATGACAGTGAATAATTAACAAAAAAAAATTGTATATTCTGTATTTTAAATGGTGTACCAAATTTTTTTTTAATCATATAAACTATTGCTTGACAGCGATCCCACCTGATAGTAAGCAATGAAATCGTTGATGGTGAAGCGTACTAGTTTATTAAGAGCCTATTCACTCTAGCCTTGCGGACACCCAAATTATATACGTAACAACGAATAGGTATTATATAAGTCCAGTGATAGCCAAGTGAGGTCGTTACGACTTACGAGTTGGACCCAGCCAGGACATGTGTAATTTATTTCATCACCACCACTCTTACAACGGTCAAGGAAAACATCGTGACGAAACCGGCATGTCCTAGAACTAAAAACTCTAAATATGTGACATTCACCAACACTGGGCCCACGTGGTTGATTACGGCCCTTTCTCTCTTAAAGAGGAGGCCCGAGCACCAGCAATGGTGACATTAAAAAATCTGATTATGCTTATATATACTATATCTTTCTCTCTCTATATATATATATATAATTCTTTTGTACGTGAGTTTATCATCTAACTTCTCTATAACAGCTTGAACAATTTTGGATGAAGTTTTGGGTGTATATTTGAGTTGGTCCCTGGATGGTTCGAAAACACAATTGACCCCGGTAGGTGGCGGCAAAATGGGGTTCCCAAATTTTTATTCTGATAAAAAGCCAACTTTCAGACTGGACAACGTCTGTCGGGACTGCTTGTGTAATATAATAACCTGTAGTAAGAAATATCCGAGTGTTATTTTCTAATAATTAATTTCTATTTATCTATCCAATTAACTATATCCACTGCTGGGCGAGCAGTGGTGGCCGAGTGGTAACGGCCCTAACTTACGAGTTGTAGGTCGCGGGTTCAAACCCAGCCAGGCTCATTACTTTGTGTAATTTATTTCATCACCAATGCTCTCAAAACGGTGTAGGAAAACATCGTGAGGAAACCGGCATATCCTAGAACCAAAAATTCGCAGACATGTGACATTCACCAACCCGCACTGGGCCCACGTGGTGGATTACGGACCCCCTCTCCAAGAGAGGAGACCAGAGTCCCAGCAGTGGGAACATTAAAAGGCTGATTATGCTACTGCTGGGCGACTGCTTCCCTCTCCGTTTTCCACACACGTCTGTTATTTGCCATTGCAGGCCAGTCCCTCGGGTAAGAGTCAAGTTCTTCACCTTCATTTGCGTTTGCCTTGCGTTTAATGGGGCCTATTTATAAATTGATATATATTAATTTAAAATGTCACTGTTTAAATGTTTATCTATTTGCGATTTGTCAGTCTGGATTGATGGCCTACTATTTAATTAGGACTTAAACAAAACTGGTAGGTTTATTTTGTGGTATTTTAAAAAGTTAAAATCAGTAGCTGTTTTAATTATTTGCAAATTGATTCCTGTGATGTAAGATTGGTGTAGTTACACCACTTATTAATCACTTTTTGATGTGGAATCCTTGAAAATGGCGTTGTCACGGTAAAAATATAACTGAGTATTTTAATGTAGTTTTAAATACCTCAGCAAAGCTTACTGAGAAAGCTGAAAAAAATAATTAATGTGTTACATCTGCCCTAGCCACCCTAGTCAAGTTACGATCGTTTCGTTTGCGTCGAACGACTCGAGTGGGCCACGCTTCCGATTCCTTTGTTCTGACCACGTTGAGATGACGTCAGAACAAAGGGATCGGAGGCGTGGCCTACTCGAGGGGGGCTGTATTCTAACAGAAAACAAAGTGACTGTATCTACTGAAAACTTTTACCGGCTAAATGCACAAACCATGAGGAAACAAAAAAAAAACTTTTGAAATGCGGTATGACTCTGGCTGGTTAGACATAATATCTGCGATCATCAGGTTACAATAGGGCTGACATAATCTATGAGATAAAAGTACCTAAAAATAAAGATTTAAAAAAATCTGCGGTCTGATCAGATCTGCCAGGAATACAGGCAGAAGTCTACTCCTTTTCCCAAGTATAGTAGTTTTTTTTTAACATCTTTCAGAAGTAAAATTCTGACACGCCCTCTCGCTCCACTCTAAAGAGGGAGAAGTCATTTGATGATAACCCAAAACAAAAAAAGGTGATTTTGATTACAGATATAGTCATGTATGTGACAAGCTATATCTATGGTCTTTAACTCGAACCTTGACTCAATAGCGTGTAATTTGGTAGACAATGCACTAAGTATGATTTAGAACGCAAATAGATGTTTCATTGTACTGTGGAGTCATTACATTATAACTATAACAAGCAGGTGTGGGTCTATACCATAGATATAAGAAAGAGCTGACGGCCGTTTGCCCGATCGTGCGCATTTCGCACAAGTCGCGCGGACATGCACACGCCCCCTTGCCACTTCTCCTGTTTTTTATATTTCTATGGTTTTGGTACAAATTATACATATAGGTATACAAAATTGTTTTTAGTAGGTGCGAAATCTGAAAATAGTTTGTTCTGAACCAGTAACTGAATCGATTCCAATAATTTTTACACGATGTTATATCTTTTCCCAAAAATATTTAAAAATGTTCACCACAAAGTCGAAGTTAGACACCACCGACACTAAGTACAACACAGGTCACGGCAGGTCATAGCAGGCATTAGGAGCCAGCGCACAGCTGTGTGCGGGAGCAAAACAACCCGTCAGTCGGCCAGATGGCCCGGTGACCATGTGTTTGTGCGGACAACCAGGTAATATAAGAAATTTATAACTTTGTGATTTTTTATGATACAGTTATGAAATTTTGAACATCGATTCTTTACATAAAAATACTAGACACTTATTTCGGGTTTCGCGTAAACTAAAACTAATGCTGTATGTATGTAAATTGATTTTAATAAACACTTTGTTAGGTTGAAATATGTTACTCAGGAATAACGCGGCTTCCTATCAGTGAAAAAATTTTTGCAATCGGACCAGTACTTTCAGAGATTACCTCCTACAAACAAAAAAACAAACTTTACCACTTTATAATATTAAGTGTAGAATAAAGATTTATGCAATGCCTCTACTATACCAAGTACTCAATAAATAAATACAACTAGATCGTAAAAACAGCTGATAAGGTCGTTGGTTCAGCTAAGAGAGCGATCTAAACAACGTGAAGATCGAGGTTAACTTCCGTACAGTTTTTTCGTCAATTTCCGCAGTTTTTTTATTTACTGTTGGTAGTGTCAATGATATTTTGGCAGATACTCATTTAACTACGAGTATTAACATTCAAAACAAAAGTTCGCGAGCTAATTCGTAAGAAGTTGGCAGTAGTGTCATCACAGCGTTAATGTTTTGTAATTGTCGATTTGAACCATTTGTTTGACTTTATTGGTGTAGATATATATGTAGATAGTTTATTAATTTATGTATGTATTGTATAATTGTATGATATTTATGGTTTATTAGTATATCTATTGTTGTACTTATTCGCCTTTTCTCTCTTTTATTGCGCCTACCACTATTTATCTCTGCATCACCTTAAGGTTGACTGGTAGAAAATGCCTAAGGCATTAAATCCGCTGCTGTGCATTTGTGCATAAAGTATTAAATAAATAAATAAATATTAGCTTCTTTAGTACTATTAAAGCCTGCTTAGTGGGGATAACACGATATTCGAGTCGCAAGCAGTCCAGTTGACATTTTGGGATTAGCATGGCTTCATGCTTAGCAATGTCTACGATGGTTGATTGTTAAAGTGAAGAACCAGGGTTTTTTTTAGTTGGGAAATCATACTATGACTTCTCCTGCTCTAAGGCGAAGCGAGCGGGCGTGTCTGTCGTCTGTTGTCATGTGCTAAGTGTTAGTTATAACATCGACTTAGTCGCGTCTGTAAAGAAGGTCATCATCATCATCATATCAGCCGATCGACGTCGGCCATTCCCAAATGTCGCCACAATGAACGGTCCCGTGCGTCTCGCATCCATCAGATTCCCGCAACCTTTACCAGGTCTACCTTGTAGGTGGCCAGAACCCCAGGCCCCAACGGCAATCGGTTCTGCGAGCAATGTGCCCTGCCCATTGCTAATAAGTTTGGCGATTCTTGGTGCTTTGTAAAGGTGTTATAATTTAATTAATAAATAAATAATACAAAAAGGTTTTGAAAATTTCCCGTATAAAATAATTCTGATACTTGAGTCTCGACTCAAGTGAATACAACTTAGTTAGCAATAGTCACGAGAAGTTTAAACATTAATATATTATTTAGTAAAACAACATTTAACAATGCAGATAGAATCTGAATTGACAAAACAAAAGTTACGAAAATAGTAAATGTTGATTGAACTTGAATAACAGTCATTTAGTTTTTTACTAGTTTTAGCCAACGGTTTCACCTGCGTGAAAGCAGAAAAATAACCCAAAGGAATATACTACCGGGATAATAAGTATCATATATGTTATTCCAGGACATGGTCTACCCGTGTACTAAGTTTCATCCAAATCTGATTAGCCGTTTAAGTGTGACGGAGTAACAAAAATACACACATACATGTGCATATACTCGTACCTTTAACAGCCGCGTCACATTGGTCCGACGAGTGTTTTCGTATTCTATTTGCCAGGATCGCGTGTTTGCGACTGGGTACTCCATATCTTCAATTCCCATAGGTCATAGGTCGGTAGGTAGGAAGAGCCGATGAGATGGAGCATTATTTGGTCATGGATGTGCCACCCTGGCGAGAAAGCGAGAGTTTTTGTCGGGTTTATCCAACGTAAGTGGTTAAAAATGTTAAAATACGAGTATTAAACAGAATTACCCCATATAATATTCATGTGAATAGTGTGATATTTCTGTGCTTAAACGTGACTACAAAATATCTATGGCTACGTGTCTCCCTCTTACACAGTTAAAATTTAACAAAATATTCTTTCTCATAATGATAACTTCATAATTTAGATTGTCTATTATTTTATGAATGTGACAACCAAAGACATTAAATATACTCTTTAAATCTCTTTGGTGACAACAATGTAGACTCCATAAACACATAAATTCGATCCTAGTACATTGTTGAATGGTCTACAATGTATTCTCATAGATACAGGCTATTAACATTGTATCATAGAAACATTGTATTTTTTATAGTAGTTATTTATTTGTGGATTGTCTTGTCGGATTTTCTTCACAGTAAACGACTAATTTGAACCGGGCACTAGTTTCTGAGATGTTATATAGGCTTATGTAAAAAACTGAGCAAGTGCTAGTCGGGCTCGGGCACTGAAGGTACGAATATTTTTCCGAACCGCAAAACAGTTTCTTTTTGTAAAAGATTTTTACAGTTTTCAGATTTATTCCTATAAGACTTGCTTTATGCCAAATTTCAGGATTCTGGGTCAGCGGGAAGTACCCTATGAATTTTGATTTCCTTAAGAGTGTCGGTCATCATAGGGTACTTCCAGTTTACCTAGAATCCTGAAATTTAGCAAGAAGCAATGTCTCATAACGCAAGTATAGGAAAAAGTCTGGAAACTGTAAACTTGTAGTTGCGTCACAAAAAAAAAACTTTTTTTGCAGTTCGGAAAAATCTTCGTAACTCAATTCGGGAATTGAACTATTGACATAGGTAAGTTTGTACGGAATCCTCAGTACGCAAGTCCGACTCGCACTTGCCCAGTTTTGGCTACATTAACGACCGTCTCTTTTTTTTCGTTTACTTAGAAGATGGATATTTCACAGCTTCAAGGGACCGCAGACCTAAGTATATGGTTTTAATATCAACTCGATACCTCCATGTAATCCCGAAATAAAGGGTCTTGACAGACAGGCAGATAGGCGGACAACAAAGTTAGGGAACCTTAAAAACAACTACCGCTTTGAGGAAGTGCCGATAAAATCATTTTATTTACACAGAGTAAAGTGCTTACCTGGTTCCGAACCCGCGACCTCCGGCTCTAAGTATCTGTCATGTAAAAATGGTAGTGGCCCACTACTATTTTTATCTAGCAAATTGAGAGTGAAGTTTATGCTACAAGTATCTACATTCGAAAGGCTTGTGGAGTCATAATATATTAAGAAATATTTTAATACTAGCTGCTGGCAGCGGCTTCGCATGCGTGATTCAGATACCGGCACGGGTCTTGAGCGCTGACTTCCACTTGCGCAAAAGTGAAATATCGCCCCCCTAGCCAAGCTACAACCGTTTCGTTTCGAATCTGTTTTCGTCGATCGCCTCGAGTTCGCCTCCGATTCCTTTATTATTACATCATCTCAACGCTCAGTCACGTGGTTAGAACAAAGGGATAGAGGCGTGGCCGACTTGAGGCGATCAACGAAAAGAGAATCGAAACGAAATGGTTGTAACTTGGCAAGGGGGGCTGTAGTAGATAATGATCTCGAGGGAATACCTATACACTTGGAATAAAAAGTATCCTCACCATCATTTCAGACGAAAGATGTCCGCTGTTGGACATAGGTCTCCCCCAAGAAAAAGAAAAAAGTATGTAGTGAATTGATCGTTCGATCATTCCTTTTCCTAGAGAGGAGGCCTGAGTCCCAATAGTGGGAACATTTTAACATGCTATGCTTTGTAGTAAAAAGTATGATAGGTCACTATGTGCTATTTTTGGACATGGGCTACACGTGAACCATATTTTAAAGAAACTCATCCAGTCGATGGAGCTGGAGTAACAAATATACACAAACACACACAAACGAGATCACAAACTTTCGGCTTTATAATAAATATTAGTGTAATTTTTGCATTGTTACAGCTTCTAGCAAGTATGGCACCGAACCTGCTTCTCATGGACCTGGGCATGGCCATCAGTTTCGCCACCATCGTGATACCAGACCTCCTCAACTCTCCAGAGGGTCTCTCATTAACTGACACTGAGGCCTCATGGTTTGGTAACTACCACTAGCTTCTGACGATTTACAAGTGCCCATGTAGGCCTATGTGAAATAAAAAACTTTGACTTTGACTTTGACTTTGACCACTCTTTCGTATTACTCCTCACACAATCCATCCATCTTTTCTTTGTCCTCCCTCTCCCTCTCCATCCATCCACGAGTATCCTCATAACCCTATAGTAACATGCGTTTCATCCCTCATCTTCACATGACCATACCAAGATAATCGATCCCCTTTCAGCTTTTCATTCACTGGCGACACTTTCAAACTTCCTTTAATTTCCCATTGTAATCTTTTATCTACTAAGCCTTCATCACCATCATCACCATCATTTTAGCCGAAAGACGTCCACTGTTGGACATAGGCCTCCCCCAAATGTCGCCATAATGATCGGTCCTGTACGTCTCGCATCCATCGGATTCCCGCGACCCTCACCAGGTCATCGGTCTACCTAGTGGGAGGCCTTCCAACGTTGCGTCCTCCGGTACGCGGTCGCCATTCCAGAACCTTTCGTCCCCATCGACCATCTGTTCTTCAAGCAATGTGCCCTGCCCACTGCCACTTAAGCCTTACCCGCCTTACTTACCTACTTGAAGTCCTCTCAACTTTAGTTTGGTCTTCGTCAGAATTATTATTAAGTTCTCTTAATGATTTGATATTTTTCATAGTATTTATTAGTTTATAATTTAAGCATAGCATAAATATGTATTTTATTATTATAAACAATTTATTTTTTATTTATTTTTTTGTTTTAATTATCGGTTATTTGTTTATTGTGCAAGCCTACCACAGTGTTGTCTTTTAAACCAAAAGGTTGACTGGTAGAGAATGCCTTGTTGCATTAAGTCTGCCTATGTACCACTACTGTAAATGAAGTTTAAATAAATAAATACATAAATAAATAAATAAGTTCTTTTCATATTAAATAATACATTACTAAACTTTGCAAGAATTATAATAATATGATTACTATAGATATGAAAATGAATTGATTGATTTAATCGCTAAATAATAAAATCAGTATCCGTTAAACTCAAATACATACATTGGATAATATTCAAAAATGTAATTTCAGGTAGTCTATCATTTCTGGCACAGCCCTTCGGAGCTCTGGTTTCGGGTCCATTTGTGGACTACGTCGGCAGAAAGAGAGCTACTTTCTTCGTGAACCTGCCTCATGTGGTAGCCTGGATCCTCATGTACTTCGCCTGGAACGTTCCCTCCTTGTTCATTGGTAACGCACTCCTGGGACTCGGTACAGGGATCATGGAAGCGCCTATCAATTCTTATGTTGGAGAAATCAGGTAAATATAAACATTGTTTTATGAAAATATTGTAAAATCAATAATTTTTTAGGGTTCCTTACCTCAAAAGGAAAAAACGGAACCCTTATAGGATCACTTTGTTGTCGGTCTGTCTATCTGTCTGCCAAGACCCTTTATCTCGGGAACGCATAAATGTATCGAGTTGAAATTAAAACAATATACTCAGGTTCGCAGTCCCTTGAAGTTGGGAGAAAATAAAATTTCTGAATTAACGAAAAAATACGACCGTTTATGTCGCAAAAAACATGTATTCCCGTTGACCTAGAATCCTGAAATTTAGCTTGAGGCAAGGTCTCATATAGCACAAGTGCAGGAAAAAAATGTGAAAACTATAAATTTTGTAGTTACGACACAAAAAAAAAAATTTTTTTTGCCATTCGGAAAAATCTTCGTAAATTCAATTGGGGAATTGAATTTTTTCATAGATAAGTTTCTACAAAACCCTCAGTGCGCCAGTCCGACTCGCACTTGTTCGGTTTTTTAACACTAGAAGCGCGGAATATCGATGTAATTTTTTTGATCTCTCCATATTACTTTAGTAAAAATAAAATGGCATGCAAATGAAACTGGTAACTGGTATACTTACTTTAGAACAGAATAGAATAAAATAAACTAATAAAGTTTATTCTATTCTATCCTGTTCTAAAGTAAGTACACCAAAATAGTAACAAAAACTTTTACATTAACTTAAATCTATGGGTACAAAGGCGGTCTTACTTTATTATGTATTACACATATTCTGGTGTACTTTGCGATTCTACATGTAAGAAAACTTGTGTTAGTGTTTAAAGAGTAACCATGGAGTTTCTTGCCAGTTCGACTCCACAGGAAATTACCAATTGGACCCGTGCGCTAGCTTCTGGCGTTTTATAAGTATGGGCACTTATACAACGTCAGCAGTTAGTACACAGTTTCAATTGATTGTTTCCTTTAGAGAAGGTAGGCCTTTCATATATTGAATTGAAATGAGCTCTGGTTTAAAGGACAGTATTAAATTATACTCAAAAAAATCCCAACGCATTTTTTGATGGCTCTGGTTTTCTTGGCCCAACCTTGTCCTTACGACTACTGATAGTAAAACTATTTCTTTAGTTTTTCTTTCATCTGGTCCATCGTTCCATCGATCGATCGTTTGTTCGATCTTTTCTTGTAATAGACGTTTCCCAACAACATCTCACCATCACCTTCGTGCCCTTGTTCCGTTTTATCGAGGGTCGGCGCAACTATCTCCCTTTTCATTCATATCACTCCTCACACAATCCATCCATCTTTTCTTTGGCCTCTCTCTCCAGCGACATCTATAAGGTACATACATTCTTCAGGTCAAGAGCTTGACGATCCGTAACGCAGAGTTCCCGCAATGGGCTCCCATCTCTTGCAAAAGAGTTTCTTACAATTTTTTTTAGGTTACTTATTTATTTTTAATTTTTTTTAATTGATATAAACCAGTGCTTGACTGCGACGACTTAATTTTTAGATAAAATCTTACCTTTATTATTTATATATTTTGTTTCAGTGAACCATCAATACGTGGAGCCTTATGCACCATAACCCTGCTGTTTGTATCCATCGGCATATTCGCGATGTATTTTCTTGGTTCCGTTGTCACCTGGCGCGTCGCTGCGGCTATCAGTATCTCCATACCCCTTACTTCTATGCTTCTCGTGTCATTGGGAGTTGTAAGTACCTATTCAAGAATATTATGTTGTTAGTAACTAAAAATGACCTCTATTGTCCATGAATTGGTTCTCCAAATTCGTAGCAAATTGCTTGAGTTTTTCATTTAGACTAAACTTTTTTGAAGTTCTAAAGTCTAAATTACGAGTTCGCCTATTCATGATCAGAAACGATGATATGGTTTATGGCCCTTTTTAATATTAAAATTATTAAAAAGTGACATTGCAATGGCATTAAGTCAATTAGTTCTAAAAATAACAAATATTATTATTTATTTATTTATTTAAACTTCATGTGTACATAGGCGGACTTAATGCAAAAAGGTATTCTCTACCAGTCAACCTTTGGGTTAAAAAGACAACACTGTGGTAGGCTTGCACAATAAACAAAATAAATAACAGATAATTCAAAAAGAAAAAATAAAATAAAGTATTTATAATAATAAAATACATATAATATGCTAAAATTAAATGCATTTTTTCATTTAAACTTGATTTTGAAAAGGATACAAGGAATGAATTTATTAATCAACGTTGTTGTTCTATAGATGCCGGACACACCAGTATGGCTGCTATCCCAAGGTCGTGAGAAGGATGCCCTGAAGTCTCTATGCTACCTTCGTGGCTGGACCACGGCAGATAATGTAAAGGAAGAGTTTGACAAGCTGGTGGTGTATTCGAAGAGTCTGGACGGCTGTGCCATTTGTTCGAAGGAGAAACGGGAGGATTCAGAATGCGATCATTATAAAATGAATGTTTTTAAAAGGTTAATGTTTTGACAGTCTCAAAATATCACTGTAATTGTGCAGCTTTTAAAAAACCGGCATCAGAAATATTTTACTATTACATATTACTAGTGTAATTGAAGGGTCCGACATGGACTCTTAATTGTTTTCCTCATAACATTATTACGCATTGTGTACGGTACTGAATGTCCAAAATTTTCCTCTTCACTCACTAAACCTTGAATAACTACTTAATTAAGATTAAGATTTTCTAAGAACCTTGAGTGAACTCACATAAGGTAAAGTGCACGCACAATGGTCCGCATAGGACTAAGTGCGGAAACCATACTCCGATAAAAGATAAGGTTAACGTTTTAAAGGTTTAAACTGTACAATAAAATATTCTGAAACGTTTTCAGGTTCTTTGTAAAATTCAACATAGTGATGCTTTGTAAGGAAACTCTAAGGCCGTTGACCCTCACTATGTTATACTTCACATTCGTCGTAATGAGTGGCCTCGTCCCTGTCAAACCGAACATGGTCAACATTTGTGCCGCCTTTGGTATGGCTGATGATGGCAAGAACATTGTGGTAAGCATTCCGGTTTTTATTATTGTTATCAGCAGCTGGTTTGTCATTTTAATCATTCTTGTAATTAGGTTTCTTTTCTGTTGTATAATTAACATCAGCTACGTAATTTTGGTTATGGAATAAAAATGTTCGACGATAGATGTCACGTTGAAAATACTTGTAATAAAGAGTTTACACGGTTCCTTTAAACAAGTAATACGATACTGTCTTGTATAATTTGTTATAATTAAAATAACAGAATTACGCTATACGCGTGAAACTGCCAATTAGATTCACAAAGTCTGTCACAAATGTTGCAATATTTTTGTCAGACCAGTAAACTAATGTTTTTGACGTCAGTAAATGAGATAAACATCGCTGTTTTATTGTCTTCAATACAATAATTTACCTCATTACACACTACTCTGTATCAGTTCCAGTATTTAGTCTGTGTTTGCAGTTTCCATGATTATTTCTCGTAATTGTAAGCGTATACTTAATGAAGTGTGCAGACAGATTATGTTTTATATTGTTTAACTGTACCAGAACATTTTAATGGCATCATTATGCTTATAATTCTTGTTTGTAAAGGAATTTATCACTCCGACTTAACGATATCTTTTTCTTCATGGTCGTTTCACTCTTGGCAGAGTGGTCGTGGTTATCACGAAGGTAGCTCTCTGAAAGCCATCAGGGCACGTCGCACAACTTCCCGCTACTTTTGCCTGCTAACAGTCATCCGGGCGCACTAGTTCAATGGGCTGCCAACGGCCATTTTGATTTGGTCAGTCCATCGCATCGGTGATCTGCCACGCGGCCTTTTTCCCTCCACCTTTCCTTGTGTAACGTTCGATGGAGTCACCTCCACATCGACAAATATGGCCAAGATATTTGAAAAAACAACTGCGCTCCAGCGTAGACAAGCGTTTCTTGACGCCCAGTTCTTCGAGAATGGAAGCGTTTGTTCGAAACTTGGTCCAAGAGACCCCGAGCATTTTTCTCTAGCACCACATTTCCAAAGCGTCAATCAATTAATTAGTCAATCTGTAGCGACATCTATCACGTGACATAAGAAAATCCTGAATCGCGCAATCAAAGTTCTCCGCGCGATTAGAACATATAGAACAGCCCGAAATCATCTATCGGGCAGCTGCCCACCAGGCATAACACCCGTCTGGTTGGAGGATCCTCCCTTTGCAACGGAGGTTTGCGGTACTTTACTCTCTGTTCCGCCTACCTCCAAACTGGTGACCCTCGACAAAGAACGTCAGCGCAGCCTTCGTGCAGCTACTACCTCGTGACGTCATCATCACTTCCTCAAGCTTTCGAGCAGCGAGCCATACAGCCAGCACCCACGGCTATAAAGGGTATCCTGACCACCAGCATGCCTACATGGTCATACCTGGTCATCACCCTCAGCCTCATCAGCGACCTTGGCGAAGCACACTGCACCTTCGGCCAGTCACATGAAGAGCAATGAAGAACCTCTCCTGGTCGACGCAAGCAGTCAATCCACTACGTCGCACAGCACCGCTCCGACTCACTGGAGCCAGCAGCACTACTCCGACTCACTGGAGCCTGCAGCATCATCCCGACTCACTGGGACAGCACCACCCCGACTCACTGGGGCATCACCGCAGACAGTTCCGACTCACCGAGAACTATGCGGCATTCGGTTCCGACTCACTGGAACCAACCTACCACTGGCCTGGCACGCATCAAGAAGCATCAAGAACCATCGATCTCCGATCTCCGGAGGGGAGTGATGTAGCGACATCTATCGCGTCACATAAGAAAATCCTGAATCGCGCAATCAAAGTTCTCCGCGCGATTAGAACATATAGAACAGCCCGAAATCATCTATCGGGCAGTTGCAGCCCACCAGACATAACATCCCGTCTGGTCGGAGGATCCTCCCTTTTCAACGGAGGTTTGCGGGACTTTACTCTCTGTTCCGCTTACCCCCAAAAATCAATCTTTTAAATGAATTTTGCCGCTCTGGGACAGCGAGAAAAAGTGTCAGGCTTTTACTGACTAAAACCCATTTGTGTGCCTTTAGTTGCCCTTTGAGTTCCAAGGTAACTAAAGGCCCACAAGGCAAACTTTGGTAACTCTTTCAAACCATCCCACAGCTCTAACATATTAATATCTGCACTTCTGATTGTTTCAGGTAATGGTAGGGCTGATAACTCTTATAGCGGGTATTGTAGTCATAAGCATCATCAAATTCATGGGCAAGCGGAAACTAGGCATCATATCTATGCTGGGAAGTGCCATCTGTTGTACGGCTCTTAGCGTCTACGCAGAAACGCATCTCGACAAGAACGTGTTCTCATACGACCCTAAGACATTCCCGAAAGAGAAGAGTATGGTTCCTTTGATACTCTTCTATATTCTTACTATTTTCACTGGACTCAACATCTCCTGGGTCATTCTTGGAGAGGTATTCCCATTCAGGTTAGTTATCTTTTTAGGTCTCTCTTTATCTCCAAGTTCCAGGTTTGTACATACAAACACTTTTTATCAATACTTTTGCGCTTTCTAGCTATAAATATAGGTATATACCGACTGGGTGAGTTAGGACTATGAATGAGTACGTGCGAAGCCGAGTTTTCATACATTAATATGCAACGTCCCCAAATATAAAATTAATTTAATTAAATTTAATTTAGTTCATACTTGACCATTCTTCGTATTAATATTAAAATCAGTATCTAGTTAAAATATACCTGTATGAAATGTTTTTGATATTGTTCAATCCAAATTATGAATACAAATGTTCAATCAAAATAGGGTGTACCTTGGGGGTGATTTGATAATATTAATATAATATAGATATTTGATATTTCCCTCTCATTCGTACTCATTGAACACCATTATTAATGAGCGCCTATTTGTTATTGAAGTAGATAGATAGATATCGAACAATAAATCGTATCGTGTATCGATATAGTAGGTATAGAACAATGTCTATTGTTATTTATCACTTCTCAGTATTGCTTAATGTTAAATATATAAAAATAATCATAGACGATTATTTTTAGACAACTGATAAACGTACCTATTTATATATTTCTTAATACATTCATATTATAGATAAATTACATCCAGACACAGAACAAATGATCGTGCTCATCACAAAAAACATTTGTCTTGGTTGGGAATCGAACCCACGACCTCTGGCAACTTACCAACAACCCAGTCAATTAAGCGTACATTTCAATGAAAATACATATTACAGTTTTACCTCATGAAATCCTTAAAATAATTAATAACAAATAGCGTTTGTGTAACGCTATTTGTTATTATATACTTACGTAAGGATTGATTCGGCGACCGACTATACCTTTCTAAATCAAGGTCAAGACAGAGTTGTACAATTTTATTTCATTGGAAAACTTGGAACTTGGAGATAGGGCTTCATCCAAGTAAGGGAGTTTTGTTATTTTTTTTAAAGTATGTATTTGTGTAACTAAAATTAAAATTTATTTAATAGGAGTCGAGCGTCAGCTCAAGGAACGGCAGCCGCCTGGAATTACGTGGTGACTTTCATCGGATCCAAAACCCTTATCGACTTAGAAACCAACTTCAGACTGACCGGTGCCTTCGCGACGTACGCTGCCTTTGCCTACCTCGGCACTCTCTACCTGTACTTCTTCCTGCCGGAAACTGAAGGAAAACCTCTCCAGGAAATTGAATCTTACTACAAAGGAAGACTCAGAATATTCGCTGACGATTGGTTCATCAATATGTTCAGGAGAAAAAAATTAGAAGTACATACTTAATATTTAATTTTAGACTACAAAGAAATTAGACTAGATCCAATCCTGCTTAATATAAATAATTGTTACAATTCGTATTTTGATTTATAATCTATTTGGAGCTTCCTTACATCTAAGCAGTGAGTATTATATTAAGTTACAAAACTATAATATCACGCGTAATCTACTGTTGGGGATCCTCGATTTTTGCCATGAATAAGGGTAGGGAACTCGAACTGTCCCAAAGGACGGCAATGAAGGGTCGGTTTACGCTGAACTGGACGGCAGGGTCGTCGTATGATAAAGCTACTGCTGCGAAGGATGTGGCAGCTGCCGCAGTACCTCCTTTCTCGTCAATAGACAACACGGCAGAGTGGACTGCTGAAGAAATATGCGGAGAATGGGGTCCATATGATCCTACTTCGCTGAGGTCGGAATAATCACGACGGAACATGTCTGTCAAGCCCAGCTGAAAACAAAAGATGGTTTATAGTGTTACGTCAGTTTCTTATCCAAAACTTAGGTCAGGAGGGAGAGAAATACCAAGATTCATTCTTGTATATGTCACCAGAAAACTGCAAACGCCGTAAGATTTTTTTTTTTCTAAATATGACACGGTGGAAGCTAATGGATTGAGAATTGATTTATCTTATACAAAACGATTTTTTCATAATATAGGTATCCAGAAATTATCTGCATTTATTGTATTATATATATTATAGTCTGCAATTTTCCGGAGACATATAATTTTTTATTTTTTTTATTTATTAAGCACACTGTAGTTACTAACAAACATCAGTGATGCTCTTATTCTTGTACAGACAGCTGCTCTGCATCAATTGGGTATCTCTCACATTAACATATCTAAGAAAAGGAGGTAACCAGTTGATGTTGTTGCTGTCTGCAATGGGATATTTTGTATCACAAGAGCCTTATATTCGTTTAGCATAGTCAGCCTTATAATGTTCCCACTGCTGGGACTCAAGCCGTCTCACTAGGAGAGGGAATGGGCCGTAACCTATAAGGCCGCTTATACACGTTAAGAAAATTCGCCGGGCCTATGCAAGAATTCGTGTTGTTTCTACACACGAACTGTGTACACTACTTTAGCGCTGACCAAGAATAAAATCTTGTCTACACTAGACACGACGAGTGAAGTTGGGGAGGTGAGGGGTGCCATAATCAATTTTCGTGCCTAGATCCGACAAAATTCTTATCGTGTGCATGATGAATTGGTCCTTTCTGTCGCAGACACGGTGAAATTTTTTAGCGTTTACAAGCGCTCTCATTCACAACGCGAGCCCGGTGCGGATTGGTGGATGTCACATGTCTTCTTGTTTTTGGTTCTAGGACACGCCGGTTTCCTAACAATGTTTTCGCCGTATTGAGAGCTATGGTGATAAAATAAATCACAAAAAGTAATGCGCCTGGCTGGGTTTGCACTCACGATCTACACCTTGTAAGTCGGGGCCGTTAACATCCAGTATGTTGTTGTCACCACTTCTCTCTACTACTATTTTTTGTATTGCTTTAATATAAACCAGGTCACTGACTTAATGCTTCAGGATAATGTAACCTGGTAAGGCGTATTACCTTCTCGTTACTTTTAATTTTATGCTAAAATCGTATGTTTTTTTTTGAAAATGATAAAATACCTAAAAATATTATCTTTTAACTCATAAGACAGACAAATGAGACCTGTATCAACAATTGAGGAAAATGTTGGAAATAATTAACTTGTTCGTTATGTAAAAGATCGTATGCGTCATGAACTGGATTTTTTATCAAAACCACTTCCATGTCGATGACATATCTACTCATTATATTAATGAACAAGTATTGAGGTATGTGGTGGGTATTGAGGTAGTAATCATAAATTATTTTCCTATACTTTAATTTATTAGTATGAATCAAAATACTCTTGTAGTAGTTTTGAACTTCAGTTTTATCCACTCTAGAGTGGAGTGAGAGGCCGTGTTAGATTTTTACTAACTAAAACCCACTTATGTTCCTTCATTTGCCTTTTACGTTCTAGGGCCACACCAACTCTTTCAAACGCTTCTACAGCCCTAGCAGGCATCAGTCCTACTGGGGGCCTCCTTTAGTTTTACCGACATCTTTTTGAGACGGGCACGTGGAACAGTAAACCCGCGTCTACGGTGTTTGGAAATCGCCTGAGGCGTCTCCTGTGACGAAGCGTGAGAATGTGCGTTCTCTCACGGTTACGGCCATCTCCTTTGTTCACATTACTGCTGCCAAAATGATTCGACAGCTTCCCATTTCATCTCGCTCAGAACCATGACTTGAACCAAGCCCGGATGCGAGAGGTCGACGGCGCCAATTGTTACCACGAAAGCTGGGCAGTACTCCGACTAAGCGGGTTAGACTTCCACCATAGACACCAGAGTGTCTTCCAGGCGGTCCACACAACGGTGACAGCTAGGCGTTTCTTCCGCCAGAATCCGAAACAAGAACCTCCCAAACTAGCCATGTCCGGTGAGGAGGTCCTCGCATTAGGCGAAAAGCAAACTTTTAGTCGGATGAAGCCGCTGGAAAACGCTAGCATATACGAATTAATACTCACACTTTTGAGTATTACACTCAAATCTGTATCAGATCTTATCGTGAACTTGGGTATCTCCAGTTCTGTGTCCAAGGTCCGGAAGCCGAGGTAGCTGGTTAGCCTGTAATCGGTCAGCGATGCTATCGTATTCTTGACGCCCACTAGCTCAGAGGGCAGGATCACCATCAAATGGTACTCGTTACGCTGGAAATTAAAAAAAAAAATAGTTAGTAATCCCACGTTGTTTCAAGATTTAGCAATATTGTAAAAAAGTTGAGGAACAATTTTGTCGCACAATAAAGTATCTATATTTTTCAAACGAGTACTCGACATTAAACTTCACTATGATTTATTTATTATATTTATGGGTTAGTATTGTGATATCGAAAGGAGATCGCATGAGTTAGGTTAACGAACTGGCATGTAAAATATAGTTTTAGGGATTTTGCTGTTCTAGAATAGGTTTAAAAATTAGAACGAAGAAATGTCGAGTTTTTTTCAGTTCGGACATAACCATTGTAGCGTGATATGCGAATATCGAATATTGAAGAAAAGTATAAATAAAATAAATAGATAAATATAACGTCCCAAGTATTTCATTGAAAAAAAGATCCCGGACCATAATCGTACAGTCGCAGATTGCGAAAGTAGTAGTATATCTCAAAACCCATGTTTATTTATATATTTCACACTTCATGCACATAAAGGTACAGAGTCGGACTTAATGCCTTGAATCCTTGAC
The DNA here is from genome assembly GCA_949316375.1 of Mythimna vitellina. NCBI lineage: Eukaryota > Metazoa > Arthropoda > Insecta > Lepidoptera > Noctuidae > Mythimna > Mythimna vitellina. The sequence continues at coordinate 8,893,110 of OX438706.1, read as the reverse complement.
GGGAGGAGGTGGATGGCGTACGAGGAGTCGCTACCAACTGGAAATACCCTTCTAAGAAGCTTTAAATGGATCGCGGTACCAACCGACGATTATCCCTGTACACGTTATGCTACTGCACCCATTTTTTTTTTTGCCGGGGTGGAAAATCCTCATGGATGTCCTTCGCCTGGGGCAGGCGAAGGGGTCTGTCAGACTCTTACTGACTAAAAACCACCCCGGTGTTCCCTCCCACACTTGAACCGGGGATCGTGGAAGCTGATACGCCATCCAAGGACAACCTTCGGTTAGTTGGACACTTTTGTGACTTATGGAAAACTAAAATATAAGACTACTAGCTTCAGCCAGCAGTTTCACCCGCTTATAAGTAGGTTTCCTCATACAAATTTCCAACCCCCGTTTTACCCCCTTAGGTTTGTAGTTTCGTAAAATCCATTCTTAGCGGATGTCTACACCCTATAAGGAACCTACCTGCCAAATTTTAAGTTTGTAGGTGTTATGGTTTCTGAGATTTCGTGATTAATCAGTGAGTGGTATTTCGCTTTTATATATATAGATTGTTTTTGGAGTCCTAAGTGGACTGGTTACCAAGAACGTTCAATGTTACGACTATGGCCTCTGCCTGAAAAATTTTATAAATATAAATTGATTTAAAGGGAGAGGGTTTTTTTTTTTTTATTGGGTGGGAAAATCATCCTAATGACATCCCCGCTCTTGGGCGGAGCGGGAGATAGTGTCAGACTCTTACTGACTAAAAACCCACTCCTGTTCCTTCGTTGCCTTCGTCCCAGGGCCCCGGGTTCCGCTTTCACACTACCCGTGGGAGGGTGAGAAAAATAACTTTCTTATTTTATATCTCACTTTCAATATCTATATTCTTTACACGCTATTAACCTGTGCTCTTCTAACTAGTAATCTTCTCTTGTTTTGTCCTTCTCATACTTCTGCCCCACAGCCAAGTTTCGTATCGATTCTCTTTTGCCTCGAACGCCTCGAGTAGACCACGCCTCCGATTCCCTTGTTCTGACCACGTGACTGAGCGTTGAAATGACGTCACGGTACCTGATTTTATTCATTTTACCTTTCATATACACTCCGTCCTTTTGTGGAATGCGCCTATTCTCGACCTCAAGACGGCCACCCGTCAGTATGTTTTTCATCACACACATAATTTAGGTTTTTTTTTTCTTATTTCTGTTTTGTTTATTTTATTTTAATTTCATGCTGTTATTTTATTTATTTGGAATAAATGCTATTTTGATTTTGATTTTGATTTTTATTGGCATTGTTGTTATTTTATTGAATTTAATGTTAATGTAACCATGAATGCTGCAATACTAACATAGTTTTTAAGACCCTTGCTACTGACAATACTAAAATACATTTTAAGACACTTGTTACTTTTTTTATATATATATTAATTCATTCATTTGATTCTGAAATCAATTTTTTTTTAAGTTTTTAAGCAAAGAACCTTAGTTCATTTATTTAATATATTTATTTATACGCGGTGTAAGATACCTCGACACTGATTCTGGTCGACTAGCAATGTTTTTTTTTACCATAGACTGTTCGAAATCTTCATCTAATCTAATAATTATTTCTGTCTGACCTTGTGAGGTTACCATGGTTGGAACGCAAGTTTGCAACCGTCTGGTCACCCCTTTACCTATGACTGTATACCATTAAAGGGTTAACCAGATGGTTGCAAACTAGCATTCCAATTAAGGTGACCTTGGTTTATGTGTTTGGTTTATGTTGCGGCTACATGAATGTAAACTACGCGTCAACACGTTCGGTGGATGGGAAAACGCACCTTCCAACCAAGAGCATTGAAGGTCATGGATTACAACTGCTGTCTATACGGATTGAAACTAGCAAGGTCACCCTGGTTGGGACGTTGGTTTGCAACCATCTGGTCATCCCTTTAGACCCTTCTTAGGATCAGCATTAAGTACCCTTTTTATCTTTATGTTGTGTGATGTTTTAAATAAGAAATAAATTTAAAACCTTCATAACCTTAAATTCTGTTTTTCTTAATTTGATAATCAAAACATCATTCATTTCACTCCGTAAAAAACATTTTGTATCCTTTGATATATATTTTTTATCCGTTTTGTAAACATTTACTAAAACTTCCTTGTAGTAAGTACCTGATAATTCCTTATATAGCTCTACGAATTTAATCTATAGTGTCATAAATACTCACCTCAAACGGCAGTATGATAACTTTGGCGTTTGTAGTCTTATCAATACCGGTCTTAAACAACCTGCGCGTACGCATAAATTCGACTGTTTTTACTTGACCATTACTAAGATGGAAGTCCTTAGGTTTAGTTGCTTCTGGTCTGAATGGAACTTCCCACAGGCCTTTGAAGTAAATGGCATTTACAAGAACCATCTGCGTAGTGTAGTCGACAGCATCTGAAAAGATTAAAAAAAAAATGGTTTATGAAAGAAATCCAAAAAAAAACATTAGAATGTGTTTACACCCGCATTCTGATGTAAAACGGAAAACATGGACGAAAGACTAGGCTATATGGTCGAATGACTATATTATAGCCTTGCCTTCCCTAAGGGATAAACCGAAAAAAATTTGTATTTGTTTAAATTTCTCAATATTTATCAGTATCATCATTTCAGCCAAAAGACGTCCACTATTGGACATAGGCCAAATGTCGCCATAATGACCGGTCCTGTGCGTCTTGTATCCATCTGTTTCCTGCGACCCACGACGCGAATATTTATCTATATTATGATTATCTATAATTTACATAGCCTACGTCATCCTTAATCGTATTGTGAATGCGGAAGTCTCTCTGTCTTTTTTTTTTGTTACCTTTTCACTTCTTGACAGCTGGACAGTTTAGATAAACCTTGGCACACGGATAAGTCATATACTGTCCAGGACCTGTACCATGACGTTTAAAATAAGATTGATTCATGCTTATTTCCAGTGTGGGTATGAGATGGCGCTAGACAACCTATATAGCTCTGTCTCTTACCGACACTGAAATAAGAATGAAACAATCTTACTTTGAACTTCGTGGTAACCCCACAGGCCGCTCGTCTGTGGAATACATTGCCTGTGACAAAAAAACATGCGTAAACACTGCCTGCGTTTAAAATTATAAGGCTTGTGACGGAACATTACGTTACTGTGATCATGTTTTAGTTTTACGACTTATTCTCTTGCCCTTATATTATATGTAGTATAGTAGTGTATTTTAGTATTAAGTACCTATTTAATTTCTGTTTACTTTTAATTTGCACCAAGTGAATTTTGCATCCAGGTAAATTTTGCTTTGTCCAATCTAGGTTGCCTAGAAGAAATCGCCGATTGCGATAAGGTTGTTTTTAGGGTTCCGTACCTCAAAAGGAAAAACGGAACCCTTATAGGATCACTTTGCTGTCCGTCCATCTCTTTGTCAAGGCCGTTTATCTCGAGAACGCGTAGAGGTATCGAGTTTACTTAAGTCTGCGGTCCCTTGAAGTTATGAAAAAATCAAACTTCTATGTTAACGAAAAAAAAGATACGGTCGTTTATGTCGCAAAAAACTTATATTTCGACACTCTCAAGGGAACCAAAATTCATAGGGTACATCCCGTTGACCCAGAATCCTGAAATTTGGTGGAAAGCAAGGTCTTATAGTATAGATATAGGAATAAATCTGAAAACAGTAATTTTGTTGATACGTCAGAAAAAAAAAACATATTTATACGATTCGAAATATTCTTCGAGACTCCATTCGGGAATCGAACTATATTTACATAAGTTTGTACTCAGTACGAGTTTTTTCTTTTTGTAAAATTGTAAACCAACCGACTATAAATAAATAAGTTAAATATATCATATCCCAATTAGGATACTTTTCGGCCTGAGAGTATGTTCTGTAATAACTGAAGAGAAACCACGTGCTGTGTGAGTATGAGACCCCCAATCCTACGAATTCAATGTTTCACACGACCCATTTACATAAAGTCTGTCGATGGATTGCAAAGTAATTTAAAAAAAACATCCGTAATTCAGTTCATAGTCCACCACTGTGCCAAGTTTTTTTTTGTTAATTTGTTTAGTCCTTCAGGCGTGAAAAGGCAACAGGCAGGCAAACTTTTGCATTTATAATATGAATATGGATTTGGAATTACAAATGTCCTATTTTATTATTTTTTTTGTGTATGGCCTCTCGCAGGTCAACCTAGGAGGTTGTCGGCTGCTTAACCGGACTTGCCTGTGGCGGCCTCGATTAAAAAATCAAAGCCTCCTTCCAGGGCTTTCTTAAACTAACTTAAAAACTAAGCGACTACACGCTAATTGCACCCCCTGTTGGGTGATCGTAGGGGCCCAGCAGGGTCGAAGCCTACTGGGGCCACGGGTAGTGTGAAAGCGGAACCCGGGGCCCTGGGACGAAGGCAACGAAGGAACAGGAGTGGGTTTTTAGTCAGTAAGAGTCTGACACTATCTCCCGCTCCGCCCAAGAGCGGGGATGTCATTAGGATGATTTTCCCACCCAATAAAAAAAAAAAACCCCTGTGGGGTACGGACCTCGGCTTAGGGCGTCGCTGGGGGGGGGGGGGGGGGCAGCAAGGGACGAGCTGGATCGAACAGAAAAACAAATGTCCTATCTAGACGTGTAGCTATTTATAAAGACGAGCAGTTTAAATATAGATGAGAATGAAAAAGTTGTAGCTAAAGCAAAACTGGTTCACATGCGTCATAACGAGGTGTTTAATTCCATCATTCCATTTAACCACAAGACGCAAAAGTGAATCCGAATAAGATTGTTACAGACGTGTCAAGGCCAAAAGTAAGTGTGGTCACTGTCCTACTGAATAGGAAAGAAAGAGATATATGATACATATACAATGCATGCAATTTAATGCAGAATGTGATGCATTTTATGATTTTATGGCATTCCTCAAACATTAGTCAGGTTATTAAAAATTTGAAACAATTAAGTTCTGCTATACAATTTGAGGCAATAATATTTTAACAGCCAATATTTACATACATTGGTTAAATAATACAGATAATTGAGATTTCCGTTCGAGCTTTTTTTTACATGTTTCGTAATTAGCTTTGTTCTCAAAAATGTGTATGATTTAACTTTTTCCACAGCTTTAAACTGAATAATGTCTTTGTTATTTTTTCTTCAAAACCAGCTATAATTTATTTAAGGTTTTGCCAAATGACATAACCTCATGTAAAATAAAAACTAAAATAGATTGAGGTTTAAATTATGCCTATTAGTATTAACAGAGATTTGATATTACATCAAAAAATCAGTCAGTCAATCAGAGATGCTATCAAGAACAAAAATTCACATTTTACACCAGAAGGTGAAGGGTATTGTAATCAATAGCAATAAGTTCGAAAAATCTATATTTAAATGCACGCCTGACACTCTAGGGACAATCCACCTCCCTGCCTGGTCCTCACTGTTAGGGACAATCCACCTTCCTGCCTTGTCCTCCCTGTTACTACTAGAGAGCTACTTAAATAAAACCTACTTGTGCGGATAAGTATTTCTTCCTTTTATAAACTATAGCTTAAGTTTTATTCTGATGTAAAAGCTACAAGTAAAGTTTAATCCAAATTCGTTCAGTAGATTTTAGATTATAGATTGATATACTCTGTAATGTACACTGTACAAAAAAATAATATAGCAGGAGCTAATAATTAAAAACTATTTTTTACAGACAAACTTTTGTTGAATTTGACAGAGGAGGAAAAAATACGCAGGGAGTTTGTCTGTTTTAATTATGTCGACAAACTGCCTGTCATGTCTAGACATGACAGGATAGCAAATATCCATCCTCACAAACTTTTGTGTTTATAATATTAATGGAAGAAAAAAACGTGTTGCGCCGACCCCAAATAACACGGGTCAAGGGCAGGAAGATGATGATGATGATGAATATTAATAGGAAGTAGGATAGGATAATTGTGCAAATGAGAAATAACGGCTTAAATCTGATTTACCTGGTGAAATAAGCTTCTCGATCCTGTTATCAGTTCTGGACGCTACCCAGCTGTTGATCTGACGAGCAGCCCCTGTTCCCGAAAACGAAACAGTTGTGACTTCACTGTCGAAGCTGTCTATGGCCACTTTCCTGAAGTCTGATTTGATAACAAAATTCTCTGATATAAATATATTGTTTGCAACTTTCAAAATGTTGGAGGAATGGCGAGTCTGAAAAATTACAATGTTAAAATGTAGTTTTATGGTTTTGTGGCACAGAGTTGTTAGACCTGGAGGGCAACGTCCTCCACGAGTATTTTTAGGATATAAGCCATCCAGAATCTGAACACTTTCTTAGAAAGTAGTTAAAATTGTTATTTCGTATATTGATTGATGTTTTTATTTTTATTGAAATATTTAAAAATATAATTTATATGTTTAAAGTAATGAATAAACGAAATAATAATATTGATTATTTCTGCTATCCTTTACTTTTAAAAAATATTTGTCAACTTACCTTAACGTCCTTCGAAACCGAGGCGTAGGCTGGGGCGGTATTATTTGGTGACATCTGCAGTACCTTCGTAATCTGTGCCTGTGTCTGACCCACTGCTCCTTGCTGCAGCAAACCCAGGAGTACGGTGACGGAGAATGGTGATATCACCACGTTACCAGAATGTACATCATCGATAGCCTGCAACGTATTTATAAACGTTGCAGTAAGTGAAATATGAAGTTTAAGTTCTATGATATTATTATCTTGAATCATAGAGGTATATACTTAGTTTGAATATGAATTTAAAGTAAACATTTCGGAATTCTGAAATACTACGCAAATTGGTATAGCAAGATCTATAAATCTGTTTGACTAACCGTTACTGTCCATAGTTTCAATAACTATCGTTCAAAAGAAAGCTAGAGATGGGAGCACGTCTAAGACAAAATATAGGCTTAGTAAAGTCTATATGTATATCTAGGTTTTATATAAATTAAGAAATAAAATTTACCTTTAACATATTTAGTCCGAAATTTGTTACCGAGTACAATAATGTATTGTAGCCAGGTGCCTGCTGCGCGGGATTGTTAAAATCCGATATACTTTGTTGACGATTGGGTTGGATCTGAAGTCCAGCTGGCCTTTGAGATTCAAAAGGTCCATTTAATGTATTTTGTATTTGTGTACTAAGCCTCTCTTGTGTTCTCTGTGGTATGTTTTGTGAGAAAGTCTGTGATAAACTTGGTCTTCCTAATTGTTGTATTCCAGGTCTATTTAATTCTGACGGGGGCACAGCTACTGAGGGCCTGCTTAATGATATCTCAGGTTTACTCTGCTGCTGGGCTGACTGAAATACACTTGGTCTATCATAAAATATCTGCTGTTGTGTATTTTGCCTGTTTGGTGCATTCTGTGATAAAAATTGTTGAGTCTGTGGCCTAAACTGCTGCGCTGTCTCTCTACTGGCTGGCGGGAATGTTGGTATTTGTCTGTTAACCAAATTGTTCCGTTTATCTCCGTTGGGTCGTTCTTGTTCAACAGAAGTGCCAAATTCTGATTCTACACTCTTTTCAATTTCCACAGTCGTCGTAGGTTTTTTCTGCTTCTGTTGTTCATTTGGGAATATATTTCTAATAGCATTTTGATCTAATTCATTGGGATTTGGCAATGACAACGGCAGTGATGATGGCAAATTATCAGGAAGGTATAGAACACCTGAGTTATAATCTTGATAAAATGGATTCTGTGTCTGAACGCTTAACATCAAACAGCAAAACGTTATACCTGTAATGAATTACATTTAGACAATTATTTAAGATAATTTATGTCAATTTATATTATATTTTTATATATTATTCTTAGGCTCGCGTTTAACCACCATCTCACCTGATGATAAGCGATAATGTGGCTGACGATGGAACACGCATGCCTAGAAGTAACCTATTCACTCTTCAATTAAAGACCCCTAAGTTGTAGCTATCAAGAAACGCAGACTCCGGCAAGGGATTCCACTCCTTAGCTTTACGCACAGCTCCTTAGCTGTAGTGTTAGAACAGATCTGTTGAAACCAGCCGTTTTTTTTTTGTTTGTGGCCTCTCGCTGGTCAATCTAAGAGGTTGTCGGCTGCTTAACCGGACTTGTGAAACTAGCGGTGGTTTTAGGGACACATATATAGGTAGGTACTTTTATTTTCGCGGTATTTGTTGATTAAATATAGCACCTGACTCACGCTATTGACCTGAGAGTGTTCATCAGGAAACAATAGTATGGAAAAGGGTACGTCCACGCCAAACAAGTAGGTATTGTGACGTCATTGAGTCATTCAAGTTTTATCTCCCAGTCTCAAACTTCGCTTTTATTTACAAAACAACTTTCTCAAAATGGCGTATTGTGTACTTTTTTTTCGCAAGTTGATCCTAGAAGTTTGACAAGTCATATCTACATAATCATTATGAAATAATGTCCTACCTGGTTAGATTGTGATATGTTGAAAATTGGCAAAAAAAATAAATTCTAAACGACTATCTGAATCTATTTTAAAACCAGTTTTCTCATTTATTAAAAATGTTTAATACTCACTTTTTAACAGCATGATTCTTTTATTACAAACGGTTGTAAGTGAACAAGATTGTTGTTTATGTTTCTCACTCGTTGACCCCAGTCACGTGTCACAGCTATTATTTTGTAAATCACTTATCATGCGCAGCCGCACAATTCACATGCACTATCCACTGACTCTGCCGGGCGAGTGGCCGTAAACAAGATCTCACGAATAAAAAGCCGTATACGAGAATCAAACAATTTTAAACGTTTTATCCAATGAATAAAGTCACATTTACACTGAACATAACATCCGCGGTATAATGTGATTTTTATTCAACTTATCTTTCAACTTTGAACTTAAAGCTGTATAGTTACAAAGTTTAATTTTAATAAAAATATGTAGAAGCTATGAAGCCGTGTCTAAAGATTTGGTTTTCCCGTAAACAGCCGGTTTGTCTTTTTCCTTGGCAAGCCATATCTATATATAAGTACCTAAAAGGAGAAACTGACTGACGTACCAGCGCACAGCCGAAACTACAGGGCCTAAAAGCATGAAATTTTTCAAAAGGTTTCCTTTTACGACATAGGCGAGAACCCATTATCATTATCATTTCAGCCGATAGACGTCCACTGCTGGACATAGGCCTCCCCCAAATGTCGCCACAAAGAACGGTACTGTGCGTCTTGCATCCATCGGATTCCCGCAACCTTCACCTGGTCATCGGTCTACCTTGTAGGGGGCCTTCCAACACTGCGTCTTCCGGTACGCGGTCGCCACTCCAGAAACTTTCGGCCCTGACGGCTATCTGTTCTGCGAGCAATGTGCCCTGCCCATAAGGCGAGCACTAAGAGAGGAATTTACAAAAATCACCCGCTAAAGAGATGAAACGGGGGCCCAAAGTTTGTATGGAGAAGTCTGCACACGCGCAGGTGAAGCAGCTGACAGAAGTTGGTTTAAAAAGAAAACTCCTAATAATATTTTATACCTACCTTTAGATAACCTGATGCGCAATTTAGTTTTATGAAATTCTCATTTTGTACTGTAGTGTACGTGAGCGTCGATTTTTTTATTTACTAATTTGTGTCCCACTGCTGGCCAAAAACTACTCCTATCTCCTTCCAAACTTTTCTGTCTTGCGCAATATTAGGCCATCTCCAAGATTTATATATAGGTTCGGCTCACAGGATTCATTTGATTAAAAAACATCAAAAATAAACAAATCAAAAGTCAAGAGTTCATATCAAAAAGGCAAACAAGTATCACCAACCGCATCTAGACTGTGAAAGGTGGGAAGCATCTTAGTTCCAAGTTCCAATGCATCAATCCGTGTTATTTATTTACAACGAAAACAATGTTTTCTCATATCTATATATATAAAAGGGGAAACTAACTGACTGACATATCAACGCACAGCCGAAACAAATGAGACTAGGATTTTGAAATATTGCACAAGGGTTCCTTTTATGACGTAGACGAGCACTAAGAAAGGATTTTTCATAATTCAGCCCCTAAGGGCGTAACGGGGGTCTAAAGTTTGTATGGAGAAACTCATCTGACGCGGGCGAAGCCGCTGGCAGAAGCTAGTGTCTAATAAAAATCGATATTTTCAGTGATAATTTTATTCTGTCTTCTCCATTTACAAATTCATAAATCACTGATACAAATTAAAATGTCTAAATTGTTTAGTTTTACAATAGGATAAAAGCGTCCTTTACTCTTCAAATTTTTTACAAGTCATATTATTTCAATAAATCTAAAATATAAATTTTCAAATTTACTAACATTTTATTTTTCATTCGAGTAATTTTTTTGTAAGTGTTCTTCAGTAACTTTGTCTTGGTAAAAGGCTAAGTTGTCTGTGTAAAAATAATTATATAGTAGAGATCAAAGTTAAAATTTAAATTATTTATTTTATTTTTGTCGACGACATCTACATATTTGATGCTGTATTTAAACAAGATAGAGAAAATAGACTTAAAAATATTATAGCAGAAGAAAACTTTTGAAAAAAACACCATTTAAATGAGCTGGTGACAGTTCATATGGCACATAGAGAGAAGTTCCGTTCGACCAAACTCCGACCCTATTACTTAGGGTGAAAAATGTTCAAGCAGGAACTTTCGTAGATACCTTTATGAAGACGTCATTTTCGAAACGAATGATAAATAATAATAAACTCTCCATGGTTGATACAACAAGGAAAAATCCACCATAAATGCAAATTTATTACAATAATATGATAATTTTAGTTTTATGAAAAGCAATAATATAATCTTAAAATTTTATGATTAGGTTTGGGCAGTGATTGATTTGAAACATGATTATATTTAAATATTTACACACCTATCACTTACTTACAAACTAAACACATTGGCACATCACATTATTTCTTAAATTATTCTACTCAAAGACGTCTAGAAATATGCTAAAATAACTACCGGTACCCAATCTTTTAATAAGTCAACCAAAAAATCTAGAAAGTCAGCATATAGTATTTTTTTTTTAATCTAGTCCAAACAGTCAAAAAATTATGTCAAGTTCCCTTTTTTACTCGTTAGTCCAGTCTTTCTTATTTTTTATTAGTTAATAGTTCTGTCAAATCAATCCATTTTATTCCAGTTTTAATGTTATTTTTTTATAAAATAAATTATTTTATAAAATTTAATAAAGATGAACAATTTATAAATTAAAATATTTTATAATTTTTTTTCTTTGTTTCAAACTAACGGTCTGTTCTCTGTATAATTCAAGTCGTAATCCGTCTGTAATTCAATCGATTTCGGTCAGCAAATACTTTTCATTACTTTTCGTATTTTGTTTAAACTTTCTTCAGATAGGTACCTTTTTGCTTTTATTTTGTTCACATGTCTCAAAGCTTACACAATAATTTACAACAGAAGCAAAATTAAATTAGCAATAATAATAACAACGTAAACAAAAATACCCTATTTAAGAACATCTTTGCAGCTTTAAAACGTTTATTGAAATCACGATCGCTTTGTGAAAAAGAGATAGTGCTATACATCCTCTATAGCTCTGTCTCTTTCCTACGCTAAAACCACTAGGCTTTAAGACGTCTTAGTAGGTACCCTGAAGTGTTCAGCAACTAACAGATCATTGGTGGCACAAATGATTCTTTGAGCGATGCAACAAGGGGGCATGCCATAATGTTCCAACGGAGCCTTGTACTCGTAGATAGGCGCCGACACTGTGCGGACTGCCCGACGCAGAATTGAACAAGTATAAGATAAATTGGTCGCCTTCTTCTCAGCTACAGTGAATCTGTGAAATAAAATAATAAAAATAAAATTTCTAGACAGAACAAATAAAGTCTATGTTTAAAGATGGAAATATTGGTTGAAACCCGAATAACATGTTATTGAAGCTATTACTTGAACAAGTTTCTCTAGTGACATCCACTTACTGAGAATCATTTTTAGCTCCCATATAGCCAAGTAAATAGTAAAAAATAATTATTTATAAACAAAAACCGGAATGGCAATAATTAAAGGTCCAAAATCGTGATTTTTTTTTTTTGTTACTCTGAATCCTGTTATGCAAATTAATACCAACAGCAACATTCCTATGAATAAGTATTCTTGTTATTATAAACTAGCGACTCGACCCAGCTTCGCTTCGTGTGTTAAAAATCTTTGAAATTCTTGTCTTTTTTTTTTCTACTATGATATGCACATGCATATTTATGTATTATGCACTTAAAAATTCCTTATCTTCCAAATTTTGACAGGTTAGCGAAATACTCAACTTTAATTTTTCATTTGTTATAATATAAACTTTTACTTGACTGCGATCCCATCCTATCCGATCAAAATATATAAGTAAGTATTTTAAAATTATGACTTCGTTTGAACATTCTAGATTACAAGATTACTGCATATATAACACAGGATTTGTTATATTAATTTCCAGCAATATTGCTCTTAAACTAATCGATTGTACTAATTCTCAAAATCTAGTTTTATTCATATTTGCACTGATGCAACTCCTGCCCACAACGAAATGAAACCAATATCACACTAACATTATAAAGGCGAAAGTTTGAGAGTATGTGTGTATGTTTGTTACTGCTTCACGCTCGAACGGCTGAACGGATTTCGATGAAACTTGGTACATGAGCAGGCCATGTCCTAGAATATCACACAAGTTACTTTTATCTCGGGTGTATGTTCCTTTAAGATAGGCGTGTGTAACTCTTTACTGAACCGACTCACTTTTCCGAAACATTTTAGTATTCCGAAAGCTTGGAACGTCAGTAATTTTTCAAATGCATCATTTGGAACAATTGCAACACTGAAACATTCTTTACTTTAAGTGACCTGCAGTCTTTTTAAAATTCAAAGTATAACGTTAATAGTGTAAATATACATTCAGTCAAAAAAGTATCGGGAATGGATGATTTGTTTATGGTTCCAAATTCAAATTTTTGTTTTTTTGTAGTTGTTAGATTGGCACAACTGTTTTCCATTTTGGCGCGGAGTTTGAGTTGCATCTGTTATTTATATTAAATACAGTGCTGGTTTTAGTAATATCATATATAGTGTGTATTGCGAATTTCATAATGGACAAAAATATCGAACAAAGAGTTTGTCTTAAATTTTGCATCGCCAATGGAATTTCGTGTTCGGAGTCACTGAAAATGTTACAGAAGGCTTACGGTGAATCGACTTTATCAAAAACTCGTGCTTATGAGTGGTTCAAAGCGTTCAAAAGCGGTCGAGATGTGATGGAAGATTTGCCTCGCTCTGGTAGGCCGTCAACGTCTGCAACTGAAGTTAACATCGCAAAAGTGAAGAAAATAGTGACTGAAAATCCCCATTCAACTCTGAGAGAGATAGCCGCCGAACTTTCTGTATCTCACGAGTCGATCCGTACCATTTTAACTAATCATTTGGGTATGAAACATCTTGCTGCTCGGCTAGTCCCAAAAGATCTGAATTTTCTCCAAAAACTCAATCGCATGAAAGTCGCTGAGGACATGCTAGAACGAGTCAGTTCGGACCCAACATTCATGAAACGCATTGTTACTGGTGACGAGACGTGGGTTTACGAGTTTGACATGCAAACTAGTCAACAAGCTTCGGAGTGGCGCCTTCCAACTGAACCGAAACCGAAAAAACCACGCCAAAGTCGATCAAAGTCAAAGTCATGTTGACTGTTTTCTTTGACTATCGCGGTGTTGTGCACTCTGAATTCTTACCGGAAGGTCTAACGGTAAATAAAGAATATTATTTGAGCGTTATGCGGTGTTTAAGAGAGCGAATTCGACGAAAAAGGCCAGATTTGTGGAAAGAAAATTCTTGGATTTTGCACTACGACAATGCGCCTTCGCACAAGGCTATCATTGTGAACGAATTTTTGACCAAACACTCAACAAATACCATCCAGCAACCACCATATTCACCAGATATGGCTCCTGCTGACTTTTTTCTTTTTCCTAAATTACCACTTCGTGGCACCCGTTTTCAATCGATAGAAGACATAAAGGAGAATTCGCGGCGAGAACTGAACTCAATTCCGGAAGCAGCGTTTAAAAAATGTTTTGATGAATGGATTATTCGTTGGCGCAAGTGTATCGTTTCTAAAGGAGGTGATAAACTTTGAAGGTGATAAAATAAATTTGGATGAATAACAGACATTTTGTGTATTATTGATCTTTTACCGGTACTTTCTTGACAGAGTAGTAATTAATGACCTGAACTAATAACAACTGCTTTAAATTATTCTCAAATCAAAACGCAACGTAACAGATCACGATTCATCACGGTCAGTGTCTGTACCTTTTGAGCCGTTGTTCCAAATGTTCCATTTGTATCTTGTGAGTCGATGTTTCAAATGTTCCGTTTGTATCTTTGAGCCGATGTTTCAAATGATCTGTTTGTATCTTCCAAATGTTCCGTTTGTATCTTGTGAGCCGATGTTTCAAATGATCCGTTTGTATCTTTTGAGCCGATATTCCAAATGTTCCGTTTGTATCTTGTGAGCCGATGTTTCAAATGTTCCGTGTCTATCTTTTGTGACGATGTTCCAAATGCTACTTAACACAGTTTCGGAATATTTCAGTGATTCAGATGCAAATATTCCAATCGCAAAGATAACACACTTTTATGGGAAAAGTGTGTTATCTTTGCGATTAGTCTTAAAAAATATATTTTGTTAACTTCTAACTACATCGCGTTTCTTGATTAATTTTAAGCTTACGTCTATTATGACGAGCACAAAAAAACTGTGACGCTATGATCACAATATCATAATATAAAATTTTTGAACATTTCCTTCATACGTACATATTACACATCTGCAGTCGAGCCATCAGCTCCTTTTTCCTCAACAACAGAAGAGCATTTCTCACAGCGGCCACAGCGATGACGGAGGGGTACTCGTCGCACAAGACCCGGTCCACCATCAGACCACACATGGCGAGGAATGTGGCTGCCACCTCGATCTCACCAGCTTTTTGAGTGTCGCACCACCAAGACAAGTAGGTAATATAGTCTTGAGGTACTATTGGCTGATTCGGAAATTTCTGTAACAATATAGTTTAGGAGTTTTAGCAATTGACTTGAGGCTTTCTTTGTATTTCTTTTTACCTATTATATTATGCCAAGCAAGCCTTCCTCATAAATCCGGCTACTATTCCTACTCTTTCTCTGTCCATGCAGTAAGGTTGTGGAGCGAGATTTGAAAACTATTTCGCTCTTTAAAACTGAAGTAAAAGAGTACTATCTTTCCTCACTAGTGTGATAATTATATATGTATTTATATTATATATTTGTTCTTAACTCCTCTTTTCTTATTTCTACATACTATTGTCTACATTTCTTCTTATCTCTCCTTTCGCAGGTCTGCTGGAAGAAATTTCTTTTAGAAACAAGCAGTACCTTAGTACAACTTTTTTAATAATAATGTGTCTTCTTTATTCATGGTGTACAATAAAGAATATAACTATCTATCTTCTTCTGTATATTGTGTGTATAAAAAATATAAAGAGAAAGATGGCATTTTTTTTTACAATTTTCAGATCAGACCAACAATTTTGAAGACATTTTAGCCTAACAGCCTTAGCTAAGGTAATTTTCGAGCTAACACTGCTTCATTTTGACGTAGTAATATGCGTTCTGCACTTAAATAGGTATGTAAAATTACCTCAGGAAAAATTTTGGGAATGTGTAGGGTGAGAAGGGGTACAAGAAGTTACAACCGTTAGGTGGACAAATCGCTACACCATATTTATTTTTACATAGTTATATTGTTACATAGTTTTATAAAAAACAAACCAGTTTTCTCCAAGTCTCATGGGTCAAGTGATTGAGGATAAATTCTAGTAAAACCATATCTTTTTCATATAGATATGGTAGATACCTAAAAAGTATTAGACGAGGAAATACAAACTCCTTTCACTTATTTTTCCAATACGCACGTAAAAAACCCACTGTGTGACGTAGATGTGGACTTAGCAAGTCCTATTTGTTAAGTAATGCTGGGGAGAAACTATGACCCGAGGTAGAATGACCAATAGACCATTGTCTCCAATACTGACTAGTATTTATATATAATCCATGGCCTATATTCATTAGTGATATGGCCTGCATGTCACTAACGAATTTACTTGAAAAATGTCTCAGTCATGCTTTTTTACGTAGGAGTTCAACAAATAACTTTTATTTTATTTATTTTTATTCCCAACAATATCCTTACAGACTAGTCCAAATCGATATTGAGGTTTCTTATAACTACAACACAAACACAACGGTACAATAAAATATATCCACGTCGTCAGCTATGAGGTTGAGCGTGCAAAGCGTGCGCGTGAGAGGCGCCTCGCTCAGTAAATTAGTGCGCGCGCGTGGCACTGCCAGCAGGCGCGGCCGCGCCGCCGACACGTCGCGTACCCGTCCGGCACACACAAACCTACCCTTGCCAAAATATCCACATCGCTTATCGCGCAAATTCTCCCGCTCTAGGTAGAACAAGAGGAAGTGTAAGATTTTTACTGACTAAAACCCACATTGCTCCTTACCTTACAATTTTACAGAACCTTAAATCTAAGGGTACAATGGCGGTCTTATCGCTGACAGCGATATCTACCAGACCACCTTACGATAAATCGTAAGAACGTAAACTAAAAAAAGGGTTAGTCTGCGGTGTACCGAAAGCTAGCAAATTTAAAAAAAAAAAAAAAATTGAACCAATTATGTATTTTTATAAATATCCAACGTAATCCAACTTAAATTATCGTCTTTACACCAAAAATGTGCATTTTGACAAATCTTACTTGAGATTAGGGGTTCTCACTACGGGGGCTCAGGGACCCAAAATATCGCCCAAATCACCTTACGTAATAAATGGATAGATAGATAGATAGATAGATATTCTTTATTGTACACCAAAAATACAAATTACATTAGGAACTTAAAATTAATAGGGTGTCACAATGGGTGGTCTTATCATGGACGCCTCATAAAAAGTATAAAAAAAAGAAAAATGACAACATACCAATCTGATCAGAACAGCTCTCTCTGCAACCACAAGCTCATCAGCAGTGAAGGCAGAACTAGAGTACTTGACCAGCCTCATCGCAGGCATGAAGGGGCCATTGAGCTTCTGAGCTATCCAGAAGCAAGCTGCTGCAACAAGCTGCAGCTTCTCCAGCCTTATGTAGCGTGTGCCAAGGATGGAGTCTAGATACCAGCACGCTGATTGAATGATGGCTGGGTTGCCGTCGGCGCCCTAAAATTAAGGAACAGAACATAAAATTAAGCCAGTATTACCCAAAAGGTTTGGAGAAGATGTAGATTTAAGTCAAGAGTGAATAGGTTACTTGTACAAGCATGCTCCATCATCGGCCACATCATCGTTTACTATCAGCTAAGATAGTGGTCAAACGCAAACCTATCGATAACAAAAAAAAAAATTGTATATAATAATATATAATATACTGTTTTATACCTTGTATCTACCTATTAAATCTTGTTTATACGTACCTATCCTTAACCTAGTTGCTTTACCACTCCGAATAAATCCCGTTTTAATGAGCATAAAATGTGTTATCAGTACTGAATATGTTTTTAGGGGAATTACCGACTGTTACTCATCGATGGTTCACGCTAATTGAAGGAAACAATTTAATTACAATTAGGAGTATTGTGTTTCCCATCTATTTCTAACCCGGACGCTTATTATTGGAAACTGGACTAGGTCACTACATAATATATTGTTTTTTTACCTCGTTCTGAAATTGGAAAGATTTAAACTTATTGCTTCTTCTTTAATCTTTAGGATATTGTTTTTATTTGTCATTTTTTTAGGCGGGAAATCATAATCACTTTACGAAGTGCGTGCGACTTTAGCCGTAGAAGAAAGTATTAATTACTACATCATAATATATAAAATTCTCGTGTCACAGTTTTCGTTGCCATACTCCTCCGAAACGGCTTGACCGATTTTGATGAAATTTTTTGTGCTTATCCGGTATCTATGAGAATCGGACAACATCAATTTTTTTTTTTTAATTTTAGATAAATTTTTTTTTATACATAGCAAAACAACGTTTGCCGGGTCAGCTAGTGTAATATAATAATATTAAATTTCAGTTTTGGCGCTCATAAAATTAGAATCAAGACTTCGCTTAACTTCTTTAATCTTTAAGATATTGCTTTTATATGTTATTTTTTTTTTAGGCAGGAAATCACAATCACTTTACAAAGTGCGTGTAAGAATTCTACTGATTAAAACTACACCCGTGTCCTTAAAATGTCCTTTGCGTTCTAGGACCTCGGGTTTCCTTTTCAGAAATTCCCCGTGGCCCATACTTGTTATGTATTGAACTTTAAATAACGTAACAAGAGGTAACCCCAACGACCATTTAGAAAGTACATCTCTTGAAGCATGAAACTAATAAAATAGTATGTTTTTACAGCACAGTCTTAATGCAAGATTGGCTCTTGCATTTTGATGCTCAAACCACTAGGCCAGGAGCGGAAGAAAACAAACTTCTTCATTAAGGAAAAAAAAAATACTTACTCAGCGGGGTTATCATGACGTTCAAAATAAGATTGTTTCATTCTTATTTCAGTGTGGGTAAGAGACAGAGCTATACAGGTTGTCTAGCGCCATCTCTTACCCACACTGGAAATAAGAATGAAACAATCTTACTTTAAACGTCATGGTACAGGTCCTTATCTAGGAAATATGTGTTTGTGAAATTGTGTTTTGTATATTTCCTTAGAAATCTTAAAATTTTAGGAAAGCAATTTTTGTCAATCAGAATCTCGATTTGATTTCCAAGGTTTGAGTACATTTAGAAGAGCCAAAGTTCACGTAAAATTTGTGTAAAATAGCAGATTTTCAAAGGTCTGTAATGGATTAGTTTTATATAAATTAGTGTTATGTTTTCAATAAAAACTAAGATAATAACCGCAATATATATGTGTTATTATTATAAACAGACTAGCTAACTACTTAACTATGGTAATTAAACTACAATTAAAACTAAATAATCATCATAATTTCAACCGAAACACGTCCACTGTTGAACATAGGCCTCCCCTAAATGTCGCCATAATGACCGGTCCTGTGCATCTCGCATCCATCGGATTCCAGCGACCGTCACCAGGTCATCGATCCACCTTGTGGGAGGCCTTCCAACGCTGCGTCTTCCGGTACGTGGTCGCCATTCCAGAACCTTTCGTCCCCATTGACCATCTGTCATCTGTCTGAGAGCAGCGGTTGCCAAGTGGTAACGGCCCGGACTTACGAGTTGTAGGTCGCAGGTTCAAACCTAGCCAGGCGCATTAAGTACTTTGGGTAATTTATTTCATCACCACTGCTCTGAAAACGGTGAAGGAAAACATCGTGAGGAAACCGGCATGTCCTAGAACCAAAAAATTCGAAAACATGTGACATTCACCAACCCGCACTGGGCCCGCGTGGTGGATTACAGTCCATTCCCTCTCCTAGAGAGGAGGCCTAAGTCCCAGCAGTGGGAACAATTAAAAGGCAGATTATGTATTTATGTATGTATGACCATCTGTTCTGCGAGCAATGTGCCCTGCCCACTGCCACTTAATTTTTGCGATTCTTCCAAACTAAATAATAAATAACACGAAATATTCGCTTACATTAACTTTCATGAGCCAGTTGATGACACAAGCCCTGGTGGTGCTAGAAGTCCTGGGCATCTGCAGGGGCTTGCTCTCGTTAGCAAGGAGGTACTCGAACACATCTGACGTATAGTCCCGGTTAAAACACCGCATATACGACCTCTTCCCTAAAAACAAAACTACCATTACTGCTCACACCGAGAATCATAAACGATTCATTTTTCGTTTATTCGCATTTTTCTTCCATCATCTTTCACTCAGTCATAAATTCATTAGTGAATTGATTCTACAACGTATAATGTAAGTTGAAGATAAACTGAGCTTACTTATGCCACATATATATGCTACATACATATTATGATATCTCGACTCTTGAATTTGCTTGAAAAATATGCATGTGCAAATCTTTTTAAATACAATTTTTCTGAACGTGTATTTGTCACCCAACTCTTCATAAAAGTCTTGACCGATTTTGATAAAGTTATGTGTGTGAGTGAGTCCCTGATGGTTTGAAAATATAATTGAACCCGGTACCTAGGTCCTGCTGCAGTCAATTTATTTTTCTGTCGTAAAACCGGCTTTTGGACAGGACAATTTTTGTCGGGACCGCTAGTAATGGGGTGCTAATAAAATTGGCAGTATCTCACGAGAAATAGCAAGTTTTTCTTGAACTTCCAGAACTTCAGCCACACTTTTGGCCGGTTCAGGAGCTGATCTCCTGTCCCCTAAGCGCCATGGAGGCTGGAAGTCTAATGCGGTTGTAAAGGAATATATAGAGGATTCCATCCAAAATAATTCTAAAATATATAAAGGCATCGTAGAAGCCATTACATTAAAAGAGACTTAGTCAGATCCTTGGACAAGCGCTTCTACATAAAAAATGAGCCGTTACGAAACACCTAAGCATCGCCCTCTCTCGCCAACTTTTACACCAAGGGAATCCGCTGAATCGGTACAACGATTACCAAAAAACAGTACACAAGTCACTAACACCAACATTACAGTACCTAACAATAATATTACACTCAACTTAAGTAACTGTAGCAACGTTACTTTAAATTTTTCTTAATTATACCTAAATATTATTTGTTATAATTTAAATGTTATTCTGTAATACTTACGTATCATAATGTAGTAGTTAATACCTAAACTGAAATAAAAGCATCTTGTGATTGTAAATGTTTTTTTCAATACACTTACTCGAAAACCCGCTCTCCTATCCCACCGCTTTTAGGCACGCAATAGACTGTTTTCCGCACTAGTGCAGAAAAGTGTGCGTGGTCTCCCCCGCCACAATTTTATTACATTTATCGTAACAGGCTGGACGCGCGGGCGACCCACACGAGTCGCCAGTCAATCCCAGTTTATTCAATTTTGTAAGTGTATTGAAAAAAGTCGTTTGATACACGTGCATTGTCACTGCAGCCCTCGGCTCCATAACACACTCGCCTACGGCTCGTGCGAATTTCTCCTCAATCGCAATGACAAACTTTCTGCACTTGTATCAAAATTTATTATTTGCATTTAGTCATTTCCTGAGGTGTTACCCTCGAGTGCAAAGAGTTTTCAACTCGTGCTCTTTTGATTCTCTCGCTAACGCTAAGGATTCAATAATTAGAATCCTTTAGAATCCTTCGCTTGCTCGATCATCAAAATTAAACACGCGGTTAAAAAGCAACATTGCACCTTTGTAATAACAAATAACTATTTCAGCTTCATTTCATCGAGATCGAATCTATTTCAATTATTCTATTTATTGCGCAGTTGTGCAAACACTTGAGACCAATTTGCGAATAACAATTAAAACAACCACTAAACTTAATTCATAAAAATCCCGCCAAAAACTCCCTATGAATTGTTTGATACTAGTTACTACTAGCAAATGCTATTCTAATGCTCCACACAAAATTAGGGAGCCTTGGGTCCCAGCAGTGGGAATATTACAAGGCCGATTATGCTTTTATGTTTATCATAGTGTTTAGCACTTTCGGTGCTAGGATATAGCATGTACTGTATGATGTAATCCAAGTTTCACTTAGTTTTTTTTATTTTTCTTGTACTCGTCAGTCGGGTATTGGGTATGAACAAAAATCAACAATAGCTAAGTATAACAACGACTCGGGAGGCGGGTTGTACATGAACGAATTATTTTTATATTCTTGTTACCAATAGTCTTAAACTTATATGGTTAAAGAGTTTTTATGAATAAGCCCTAAGTGTTAGTCTTATAATCATCTGTCTAATAGATACTTACAGAAATCAGGCGTTCTCAACCTATCTTGAACACTCTCGTTGAATTTCAGACGACGTTTCACTTTATCATCAAACTTATCTGGTTTAGCTTCGACAGGTGGTGACAAACCCTGCAGCTCCCGACTATGAGGCCTTTTCAGACTTCTCTTTATATTCCTCACAGGGTTCGGTTCCAAACTAGCCTTCAGGTTTGGCGTGACAGCGCTCAACACAGTGCCTAATGTGTTTTTCCTTTTATTCTCAACAAAATTGCGTTGACTACCTTTACGTTCCAAATATGTCTCATCATCACTTATGGATAGAATGCTGGCATCTTCATCTGCTGCACGTTTATCATTGAAGACAGTGTAGTGCCAGTCTAATTCTACACTTCTCTGTCTCAGCGTGACATGTCTCGTGTCAAGGTTCAAAGGATGTTTCGGTTTATAAGGAACTATTTTACTTGGACCAGCATTGGATATGCTCGTACTTTGAGCGTTCAGAGTCTTCAAAGCACGTCGATGGGGAATCTCTTGCGTATGAACCGTTTTGTGGTTCACCAATAAGTGTTTTGGCAAGGCTGGCAAGGGATCCTTCGGTAAAGGTATTCGCGTTTTATGCACATTTTCTTTATCAGCATCGTGTCGCGAGGCCGCCATGTTATTTTGATTATAACTTAAATAATAATAGAAACTTTTTAAATACATTCGATCACGACCAGCATGACCGTTAGTATAACTTAGAATTTGGAGCTGTACTGATACGAACTTCAGTTACCCTCGTTTATTTTGATAATAAATTATATTAAAGTTTATGTGGGTAATCTCAGTGAAAAATTTACGACACTCATACTACTCACATCAAAAATGAGGTTAGAGTTAACTCTAATGACGTCATCGGGTAGATACTCTAAGCTCGCATTTTTGAACTTGAACGTAGAGTTCAACTGTCAATGCCAAGCAACTGTCATTCCTGCCGCTTACACCAACCTACCCTGCTCGGAGTTAGAGTTAGTTGGGTTAACTGTAGGGTAGCTACTCGAGTTATAGAAGAACGACCCTGGGTTGCAACTCGAAGCATTTTTGAACGGTTAGAGTAACGACCCTACCCTACTTTGGTTATTTTTGATCGCAGGGCAGAATAAAACCAAAGTTGCCAATTCAAATAAATAATTTAATCTTAACCATATCACAACATTACAAAAAATAAATAATAACTTAAGTCTAACTTACAAACTACGCTGTGTACTTTTTCATAATCAAATGCATCTGGTTGTTTAGTAGAAACTTGTACAATCTCACAGCAAGGCATAAAGTTCATCAAAATGTAAAAATAAATACGAGTAGAACGGGTGGGCTCTCGAAAATGCCAAAGGCAAACGTTGATGATAACTCCTCAGAGTACGAAAAAGAAACACCAAAGTGTTGGTGACAGGAATTTAAAATCTCAGAATCTTTCAAACGGGTACTGCGTCGTCAACCATGAATGGCTTCTCGGGGTCAATGACTTTGCCGGCGACCACGACGAGGTTGTCAAGGGTGTCTAAGATGTAGAAGATGAAGGGATGTTCCACGTTGAAGCGGCGGAGAGGCTTGGGTGGCGCCAGTGGCAGATTCTTTGACAGTTCCATTACAGGGTTTCCGGCTGCAAGTAAGAAAAAAAACATATTTTAAGTACTGTTATAACATCATATCGGCCCCTGTATTACCTTCTTTGTAGCTGTTTTCTTTATTCTTTATAATAATATATAATAATCTTTATTTCATAAAGCCAATAAAAATTTGTCCATCTTAATCGAACATAGAAACAATGAAGAATACAACGCTTTTAATTGTTTGAGACAGAATGAACGTCTAGCGTCTTCCATTCAGTTCATTCACTTTCCTGCACTTTGTAGGAGTTTTTACAGGTTAAAAACTTAGTTTACCATAAATACATTTACACACTTATTTTTTTTTCTTTTTACAATACACAAGTATTGCTATCTCCCAGGCAGTAAGTAGACTTGATCGTGTTAAACTGAATGTCTCATCTATGTAATCATAGGCATTACCTTTCACAACATGGTTTTGTTCTTCAAAAAATGCCTTTCGTTATCAAATTAAAAGACAAATAAATAATAATATTAAAACAAACTACATATATCTAGATGCAGCGTTGGAAGGCCTCCTACAACGTGGACCGATGACCTGGTAAAGGTTGCGGGAATCCGATGGATGCGAGACACTCGACCGTTCATTGTGGCGACACTAGGGAGAGGGTTATGCCCAACAGTGGACGACTTTCGGCTAAAATGATGATGATAATGATGACATATATCTATGATGTTTACCTGAGATTCCTGAAGCAGAGCTGTCAGCATCATCAACGCGCACGGCGACGTGCTGCACCAGCTCCTGCACGAACAGACCCTCGTCTGAAGACACGCCGGTCAGGTCAGCGTCTCGACTAAAGATGCAGCTAACACCGAACTGTAGAGAATAAGAAGATATAGATTATTTTGAAAAACATTTATAATTAATTCTGTTAACTGCATATAGCATAGAATAGCATAGACGGCCTTATAATGCTCCCACTATTGGGACTCAGGCCTCCTCTCTAGGAGAGGGAAGTTAACCTGTTAACTGCACAAAAATTTAAATAGGTAAATATTTGCTACATAAAATAAACAAGGCGCTTCTTTAAGGTTTCAATAGATACAGTGAACAAAACGGGAACCCGTCTTTTTGTAATATGGACAAAATCAAAAACAACTGTAAATAAATATTTTGATACAAAGGATTGTCAAAATATTATGCAAATAATATCATCTAGCATTGTTGTGTTTTTTCAGGTGACAACACTGACCTCTACTATTTACCACTGGACTGGCGGCTGTCAAAATGCTTTTGTGCCCGTTTAATATTCACCATTTTGGCGCTGTCGGGCGCAGCAAGAGTCTACGTTACCACCCGCGGCTTACAATACGCACATGCCCGGGGCCCTGGGACGAAGGCAACGAAGGATCAGGAGTGGGTTTTTAGTCAGTAAAAGTCTGACACTATCTCCCGCTCCGCCTAAGAGCGGGATTTGTCATAAGATGATTTTCCCAACCAATAAAAAAAAACCTCATTTATTTTTTAGGAATAACACGGAATTCGAACAATTTTGTTCAATTTAAAAAAGCAAGAATACTTCAAAGTACTAAAGTACTTTGGTGCCGTCATTTGCATTATACGTCAAAATTAGTTCTCTGGATGCTCACGAATAGAGCTTCAAACAGGCACAAAAAATTAACTGGCAAACATAAAGAACAGCCTGTCCAGTGGTATATAGTAGAGGACAGTGGGTGACAACGATTCTGCGCTCATTTCAGATATTTTTATCTTCTGTCATTTTATATTCAAAGATCTGTTATATGTTCATTATTTCGGTGAATATTATCCAACAGTTGCCTTCCTTTCTTCCTTATAACTTCTGAATTAAGCATCTGAAGTCAGAGTATTTGTCAAGTTGTACTACATTCTAAAAAAATTTACTGCATGGTACGGCTGTTACATTGGTTGAGCGATCGGCTGCTTGTAAATGATATTCATTTTGATTTCACATATTTTAGATTTTTTAAAATACTTTTAAATTTTTAATATGTAATTTTTTTCGTCAATTTATACTAGATGAGGTGTTTCCTAGCTGACTACCCTGAGAAGAAACACTGAAACAAACTCAGAGATCAAAGTTTCTTTTAAAATCTATACAGTAAACATGTAATGGTCAAATCATATGAGAATGTATGACCTACAGATAGTTTTACCTGGTCTGGGTGTTACTTGTATGTGAATTACATCTTGGTCCCAATATATGGGATCTAATCGCACCCAAGATATGGGAGTAATTCATAATGTATGGGAAAGTTATAAAAAAAATGAAAACCTGTCAAATTTTGCCATTAAAAAGAAGGATTCGTTCACTTTCTTAACTCTAAATAAATCAGAAACCGACCCCTTATCATTAGCACTCATTAAAGTAACACAAAAATAACAAACCTTAGCCAACGCCGCGACAGGCTTAGTAGTGGTCTCAACGGAGAATGAAGGAATGGAAATTTCCAAGTCTTCGTCTTTCAGGCTGTCGAGGATGTCGGGGAGTGGTGCGATGGGCAGGTCAGCTGTCAGCCTGGTCAGACCATCACGAGTGCGGGGTACCACCAGCAGTAGCGCATAACGACCACCCTGAAAATAAATATTTATAGTTAGTACAACACGTTTTAAAGAACCGGAATATTAATTAAAAACTTGCGACGGCTTCGTACGGATGCAATTTCTGACATTTCCAGGGGATTTAATAAAAGAAATCATACAACCCTTATTTTCACAATTACGAACACGACAAAAAATCAGACAAATTGATCAGACCGTTCTCAAATGGTACTCAGTCCTTGTGACAGTTGATGTTTATATAAATAGAATCTCAAGAAAAAGAAAAACAAGAAAATATTAATTTGTTTTCCATTATCTACCTATACAATTGTAATACTAATGACCATAATATATTGTCATTTAACAAGGGCAATCATTTTACAATAAATTTCATTGTGTACCTCTTTTTTAAGGTGGAAAATCATCCAATGACTTCTCTCGCTCTAAGGTGGAGCAAAAGGACGTGTCAGAATTTGAATCATTAAACTAAACCCACTTATGTTTCTTCATATTCCCTTTGCGTTCTAGGGCTACGGTAAACCTTTCAAATGCTCTCGCAGCCCTCATAGACATCGGCCGTACCGAACCCCTTCGGTTTTGCTGATATCTTTTTGAGGCGCGCGCAGAACACCACGTGCCGACAATTCGAACTCGGCCCTTACCAAACGGCCGGAGGCTAGCTATACATTGCTCGTAGTTTGAAAGCTTGCGTCTAAGGTAACCGAAAATGGCCCTTTGAGTTCGTATGATACTTTTGTACTTACGTCATAAGGCAGCTTGATGGCCTCAGCATCGAGTTCAGGTAACAAGCCAGTCTTGAAGGAGCCCCTGGTCTTCATCATAGAGACTTGCTTCTTCTCGGTGTTGGACCTGTAGAACAGACCAGGCTCGACGAAGTCGAAGGGAGTCTTCCAAGATCCTCTGAAGTACATGCCGTTGAAAATGATCATCAGGGAGTCGGAGATTGAAGCTGAAATAGAACATAATTGAATTAGGTTTGTTTTTTTTTTCAATTCAATTCAAAGAACTTTAATGTCCATCTTGGGAAACTCCAGTAAAATAGCTAATATGCAAACATCTTTAACATCAACAGTACAAGATGAATATTGTGTAAGCTATCTTAAAGATATTGATAATAAAAGACTTACTAGATTTCTTTCCAACACTGTTCACAGAAAGGCTGGAAGAAACATCACGAACTTCGTGCGGAGATTTCAAGCTCCTTGCGTGGTTTCTCGCTTCAACAGCTACCATTGTTTCTTCATCATCTTCAGATTCAGTCTTCTTAGGGAAAGTCTTCACTAGCTTGATCTTTTCCTTAATATTCTTCGCTGGTTTGTATTCCATGTGGGAGATGTCAACTTTCTCAGGAATATCATCAACAGCAAAGGAGATAAGCTTTTCGTCAGTTTCTTTAGGCGGCATCATTTCTGGGATCTCCTCATTTTTGTTATCTTCAGTCTTATCGGAAATTTCAATTGTGAATTCACCCTTCTCTTCATCATCATCATCCTGCGTATGCAGATCGGGGTTGTATCGCTCAACAGACCTGACTTCGGTTAGGTAATAGTCTTCAAGTATCTGCTTGTAATCATCATTGATTGTGTAGTTTTTGTAAATGTAGAAATAATTCTTTAACTCAGGTTGATTGTATTTGTATTCGTGGTTGTTCTTCAGCCTCTCCATGATGTATTTGTAAGTCTTTCTGGTGAGGACGGGGTCTTGAGGCAGATGTAAGGCAGACACCAACTGTTCCCTGGTTTCTCCTCGGGCACCTTCGGCAAGAATGGCTAGGATAGCTGAATAGCCGAGAGGTGAGAAAGCGATGTTCTTGTCATCGTCGATGTATCCCTGCAAATTGAATAAAAATAAATAAGTTGACATTGCTAAACGAGGCAGCAAGGAGTAGGTGAAATATGGCAGTCAATGATATACTTCGACTTCAACAGGAATTACAATGTTGGATCTACTAGAAGACTTAGTCAACATGAATATTAGACGATCAAAATGCTAATTGTTATTGTTTACACTGGTATGGCAGTCTTGTCTATTCCACCATCTTTGTCGTTGCTGTGTGGTTATAGCCATAAATGCTAGCGTTTACGAAAACATCCGCTATCGACTCAATCTCTACATTCCTTTGTAACTTCATACTCGATTACTCATCGGACATACTCGACATCAATTAGGCCTCCAGTGAAACAATTAGTGTCGCTGTTGACTGGAAATCACTCAGTTACCATGTGGTCTTGGTAACATATACCATCTATTATTTTTATGTGTATAGCCAGGACCTAGTTTTTGCAGTTATGCTAGTTATGCAGGTTTGCTGACATCTCCTCGAGGCGCGCGTGAAACACTACGTGCCGTCGGTGACCTGGGGTCGGTTCATACGGTTACCAGACGGTCGGAAGGCGAGCTGCTCATTGCTCGCTGCCCGCAAACCCGCACCTATAGTGGCCCGAGGGCCGATACCTCGCGCGTGCGCCTACCGCCTCCTCCTTTTTTAGCATTACTGCTTCGCAGAAGGAGGCGTCCGCCAGCCACTCCTCCTCGCTTCGGACCAAGGCCTGTACTAAGGCGTGGCGCGAGAGATCGTTGCCGCCGATCTCCCCCACGAGAACACGGCGATGCTCTGCTCAAGCGGGACACACCGTATGCTCCACTGTGTCCTCCGGGTGGTCCGCACAGTGGTGACACCCAGGCGATTCTTTCGCACGAACCCGATAAAGGAACCTCCCGAACTGGCCATGTCATGTGAGAATCTCCGTCATGCGGAACGTGAGAACACCGTGAGGTTTTTCCAGCCACACCTCAAAGAGGGGACTTACCGCCACAATTAAAACGTACCCAGCACTGGGTTGCGACAGTCGCTGTCGCCATTCCAGCATGAGGTCCCAATTTACCTACTGTCTACTGAGACGATTTCGCATAAGAAGTTCTAGATTCCTAAAAAAATACCTTTTTTAAATATCTTTTTTAATGAAGATCAATATATCTATGATCAAGAAGGGATCTAAAAAAGTTAAACTAATTAACATCATACTTCAAAAGCTTGTCTTTCTTTGATATTTCGCTACCAAATCTTCTATGATGACAATATTAGGTCCTACGCTACAGAAAGTACAGCAAGTAATTCCAATGGGCTATACAATTATACGTCCAGCAGTGGACGTCTTTCGGCTGAAATGATGATGATGATGATGATACAATTATGCGAACATAATAACCTAATTTCGAGCCTTCGAGCTTTTCTAATTTGCTCACGCCAAATAGGTGCACAATAAGCCCTTCATCAATAAGATAACGATGATTACCTGGAAGATTGCTGTGGAAAGTTCACTGGTTCCCTCTCCGACGAAGCTGGTGTCTTTAGGCTGATTGGAGCGACCGCTGCGAAGCCATCTCGCACTGCTTAGACCCACCACGAACAATACTGGAAAGAATAAAAGTAAAGGGTTAATCATAAGAAATACAAGTGGTATCGAAATGGATTACACCTGTACTTCAGTTATCCTTTGCGTTCTAGAACCGCGGTTTTCGTTTCTAGAACCGCGGTATTCGTTTCTAAAACTGCGGTTTTCGTTTCTAGAACCACGTTTTTCGTTTCTAGAACCGCCGTTTTCCTTTCTAGAACCGCGGTTTTTCGTTTCTACAACCGCCGTTTTCCTTTCTAGAACCGCGGTTTTCCTTTCTAGAACCACGGTTTTCCTTTATACAAAGTCCCTACGGCTCACGTGGGCATTACCATCATCATACAGTTTTGCTGACTTTTCTTTGAGTCGCACGTGCGAACGTAGGGTTTTACGCTCCGTCGACGACTTGGGCTCAGTCCGGACAGTTACCGGACGGCATATTTTAAAGCTAATAAAAACAATAACGATTTGTAACGTGACATCACATTCTACAATAAGATTTTAGGATATTTCTCTCAGTTTATACCGGTAAATAACAAACTGATGCTTATATGATGTGACATATTGCATTGTGAACGCACCTTAGATTTAGTATAGCATGTTAATATTTAAGATAATTAAGTGATAACACGAAGCCACAATTCGGAGCTCTCTTGCTTGTCAACTGTAGCGAGACACGGACTAGATTTATTGTCATTAGCCTAATGTGTCTAAGCATATTTAGTTATATCTACTCACTATAGTTTCATCATCATATTCTATGACTGCCAATATACCACTATATAACAAATACACATTGTTAACTGCACATTGGACTTTTACTTCCAACCTGAGTATCTTAACACTTTTCCTCGCGAGTTTCTTAACACTTTTATTACGTTCGGTGCCCCGATTGGCTCGCACCAAGCTCTAAACCAATCAGAGAGCCAAACGCGGTAAATTTTTCGATCGCATCAGCGTAAACGTTGTTTGATCGTGCTAATCTGAGAAACTACTGGTTCGTATTATAAAAATATATTAATGTTAGATAGCCCATTTATATAAAGCTATAAGCTATCACGCTGCGATACACGGGAGTGAAGCACTAATCAGCTCCCCTAGCCAAGTTACAATCGTTTCGTTCGCGCTGAACGCTTCGAGTAGGCTACGCCTCAGATTCCTTTGTTCTGACCACGTGACTGAGCGTTAAAATGACGTCATGGCGGCAAAGGTGCCAATAAAACCGTGGATGACAGTTAATATACCATAAAACTACTATCATCTTTCTGATCTCGTTTACTTTTACCATATTAACCTCATTTGAAAGTTATTAACGATAATGTCCTGAATATTGACTCGATTAATTCTCGATGTAACTGTTCCGGACGGAATCGACATGAGACTGGTTCTCGAGATATCTCGAGAAGTGGGTCGAGTACGTGTAGCGGTATCGATGCATGTGTATGTACTTGTAACTGTTTGCTGCAGGACACTTTATTTATAGACCTTAAGGCCTGGTTTACATTGAAAGTTACGACTTTATTGAGCTTTCAGCGCATGCTTGGATCTTAATAGGCGCTTGTGCGACGTGTTTTTTTTTAGCTCGTTTATGGTTCTTCTTTTACTGGGAATTCATTAAATAATTTCTCCAGCTATAAGTGGAGCGCGATAAAGGGTCAGACTTTTATTGACTAAAACCAAACTGTGCTCTTCCAGTTTCCCTTTGCTTTCCATGGCTGTGATAACTCTTTCGAACGATCTCTTAGTCCTAGCAGGTCGTTTACCCCAGGCTCCACAACAAATTAGATCAATTGTATATCAGCCTATTCGGTCCCATTCTTAGTTCAAATCCACCATTAACTCATTCTACCTTTCACCAGCCTCTGTCTACTTCATTTCGCCATTTACTTCGACATCTGCCATGACCCCCTCTTATTGTCATAGAGCACCAGGTCTGCAGAACTTTTGTCCACAGTTTAGCCGACAGACATGTCCTGTCCAGTCGTATTTATTTTGACCAGCCTCTTAAACTACATCAGCTATCTCGATTTTGGAACGCAGAATAGTGATTTAATTATACTTGTCCTTTAATTTTTGGATATTCTTTAATATTAGTTATGTTAAAAATAGTTGTTATTTATAAAGCTGATATTTTTATTATTTAAGCATATCTAACTGGAATTACCCACAATAAAAAAAATTAAAACTATACTAATAGTATAATATAAACCAGTCTTGTGTTACAAGTCTCATAAGTATCAGACAATGATCATCATCTTCCTGCCCTTGTCCCATCTTATTTGGGGTCGGCGCAACACGTTTTTTTCTTCCTATATATCCTGTCAACTGTCATGCTATCCCTAAGTTCTATGCTATCTAACTCTCATCATCATCTTCCTGCCCTTGTCCCATCTTATTTGGGGTCGGCGCAACACGTTTTTTTCTTCCATTATATCCTGTCAACCGCCATACTATCACTAACTTCCTTTCACATGTATACTCATAAGTCTTTTGGTAACACGCGTTTCATTATTCCTCTTTACATGACCATACCAAGACAAACGATTCCCTTTCAACTTTTCAGTCACTGGCGCCACTTTCAAACTTCCTCTAATATATTCATTTCTCACTTTATCCATTTTCGTCACACCACACATCCATTTCAACATTTTAATAGCCGTCTTTTTCACAGCCCGATATTTTGATCCATACAGTATGACAGGTCTTATCCCTTATCAGAACATGATCATCACTACATATTTTCTGTATCTATAACTAACTTCTGCCGGCGGCTTCACCCGCGCAGAAGTAGAAAATATGTAACCTATGTGATAAGAACAACTAACTAGCATACTCGTGGTGAAAGAATCTTTGAAATCGATCCAGTAGTTTTTGAGTTTATTCATTACAAACATAGATACAGGTCTTTTCTCTTTATAATATTATTATAAGTACATAAGTATAGATAGAGTGGCCAGTCGAGAAAGCGATTTCATCTTCGTGAAAGTTTCCATTTTATTGTTCACATAAAATCCTACCGCGATACATGCATAAAATTATAATTTACAGCTCTGGTGTCTAGTTGTCTATCAGAATGTTTATTAAGATTAGAAAATTCACTCTTATATAAATTCCGCTTACGTTATTACCTGCATGAACTGAAATGGAGAACTGCGTTGGGATTGGCTCGATAAAATATTACATTTCATGTCAACTTGTGTGTAATCGTAGATCTTCTTTTAACTGTCGTTTGTAAAGATGTAGATAGGAATTATTTTTGTTCGTTTATACATTTAACCTTTTGAGTAGCGTAATTAGAGACACAATAGAAAGACAATGACCGAGCGAACGCCGGCATTCGCTCAAGAGCATAATTCATTTTATAATGACATTTTAATTAGAGATGGTGTTGTATTCGGATATTTTTGGTCCCAGAACCGAAATGTCTGGCAAAAATGACGAGGAGAGCCGGCCCCAAAAGAAATGAGAGAAGTTTGTTCTCTCATTTCTTATGATGAATAAAAGATAGCAAAAAACAAGTTTCGTTGGTACAAGAAAATCGGCAACAATGTTAAAAAAAAACTACAAATAAAAGCATATTACTGTGTTCAGTGCAATGGTGCTAATTGCAGAGTGAATCTGATTATGCGCCGATTATCGACAGGTAGCGAGGCGGTGCGCCGGGCGCAGCGGCAGCGTCGCGGTTGAGATGCGATACAGCGATGCAACGGTATGTACGATAGTGCAATATGATAGTAATGTGATAGCTCTATTAATTAAGTGGAGGAAGAGAGAAAATCAAAGTAATTATCTCTCTTCCTCCACAGCAATTAGTTTTATTAATTGAAATAATTATGACAGCGGAGGGGGGTTCTGTTATATATTTTGTTTCTGGGGAAGTGTGGAAAAAAAAAATTAAGCTTATTGCTAACCAGCTTTTGCCTGCGTCTACGTCCGTGTACATAAAATATAGCCTATGTCACTCAGGAATAAAGCAGCTTTCTATCGGTGAAAAAATTCTAGCAATCGGACCAGTACCTTTAAAAATTACCTCCTACAAACAAAAAAAAACAAACTTTTCCTCTTTATAATATTAGTGAAGTTAAACCATTTACAGGCACTTTTGAAATGGCAAGTAGTCTGTCAGAAAAATGAAAAATGGACTATATGTTATGGTGTTTCGTTAGACTATACTGTATTACACCTACAAAAAAAAAAACTATAATATTAGTATTAGTATTTATAATATTAGAGCAGGTAATTCTCACTAAGTTTCGTAATTATTTTGAAATTATACATTTGCTAAACCCTGCCTCATCCTGACAACCTGAAGGACTGATGGAATGTTCAAAGAGTTAGCGTAGCTTTGGAAAGCAAAGGGCAACTGAAGGATCGCATATGGGTTTTAGTCAGTAAAGCTAGAACTACACTATGCACACATTTTATATGAAAACTAGACTTGAAGAGCTACACTTGAGCCACGCCACACGGCGTCTTTCTACGTACAAACCAGGCGTGTTACACGTGTACATCAGTCTAATGTAATTCTAGCTTTAAAAGTCTGGAAACGCCCTCTCGATCCACCCAGAGCGAGAGAAGTTATTTGCTGAATTCACACTTTTAACTCTACTTTAATGGGTTTGACACTTTCTTGTCTTCAAATTAGAAATCTTTCCTCAGTCAGATTAACATTACTTTATCTTTTCTATTTAAAGGCTTTAATGCATTATTATTTATATGTTGTATGTCAAAAAAGAGTATAATTATCAATGAACGCACTATTAATTATAAAAAAAACGGAATTTCTTCTAAATATGTAAATGAAAATGAGGCATATAGTCCATTCATATACAATAAATTTTACTAACGCTATTTTTTTTTAACTCATAAATGCATAGCTTAAAATTGCTTCTAGCATACATAAACTTGACTTTTTAAAAATAATACTTTTCTTTAAAACCAACATTGTAACTCCGCCATAATTCGTTGTAAAGTTAAAGACAATCGGACAAGGCATGAGAATGGCATGCGCCCGCGCCGATTGCTCCAATGTGAGGTAAAGTAAAGCACACTGCGGCGCGGCGCGGTGAACGCACTAGGCTGACCCTACACCATTGTGCTCGGGTACCGTCAGCAAACAAACGTGTGAGATGTGGGAAGCGAGATTACTTACACTTAGCGTTACATTAGCAAGATGGTGACGATAATGCACTGTAGGTTAAAACAGGTAGGTTTTTGCCCTTGGTATCTACTAACAACATTTTTACCGCTGGTTACTTAGCATAGTATAGTCGGCCTTATAATGTTCCCACTGCTGGGACTCAGGCCTCTTCCCTAGGAGAGGGAATGGGCCTTAATCCACCAGGCGGCCCCAGTGCGGGTTGGTGGATGTCACATGTTTTCGAATTTTTTGTCTAGGACATGCCGGTTTCCTCACGATGTTTTCCTTTACCGTTTTGAGCAGTGGTGATGAAATAAATTACACAAAGTAATGCGCCTGGCTGGATTTGAACTCGCGACCTACAACTCGTAAGTCGGGGCCGTCACCACTCGGCCACCACTGCTCACTCACTGCTGGTTACTTATTATTTACTAATAGTATAATTAAGAATTCCTAGTATTTTAAATTCGTAATTAGCACGTCTGTTCTTTAGTTTTTTTTTCTTTGTTCTACCGTCTGCTTCCTGCTAGTACTCTAAGTAAACAGAATTTTCTATTCCATCTGTCTGTTATCAAATAGCGTTTACAATACGTCTGTCACTTAGCGTCGCATTAGCGGGATGGTGACGATAATGTACGAACATTATCAGTTTAAAACGGTTTTTAAATGTCAACATTTTCAATCGTGCCGCTGTTATTAACCCCGAGTTTCTAAAAACGGGAGCTATGAATTTTTTATACAATTTAATATTTAAATTGTTTTTTTTTATTTTTTCTATTATTTAATTAATCACAATAACTGTGTATCTATGAGTTAAAAGCAGAATTACTTTTAAGACTTATAAACCCGAGAAATAAAATATTCTTTTTTTTCTGCCCGGAATTTTTACATCCAATAGGGTACAAAGTAACCTATATATATATAAATCAATGCCACTAATTTCCATAGTAATGAAAAAAAAAAGCTTGTAATTCGTTTTAATTTTTGCAAAGTTAGTTATAATATTCATAGTGTTTGTTGATTTTTGTTTTTTTGCGCATCTATATAAATAAAAATCGAATAAAATTATAATAATATTCCACAACTATCACACAACGCCGTCTAGTCCCAAGCTAAGCAGAGCTTGTGTTATGAGTACTAGACAACTGATAAACACACTTATATATTTCTAAATCCACATAAATAGATAAATTACACCCAGACACAGAACAAATGATCATGCTCATCACACAAACATTTGTCCTGGGTGGGAATCGAACCCACGACCTCTGGCATATCAGTCAGGGCCACTAACTACTAGGCTAACAGGCCAGTCATTTTTAAATAATCCAGGAAAATTAATCTTCTATTGTAATTTTTTATGGGTACAATAAACAGTATATCAAACAATCAAACCATTTTTCCGTCCATCAAATAATATTTCTCGCTCTGATTGGAGCAAGAGGGACTGTCAGACTTTTACTGCCAAAACACAATATTTCATTTTCAGAAATATAAATATTTTTGCTATCTGTACTTAGCTCTCTAAGTGCATACCTCTCTCGAAAGTAATCACAGCGAGCCACAGAGTAAAATAATAAACTTTGTTGTAATACTGCGAACATACTCGTATAATTGTAGATATTGCATGCGACTGCACAATCACATATTTCTATATACATAAATTCCAAACGAGAGACAAAGTTCGCTGAGATATAAAATTGTAGTGGAACTGTTGATCTTTTGTTTGTTCTAGACTGTGGTCGTAAAATTTAAGTTGCGCTTTCCTTTTGTTTTCATTAATTCATTCTCTTAATCAGAAAAGTCACCTCTTCGTAGGTATTTCTTTTTGTAACTTTTTTTTGGCTTGATTTTTTGGAACGGTGTTCAGTGACTGTTTCATTTATTTGCAAATTGATTCCTTGTGAATATTGCAATGTAAAATTGGTACCTATGACCGTCCGGTAACCGTCCGGATCGAGCCCAAGTTGTCGACGTCGCGTATTGTCCCACGCGCGCCTCAAGGAGATGTCAGCAACTGTAGGGGCCCAGCAGGTTCGAAGCCTACTGGGGCCAAGGGTCTGATTCTGAAAGGAAGACTCGGCCCAGGTACGAAAGGAAACGAAGGCACAGGAGTTGGTTTTTAGTCAGTAAAAGTCTAACACTATCTCCCGCCTCGCCCAAGAGCGGGGGATGTCATAAGATGATTTGCCACCGAAAAAAAAAACAAATGATTGGTACCTATATATATATTTTGTATATTAAATTCTGCACAACTAAAGCAAAGGGCTTCAACCAATCCAGTCACAGAAAATTTCTCTTAAAATCATCTTCAAAGCAATCGCAAGCTCATATTATTGTCATGAATGCAAGTTTCACACATTATAACATACTGTATTTAGTATTACACTCTCGTTCAATACGAAGGGACATTAATATTAATGCGATAAGTTCGACGCGTGCGCATAGCGTCTTTGTCCTGCATTTAGACGCTATTCAACGTAAGCTTTCGCATTTTACGCCTTCTGCAACATTACATACCAAAAGTCTTCGAACATATGGGTTATATGTTTGAAGACTTTTGCTATGAAACCTACCCGGTTACGTCGGAATAGTGTGACGAGTATTTCTATCTTGTTTAGCTCTTCAATCTATGGGGATTACTCCATACACGAGACCCGAGATATCCACCAGACCACCTTAGCTTAGGTGCTAATTTCGCGTATTTCTTTTAGGGGGACAATTATACGTTACTTACAACACTGCGCAGAAACTCAAATTAAACTTTATAGCATCATAACCTTAGATGATTTTGGGGGCTCAAAGAAATGTCAGCAAACCGTAGGGGCCCTGCAGGGTCGAAGCCTACTGGGGCTACGGGTAGTGTGAAAATGGAACACGGGGCCCTGGGACGAAGGCAAAGAAGCAACAGGAGTGGGTTTTTAGTCAGAAAAGTCTGACACAACCTCTCGCTCCGCCCAAGAGCGAGAGATGTCATTGGATGATTTTACCAACTTAAAAAAAAGATGATTTTAGGGGATAAAGTGCCCGCTTTTCAATTTATATATTACCAGCTGTCCCCCACAGTTTCACCCGCGTTTTTGGTTACTGCTCCGCTCCCGTGGGTCGTAGTGTGATGTTATTTTGATTTTCGAAAATTGGTTTAAATGAGATAAAAAAACTACTCACTAGTAGTTTTTTTTTTAATACGCCATAAATTGTAAACCGCAATTTACCTTTAAAATTTGTACGAAACCCTCAGTGTGCGAGTCCGACTCGCACTTGGCCAGTTTATTTATCCTTTGGGAACGGAACTCTAAAAGGCCCATAAAACTCTACTCCAACAATTTCGGTAACAGATGCAGCCACAGATAAAAAGAGTAGTCACGTACCAAAGCTATGTCGAAGACGCGTCTCCCTTTGTCTTCGTAGTTTTTACTAAATGGACGGATGCCCATTGAAATTTAAATTGCTTTCTGAGAAGCTCACTGGCTGGGTTGTAAATAATAAATAAGTACTCATATGTAACTTGGCGCATCTTAGGATACCTACATAAGTACAGTCAACAGTATATCTAGTAACACTTGCTCTGCAAAAATCGACCTTAATGGTAGAACTTACAACCTGTCAACGGCAAATTAATTCCACTTCTCATGTCGGTTGACTGTATTGTAAAGCTAATAGGAATTTACAAACATAAAGAGCGGAAATTATTATCTTACTGTCGGCAAAAACCTGACTTCAAGATCATCTATATTATTCTATAATATGGGTTTCTAGGTCTGCTATGTTAATGCCAGACACTAAAATAATATTAAAATCATAAAATACGACGTGTATTTTTCTATTTTAGACTATTTTTGTAACATACTTGTTTACTAAGAAAAGCTAAGTTATATTTATCTATATACATCATCATCATTTCAGCCGCAAGCACTGGATCCTGGACCGGAAAGGGGAAAAAAGGAACTTAGGTGTAGTTTTAGTCAGTAAAAGTCTGACACGCCTTCACGCACCGCCCTAGAGCGGGAGAAGTCATAGGATGATCATTTTCGAATTTTCTTAAGTTTTTGCATTTTGCAGGTCAATTTCAAGTTGTAATTTAATGAAATATGATTTGCGACCGTAACACGTATGTAATTTCGAAAATTTAAATTTCGCTGGCTACCTTAATTTGGTTTCAACCTGAACTATGGTTGCTTTTAGGTCCCCAAATAAACATCTCTTCAAGATAGATGTCATAGACAGCCCACTCTGCAGAGGCAGCTTTAGCTTTAGGAATCAGCAGCCCATCATCCTAGAATTTCAGCCCAGGGCTTTCCAGCACACATAAATCCTCAGAACAATGAGGTCGCACCGCATTGCCAGTCCCGGTAAGCTTATGCTAGCCACACACGATCCAGCTTACCGTCAAGTTTGCAGCGCTGAAGCCTCGTCCGGTAAACTTGATGATGTGTGGCTATCATACTAATACTGTGTAACAAGTGTACCGTTTGTATGAGAGTTGAAAACCAGCATCAGGCAACTGCTACGTAGTTGAATTGTCTGTTGGTCTAGTAGGTAGTTGCCCCGACTATGATCGTGGGTTCGATTCCCACACAGGACAAATGTTTGTGTGATGAGCAGAATCATTTTTCATGTGTCTGGGTGTAATTTATCTATAATATGTATGTATAAATATATAAGTATGTTTATCAGCTGTCTAGTACTCATAACACAAGCTCTGCTTAGCTTGGCATTAGACAGCGTTGTGTGATAGTTATGGAATACATATATATTATGCTAAAACGAACCTATTTGACACAGCCGTGACACTTTGTGTTTGTTGTTTATATTTTATTTTTATGTTTAATTTAAGTTATGTGATTTGTGTGCCAAATAAACATGTTTTCTTTCTTTCTTATAAGCGGTGTATGCATGACGTCAGTCAGCTGCAAACTTAATGGCAAACTGGACCGTGTGTGAATGGCATTAGCTGTACTTCTGAACGGACTTAGGTGGACTATGTTAGTCAGAACCTCAGCGCAGAACGGACCTTTTTCTCTAGAGTGGAGCGAGAGGGCTAGTCAGACCTGTATCATGACGTTCAAAGTAAGATTGTTTCATTCTTATTTCCAGTGTGGGTAAGAGATGGCGCTAGACAACGTGTATAGCTCTGTCTCTTACCCACACTGAAATAAGAATGAAACAATCTTACTTTGAACGTCATGATAACCCCGCAGGACTGAATAAAATCACACCTATGTTCGTTCAATTCCTTGTTGTGTTCTTGGACCGAAGATATGAAGATATCCGCAGGAGAACCAAGGTTGCCGACATAGCACGAAGAATCGCCAAACTTAAGTGACAATGGGCAGGGCACATTGCTCGCAGAACAGAGGGCCGTTGGGGCCGAAAGGTTCTGGAGTGGCGACCGCGTACCGGAAGACGCAGTGTTGGAAGGCCCCCTACAAAGTGACCGATGACCTAGTGAAGGTTGCGGGAATCCGATGGATGCAAGACGCACAGGACCGTTCTTTGTGGCGACATTTGGGGGAGGCCTATGTCCAGCAGTGGACGTCTATCGGCTGAAATGATGATGATGATGATGTTCTAGGACCACAAGTATCCCACAAAACGGACCTTACGAGAGTCTTAAGTGCGGACCAAACCAAATATCTAGGTAAGTATATATATATATACATTATAAAACTTTGAACATAACTCAAATGGGTCGTGGACTCGTGGTAAATAAATCACAATGTTCAATGCAATGGTAGATACTTATGCACGTGTTATTAAACCTACCTCAATAATAACAATTACTGAAGGTCGCTTATAAGTTGCTACTAGCTATGATAATAATTCCATGGAGCTATTATTATCATAAAGTGATTAAAATTAAATTCGCATGGCATCAACATAGTTTGTACCTATGGAATTTACTAGCGGGTTTTAAAAAATCTTATTATTATTTTTTTATTATAAAACACAAAAGTTGTTTTTACTTATGTCCGTTATAGACTTTGAACCCATTCCACCAATGTCTCCCAGAACCAGTTTCTTTAGAAAGGCAGTAATGCGAAGATGGTTTTAAACCATTAAATCAATGCATTTAAA
This sequence comes from Mythimna vitellina, assembly GCA_949316375.1. Lineage (NCBI taxonomy): Eukaryota > Metazoa > Arthropoda > Insecta > Lepidoptera > Noctuidae > Mythimna > Mythimna vitellina. The sequence continues at coordinate 8,852,449 of OX438706.1, read as the reverse complement.
AGATTTCTAATATCAATACTAAATAAAATATAAATAACTAAAAAGTTTGTTTTGTTAAAACGCGCTAATCTCAAGAACTACTGCCCCCCTAGCCAAGTTACGATCGTTTCGTTTATGTCAAATGCCTCGAGTAGGCCACGCCTCCGATTCCTTTCTTCTGACGTCATCTCAACGCTCAGTCACGTGGTCAGAACAAAGGAATCGGAGGCGTTGCCTACTCGAAGCGTTCGACGCAAAAGAAACGATCGTAACTTGGCTAGGGGGGCTGATTCGAATAAATACATGTTTTTAGTGTTCCATAGCCCATTTATTGAGGAAAGCTATAGGCATCACCACGTTACGAACGAAACCAAAGGCGCAGGTGAACAGTTAGTCCACCATAAAGTTCTACTTAAAATTCAACCTGCAATATAAACCACGCGCGCCTCAAGGAGATGTCAACAACTGGCTTCGACCCTGCTGGGCCCCTAGCCCAGCAGGGTCGAAGCCTACTGGGGCCAAGGGTCTGATTCTGAAAGGAAAACTCGGCCCTGGTATGAAAGGCAACGAAGGCTCTTTATAAACTAGTGCGCCTGACCATCAATGGTTGCATCTCCGCTTCCCATCAGGTGGGATCGCAGTCAAGCACTGGTTTATATCAATTAAAAAAAAAAAGAACAGGAGTGGGTTTTTAGTCAGTAAAAGTCTGACTCCCGCTCCGCCTAAGAGCGGGGGATGTCATAAGATGATTTTACCACCGAAAAAAAAACCTGCAATTTAAATAACATCGATATTCGGATTCTCCTTACAAGTGCGATCAAAACATCTTTAAACTTAATCTTATGATCGATCTTGGTGATGAGCTCATAACTTAGATAATACTCATAAATAGAATATGTCCTAACATACCGTACCTACTCGCTAAGTTGTCGTGACAACCGGCGCCGTCCCGCGTAGTTAGGTCAATGTAAACATTAAGAAATACATACCAGCTCCTAAAACCGGCTTTAGCTGGATGAAATTCCAAAATTATCCCAAGAAAACTCCTGGGGTAAAAAGAATCACATCACATCTACCCGTGTACTAAATTTCATCTAAATCCGTTGGGCCGTTTGCATGTGAAGGAGTAACAAACATACACACATACATACAAACTTTCGCCTTTAAAAAAATAGTGTAATGGATCAGTTTTTAGAGCAGTGGTGTTGTAGTGATAATGGTCCTGACTTACGAGTTGTAGGTCGCAGGTTCAAACCCAGCTATGCGCATTACTTTGTGTAACTTATTTCATCACCACAGCTCTCAAAACGGTGAAGGAAAACATCGTGAGTAAAACGGCATGTCCTAGAAAAAAAATTTCGAAGACATGTGACATCCACAAACCCGCACTGGGCCCGCGTAGTGCATTACCTCCCCATTCCCTCTCCTAGAAAGGAGGCCTGAGTCCCAGCAGTGGGAACATTAAAAGGTTATTATGAGGTCTTTAAAAAAGAGGTTGCTTTGAAGCGTTATATCTTTGGATTGACTTGAAATTATAAGTTCATATAAACTTTTAATTAATTAATTAGTTATTGATATTGCTGCCCTTTGAAATGCATAGTTTCTACGTTGGAACTCTTAATATGAATAGACGTTTTTTTTTATTAGCTTTTATGCTTATAAGTACTGCGATATTAAAAGAATACAAAACACAAAGAAACCAACAAATACCTAATTTCGAAAAAAGAATAACGTACCTTTAATATAAAGTTTATTTGAACTTATAATTCCAAGTCAATCCATGATATAACACTTCAAAGCAACCCGTTTTAAAAAACGGCAATTTCATTGTTAAAGGTCTATATATAAGTGGAAAATTTTGTAGTTATTACATTGAATCTAAAGTAAAAGAGCACTATCTTTCCTCTCTAGTGTGTTAATTATATATGTATATACATTATGTATTTATTTTTAGTAAAGCTATATATAGTATATAATATGTATGTATAGTATGTGTGGTATATATAGTATATATAGTATATAAGTATTTATTATTTTAATTTAAGATTTCACATTCTCTTCTTTAATTACTTCTACACACTATTGTCTACATTTCTTCTTATTTCTCCTTTCGCAGGTCTGCTGGAAGAAATTTCTTATTGGAAATAAGCAATACCTTTGTACAATTTTTATCAGAATGTATCTTCTTTCTTTATTCATGTGTGTACATAAATTATAAAATAAATAAATTGATTTGGTTCTATAAACCTTATTTATCAATACTATACCTATATAATGTTATATCGTTTTATTCCCAAATAAAACAAAATATGTTGTATCTAAAACTAAAGCTTTAAAACTTGAATCTGGCTAAACGCACAAACAGTGCAAAAACAAAAGAAAATACCACTGTCATGTCGCTTTTGTTCACCTATTAGACAAGAATTTCTAGCGGGATTTCTCCGAGTGAAGTTCAGTGGTTATTTTAATTACACACAAATGAATTCCTAGTTTTTTTTTTATGTGGGTGTGGGTGGGAAAATTATCTAATGACAAATCCCTTGGGCGGAGCGCAAGATAGTGTCAGACTTTTACTGACTAAAAATCCCTTTCCTGTTCCTTCTTTGCCTTTATCCCGGGGCCCCAGGCTTCGCTTTCACACTACCCGTGGCCCCAGTAAAATTAATTCCTAGTGGATATTGTGATGTAAAACTGGTGTACAAAACTACACCATCTCAAGTATCTCCACAACCGGACATTATGTGGAATCATTGAAACATGGAGCTAAGAATTTTATTGTAGTGTTGACTACCTCAGCGAAGTTTGCCGAGAAGGTGTATTTGATATATTTTCTGTCAAATACTACAAAAACATTAGAATTCTAATGGTAAACAAATTAAATATTCATACAGAGACATCGCTTAGTAACCAAGCTAAAAACATTATCAAAAAACTGGGCAAGTGCGGGTCGGACTCGCGTACTTAGGGTTCTGTGCAAACTTACCTTAAGTAAATGTTTCAATCCCCAAATGGAGTCTCGAAGATTTTTCCGAAACGCAATTTTTTTTTGTGACGTAACAACAAAATTGACTGTTTTCAGATTTATTCCTATATCTCTACTTATAAGACCTTGCTTTATGCCAAATTACAGGATTCTGAATCATCGGGAAGTACTCTATGAATTTCGATTCCCTTAAGAGTGTCGAAATATACGTTTTTTGTGACATAAAAGGCCGTATCTTTTTTTCATTAACTTTAAATGTATTTATTTTTTACAGCTTCAAGGGACCGCAGACTTGAGTATGTGGTTTTAATTTCAATCCTGATACCTCCACGCGTTCCCGAGATAAAGGGTCTTTACAGACAGACAGACAGACGGACAACAAAGTGATCCTATAAGGATTCCACACACAACACAGATTGCCAAGTTACAGAATAAAATGAAAGAAAATATATAACGGTTCCGTTTTTTTCCTTTTGAGGTATGGAACTATATGTGGCGAGTAGACAAGAAAACTCGCACACTAGAACGCAGCACGAAAATCACGCCACTTTGTGGTTATTAAAAGACCTATTAGATAAATTCGAAATTTAAATAAAGTGTTATTTAAACCGGCCCTTTCTTTCATCCCCAAACTTTCACTAGCTTTTGACTTTTAACTTACATAAAACATAACAAAACTCATTTGTTGGATACATGCGAGTTAGCATGTCAATACGATGAGCATAAGTAATAAACTTACCTAATAGTAACGGACGCATTTTCACTTTTCTTCAATTGTTCTTATGATCTGCAAACAATAAAAAAAAATACTTTAAATAATTATTTTTCACTTACAAAGTTAACCATGAAATTGTGCGGATACTGTCTTCATGGGTGGTTCCCAGAGGTCCACGAGTCTATTGTTCTTGAAAAATGAAAATTCACACTTTACTTCCCAACGGGTCCACGACATTGAACGTGGGTTTTTGAAACCGAGAGAATGTCTCATTCATCTGGCCTACTTTTCTCTTTACAATTTGATATTTTTATTTTCAAAGAATCACCATTAAAAATATTAAATATTGCCTTTCCCTACGGGTCCATGAAAATGTTTCGTACAGTAATAATAATCTTAATATATAATATACAGAACAATATAGAGTGTATAGCTCCATCCTCTTTTTCGCTCGCTCGACGGGCATTTTAACACATCAGGGTAAGGCCCCGGTTCCCCAGGTGCGGATCCACCGTTATGGGTACGATAAGCAACCACAACCGGGTTTCACTTTCACACCACCCGTGGCCCCAGTAGGCTTCAACCCTGCTGGGCCCCTATGATTTGCTGACGTCTCCTTGAGGCGCGCGTGGAACAGTACGCGCCGTCGACGACTTGGGCTCAGTCCGGACGCATACCGGACGGTCACCACTACCCAATGCTCGTCGTCCGCATGCCCGCGCCTACGGTGGCCGGAAATCGGGATCGGAATCCCGGCGGCGGTCGAGGCGTAAGGACCGTTGCCTCACGCGATCGGCCGCTTCCTATGCTAGCACTACTGCTTCGCAGAAGTAGGCGACCGCCTGCCATTCCTCCTCGCTCCGGACCATGGCCTGAACCAAGGACCGGTGCGAGAGATCGCCGCCGCCGATCGCCCCCACGAGGACACGACGTTGCTCTGCCTAAACGGGGCACACCTCCACCGTGTGTTCCACCTTTTCCTCCAGGCGGTCCGTACAGTGGCGACACTCGGGCGTCGCTTCCGCACGAATCCGATGCAGGAAGGTCCCGAACTTAACGTGTTCAATTAGAACCTGCGTAATGCGGAATGTGAGGACGCCGTGAGGTCTTTCCAACCACGCCACAAAGAGGGGACTTACCGCCAACTGTGACGTGCCCAATCTTAGTTGTCCTGCGGATATCTTTATTTCTAATGCAATCACGCAATGAAACTCAGACCGTATCTCTATCCATTACCCTTTGGGTCACTTTAAGCCTTCTGATGACGCCCATTGTGAGCGTCCACTCTGGTCATAGACTTTCGTCTTGGGACATTGGAATGTTGGACGAGAAAATACCGCGCAGCTTCCCTAACACCGAGTTACAGCCGAGTTGGATTCGACCTCTTTCTCGTAAGACCATACCAACTGGACCTTCTATCCCAGGTAAACGTCATCGTCTATAGGGAGGACCCAATTTATAACACTTATCTATTTATTTCTGTTAGTATCAAAGGTCCATCGTATGGCATTACAAAATTATGTGCATAATTAGAATAATAATGAATAATTATCGAGAAAAATCGCATCAAGAAAATATGATGAGAAGATTTTGAAACGCAATACTTTTTTTGCAGTTGAATAATAAACAAAAATTAATTAAAAACGAGTTGGTTTAGTACAAGAAGATCTTAAAAATTAGGATTAGGAGACAAACTTATATATAGTACGTAATTCAACAGACAGTTATTAATGAATAAATAAAATGATATTTCGTTTACCCAAATTTGAATCCTAATTCTCAGCGATTGAGTTCTAAATTAGTTTTCGTGGACAACGAGTTATTACCATATAAATATAAAGCTCGGAGTACAATGATTTATTGACATTATATGACGAAAAATGACCTTGAACTTTTGTCAACTAATTACGTCTAAAAGAGGCGCCAAGTAAGTAAATCGTGTGTTCAGCTAGTCTATATTTTTCTTACAAATATCATATTAAATCCTCAATTCTCTGAATGACGAAGTCGCGACAGACCACGAAGATAGCGGAACGACTTCGATATCAGTCATCCTTGGGAATTAGCCAGAAGATGACCAGATCCCGAAATAGTGAAAGGAATGGAAAGAGGCATTTGCCCATCAGTGAGACAAGATGGACAATATGGGATAATAATAAAAATTTAAATTCTAATTGAAACTAAGTTTACTAAGTTTTTTTTTTTTTATAAATTAGCAGAAACAGAATCATAATCTTTTGGAAAAAAATATGATGCATAAATATAATACCTATTTTAATATGTAAACTTCATAAGGTATTGAAAAATTAAACCACCTATATAATTTGGAAAGAAGTATTGACGTCATACTAAACTTACATGACAATAACATTTTTAATTTCAAACTTGATTCATGTGAATAACCCAACGTATCTAACCGTCAAAAGCCCTTAACCTGCCCAGCGTTTTAAAGAACAAAATAAGTAAAGAAAACCTTCGGCCACGGTCAGAGGAAACATCCTAACTGGCTGTCATATACTAGTACCTAAATAAGATAATTATAAGATTTATAAGTAAACCAACTCAAGGAGGACGAGGTGCTAAATAAAAAATAATAGTAACGTACTGGCTGTTAACCAAAATACGCAAAAAATAAATGAAAAAAAACTAGTCAAGTAGTGTTTTTTTACTTTTTCCTAGTTCCAGTGGGAATTTATTAAATCAAGGTGGTATTTATCAAGCATTTTTTTCACAAAAATGGCACGTCCTAAGTTCCATAATAATTAAGCACATACAACTATGTCAACAATATTTTTGAAGGTTTAATTAATTGATTTATTAAGTGGCACGCATAAAATTAGCTTTAGCCCGCTTACCTAAAGAATGTCCAATGTCTAACCATTAATCAATGACAAATATAGAACCTTAAAATGCGAATTTGATAAAGGTTTAACCATGAAAGCAGGGCCCGTTAAGCCGCGAACAAAGCCATGTTGACCTACATTCTAATAAATGTCAACGGCCGTCTTAAAATAGTTTGCAATACTTACATGCAGGCTTGCAACACTGTCACTAATTAAAAAGTAAGTACACTTCTTTTTTCGAATTTGAAACGTCAAAAAAGCGCGGGAACATACGGCTGCGCTTGCGCCGTGCTCGCTAGAGAATGACGTGCCCGGAAGCTGGCGGGCCGCGTTTATATCTAGACATTTAACAGTTATGTTTGAAGAAGCCACGGTGGGTATAGAATAGGCGCCGTGGTGCCGTATGCTGCATTTCTATTACTTTTTTTTATAGTTCCAGCGTCAAGGCGTGTGTCATTAGGTTATGAACTGTTTCTAGTAAATTAATGGACTGTCGAGTTCATATTATAACCATGTATGAATTTATTATTTTAGTGAGAACACTTTCCTGGCATCCTTTCCTGGTTCAAACACCTAGTTTTCTTTTTGACTTGCAAATAAACCAGGGCCTCAAGTCTACTATTACAATAGTGTCAGAATGGTCTATCATTGGCTTCATAATTGTTGATTTTGACAAGTTTGGTAATCTACTAATATAATGGCGTCATTATGACTTTCCGATGGTCAACCACTGACACTCCATTGAAAGAAGTGGCATAGAATGGTAATCTGGTACATATTGACAAATGAATGACTGACGTATGCGGTAGTCTGCTAAAATTTTGACAGTTCCTTAGATCAGTGACCTACCACTAGAACGTCATTGTGAAGGCATTGCTTTTAATAAGCTCGATATTGTCATTCTACCACAACTCTAGTACGAGACCGTTGACCGATCAATGATCGGTCATTATGTATTAGCAGATTAAAAACTTTTAGCAAAATGACAATAGGATCGTGTTGGAATGACGAATTTATAAAAATAGCAGACTTGGGTCCCAGAATTGCTGGTAGTTGTTTACTGATAGTAAGGTTACTAGGGTAAGTTTTTGGTAGACAGTCGCTTCATGTAAAATACTGGATGGCGATCCTCAACTTACAAAGAGATTTGATATTTTATAAACATTAAATGTAGCCACAACTCAAGAGTGACGTCGTGAGCCGCCAGCCCCCCTAGCAAAGTTACGATCGTTTCGTTTACGTCGAATGCCTCGAATAGGCCACACCTCCGATTCCTTTATTCTGACCACATGACTGAGCGTTGAGATGATAACAGAACAAAGGAATCGGAGCCGTGGCCTACTCGAGGCGTTCGACGCAAACGAAACGACCGTAACTTGGCTAGGGGGGCAGGTAACAACAAGACGTCATTCTTGAGTTGTGGCAGCTTACTGACAATTTGGTTGTTTAATTTATAAACCCGAATCCCTAACTTATGATTGTAGTGAACATTGGTGATTAAATTATAGCCCTCAAAACATAGCACACACCCACACTACACACTAAACATACACACATACACATACGCACATACACATAGTTTGCAATTACTTACATGCAGGCTTGCAACACTGTCACTAATTAAAAAGTAAGTACACTTCTTTCTACAAATTTGAAACGAAAAAAGCGCGGGAACATACGGCTGTGCTTGCGCCGTGGTCGCTAAGACTACACACTATTTTTAATAATATTAGTCCATTATTTTTTTTTCTATTTATGTAGTACAATAAAGAATATATAAATAATTGTAAGATGAAAGAGTTCTAAAACATTCTCATTACCATGTCATCAAGAAATAGATAGGATTACTCTATGATATCAATTGTGCTAATGGGAACGTGAATATTTACAAGACTACTTAGAACTTAGTATTTACGACAATGTCATGAAATCCGTAAACTATGAAATTACCAAAAGTTGTCGATAATATCGGCTATATTTTCTCGTATCAATACATAGTTCAGTGTAGAAATATAATAAATTAGCCTCCGACAGCGACTTCGCCTGCGTAAAAGTAGAAAATACTCGTATATAGCCTCTGGATTTAAAGCAAAGTTAAAGAATTTTCAGGGTCCGTACCTCAAAAGAAAAAAACAGAACCCTTATAAGATCACTTTGTTGTCTGTCAAGACCCTTTATCTCGGGTACGCGCGAAGTTATCGAGTTGAAATTAAAACCATATACTCAGGTCTATTACTTTGAAGCTGTGAAAAAATCAAACTTCTGAGTTAACAAAAAAGAAAATAAGGCCGTTTTTGTCACAAAAAACGTATATTTCGACACTATTAAGGGAATCAAAATTCATAGGGTACTTACCGTTGACCTAGAGTTCTGAAATTTGGAATGAAGTAAGGTCTCATAGCACAAGTATAAGAAAAATCTGAATACAGTAAATTTGTAGTTGCGTCACAACAAAAAAAAAACTTTTTTGCGATTTAAAAGAATCTTCGTAACTCAAATCAGGAATTGAATTGTTTTCATAGGTAAGTTTATACGGAACCCTCAGTGCGCGAGTCAGAATCGCACTTGCCCGGTTTTTCTTAGTTTTTTCTTTACAAAATAAAATACAAATCTTTCCTTTTTTATAATATTATAGCGAATAATAAAACATATTATATAGATTATAGAAAGCAAAAGCACAGGACAAACTATACAACACACTAGATAGTCCGGCAGGCCAGAAAGATCTATACCGGCTTGCTAGAGCAAGAGAGAGAAAGGCGAGAGATGTTTGTCAGATAAGATGTATAAGGAATAAAACTGGAATGATTCTATCAGAAGATGAAAAAATCAAAGAGAGGTGGAAGGACTATTTTGAAAGACTGATGAATGAGTAAAACAGCTGAAATGGGATTTTAGAGAGCAAACCAGTGAATGTGGGTTTAGTGAGAATGATTAGTATGGATGAAGTCAGGATAGCTGTAAATAGAATAAAGAATAGTAAGGCAATTGGTCCAGACGGAATACCAGTTGAAGTGTGGAAGTTGCTGCGAGTGGATGGATGGATGTGGCTAGCTTTGTTCTTCAATAAGTTGTTGCGGGAAGAATCCATACCTGATGAGTGGTGCAACAGTTCCCTGGTGCCCATCTTTAAAAACAAGGGTGATGTGCTTGAATGCAACAATTATAGAGGAATAAAGCTAATGTCACATACTATGAAAGCCTGGGAAAACAGTTGTTGAAAGAAGGCTGAGAGAAGGGAGTGAAATTTCACAGAACCAATTCGGTTTTATGCCTGGTCGGGGTACAACGGATGCCATTTTTGCTATACGCCAGCTGTGCGAGAAATACAGAAGTGAGCATAAAAACCTGCACATGGTATTCATTGACCTCGAAAAGGCATACGACCGGGTACCTCGTGAGGTTCTGTGGTGGGCCCTTAAAGAGAAAAGTGTGCCTGGGAAGTATGTGCAGTTGATCCGAGCGATGTACAGTCGATGCAGTACCCAAGTCCGGTCTACAGTGGGCAACACTGGCAGCTTCAATGTGGCTGTCGGCTTACATCAAGGGTCGGCTCTCAGCCCTTACCTCTTCCTGATGATAATGGACGCTCTGACGTCGGACATTCAGGAAGAGGCTCCCTGGTGTATGCTGTTTGCCGATGACATTGTATTGGTTGCCGAGAGTGGCCTAGAGGTCCAGAACAGATTGGAGGTGTGGTGGCACAGACTGGAGAGTGTTGGCCTGAAATTGAACCAAAACGGAATACTTGTTCTGCGATTTCGGTGGTCTCTCCGGTCCTATGCCCTTAGCTCTTGCTGGAACGCCCATACCAATCTGCTCCGACTTTCGGTACCTCGGGTCGCTTATCCAAGGAGATGGCGAGGTAGACCGAGACGTATCACATCGGATCAATACAGGATGGATGAAATGGAGACAGGTCACTGGAACAATTTGTGACCCTCGGATGCCCCTCAAGTTGAAGGGTAAAATCTACAAGTTCGTGATAAGACCTGTCATACTGTATGGATCAGAATGTTGGGCTGTGAAAAAGACGGATGAAAAAAGATTGCATGTAGCGGAGATGAGAATGTTGAGATGGATGTGTGGTGTGACGAGAATGGATAAAGTGAGAAATGAATATATTAGAGGAAGTTTGAAAGTGGCGCCAGTGACTGAAAAGTTGAAGAGGAATTGTTTGTCTTGGTATGGTCATGTAAAGAGGAGAGATGAAACACATGTTACTAAAAGAGTTATGAGTATACATGTGGATGGGTGGAGAGGGAGAAGGAGGCCAAAGAAAAGATGGATGGATTGTGTGAACAGTGATATGAAAGAAAAGGAAGTTTGTGATAGTATGACGGTTGACAGGATAGAATGGAAGAAAAAAACGTATTGCGCCGACCCCAAATAAGATGGGACAAGGGCAGGAAGATGATGATATAGATTATAGAATAAAATATATTAATGTAGAACATCAAAAGGTCTTAACTTTTTTAAATCTTAAAATAGATATTTGATAAATTGTCATTATTATTTTATTGCATGACTAGAGTATTTGTGTGTGCATGCAGACATGTACCAATACTGATACGCTACCAGTGTACTTTGTTGATTCTCATATTATTTGATTACAATTAAGATTTAAAAAACCAAATTAAAAAAAAACATCTAAAATAGAGTGTCAGCTTGAATTATGATTGTTTTAACTTAAATTTTAACTTAATTTTGTAGTTGGGTTGACCCAAACCCAAAAAAAATAAAAAATAATAATATTAAGGGTGTGTATTATTTCATTTACATGTTACATATATTATCTTAAAATTGAAGTTACTATTTCTAATGACTAGGTACTGAAATCATTCATAAGGTTCTGTACCTTGGTCGGCAAAAATGTAACCCTTATAGGATCTCTATCATACATAATGTTGATGTGTTTAAGGTTCTATATCATACCGGTTCTATATAACCGTGTTTTTCTTTCTTTCACTTTATTATCCGTCCTTCCATTTGGTTACAGCAGATACTGCAGTAATAATCTATTTCCATAGCGCAAACACATACACAAGCACAGTATTTTTTACACTCAATATAAGTAACTCAAGTTACTAATCAATCTTCAAGAATCATCATCATCTTCCTGCCCTTGTCCCGTGTTATTTGGGGTCGGCGCAACACGTTTTCTTCTTCCACTCTGTCCTGTCACTCGTCATGCTATCACTAACTTCCTTTTCTTTCATATCACAATCTCCAAGATAAAAAAAAAAGTCGCCAATTCTAAACATTATGAAGTCTATGCGGTCCCGGGATATCGAGCACGCGAAAACGATAAATGCAACAAAAGAAATCGCCAGCCAAGTGGTAGAAAGGTCCACAAACTAAGCGCCACACAGATGCTGGGGTATAACGAGCGATCAATTTCTTTCTTATTTATTGTTACTCGTTATTTATCTTGGCGGCGAGATTTTTTGATAAAAGTGGCGCTTTATAAGTGGCCCGTGCCATTTTTTTTTTGTTGCAGTTTTATTTTTTAGTTGATGTTACTGTCTTCTTTGATAAATACGTACCTATAATAATTTAAAATCGCGTTTAATTTTAGAATAAGTAACAAGTTCTAGTGTTTATTTTTTTAGTTGATGTACCAACTATCTGTTTTGTTCAGTACATAGCTATAGGTTATAAAGCTTATATATCTATGGCCCTAGTGAAAAGGGATCTAAATCCAAAAATGCAACTTTACAGGAGGTGCAAAAAGCACTCTGCGCGCTTCAAATTCGTGTTTGACCTCGTGTGACATTTAAACCGCTACCCAATAAAATACTTGTGACGTATTTTATAGGTAAACGATTAATGCTCTTTTTTATTATTGGGTTATTTTTTTATGTAAAGGGCCGCGTGGATTTTCTGAAAAGAAAACCCGCGTTCTTGTAACGCAAGGAGCAACTGAAAGACACAGTTGTGGTTTTAGTCATTAAAAGTCTGAAACGCACCACCCTAGAGCTTGAGAAGACATTGGATGATTTATCATCGTCATCATCATTTCTACCGAATGACGTCCACTATTGGACAAAGACCTCCCCCAAGTATCGCCACAATTAACGGTCCTCTGCGTCTCGCATTCATGGGATTTCTGCGACTCTCAACAGGTCTTCGGTCCACCCTGTGGGAAGTCTTCCAACGCTGAGTCTACTGGTACGCGGTTACCACTTCAGAACCTTTCCCCGGCCACGGCCATCTGTTCTGCGAGCAACGTGTCCTGCCCACTGCCACCTAATTTTTGCGATTCTTCGTGCTATGTCGGTAACCTTGGACCTTCTGCGGATATATTGGCTGAAATGTGGTGTTCACTAAAATCACTATTTAGGGATTTGGGTTCATAAATGAAACAACTAAATTATCAGTGAGCAGGCGCAACTTCAGAATGACGTCTACTCGTCCGTCCCGTCGTCGAACGGATCGAGTGTGCTCACGACACCACAGTCCACACCTTAGCCGGTCTACATTTAATGTGTATATCACAGCTCAATACCAACCTCAAAAAAAAAATGCGCTACAATATTATTTGTTCTGTCATCTCCATCGCATCGGTTCTTCTTAGACTTCCTTAACCTTCATCAACCATAACATACGACATCGTAGTTACATCCTAAATGCAACCTCATCTTCCCGCACCTATTCGAGACAAAACTAATCTTAGTTCTTCGCGTGCACAGCGGGCGACGACGGGACAAGTAATTACTGCATTTAATTAATGTCTAATTACCTACTAACAACTCGATTTTAAATTCCCATGTCCCCTATCTTAACAAGTTTTGCCAGAAGGTCGATTCTTATACTTGTAAAAACGTTGAAATTCAAGTTGCGCTATTATCTCAGTCCCATCATCATCTTCCTGCCCTTGTCCCGTGTTATCTGGGGTCGGCGCAACACGTTTTTTTTCTTTAATTCTGCCCAGTCACTCGTCATGCTATCACTAACTTCTTTTTCTTTCATGTCACTCTTCACACAATCTCAATCTTTTCTTTGGTCTCCCTCTCCTTCTCCATCCATCCACATGTATGCTCATTCATAACCCTTTAGTAAAATATATTATCTCAGTCCCAATGGATGTCAAAAACTTTTCGAAAATGTTTTGACACATAGCAACGGCGATACGAATTTGAACGTTCCTTATAAACACGAGAAATACTCCTTTGGTTCCGTGTGATTTACTAAGTAAAGCTTACTGGCCTACGTTTTTGCATACCAAGGTCAGTAAACTTTTCCAGCATTGCTTTAAACTTTTGAGGCCTAAATCTAGATCATTTTGAAAGCAATCTCCACTCTAAGCTGTCGATTGAAGTTGAAAAGTGTAACTAAAGGGACTGAGGTTTTTTCTTTAGGTCGGTTCTCTGGCATTTGGACGGAGCGCGAGACTTTTACAGTCAGTAAAAGTATGACACGCCAATACGTTTACTGACTGTAAAATTCTTACACTCCCGCTCCCTCTACCTAAAGTGGGAGGAGTTATTTGTTGATTAAGACCTACCTGAGATTTTTACTGACTAAAACCCACCTGAGTTCTTTCAGTTGCCACGGACAACGGCAGAAGATTCAGTGGATTCTGGCGCGCGTGAAACAAAACGTCGCATCGACCCGGGCTTGATCCATAACGAAAGATCGAACAGCGAGCTACCCATTGCTCACCATCTGCAAATCTGCGCTAAGTGTGCGGGAATCGCTCTTCAAATCCCGACGCCCGGGGCATCTTCGGCGGGAGCATCTAGAGTACCTAGAATGGACAAGGGCCTATACTACTAATGTATTTGAATCATTCGTTGCCACCTGTCACCTCTTCCTGCGGAAAGCATACTAATGTTACTAGGAAACGACTGTTGTCCGTTTAGCAATTATTTGAACAACACTACAGATATGCTACATTACCGCTGATTGGTTCGTTGCATGTGCAACCGTAATCTAATAATAAACAGGAACTCAACTTTTCCTTGTGTTATCGAGATGTAGGAAATTGTTTTATGTGTTGTTTAAAGATATAGTAGAGTCTAACAATAAGATAATTTACAATATAGTGAATAGCTCCATTTTGTAGATCTTTGGCATAGACTGGCTTATATGTTGCCAACATGTAAACCAGTCTAACTTAAAATTAAAAAAGTAAAAGATCAGTGCTTTAGTTAATTACTATTGTAACTTAATTTTCTAATTAGGGTGTATAATATTTGAGCATTATTATGGTTACATGTTGTAGATTGATAGACATAAAAAATGTATTATGTATATAATACAAAACTCGTTGATTTTAAGAAAACAAAACATCATCCTTTCCATTGAGCATTTATTTATTATTTATTTATTTATTGTAGTACATCAAAATAGCCATGAATGCTAAAATACCTACGCATTAATCATATGAAGTTATTAGGTTCACACACCTAGTTCACAAAAAGAAAGTAACATTGTATTGTAAACTATTATTTCCATATAGCATGTAAGCATTTGTTGGTACTGAATGGTGTAATCAAAGTGATAGACTTACTTCAACAGCTGATTAAATACTGACCTAAATATACCAAGGTATGTCCAATGATGAACAATGTAATTATGAAATCACTCAAATATTATGAATATGAAAGTTTGTATGTGTGTAATTTATTTCACGCTCAAACGGTTAAATAGATTGAGATGAAATTTTCCACACCAATTTTTTTTTTGTAGTTTATGTCCTGGAACAGGACTGATAATTTTTATGCCGGGAATATTTAATTTTTTACTAGCTTCTGCGAGCAGCTTCGCCCGCGTGAAAGTCGGTTCCTCCCTACAAACTTTGGACCCCCGTTTCATCCCATTAGGGGGTAAATTTTGAAAAATCTGTTCTTAGCAGATGTCTACACCCTATAAGAAACCTACCTACCAAATTTTAATTACTGCTAACTTTATATTATAAATACATCCTTCAAGGATCATAGATTCAGACCTTCAGGAATTACAGGTCTCCAGTCTCTCTATAAAGGTATGCATATTTTTTTTTTTTTTAATTGATATAAACCAGTGCTTGACTGCGATCCCACCTGATGGTAAGCGGAGATGCAATCATTGATGGTCAGGCGCACTAGTTTATTAAGAGCCTATTCACTCTAGCCTTGAAGACACCTAAATTATAGTTGGACGGGAAGACCGCAGCAGGCAAATTGTTCCAGTCCTTCGATGTACGCGGTATAAACGACGAAGCGAAACGCTTAGTCCGGACCGTTGAAGTTTCGACAACGTAAGGGTGGATACTCGCTGTTCGTCGGGTTGTCCGATGGTAGAAAGGAGATGGCGGAATCAAGTGATGCAATTCCCGCGCACACTCTCCAAAATGTAACCTGTAAAATACCGAAAGGCTGGCTACTCTGCGCCTGTGCTCGAGGCTTTGAAGATTGGACTTAACCAAATCTGGATCCCCAATTAGCCTCTTCGCACGCCTTTCCACTGAGTCCAAAGCTGTCAGATGGCATTTTGCAGCACCAGCCCATATGTGACTGCAGTACTCCACACACGATCGGTCACCTGTGCTTTGTATAACATTAGAAGCTGTCCCGGTGTGAAGTACCGTCGGACCTTTGCAAGAACGCCTAGTTTTCTAGCAGCTACCTTGGCTTTGGACTCAATCAACCGCCCAAAATTGAGGTCTGAGGAAATTTCAACTCCTAAGAGCTGAAGGCGGTCGCTGCACTCCAGGGATACATTCTGAAAAGCAGGAGCCAAGGTGAACGGGCTCCTCTTAGTGGTGAACAGACACGCTTATAAAAATAGTAAAAAATAGTAAAAAAAAATAGTAAAGTATAAATTACTGAACCATCTATGTATGTAGATACTTATAGTTTAAGTCAGTAGCTGAATTATAAAATAATTAAATAAAGTGTTAAAATAATGTTTATTCCCAAAATAAAATATTTGAAAATAAAAAAACCAACCGTGGGTAAGCGCCAATCGAAGTCGGAAATATGCCCCTCATATATATTTCGCTTGATACTTCCATGTCTATATTACTCGTAGTTACTTTGAGAACAATGTTGGGATTGTTAACAATTGAGCAGTTGACTCATTTTTTAAACTTTTTTTGTCAAAAAGCAATTTTATGTATTTATTGATAAAATTAATAAGGATGTACATATTGAAATGTAATGTCACCGCCATTAGGATGCATGTACAAAGATAATAGCAAGATGTTCCTACCACGCCCCGCTATTATACCTATATTTGACATACTAATTAATGCTTCATTCAATAACCAATTTTGATGCTGCTTTTAGAAAAAGATTTCTTTTTATATTTTTTTATTTAAGATTGTTTCGCATAAAGTGTCCGTGGAGTGGTCCGTGATAGAGAATCGGCGACATATTCTTTTTGGAAAGTTTTACTCTCAATGAGGTCTCGATTCTTAATGCATTGTTGCTATGCTATCATATTGCCACGTATCATCATACATTAAGCTATATATAATACGCCATGTTATAATGGCAAAGCAGTCTTTTGGGCACTTTTCATTATTTTTTTTAAACCTAATGAATACTTTTTTGACTCGTTTAACTTTGTACTTACATAATTATTATTATTTTCAGTTTGTATTATGTATCTACTAATAAGTTGTTTATTAATTTAGTTATTAGTACTTAGTTAAGTATTTGTAGGTAAATAATTTTATTCAATTAAGAATTTATAGTGTCAGATGGCTTTCT
Source organism: Mythimna vitellina (assembly GCA_949316375.1). Lineage (NCBI taxonomy): Eukaryota > Metazoa > Arthropoda > Insecta > Lepidoptera > Noctuidae > Mythimna > Mythimna vitellina. Next base: position 8,835,229 of record OX438706.1, on the reverse strand, counting down.
TTTTAATTTATAATTTTTTTAAACCTAGAAAAGTATATGCCCATCTTTATCATTGCCCTAGCCTCTTCACGTGGTATCGTTCTTGCAATTTTTCAATTATTGTACGAACTAGGTACCTATAGGCATTTTGGCACCGAAAGTTAGATACATAATTTTATGTACTTGTTATTAGGTATGTTCGACTGATATATCAACGCAGTCGAGACTAATGGGCCCTAAAGGAACGTGGAATTTTGCTTAGGATTTTTGAAAATTAACTTTTAAATGTGTAAAAAGGGGAAAATTTTATTCCCTGGTTCAATTACTTGAAATTTTGCACCAATAGTCACATATGTAAATAAAAAAAAACGTTTTTTTTTTGTTTTTTTTTATTTTTTTATTGGGTGAGAAAATCATGTTCCATGTTTTTTTTCTAAGTTCACGCAAACAAATTCGCGGGACACTTGCTTTTATTAAAGTAAAGTAGATATTCCATCTAGTATCCAACTATTTATCAAAGTTGTGATTAGCCACCGCTTTCCGACTTATATCTGTCTAAACTGACCTACTATCAAGTAAATGAGCTGTTGTATGCACGACTTTCAATCCACAACCAGTGGCGTAGACAGGTGACCATCGGCCCATCTGGGGGCCCCTTTTAACGTGAGAAATCATCAAATAAAGATAGATCGATTGATCCCTTTGTTGTTGCTTAAAATTAATAGGTTGTAATAACGGCGGGTGGAAAAAAAAGAATATAGGTTTATAAGTCTAGTAATACTTGCTTTTAACTTATACGTAGCTACACAGTTAGTCTGATTAATTAAATTGTAAAAAAAAAACAAAATACAAAAACCAGTCAAAATACTAATATTTTGATTGGTTTTTGTTTTTTTTTTTTGTATCGTAATTCCATATGTAATTCATAACTCCCACTTTCAGAAACTCGGGGTTAACGACAGCATCACGACCTAGCTAGTTTACCTAGTTAGTCTAGGTACTCTTTTGTTTAGGTGGGTTTTTTTTTATTGGGTGGGAAAATCATCTTATGACAAATCCCGCTCTTGGGCGGAGCGAGAGATAGTGTCAGACTTTTACTGACTAAAAACCCACTCCTGTTCCTTCTTTGCCTTCGTCCTAGGGCCCTGGGTTTCGTTTTCACATTACCCATGGCCCCAGTGCTTCGACCCTGCTGGGCCCCTACGATTTGCTGACATCTCCCTGAGGCGCGCGTATAATACGCGCCGTCAACGACTTGGGCTCGGTCCGGACGGTTACCGGACGGTCGGACGGCGGACCACCTATTGCTCGCCGTCCGCAAGCCTGCGCCTACGGCGGCCGGAAATCGGGATCGGAATCCCGGCGGCGGTTGGAGCGTAAGGACCGTTGCCTCACGCGATCGGCCGCCTCCTTTGCTAACATTACTGCTTCGCAGAAGGTCTGCCTGCCACTCCTCCTCGCTCCGGACCATGGCCTGAACCAAGGCCCGGCGCGAGAGATCGCCGCCGCCGATTGCTCCCACGAGGACACGGCGTTGCTCTGCCCAAGCAGGGCACACCTCCACCGTGTGCTTTACCGTGTCCTCCGGGCGGTCCACACAGTGGCGACACCCGGGCGTCGTTTCCGCACGAATCCTTTGCAGGAACTTCCCGAACTTACCGTGTCCGGTGAGAACCTGCGTCATGCGGAATGTGAGGACGCCGTGAGGTCTTTCCAACCACGCTTCAAAGAGGGGACTTACCGCCATAATTGTGGCGTGTCCATTTGTTTAGGTGAGTCAATTTTTTGGTTTTATTTTCAAATTTTCGTTATTTTTCGTGGGTCTTGGGGACCCCCAAGTAGGTAACCTCCCTGTGGTAGCTACGCCAGCAACACGACCTAGCTAGTTTACCTAGTTAGTCTAGGTAGGTAGCTCTTTTGTATAGATTTCGAAGCTGGGACATTTTTTTTCATATTTTCGTTATTTTTCGTGGGTCTAGGGGACCCCCAAGTAGGTAACCTCCCTGTGGTAGCTACGCCAACAACATGACCTATCTAGTTTACCTAGTTAGTCTAGGTAGGTACCTCTTTTGTTTAGATTTCGAAGCTGGAACATTTTTTTCATATTTTCGTTATTTTTCGTGGGTCTTGGGGACCCCCAAGTAGCTAGCCTCCCTGTGGTAGCTACGCCACAACGTTCAAATGGTTCAAGTTCGTTCCACAATCCATCATTAAGGTTCAAAGTTCATTCGAGGAATTCTTTTCTTATTTATAGTGTTGTTTGGCACGAAACAAGATGGTGGTCGCCTCGTCTACCTGCAGTCGAAAGGATTCGTGAGCTTTACCTTGTATGCCCTTCTTGGAATTTTAATATTTTTTTTTACTAAATGTTCCAGAGTCTACCAGACACGTGTTTTTTTTTTATTTTTCGTCTACAATGGCGGACTTATGGGCATATAATATGATGACTATTTAGATTTGCATTTTCTTACCTGTCAAAATGATAGGGAATATAAAAAAGATAAGGGACTTGGTAAACGTCTAACCATTATGTTCGTCAAGTACGTAGTACTTACATTCTTCTTTTTTAACCAACTTCAAAAAGGAAGAGCTTCTATGTTCGGCTTAACATATGTTTTTTTTTACCGATAATATCAATCAATACAAAAAAAAAATTACAGTCAGGTAGATATTTCGTCTAATCTGTGACGTAAATTTAAAAAAAGTGAAATATTTGTTACCCTATTCAATAGGTGAAAATGAGAATGAGGCTTTTGTATTCTTCAGTTATTTGTTTATTGCTAGAAGCACTTTATTAGATATTAAGTCAGGGCGGTCATTCATTTCAGTCGGTATTATGGTGTTTTTAATATCGTGCGGTTTTGAACACATATAATGCGGGATTGCTCCACACGCGTAACCCCCGCAAATATCTATTACATACAAGTATTTATTGTAATGCCTGGAATACGCACGCGGGACGTGTTTATTACATTTTGAAATTTTCCGCATGCGCGATGAAATCCGCACGATATTAAAAACACCCTTAGATATTTAAGTTAGCCCTCCCCCCCTAGCCAAGTTACGACCGTTTCGTTTCGATTATCTTGCGTCAAAGGCCTCAAGCAGGTAGTTAGTTATTGAAAGGAGGCTGAGAGAAGAGAGTGAAATTTCACAGACCCAATTCGGTTTTATGCCTGGTCGGGGTATAACGGATGCCATTTTTGCTATACGCCAGCTGTGCGAGAAATATAGAGGTGCGCATAAAAACTTGCACATGGTATTCATTGACCTCGAAAAGGCATACGACCGGGTACCTCGTGAGTTTCTGTGGTGGGCCCTTAAGGAGAAAGGTGTGCCTGAGAAGTATGTGCAGTTGATCCGAGCGATGTACAGTCGATTCAGTACCCAAGTCCGGTCTACAGAGGGCACCACTGGCAGCTACAATGTGGCAGTTGGCTTACATCAAGGGTCGGCTCTCAGCCCTTACCTTTTCCTGATGATAATGGACGCTCTGACGTCGGACATTCAGGAGGAGGCTCCTTGGTGTATGTTGTTTGCCGATGATATTGTGTTGGTTGCCGAGAGTGGCCTAGAGGTCCAGAACAGATTGGAGGTGTGGTGGCACAGACTGGAGAGTGTTGGCCTGAAATTGAGTAGAACCAAAACGGAACACTTGTTCTGCGATTTCGGCGGTCTCTCCAATCCAGTGCCTTTAGCTCTAGCTGGAACGCCCATACCGATCTGCTCTGACTTTTGTTACCTCGGGTCACTCATCCAAGGGAATGGTGAGGTAGACCGGGACGTAACACATCGGATCAACGCAGGATGGATGAAATGGAGACAGGTCACGGGAACAACTTGTGACCCACGGATGCCCCTCAAGTTGAAGGGTAAAATCTACAAGTCCGTGATAAGGCCTGTCATACTGTATGGATCAGAATGTTGGGCTGTGAAAAAGACGGATGAAAAAAGATTGCATGTAGCGGAGATGAGAATGTTAAGATGGATGTGTGGTGTGACGAGAATGGATAAAGTGAGAAATGAATATATTAGAGGAAGTTTGAAAGTGGCGCCAGTGACTGAAAAGTTGAAAGGGAATCGTTTGTCTTGGTATGGTCATGTGAAGAGGAGAGATGAAACGCATGTTACTAAAAGAGTTATGAGTTTACATGTGGATGGATAGAGAGGAAGAGGGAGGCCAAAGAAAAGATGGATGGATTGTGTGAAGAGTGATATGAAAGAAAAGGAAGTTAGTGATAGCATGACGAGTAACAGGGCAGAGTGGAAGAAAAAAACGTGTTGCGCCGACCCCAAATAACACGGGACAAGGGCAGGAAGATGATGATGATGATGAGTAAGAATATATTTTACTTTTTTATAGCCTATTGTATATCCCACGTCTGGGCAAAGCCCACCCCTTTCTCCTTACAAACCTCTCTGTCTCTGTGTACCTACTTTATTTATAAACATAAAAACACGTTAAGTTAAAAACAACATTTACTTTATTTTTTCAAGTGATAGTCAATACAAACAAACGTTCAACATACTTACAAGAAGAAATTCTTAAGTGGCCACGTCGCATCGCATCAGGTTTTATTATTTCATGAGTAAAAGTAGATGCTATTTATTTTTTGCATGTCAAAAATATCGGTCAATTTAAACTTGAACGTTTGTGCTAAAATCCTACTTAGATACCGATACTAAAGCCTGTTTGTAAGCATTTATGTTAATAGCCTGAAATGATTTAATGGCCCCGAAAATACTGATATATTCGTTTCTCTCTATGATTAAAATAATAGCCTATTTTGAATATTTATAACTCCGTCCCAGTAACATTATAATAATTATTATTTATTTTTTATATTTTTAAATGTTTTTTTTTTAATATTTAAAAATGAAAACAATATGTATAAAAAATAAATGTTAATAATAATATTTATTTTCAAATACATGTTTGACATCAAATGAAAAATACTAAAAAAAAAACAAGTGATACAACAGTCAATTTAATTTGAATATTTTAGGAGGTAGTGTCTTCGTGTAGATAGTAGACGAACAAATTATGAGCGAACAGCGTAGATATTGTTAACAAAATGTGAACTAATGAGGAAAGAAATATTATAAGTATATAATTCAAATCTTTTTATAATGAGAAATTAATAAACATAATGATAATTTTAATCCTCAGCGAAGGACTACTCCCTGATAAAGTATTAGCAACAAAATTGGATTAATACGCCAACAAGAGCTTTCTGTGTAGAAATCTCAAATACTTTTTTACCCGACTGCTGTGAGGGCAAAACAAATCATTTATTACTTTGCAAACTCAGGTATAGTATACAAAGGGGTTTTATAATAAAGTTACAGGGGTATACATGGATATACATGAGTTTACAATTTGAAATAAAGTTGCAGATCATTCGAATCACAACAATATATATATATTAAAAATGTTAGTGTGGTCATAGTGATAAAAAAATATAATCAGACTATACGAGTATAATGTCAAACGAAATTAAAAACTAAAATCACCAGGATCACAATAGATATGTCAATCAAAGTAACAGTATATCAATCAATTAGTAAACTATGATTAAGAAAATCGTCAATCGTGTAATCATCATCATCATTTCAGCCGGCCGAAAGCCTCCCCCAAGTGCAATCATAATGATCGTTCCGTGCGTTTCGCATCCATTGGATTCCTGCGACCCTCACCAGTAGGTCATCGGTCTAGCTCCGGTTCCCGGCCTTCCAATGCAGCGTCTTCGGGTACGTGGTCGCCACTCTAGAAACTTTCTTCCCCATCGACGATCTGTTCTGCGAGCAATGTGCTTTGCCGACTGCCAATTGGGTTTAGTGATTCTTCGACCTATATCAGTAACCTTGGCTCTCCTGCGGATATCTTCATTTCTGATGCGATCAGGCAAGGAAACTCTGAGCATAGCCCTTCCCATTGCCCTTTCGGTGACTTTAAGCCTTCTGATGAGGCCCAAGTTTTTCTGGTTCAATATTTTCATTAGACGCTGTAGGTAAATCAAAGTATTTAGTTCTTACCTGCTTGATGGTAGCTCCATGGTAGCTCCTGAGATATCGACGCTTTTTAGGAAGAACGTCGTAAGCAACATTTTGCAAGATTGAGAGTTGGCTTTCGTAATCATAAAGTATTTGTAATATCTTTCTAAAATAATTGATTTTTATTCAAGTACGAATATTATATATTAAACAATTGATCTAATAGTTCCTGTCTATTTACATATTTTCATAAATACTTTTTGTTTATGGAAGGAAAAATCCCATTCTCTGCCAAAAAACAGTCACTTACGATGTTCTTCATAAAAAGGCTCCATATATCAAAAGAGATACAACCTACTCCAATTTATGAAGGCAAAGTGTTTATTGGTTTGTTCTAATATGTTCCACTAAGTCTATTGTCAATCCTAGGATTTGAACCACCAATCAAAAACCTATCAATTGGTCTTTAAACCTATTTGGGCACGGTCAAAAGAACACTCCTCTTTTTGCTTTGTGGCTTAACAACATATGAACAATTTCTTAATCATCAATAGTTTAAATAACTATTGCATTATTTGTCATAATAAATAATAGGTACATGTATGCATTGTATCGTGTAATCAAGGTAGAAATAATAAAAATATCCTAGGCAATATCCGAGGTTGCCACACCGGATAAACATAAAACATGCCACAATATCATACACGTAGGTAATTGATACCATTTTGAATGATAGCAATCAGTCATGAAAAAATATTGAAAATACTAAAAAACTATTCGACCTTGGGATTTTATTTGGATCGGTCATGTCAATGGCATTTGTCTGATTGGTCCATTATATAACGATAACTGTAAACGTTTGTGATGCCTGAATTTGAACTCTGGTTAGTAAACTAATGCACGCTTTTTGAGAAAAAGTCACGTTTATTTATTTATCCTTTTTTATTTATCCTTTTTACTGCTAACTTTACAGACCTTATTATGTGACAGTGCAGCTATTAACTATTAAATATTATTATACTTACCTAAACCTAAAAATACACTTTTAATAAATTCCAAAAACAAATTTATCTAATAAAAATGAAACCTAAATATAATTAACAATTCTCTCTCTCTCTCTCGTTCCCTTCCCAAAACTTAGAACCCCAAAATTCTTGCGAATGAAAATCGTTCACAACGCGATTTTTTCTGATGAGGGCCGTTTTCGCCTGCAGAAAGACTAAATCCTTAAATTACTGGACCACACAAACGTGTGTCCAACCTTTTTTGTTCTTTGGGAAACCTTCAAATGGCCAGGTGCCATTGAGATAAGTCCAGGGAGTATTTTAGTATCTAGGGTTAGTTTTCAGAGGGAGCCTGGCCTCTGACATAGCTGATTTTTATGTAAAGTTTTTGGCATCCATCATAGAATTTCGAATCAGTAGCTTAACAACCAGGGGTGGGCGCTAGACCATACTGTAAAGGGCACAACCCACTCGGCCTCCTTCTATACGCCTATTGGTAGTGTGGGATTCATACTTCAATGAACCATGCACCAGCACATGGAATGTAACAATGGGCGGTCAGAATCCATTCTTTGCGCCCCTGTACATTAACTGATGCAGGTGTAGTTTTCACATGCAAGGCGCGAAGAAGTTGCCTCCCCAATGCTTTCTTCTTTGAGTGAGAGTACCTTAGAACACTAAACCTATCGTCAGATCACTGATTGACTGACTACGTTTGTTACTAGACTACTTCCTAACTAAGATAACAAAAGCTAACTTCAACTTCCCTATGTCTCGGAAATCAGAAGTGCTGAAAAGAAAAAGTTTTAAAGAAGACATAATGGTAGTATTAGAAACAATACTGCAGTTGCAGTTGATATCAAACTAATATAATAATTACACAAAGATATAAAATTGTATGTACGATATAATATCCAGAAGTACTGCTCCTATTAAAACGTTCTTCCTTGAAGTACTGGTCTGACTACAAAAGTTCTACCTGAAAGTACTGGTCCGACTACGAAATTTCTTCCTGATAGAACACTATCGCCAAGTACCATAGATTACATATATAAGAAAAAGATGGTCTGCTTATAAACGAATAACCTCCGTCGCACCTATCAGAGAATGGAATCAGGGTACCGTGGTACGAGGTATATAAAAAAAAATGATTTTATAGGCACAAAGTTTTTTGCATACGGCCACCAAAAAAGTAAAACAATGTTTTTTACAACGAATATTTTATTCAAAATCACGTCCAAAACCTAAAACTTTAACATTACACTACAGAATTTATAGTAAAAAAATTACACAACAATGTACATCAAACAAAAAAAAACAGAAATTTAGTTTCCAAGATTTCATTTTTCTATGAATTGGCGAGCTTGTTATAGGTGCTCGTGGTGAACTTGGTCGTGATTGGTTGGTTTGTAGGCGGTATCGCCTTATTGGCTGACAGTTGACTATTGACTTACGACTTGCTGAATCGGCACAACCAATACCGGTGGTTTAATCGGCTCAATCCATATCGGTGGCTGAATTGGCTCAACTGATATCGGTGGCTGAATTGGCTCTACCGAATTTATTTATTTAAACTTCATGTACAGTGGTGGTACATAGGCGGACTTAATGCCACAGAGCATTCTCTACCAGTCAACCATTGGGTTAAAAAGACAACACTGTGGTGTGCACAATAAATAAATAACAGATATTTTTGAAATAGAATGTAGTATTGTTGTAGAATTTGCTGGCTGCATCGCTTAAATGACTGATGGTTTAACGACGATTAAAAAAATTTTTGTTGATTGAGAACCGCCTGAGGATAAGGTCCAGAAGTCCGGTTACCAATAATCTGATATGGTACATGCTGTGGATTAACATTTTCATGACCTGAAATACAAACTTTCATTGAAAAAAATGTCCTAACATAAAATTTAACCTTATTGGTTATATAGTTATGTTCAACTATTCTGTATTTAACTAAAAATACTGAATTGGGAACTTGGAGTTAAGAACATTACTTTCTACGCTTCTTTTCTTTGTAAAACGGAAGTAATAATATTTTAACTCTTCGAAATCGAGAAATATTCAATGAAAAATATAGATAATACAATAATATCTAGCAACTTGTTTTAATAATAAAACAAAGATTTCATATTTAAATTATTTATCATAGCTCAACAAGTTTTTCTGCCATCTAATGTCTTTTTTAGTTGGGAAAATCTTTCGGATAGGTACTTATTCGCAATGTGTAGGTATCTACACATTGTCATTAGGATGATTTTCCCACCCAAAAAAAAAAAAAAAAAAAAAAATCTACACATTGTGTATAATTATGATATAAACTTATAAACAGCAAAATAGATGATGGGGTGTCTGGGGAGCATGACGTAAATGATCAGCATAGTGAAAATAATAAGTAAGATAAACAGTTGATAAAACATCATTTTTTATTGATTCTGTTTTTATTAAGCATAGAAATATATTTGAGTTTTATAAAGGAGTCGCACTAGGTTTCTGAATTGACAGATTGATAGTTTTTAATCAGTGACCGAAAACCAAGCAAATACTAAAAGATCGACAATAGCTACATCGTCACAAAACAGATACAATCAAAACTTACCCTTGTTTTGCTTAACGTTAGTATTGTTACCAACATTATTTTTCACATTGTCTAACCTAGTGGGTTCTTCAATCTTCCCTTCAAAGAGCACCACTTTCTTTTCGTTATCCCAAATGAAAAAGAGGAAAGGCCTATCTATTCTCAAGTTAACGAAGTTGTTGATAAGAGGCACAATCATTCCAGCACTGGCTGCAGCAGCAATCGTACCTTTCTCGTCAACTTGCATGTACACTTTATGAATGATGCTGTTAACGTAACGAGAGGTTTTCGGATTTTCAAAGATGCCTGAGAGGTTTGCGGCAGGTGAGAATAGAGATGTGATGCGCATCTGAAAAGCGAAGGGTTAAGGGATTGTTACAAAAATTATTGACATTGTTGAGAACTTAGGATGACAGATAATACTAATAATAATCATTTATTGACACAAGTTTTTAGAACTTGCTTAATATCAGTTAATATTAATCGTTAATATTAATAGTTAGTTAATATTAATAGGATGGATGTAGGAGTCATTCAGCGCGTTTTAGCTGATCCTTTATCGAAAATGGCGAAAAAGTTTTACCTGCTACTGCCACAGCCTCAACACCGACTCCCTCAGTAGCCAATAGAGAAATATATTTATTAGGTAAGCAATGATGTGATGATATATTGTTTAGTAAAATGGGTTTAATATGTCCTACAAGTACAATAAAACCCTGAATAAAAAAATAAATAAAAAAATATCAGTTAAGTTTACAATAGATAGATTGGGATTAGCATTTGAATTAGATGCAAGCAGTTAAATAGGATGGAATGAAACTAGCATACGAGTATAGACGGCATAGACACAGAAAGCAGCATCTTTCTTAAAGATATGTGACCAAATGATTTTCAGGTAAAGCTTATGGTTAAGAGTACAGAAGCAGAGAGTGAGTTAAGGGCTGGATTTTCTATTAAAAAAATTCAGTCTCTTGTTGTCCAACTTTAGAGAACTTGAATATCTACCTAGCTGTCCCGACCACAAGAATCCGTCAACAGAAATGCAAAGCCCACTTTTCCTTCTAAATACAATAACGATTTACATAAAGCGATGCAGGTTACTACTTACATTATTCAAAGCTGCCACCATATCGTCACTATACTCAACAGTGAACTTGGGCATAGTCAGGATGACGTCAGTTGGCATCAACAGTTTGGATATCTGCAGCAACCCAATGTAAGGTAAGTCACGAATGAGAGCCACTCCAGTGTCTCGGTCTTGGGGTACTAGTAGTATCATTGAGTAACGTTTACCCTGAAAGGAAAAACATTTTGGTTAAACCACCGTTATCAATCCCTTATGCAGATTTATTTTGGTTTACGCAACATGATATCTTCTTCGTTATCCATAGTCATCACCTCGGTAATATATCGTTGCTATGGTTTTCAATATGCTCCAATAGCTATGAGTTTGTATATGAATACAGATGACTATATACTCAAAAATGTTCCTAGTGTTTTTTCCTCATTCTTTCGCATAACATTACATTGCCTTGACAGCCGATTTCTATGTTAACGTTCCATATGAATTTAATTTTAGTTCTGTTATCTATTCTAAGTTTTGACCATAATTTGGTAGACTTATCAGCAATAGCGATATGGGGGTATGGTTTAGTCGTACATCATTTAAATCAATTCTTTATTTCACCTGGTATGGCAATTCCAAAGCGTGTGCTCTCAAGTTGTCCACATATGCATAGTTGAGCTTTGTTTCCAACACCATCATGGCGACGTTCGTACAGATAGCTTCTCTGTAGAAGCAGTCGGCATGTGTCAGCTTAGGTTCGAACTCATATTGCCAGATTCCCTTGAAGTACAGTGCGTTTGTTACTAGAAGCTCGGTTTGTGGAGTGATATTCGCTAGAATATTGTAAAAAGAAAAAAAATATTATTTGGGTTCCGTACCAGGAGGTTCGGCCCATTGAAAGTGTGCGCCCGGATGACTGCCAGCAGGCAAAAGTGGCGGGAAGTCGTGCGGCGTACCCTGACAGCTTCCGGAGAGCTAGCTTTGTGATAACCAGTGATAACCACGACCAATCTGTCAAGAGTGAAATGGCCAAGAAGAAGAAGACCAGGAGGGTAATAAAGATGGAACCCTCTACCCTGTCTATCTGTCTGTCACCAGGTTGTATCTTATGAACCGTATAAACCGTGATAGTTAGACAGCTGAAATTTTTACAGATGTATTTCTATTGCCGCTATAATAACTAACACTAAAAACAATAAAATAAATATTTAAGATTGGCTCAATAAACAAACGAGATCTTTTTCGCTTGAAATATTCATAGAATATTAAGTTGATAGTACCATACGGCAAACGTCGTGCAAGAGCCCGACCCTCACTTGGTCGGTTTTTTTTTTTGTTTCTCACAACATTTTATTCCAATTTGATTTATTTTGTTTACTGTTATGTAGCTCAAAAAGTTCACCTTATACTATTTTTCTATCAGTCAAATTACCTTGATCGATAATATTCGGGATCAGCCCTTTAGTGTTGTGGCTCACCCAACCGTTTATTATGTCGGCAGAAGTCCTAGGATCATTGAAGTCCACATTGTTTACTTCGGAGAAGTACAGGCGTTTCGCCATCTTCTCATATTCTTTGTTGAGTTGTAGTTTCCTTGATACAAACAAACCATTTGCATTTTGGACGAATACGCCAGATGTGTTTACCTGAAATCGATTTCGGTAGATATTAAGAAATGATTCATGATATAAAAGACGAATCACTAGAAGACAGTAATGCAATCAACTCTCTCTAAGCGGTAGTGCCTGCTTTTAGTTACTAGTTCGAAATTTCAAGCCTTGTAATGTTTTAGAACAACCAAAAGTTTTAGGCAAACTAAATTTCTTGTAGGTACTGTCGTTGTAGCAATACGAAGAAGAAGGATATTACTCTTTGTTTGAACTAGCCACACATAATACGTGGCTAGTGTATTGATAGGGTTGTTGCACCACCCAAATGTGCTGGAAGCGCTGCGGCTGCGCGCGACGGACGTTTGTGTGGGCGCGCGCCGCCGCCCTGCTAAACCTAAAGTTTGCCCCTTTGTCACGAGCCATACGAATTATTAATCCTATAGCACTATCGGAGGATATATTTGGCCAGAACCTGCCGAAATTTTTAAAAGCAGCTCAAATAATTATGGAGAAAGGTACATTACATCCTAATTAATTTTATAATATCATAACTATGTACATATTATATTAAGTGTTAGTTATAACATCACCTTGGACTAGTCTGTAAAGGTGTTATAATGTAATAAATAAATGTAGTGAGACTTAATGTAGTAAGTCTTGTCATTAGTGAACAAACATTTAAAAAAGGATTAATCAGATATTTGTCCTAGACTTTACTTAGTAGGTACTACGCAAAGTCTGGTTTCCAGTATGGGAATACCCCTTGCTAAAAATAACGCGCACTCCGTCATTAAACCCGGTTTGATTAAAACGACTGCTTGGAATGGCAATGAATGGTGCTTAAGAGTCTTGATTCTATATATATAACTATTTTATAGTATCGTTTTTATTTACCTGTAAATCCTTCACAAACGTGTTCAATTGTTGCTTATAATCATCTTTATTGGGTGGCAGTCTTAAAGCAGTCTGGATTTCAGCAGCAGTAGCTCCTCGAGCACCTTCCAATAACATTGCCAGGGTCGATTTGATGCTGACTGGAGAAACCATCACGTTACCAGGCTTCGTTTCAGCAACATATCGAAGGAGGTCGATATCAAAATAACTCAAACGTGAATTTAAAGTGTCATTGGAACAATCCAAACTTTGGAATGATGCGAAGATTAAAACTGAAATGAGGAAAATGATACACCAAATAAAATATATCTACATTTGCCCGGTAACAAACATGTCTCAGTATCTGCAGACCGTAATCTTTTCTATTCTTTTGATATTTTTTATAAAATTCCTGTTTTTTACACATATTTAAATACATATCTCTAGACGAAATTCTCTAAATAATTAACCAAATGTATCAGAAGCATTATATTATCTTACTCTCCTCTTAGACCTGTATTGTTATTTAAATATGACATTCAACAAAAATCAGTAATTCTAATACATGTTTATAATTTTGCATCAACGATTAAACGCATATATGTCGCCGATACCGGTTTAGTTTAAAAGGAAAATTATCAAGGTCATGTTGAAGATGTTGATAAGACAGATATTTCATGTCATATTACTCATTAAAATTTTGAATGCACAGCATACTATTAGGTATATATTGCATGCGAAAGGATTAGCTTACTACCTTACTTCAATTCAAGAGAAAAGTTATAAGGTTGTTATTATTAAACATGAAATAATAGATCTCAATTTCGGTTGTAATGCAGTATCTGTTAAATTTTTTGACTGGGTTACTGAAATAATAATAGAATTTATTCATAGGAATAAAAGTGATTAGAGGGAACCAGAGAAAGAAGAAATGGATTGTGTGAGAACAGGTACAAAAGAAAATAGTGTCGGCGAAAGCTTAACGGTTGATAGGTCGGAATGAAAGACCGTAGACTTTATGTAACAGGACATAGACAGGTATATGATGTGCAAACAACAAGCTTACAAATCAACTTCTTCACACTACGTGAGGCTTGGAGAACAACAATGGTTAATTATAATTTTTTAGTTCCAACAATATAAAATTGCTTACCAGCAGCTACTGTGAGATGCATATTTGAAGCTTTTTGCAACTATTTACATAATAAAATAACATAACCACACTGACTGATGGACAGATGACTACAGGCAAGTCGTCAAACAAAATATATACTGACTTGTTTTCCTATATAATCCTGCAACTGGTGTGACGACAACGAAGACATAATGCATGCAACCTTTTAATTTTAATCAAAACCCGATTCATTACTTACGTTCAGTTTCTTATTTTATTTGAAACAGGTTATTTATTTTTTATTTTCAAAACCAGATTAACTTATTTATAGCATAATCAGCCTTTTAATGCTCCCAATGCTGAGACTCAGGCCTCCTCTCTCTAGGAGAGGAAATGGGAAGTAATCCACCACGCGGGCCCAGTACGGATTGGTTATTTATCTTTAATTCAGGTAAATTCCCCATAAAACCATTAGTATTACTTGACCTATGTTAGTATAATCTGTGCTATGTTAGTGTTTAATTAATTTCGCCACCTTCCGAACACACTTACTGGCAACAGTACATGCACTGCACGCAGGTGCCCCATTAGGGGGTTTTCAGTCTTACTAGCGCTCAGAAGAATGTTGTCGCTCCCCCGCATCGTAATGATCGCAAAGAAGTCATCAGTAGGCGCTGCTGCGAACATACCTGACGCGCTACAGAAACGCGGCAGTGACCTCATCATCTTAAAAGCTTATTGTGTTGCACACGCAGGGCATTAAACGTCTTCTGCGTGTATCCGGTCCACAGACTGCAGGTATAATTTTGACTGGCCTGTTGGTCTAGTGGTTAGTGGCCCTGACTGCTATGCCGGAGGTCGTGGGTTCGATTCGCACTCAGGACAAATGTTTGTGTGATGAGCACGATCATTTGTTATGTGTCTGGGTGTAATTTATCTATAATATGTATGTATTTAGAAATATTTAAGTATGTTTATCAGTTGTCTAGTACTTATAACACAAGCTCTGCTTGACTTGGGACTAGACGGCGTTGTGTGATAATTGTGTGAATATTATATTTTATTATTATTGTATTCTATAAAGCCTTAAATAGTGTCATCTTGATGTCATTGTCACACTTTGCAATGTGCGGGCCAGCTTGTTGCATCGTACGGTCCATGCCCTGCGCTCTCTCTCAATATCACAGTTATCGGTGCCATCCTTTGTAACCCAATGACCTAGTTATTTAAACTGCTTGACTCGGTTTAGAGTTGCACCACATAGCGAGACTGGTGACACCACATCATAAGTCTTATTTTGTGCCATAAAAGCTCGCTTTTCTTGACATTATACCTTAGTCCATGGGCATAGCACTCACATATACTCACTAATTTCTTGAGAGCACTGACCGACGGACTCTGCAACACCGTCGTCAACATAACTGATGTTGTTAAAAGACACGCCATCTTGCGTCCGATGCCAGTACTGCTGAGTTCCTTGATCAGTTTATTCACATAAATATTAAATAACTTGGACGATGTCAGACCCCCTGTCTTACCCCGCACTATAACCTATACATATGAGTATGCGCCTGCCCACCTCACAGTGTTATGTTGGTTACCGTACCAGAACTAAAACATATTAATTAATTCTGGCTGTAGGTTAGCTTCATTCAACCATTTATTCCACAGGAAGTCTGCTTTCGACATATGAGACAAGGTCGAAAGCACAGGATAAATCTAGGAAGCATGCATACACAGGCGTCCTCCTCCTAGTGTAATATTGCACTGTACTCTTGAGAGTCATAATAGCAGTCCCGGTTTATAACCCATTCCTAAAACCAAACCGTCTGTCATTGATTTTTAAATGTTTACCTAAACATCGGTCAAGTAAACTATCCAAAATTTTAGCTACAATTGTTGCTAAGGAGATGGGTCTGTAATTACTTACCTGCGACATATCACCAATCTTATTCTTAGGCACGGGCACCACAATCGTTTTCACTAGATCAGCCGGCACGTAAGAATGACTCACACATAGGTTGAACAGTAAGGTAAGAACCCTTGGGATATGAACACCAGCGTTCTGCATATGCTCAATACTCAGGCTATCGTGACCAGGTGAATAACCCCTGGACATGTTTTTAAGGACGGAAGATACGTCACGTGCAGTAAACCGTACACTAAGGTCATTACAGCTTACATTCGGTGTTTGCTCCGCTGGACCTAGGGGTTAATCAACTTTGAAACGTTGTCGATATAAGTTTGCAATATCGACTGATTCACTCTTCCCTCAACACTCGAGGGGATACTCGACTCAGGATTCAACCTTTTCGTTTCTCTCCAAATCTTCCAAAGTTTCTCGCTGAGTAGTGGAGAATCAATAATATTCATTTTAATTTGATGTTGATTATTTTGACACCACTAAGCTTTTTTTATTATTGATAGGTTTGCGCTTGACCGCTATCTCACCTGATGTAAAGCGACAATGCGGTCGACGATGGAGCGCGCTTACCTTTTCCGGCAAGGAATTCCACTCCTTAGCTGTACCCACAACGAATGTGTTCTCAAAACGTTTTGTGGGAGTCACGCATTTGGTTGTAAATGGGTCCCACACCGGGTTTTCCTTACTGCACTCAAAGCTAAAACCTCAGTCGAGCCTCCGTGTGTGCCTCCTTCACATGTTTGTTCCAACCAGAGACATACCTTCGCTTCAATTTAGTCTGATACAAACAAGCCGCTGCCGACTCAATTAATTATTAATTACAGTGCTATACAAGCTGTCTATATGTAGTCTATGCTCCAAATTGTAGCACATGTTATCAAAGCATTCATGAAATATAACAGGAAAGTCAACTTCTCTCATCTTATTATGATACCATTCTTGGTACCGCTTAATCTCACTAGCTTTTTTAATCCCCCACTTAATCATGTTACATACGAAATTACTACTAACAATTTTTGGGTGTAATACTTTTAAATTGCATGAAAGCTGTAAGGGTAAGTGGTCTGACCAAAAAGCATCATACACAGTCTTATCATCAAGAACAGTTTGATATGCGGCATTAGTGACCACACAATGGTCAAGGTCACTAACATATGTATATGTGTCTCTAAATTTGCACACAGCCACTTTTGTTCATTACAGAAACTAAGTAACGCAATACAAAAACGCTCACCTGGGTGTGAATTAAAATCCCCTAACGCGAATAGGTACACTTTCAACGTTCTTGTTCTCAATAATTGCACTTACTTCACTTAAACATTCCGTAAACTCAATAAGGTGGTCTACAAAGTCTGTAGATATATAAACGAAAAAAACTATGAATTCACACTCGGCTACCACAAACTTAGCCGGTACTAGACGCACACTCTTACACTCAATGACGGACACCGACGGAGGTAGACATATACCTCTCAAGAAAATGTTTGAACTTCATAAAATGATATCCAAAGGTTCCCCAAGGTGGACATGATGGTTGATGTTTTTAGCTTGCCTTGGTTTAAAATAGTATTTGTAGCGACATCTATGGCGTCATATAAGAACAGTTCTCCGCGCGATTTGAACATATAGCACAGTCCGAAATCATCTATCGGGCAGTTGCCCACCAGACATAACACTCGTCTGGTCGGAGGATGCTCCCTTTTCAACGGAGGTTTGCGGGTCTTTACTCTCTGTTCCACTTACCTCCAAACTGGTGACCCTCGATAAAGAACGTCAGCGCAGCCTTTGTGCAGCCACTACTTCTTGACGTCATCATCACTTCCTTAAGCTTTCGAGCAGCGGGTATCCTGACCACCAGCATGCCTATCTGGTCATACCTGGTCATCACCCTCAGCCTCATCAGCGACCTTGGCTAAGCACACCGCAAATTCGACCAGTCACATGAAGAGCCATCAACAACTCTCCTGGTCGACGCCTGCAGTCAAGCCCTACGTCGCACCGCTCCGACTCACTGGAGCCAGCAGCACTACTCCGACTCACTGGGACATCATCACGCCGACTCACTGGGGCATCATCCCGACTCACTGTGGCATCACCGCAGACAGCTCCCACTCACCAAGAACTATGCGGCATTTTCCTTTCCTCTACTCTCTCCTACTCTAACTAACAACATTAGACGGACCATGGTAAACAGGCTTCTTACATGATTCTACTGGACTTTAGCGGTGCTTGTACGACAATATTTCTATTAGACCAATTCGGAAGTATACTTTTATAATTTTTTTCACAATTGACCAAGAAATCGGTGGACATACTTACATAAAAAACAGCCGAACATACTCTTAGAACCTCCTCCTTTTTGAAGTCTGTTAAAAATAAGCCTACCATTGAAAGCTAAACCTATGAAAAAATTACTTGATAATTCGTTTTTAAACAAACTAGATATTCTGAGGATAAAATTACCCTATGGTACTCGGTAACATATACCTTTCTATCAGGAAGAACTTTCCTAGTCGGACTATTGACTACTTCCTACCCCAGATAGCAAAAGACAATAACCCGACTAAAAGAGTTCTTCCTGAAAATACTGGTCCGACTACAAAAGTTCTTTCTGAAAGTACTGGTCCGACTATGAAAGTTCTTTCTGAATGTTATTTCTAAACAAAATAAATATATCATAGCCACAAATTTCAACTACCTAGAAAGTAAAACGATGCAGTCCTTAAAAATGATTTTATTGAAAATCATGTCCAAAAACTTTACACTTTAATATTACCTTACACTACAAAATTTAATATACATCAACCAAAATAACCCGAAATTTTCTTGTACCAAGGCTCACTTTTTCTCAAAATTTGCGGTCTCGTTGTAGGTGCCTCCGTGGTTGGCTGAGTCGTAATCGGTTCATTGATTGGTATCGGTTTATTATTTGGCTGTATCGGTGGTATCGGCTGACTGTTGACTTGTTGGCTTACGACTTGTTGAATCGGCTCAACCGATATCGGTTTGTTTGCTTGCTGAATTGGTTGACTGTTGCTAGGTTGATTACCGAAGGTCTGGATAGGATATTGTTGCTGCATTGGAACCACCTGAGGATAAGGTCCAGGAGTCCATTTATCTAAAGACGGATTAACATTTTCCTGTCCTGAAATAAAAACGTTCATTTAGAAAAGTATTCTAATAATATTAAAAACAAACACATGTTCAAATGACTCTGTTTCTAACTCCCCGAAACTGGATTGGGAATTAGTAGTTAAGAAACCTAATGACAAAGTTTTGTCAGGTTTTCTTGCTAAAATGATTAAGTGTGACAAATACTCAACTTCAAATTCTTAATTCAGAAAACAAGAGTAACTCATCTTATAAAATTATGTAAACTTTTCAACATGCAGACTTATTTATTAAAAATTAAAAGAGTAAAAAAGGTAATACAGTATCTAGCAACTTGTTATTATACTAAATAAAAACATTATTTAAATTACCATTGCTCGAAAAGTTTTTGTGACCATGTATGAACTGATGGATAGGATACAACTCTTGAATAGGAATTGGCTGGCTGACGTATGATCCCCCTGGGGTCAAATGAACCTGAAGAGGTTTTGCTCGCTCGTGGGAAACATTTTCCTGACCTAAAAAATATTTTGGTTTCGTTTGTACTAATATTTAGAGGTCTAGCATTTATTCTTTTCCTTTCCTTTTTTTATATCTTGAAAATTGTGTAAGTTTTTGACAATGATTATCATCGGGACGATAAGTTTGAGAATTACCATTCTGGTTATTGAATTTAATTATAATAGCCAAAAGCAAAGCAAGCTACTCAAGCAATCTGTGGAGTTGTTCTTAAGAGTTACCGTGGCCCTGAAACGCAGAAGGCAACTGAAGGGCCATACGTGGGTTTTATTCAATAAAAGTCTGACAATCCCACTCACTACACTCCGAGCGAGAAAAGTTATCTGATGATTTACTACCTCAAAAAAAGAAAAAAATATTTAAAAGCAATAATAATAATAAATAACCATTTGATAAATCACCGTTATATTTTTATCCGGTTCTAATAAACAAAATAAATTATTTGAGATTTATAAAAAAGTCGCACTTGATTTCTGAATTGAGAATTTTAAGTCGAGACAATTCAAATACTAAATCTTAGATTTGACAGTATCTATTCAAAGATTGAAAAGCAAGAAGCGTCACAAAGTAGATACAGCAAAATAAAAGATTAAATTTAAACTTACCCTTGTTTTGATTGCCGTTATTACTGTTACTGAACTTATTATTCACATCCATATACTCAGTGGGTTCCTCAATCTTTCCTTCAAATAGCACCACTCCCTTCTCGTTATCCCAAATGAAAAAGAGGAAGGGCCTATCTATTCTCAAGTTAACGTAGTTGTTGATTAGAGGCACCACCATCCCAGCAGTGGCTGCAGCAGCAACCGTGCCTTTTTCGTCAACTTGCATGTACACTTTATGAATCATGCTGTTTATTAGACCAGAGGCTCTGGGATCTTCGAAGATACCTGAGAGGTTTGCGGCAGTTGAGAATAGAGATGTGATGCGCATCTGAAATTTTAGAGTTTAAGATTTTATTTTTATTTTATTTATTTGGGGAAAACAAACAAATATACAATATATCATCATCATCTTCCTGCCCTTATCCCGTGTTATTTGGGGTCGGCGCAACACGTTTTTTTCTTCCACTCTGCCCTGTTACAAATATACAATATATATTACAATAAAATATGGTGTGAAGTATGGGTAAATGTACAATTCACGACGTTTCCACAGATTACTTGTGTACATTATTGACTAGATATGTACATTTAAA